>CM053410.1:39149174-39346446 GCA_028644305.1 Xerus rutilus
CCCAGATGCCCTTCAATAGATGAATGGATAAAGAAACTGTGGTACATATACACAATGGAATATTATTCAGCAATAAAAGAGAATAAAATTATGGCATTTGCAGGTAAATGGATGGAATTGGAGAACATTATGCTAAGTGAAGTAAGCCAATCCCAAAAAACCAAATGCCGAATGTTCTCTCTGATTAGTGGATGCTGATTCATAAGGGGGGTGGGAATGGGGAACATAGAAGGAATGGAGGAACTCTGGATGGGGAAGGAGGGAGGTGGGGGAGGGAAAGGGGAATGGGTGTAGTAAAGATGGTTGATTGAGATGGTCATCACTACCCTTGGTGCATGTATGAAGACACAAATGGTGTGACTCTATCTGGCTGGCAACCAGAGAAATGGAAAAATTGAGCTCTATATATGTACTATGACTTGAAATGCATTTAAATAAATTAATAATAATAAATAATTTATCATATATTTAAAAAAAAGTAAAAAGCAGGTAGAATGGGGAGAAACTACATACTAAGATACTAAACCAAGAATCTAGGATTATTCTCACACTTAAAAAAAGTCTGAATTCTTTTTTTTTAATATTTATGTTTTTTTAGTTGTAGGTGGACAGAATATCTTTATTTTATTTTTATGTGGTGCTGAGGATCAAACCCAGTGCCCCACGCGTGCTAGGCGGGCACGCTACCACTGTGCCACTACCCCAGCCCCAGTCTGAATTCTTTTTTAAGTGAAATTGTCACCTGGAAACTCAATGTGTATTATAAATAAAGGGATCTTGAACATATAAAATATAATATTAATAAATGCTTTTTCAGCTCTCAATTATTAAGAAATTATGTTATTTAGACTCTTTGAATGAATTTTTAATATCAGTATTGCTGTAGCTCTGTTTTGGAATGTCTCCCAAAGGCCTGTGTTTTAAAGGCTTAGAACATAGGATGGCCATAGAAACTTTAAGAGTTAGGGGCCTAGTGAGAGGTCTTCCAGTCAATGCAGGCTTGCCCTTACAGGGGATATTGGGTCCCTTGCCCCTTCCTCATCTTCTCCTTACTTCCTGGTCACCATGAGGTTAGCAGCTTACTCTGCTCCATGTTTTCCATCATGATGTACTATCTTGCCACAGGCCCAGAAACAACAGGTTAACTGACCATGGACTGGAAGTTCTGAAACTGTGAGCCAAATTGACTTATCTCAGGTACTTGTTTGCCTAACAGAAAGCTGAACTAACACGTCTCATCATTAAATGGAACTGCTTTTTGAATCATCTACAACATTTTTAAAAAGATAATTTTGTCTGTCCATCTAATTTATTTGAGATTTAGCAGTTTTTGACTGTGTATGATGCAGACATTGGAATTTTTATCTCAGCACACAAATATCATTTACACAGACCAGACAGCTTTAAAAATTAGTTCTGTAGCTATACGTTATGGTTGAATTGTGCACCCCCGACCCCAAAGATATGCCAAAGTCCTGCAGGTCATTTGTTACAAATATTCTAGGATGCTAATACAGAAAAGAAGCATCAAGCTTAACAAATGGAAGAGATAGAGCCCAGAGAAGTACAAAAGGCATTCCCTAACACCTCCCTTCCAAAAAAGACTTTGGAAGAAAGAAACATAAATATTTTCAGGGGGTTGAGGGAAGATACCCATGAAATAAGAATAGGCTCCTAAGAAATAAGAACAATTACCCTAGAACTCAATATAATTGATAGTTCATAATTATAGTACATCAGAATTTGACCTTATTTAGAAATAGGGTCACTGTGGATGTAATTAAGATGAATCATGCTAGAGAATAGGATGGGCCCTTAACCCAATATGACTGGAGTCCTTATAAGAAGAGAGACATGTGGGGAAAAGATGGCCATGTGGTGACAGAGGCAGAGATAAGAATGATATGTCTTTGAGCCAAGAAGTGCCAACAAACAGCAGAAGCTAGAAGCAACAAAGAGGATCCTCCCTTAAAGGTTTAAAGGGAGCATGGCCCTGCAGATGCCTCATCAGATTTCTAGTCTCCAGAATCATGAGACAATAAATTTCTATTGTTTTAAGCCAGTACCTGTTGTAGTACTTTGTAACAGTAGTCCTGGGAAACAAATTTAGTACATACTTGTGTTCTTTACAACATAGTCACTTATTTTTTTACTTAAAAAATGACCTTTAAAAGACTTGTTTCAACTTTGGAAGGCTGAGACAGGAGAATCACGAGTTCAAAGCTAGCCTCAGCAATGGCGAGGTGCTAAGCAACTCAGAGAGACCCTATCTCTATATAAAACACAAAATAGGACTGGGGATGTGGCTCAGTGGTTGAGTACCCCTGAGTTCAATACCTGGTACCAAAAAGAAAAGAAAGAAAGAAAGAAAAGACTTGTTTCAGTGGCATACAGAAATTTCTAATTGTGAGGTACACTCCCAGAAAGAGCAACTTAAAACTGTGTTGAATTTCTTTGCCTTCTTTTAAAGCATTCAAAACCAGGATGAGGGTGGTATGAAAGTATTTCTTTCCTAAACAATGCTTTGTGGCTAGGAATAATTGGTTCTTGTAATATGAGAGTTAAGGGCTCAAATATAAGGATTTTCTCTTTTCCAATGGTTCATTTGGAGGAAGATGAAATTACAATGTATTTGACCTCTGCACTACAAATAAAAGTAGAGTTTCTAGTGGAAGAGGGGCTTGGTTCCTCATCCCTCATAGCATCTCCTGCAAGCCAGTTTAAACACAACTGCTCTGCAGGGATTTTTATCAAGAGAGTCAATACGCAGATAAAATGTACAACATAAAAACCATAAGCAGCAAAGGACTTATAAAGAAGATATTCCTCAAATGACCCTTTCATTTTAAGCTCAGATAGAAGCCAAGGGTAAAACATGAAAATACATCTCAGCAAAGACATTTCTGTGGAATGTTAATCTAATGAGGTCTGTGTGCAGAGGTAATGATCTAACTGCTGTGCAATAATATTGTCCCAAGTCTCACTATAGGAGCTGCAAGCCTCTCTGGCTGTCTTTTTTGAGTATCACTTCTTTTGGATGGACATTTGCCAAATATTGGATGGCAACACTTTGCAGTTAAATTCCCTTGTGAGAACTTAAGACTACATACTCTATTCTGTTCATTGGAGGATATACTAATGCTTGGGTACCAGACACTCAATGTGGCAAGATCCATGTTCCATTGAAAGTACTAAAACCCAGTGAGTATTCTTATGTACTTGGAGGACTGTCCCATCTTTGATTTTATGATTATAAAAGAAACAAATGTATTTTTTATTTAAATGTGAAGTGGTATGTATGTATAGTCCCAATTACTCTCGAGATTGAGGTGGAAGGATCACTTAAGCTCAGGAGTTCAAGGCCAACCTGCGCAACATAATGGGACCTCATCTCAAAGAGAAAAAAGTTTTGTTTTCCTATATTACTCATATAACATATATTCATTGAAGATACATTAGAAGACACAGAAAAATATGAAGGATAAAATAAAACTAACAATCTTTGGGCATTATGCACAGTTAACATTTTGTATATCCTTCCAGACCTATTTCTATATACATTCTTTTCAAACAATGTTCTGTGATTCACATATTCATGAATTTGTTTTTTCTGTTACCAATATATTGTATATAGTTTTTCTTTGTCTTATCATAGATCAGTTAAGACCTTTATTGATGGACATCTAGATGTGTTTCATTCTTTTGGTATTATGAACATTTCATTTTTATCCAAAATATTTGTATTTAATTAATTTAATTTAATTATTAGGTCAAATTATTAAATTATTAATTATTCAATTTAATTATTGCTTTAAGATAAAACTCCATAACTGGAACCTATGGGTTAAAATATACCAATTTTGAGATTTTTTTTTTTTTAATTTTTTTTTTCTAAATATTTTTTAGTTGTAGATGGACACAATGTCTTTATTTTATTGCTTTGTACGTGGTGCTGAGGATCGAACCTAGGGCCTCACGCATGCAAGGCAAGCGCTCTACCGCTGAGCTACAATCCCAGCCCCAATTTTGAGATTTTTGACAAGTATTTCCAAATTATCTCTTAAAGTATGTTTATATGTATGTTTCCAACAGCAATATATGAGATTGCATACTCTATCATTAGACTTCCAGTTCAAAAGTTGATGTCTTCTTGCTGTTTAATTTGTGTGTGCTTGGGAAGGACCCAGGGCCTCCTGTATGCTAAGCACAGGCTTTACCATGAAACTACGCCCTGGCCCCAAATTTCATTTCTTCAATCATTAATGAAGATGAATCCCCACATATCCCCCCAAACATATCCAGCAGTTTTCTTACTAACATGCTTCAACAACTTTAACAAATCTGCCTGGACTTTCTGGATTTTGTTTACTGTCTTGCTGTTTTCTGAATTATCAAAGCTCAGGTACTTAGCATACTCCTTCAGGCATTTTCCAGGACACCAAGGAGATCTTTTGTCACCACTTAAAAATCTCTGTAGAACACCATCTTTTTTTATATTTTTGGTAGTGTGTGTGTATGCGCCAGTGTGTATGTGTGTTTGTTTGTGTGCTGTGTGTGTGTGTGTGTATGTGTGTCTGTTAAGGTGGTGCTGCAGGCTGGGACAGAGGCCTCAAGTATGGCTGTGGGATGATAAAAAAGAGTTTACGGAGTCCTGCTTCTGCCCCCACATGCTCATTGCTGTCCCACATGGTGGCTCAGATTCCAGCACTGGTTTCTTGCAAGGTCAAACTCAGGAAGTGAGAAAGCTGTCTGTATGTAGGTAGTTGAGAATAAGAGGTCCTGGGGTGTAACCTAAGGAGTGTATATTTCTTTTTTTATTTTTTTTCTATTGAAACACTATAATTATACATAGCATTTGGGTTCATTCTGATGAAATCATACATGCAAGGAATCTATTTCAATCCCCATTCCCTACCCCTACTCTCCTCCCCTCCTCCCTCTCCCTGTTCTCCCACTTCTATTCTATTAAGTTTCCTTTCTTCTACATATACATAAAAGTGAAATTCCTTTTGTATATTTATATATGAATATACAGTGATTTTGATAAATTCATTCCATATTTCTTCTCCTTGTCCCTTCCCTTCTCACTCTCATTCTTCTGCTCCACTGATCTTTCCTATATCTTTATCATATCTAATTCCATCCCCAACTAACTTCTTTCCCTTGTTTTTCTCTAGCTTATGAGAGAAAACTTTTAATCCTTTGTTCTCTGAGTCTGGCTTATTTTACTTAGTATGATTTTCCCTATTTCTACCCATTTACAGTCAAATGCCATCATTTCATTCTTCTTTATGGCTGAGTAAAACTCCATTGTGTATATATGCCATATTTTCTTAATCTATTCATCTACTGATGGGCATCTGGATTGTAACCATAATTTGGCTATTACAGATTGTGCTGCTATAAGCATTGAGGTGGCTGTTATCACTATAGTATGTTGATTTTAGGTCTTTGGAAAAATACTGAGGAGTGAGATAGCTGGGTCAAATGGTGGTTCCATTCCTAGTTTTTTGAGAAATTTCCACGCTGCATTCCAGAGTGGTTGTACTAATTTGCAGTCCCACCAACAATGTAAGAGTATACTTTCTCCCCACATCCTTGCCAGTATTTATTATTATTCATGTTCTTGATCATTGCCATTCTGACTGAAGTGAGATGAAATCTTGGTTTTGATTTGCATTTCCCTAATTGCTAAAAATGCTGAATAGTTTTTCATATATTTCTTGGCCATTTGGAACACCTCTTTTCATCCAATTGAAGAATGTCCAAGGCCAACAGTTCATGCTTTCTGCAACTTGGCTATTTTGTTTTGTTTGAGACTGGGTCTCCCTAGGCTAGCTTCAAACTCTTGGACTCAAGCAATTCTTCTGCCACAGCCTCCAGAGTAGCTAGGACCACAGGGGCAGGCCACCACTGGCTACAGTGTGGCTTCTAAACCTCCTCATTGAGGGAAAGAGCTGCTGGAGGTGGAGACTCTATTTGCTGATGAAAATGTTTTTCTTTTTTTTAATTATTATTTATGCATTTGGTGAAAATGTTTTGATGAACTGTGAACTGTCTGTCTCTTCTCCTTTTGACCGACTTGTGATCTTGCATTCTCTCTAAAAGAGGCAGTTGAGTTGGAAACAGACGTGTTTGTGTCAGGGCGACTCCCAGAGCAGATTACAGAGGGGTTCTGTGCTAGTGACAGCAGGAGCAACTTGTATAAATTAGAAGTGAAGAATGAGATCTGGAAGCCTGTTTCCACCTCCAGAGCCCACAGGACTAATTTGTGCCTCAGTTTCCTCATCTGTAATATGTACCAACTTTACAGAATAGTCATGACAATGCAGTCACTCCCAGAAAAGTTCTTAGAGCTTGGCACATTGAAAGTGCTAAAGGAGGGCTGGGGATGTGACTTGATAGTAGAGTGTCTAGCAATCACCGGGCCACAGGTTCAATAACCAGCATCTCATTTAAAGAAAGAAAGAAGGAAAGTGCTAAATCAGCCAAGGGAGTAGAAAAGGGGAAGGATGATTAGGTTTAGAAGGTGAGGGGAATCCCAGGTAGAACAGCGAAGTGAGCAAGAACTGGTTGGAGAGAAAGGACCAGACTGATCTATCTTGTTTTTCTCCCTACAGCCAGCAGTTTTTTTCTTTCTGATTTTCCCACACAGCCCTCCCACCCCTTTCTGCACTGAGTGCCTCGAGGCGGCGCCCGCACGTGGAGGTGAAGCAAGGGGCCCAGCGAGGACCCAGCAGAGGAGCCACGGTCTGGAGCTCAGCGAGCGCATTGTGCGGACAAGCTGAATGGAGCTGGGATGTGTGCGCACTGGCTTGCACGGATTAGCCGTGCTTTCCCATGAACTACAAAAGAATGCCCGAATCTGGGACGTTTGTCATCAAGGGGCAGGCTGCTCAGGATGCAAGGTAACCAGAGCTTTTCCCGGACTGTTTCAGTCTTTTGGGACGTGGGTCACTCTAATCCTTCCTGTTTATATTGTGAATGCGTAGGCAGCAAGGCTTAAGCTCTGCAATGGTAAATAAGAATCGCAATGCAGGCATTCCTAAACAGCTACGTTCTCTGGTTGCTTTTTTCTTTTCCTTTTTTTTTTTTTGAAGAGGCACTGTTGCCTCCCATTTATTCAATCCTTCACAGCAGCGGGACTGAGGGGTTGCTGCAGAAGCGCGCGCCCAACGCTACCTTTCTGTCCACCAAAACTCGATTTAGCCCTTGGGTAGTGCTCTTGTTTACACATTTATTTCTCTGTTTTATTTCTTTGTTCTTCATGCAATCACTTTGCCTTCCTATTATTGTAAGGATCTCAAGATTGTGCATAATTGTCCAGACACATCTAATCAAACAGTTAATTCTCAAAAAAACAAGTTTCTTATGGTGTTTGTGAAAGCTAGGAGATAAATTTTTTGGTAGCACCCTGTTAAAATTTAATTGGAATTCTCCCTCAGACTACACATTGTTCTTTCATTCAAAGTTGATATCTTTCAGAACCTGGAATTTCAAATCTATGATTTTGTGCAATTAAATGTTTGTGGGTGGTAAAGTCTAATTGCACAACCCCACTCTTAAAGGAAAATCTTAGAGCTAAGTTTGAAATCTGAGCTCAGGGAAGGGCCATTACTGTGGGGCTGCCAAGAAGTGATCTGCTCCTGGAGATGAGTGCCCACCTGGAAGAAGGAGCACAGAGGGTTCTCCAAGACCTAACAGGACCAAAGGGCCAGGCTCTATCTTAACCTTTTTATCTTAAAAAAAATGAACATATTTTTCCCTTATTTGTTCAATTATTGATTCATTCCGTGACTATGTACAAATGATTAAAAGAATCTGAGTGTTGCACTAGGAGTAGGAAAAGTAATATGATGGACATTCGGCTTTGGAGAGGTTCCTAAGGGAAAGGGGGAGGGAGAAGCTGGGAAGCGCGTGGTTACTGTGTGCTGAGTGCTGAGGTGCAAGTTAGGAGAACCTAGTGGAGCTGAAAGGATGAGGCAAGACTTTCAGAGAAGGTGGCATTTGGAACAGGTGTTAGCAAGGGTTCCCAATTAGTTCATGCTTTGGGATGACTTAGGGAGGGCCCGAACAAAAAGTCATATTCCCTCTCTCCCCACTCCTACCAACTGAGTTAGAATCTCTGTGGGTGGGGCAGAGAACCTTTATTTATTTATTTTTATTACTGTTTTCCCCTACCATTGCCGGGGATGGAACCCAGAGCTTTGCACATGCTACAACTGAGCTACACTCCCCAGGGCAGATCCTGTATTTAAAAGCACTTAGGGGATTCCATGAAACTGGACTCATTCAAAGCATGAATAAAGGTGGTAGAGGGAAATGATTTGGGGCTAATGGAACAGATATGTGCAAATAAAGCCAAGGTGACTCAGACCTTATTTAGGCAATAGTGAGTAGCTAAATCATTTGTCCGATAAGCATATGTTGGTATTTCTGTAACACCTATGTAGAAAATCTTTACTTCTAGAGTTTCTTTGTCCCTTAGCTTGACATTTTTATTATTGTACTAGAAATCAATGAAAAGTCTTTTCTCATTCCTGAACCAGCTAGGATCTTTGAGCTTCTGACCCCCATCAATACTTGCAATTCATCTCTTGAATTCCCACCAAAATAATGTTTATTTGTTTAATGCCTATGTTTTTCATTCCCTTATACTCCTGAAGACAGAGTTTTATCAAGTTCAACAGTTCCCAGAAGCTAACACATAGTAATTGTTCAATAATATCTGTCAACTAGTAAACAAAATGAATTTTCATAAATTGAAAATACCATTTCTCCACAGACCAATAACTTTGAACATGAACACTTCTGAATTTCTTAGGTCTGGGGGTGCAGTTCAGAAGTAGAGCCTGAGTGAGGCCCTGGGTTCAGTTCCCAACATACATATGTGTTATATATGTGTGTGTGTGTGTGTATGTATGTGTGTGTCTGTGTATGTGTGTGTATGTTTATATATACACACACATAATATACATGTGTGTGTGTACACACACACACACACACCCAGTTTCTTCACATGGTTGCACAGAAAATGATACAGTTATCTTCTTGTTTTTAGATCGTCTCCTTCCATGAGGTCTAGAGACATGCTTTTATACTAGAGGGTTGAGTGGGGAGAGCTTAGCAACCATTTGTTCTCCATGATTAGTAAGCAAGGATATATCTGTGCTTTTAAACTCCTTTATGTCAGAGGCTGTTGTTCTTGCATAGCTCTGTGCATGGTTATTTCAACTGAGTACTTGTCTATTGAGTATATATTAAGTGCTCAGCCCTGTGCCAGACAAAAAAGTATCATTAGATTTAATCTCTGCTCTCAAGAAACGTATGATCTATTTGAGAAACTAATACATACACATATGCAACAAATAGTAGAGGGTTGAGTAGTAAAGACAATGGTACAGACAATACATTTAGGAAGACTTCAGAGAAAAGGTAAAAATTCTGATGTGAAAAGTAGATAGAAAAGACATTTTTAAGGACGTGGGACTTAGCCTTTGAAGAATAGATAAGACCAGGTTATGTTTTGAGACAGAAACAGCATAAGAAGTGCAGAATAAGAAATGACAGCATTTCTAGATGACTAGACATCATTGAAGTCACCATTGGCCCAGTTGGAGAATCCAGGGACAGCAAAGCAAAGTCCTTGGAAGTTGTTGTTTTCAGGAACTTTGCTTCAAAAAGACTCAAAGGAAGAAGGCAAACAAGGCTTGTTCAAAACACTTGGCCTCAGAATTATGGTTACCGAGTAGATAATGCAAATATCAAAAAATGTGACAAAACACAAATAATACCACCAGCAGAAATTTGAGGACAGGGATAGGAGGAAGCTAATTACCTCATCTATCAGTCTTCACTAAAATTAAACGTGTATTTAAAAATAAAAACTATCTAACTTCTTAACCATTTAAATTTTCTCTTTTAAAAATAAAATCTTAGATATCTTAGGAAGCAATCTCTCTGTGGTCAAGAAATATCGGTTTAAAATTCGGCGATACTTTCACTTTCAAATTATGTTTCCTGATTAAAATCGAGTAAAATTAAATTTGAGACTTTTAATAATTCAGAGCATCAGTATCACATGATTCTTATTGACTTATTTCTATCTAGAGCTCCATTTCTGTATCCTTTCATATGCATTGTGTTGTCTTCAATGGTGCTGATCAAGTGTTGACATCAGTTAATTCCGGGCAGGGGGATTTATAGTGATTTGTTGCCATTTTTCTTCTTACCTTTTGAAATTACCCATTTAAAAGATATGATACATCATTTTGATAAAAACACTGAAGTAATTACTTAAATGGATATCTGACCAAAATGAGACAGAAACATGGGGAGAAGGGCTATCCAAAAGAAACCAAAGCAACTAACTTTTCTAGTGGTCACTTTGCCAGTAGAAACTCCAAGCCCACTTCTTCTTGCCTCATTACTACTTATAGCTCTACATTATGTATTTTTCTTACCCATAAAATTTATGGAGCTCTGACCATGTTTTAGCATGGAGATAATATTTTTGGTGATATAGTGACACAATTGCCTACTATTCTCTGGTATTGTTATACTTTCTGGTATCGACATCCTCCTGGGGTGAATCTTGATTGGTCCAAGGCATTTCTGCTGATCTCATTTTCTTTGCCAGTGATTGGTTAAGCATGGACATATGATACAATTCTGGCCAATTGAATATGAATGGAAGATTGCCAAGTAGTGAAAGGATCTTTTTTTCTTTTAAAAACAAGCTAGTGAGGAAAAAAAAAAAGAAGAAAGAAAGAAAATCCATGGCAGAAACTCCTTACTTTCCTAACTCTATGAAGTTAATGTGTAAGGATAAAATAAATGCTTAGAGCTACTGCAATCATCTTGTGACTGTGAGACTACAAATGTTAAGATAAAAATCACTATGCTGAGAATGACTGAGAATGAGAGAGCAGAAAGAAGGAAAGATTTAGATCCTTGATTACATAAATCTGGGTCCACTCACTGATTAACCCTAAACGTTTCTGTTTATAGTTCTGTTATGTAAGTTAATAAATGCTATAAGGTTTAAGGTACATTTAGCTGAATTTTCTGTTCTTAAAACTGAAAGCATCCCAATAGATATATGTAGTCTTGGGAAGCTCTGTGACTTGCACTTTAAGCTGGCTATAGAAAAAGAAAGTCTCACAGTTGTTTTCCATAAGAGCCTAGGTGGAATTAGAAAAAAGTCCTGTTTGTTACAAATCTATAGGTTCCATTTTAGGCCACATCTACATACACAGAAGGCTGCTGTTTATGGAAAACCTATTCCATGCTAAGTGCTTTATTTCATGAATTCCCATAACAACTGTAGGCCTATTCAACTTGAAAATTTGGAAGCAGAAAGATTTCAAGGGCAAGGCCCTGCTAGTAAGCAGTAGAACCATGATTTGAAACCAGGTCAAAGTTCTTCTTACTAGCTGGCATTTGTTCTCGATTGTCAAATTGTTGATGCAGTTTAGTACTAATAATGAAGCAGCAGAAATTTTTAAAAATGCATAAAGACAGATTCGAGTCTATGCTTACATAAAGTCACTCTAATAAACTTTCACTCTAGTGTGCTCACTTTCTGTTGTATGAAGGAAATGGTGGAGCTCTCACCCACTCCCAGGAAATTTTGTACACCCACGGCCTACTTTATCTGTACTCTGGCCATCAGTGTGGGAACAGAGAGTAATAATTACAAGAGATGCTGTAGTTTTGGTATTAAATATCCCTCAATGGTCCGGTGTGTTGCTACTGGGAAGTGGCAGAATCTTTAAGAGGTGGAGAGGTCTTAAGTCATTAGGGAGTTTGGAGAGTATGCTTTTCAAGGGGATATTGGGATCCTGGTCTTTTCTTCTTTCTCTGTCTTTTCCTATTTTGCAGTCATGAGGTGAGTGGTTTTGCCACTTACTCACATGTTTCCACCATGATGTACCACCACAGACCCAGAGCTACAGCCCATTGATCGCAGACTAAAACTTCCAAAATTGTAAGCCCAAATAAACCTTTTCTCTTTATAAGTTGTTTATCTCAGGCATTTGTCAGAGTAACGGAAAGCTGACTAACACAGCAGGTAAATGAGTTTGGAGCTTGAATGTCTTGAAGAAGTGTTGGAAACTGACACAGTAGGAATGATTTATAGGCTCTTCTTTCTTGTTGTTTCCTGACCTCACAACTATAGGGGGTTCTGGTGTTATTGTGACTTCCAAAGTAAAATTGTTGCATGTGTTAAAAATCATAGACAAGTATACCACATGCCCAAATCAATTTTACTTTTTGTTAATTTAAGGAAAAAACTGGGTCACCACAATGGTGTCTGTAACCACTGTGGACTGGTTTACTAAGCTGTGGAGAACATTGTCATCTTGCTGAGCCCAGAAAGCAAGGCCTCAGCCCAGGGAAAAGAATTTTTTTCCTTAGTTGGGCACTACCAGTGGCCAGAGTACAGGAACATGCAAGTTGGAGGCTGGAAGCAAAGGGACATTTAGATAGGTTGGAACCTCTCACAACGCAGGTAGCAATTGACTTCATTTTTTCCCTGTTGACCCCAGTAAAACTTACTCTGGGCTCACTCTTCCTTTCCCTTTGGAAGGAATCTTAGATCATATAAATTTGATAGGTATATTTTTTAATTCATTTCCAGTATTTCTTTAAAGTGTGGTAAAAAATGAATAACATATAAGTTACAATTTTAATAATTTTTAGGTGTAGAGTTTAGAAGTACTAAGTACATTTGTTATCCAACCATCACTGTTGTCCATCTTCAGAATTCTTCCATCATCCCAAAGTGAAACTCAGTTCCATTAAACAGTAATTCTCCATTCCCCCTAGCACCTGGCAACCACCATTCTTTCTGTATCTCCAAATTTAACTACTTTGTATACCTTATGTAAAGAGAATCAGACAGTATTGGTCCTTTTGTGTTTGGCTTATTTCACTTAGCATTATGTCCTCAAGGTTCACCTATGTTTTAGCCTGTGTCAGAATTTCCTTCCTTTTCAAGACTGAATAACATTCCATTGTATGTGTATTTTGTTTATCCTTTGATCTGTCAGTGGACTCAGGATACATCCACCTTTTGTCTAGTATGAGTAGTGCTGTTAAGAACATGGGTGTACAAATACTTATTTGAGTCCCTGCTTTCTATCATTTTGAGTATACCCATAAGCTAAAGTTCTGGATCATATGGTAATACAATTTTAAGATTTCTGAGAAACTGCCTTGCTGTTTTTTATGGTGGCTATACCACTTTACCTCCCTTGATAATTATTCTTAGATAACCACAGTCCCAGTTCAAACAATCACATGTCTCTAGGTGAGCTTGGCGCCAATTTCAAAATGTTGAATTTTTATCCTATGCAGCTTGGGCCTCCCTCCTTTTTAGAAGGTCACTGAGAAAGAGCATGGCTGGCTACTTCTCCTTTTCCTTGCTTCCCCTCTTCTCACACTCATTGGCTGCTCCTGTGGTTCCTGGGGGTTGGACATTGGGTGGGATGCAGAGAGCTAGTAGACACCATTGATATCTGCATTGGTCCCATCTAGGTGGCACTTATGTTCTCTCACAGAGTCCTTTGTGGGCTTCTCAGAACCTATTTCTGGCAATTCTTTTACCCTGGGTGTTTGTTTGTAGGCCATGCTCAGTCCCTGGATCCCCAGCAGTCTGTCCTTGTGTATGGGTGAGTCTGTTCCACCAAAGGATCCTTATAAGTGGGTGGAGTTTTTGTTCATTTGTTTTTTATTTTTATTTTTTAAGACAACCCAGGCGAGCCTTTTTGTACTGTTGGTGGAAGTGTAGCTTTCTTCCTATGCAGCCCTTCTTTTGGCTCTGCCAGCTCTAGTCAACTTCCTGTGCTTAGATTTGCACCCCTGAAGAGCCAGACACCAGCTCCTGTTTCTTTTAAATTCTTGAGGACTTGTATCAAGCAGATGGGGTGGGTTTCTTGAAGTCTCCTCTTACTCAGTCTTAAAGTAGAGGGGAGCACTCCCTCCCTCTCCCATGAACTGTAGAGATCAACAATGATTTTCCAATACATAGTCCTTTATGACTTTCTTCCCCCTCCTTTCTAAGCCTTCAGGTTGGGGATGGGCAAATGCTGGCAGAGCCAGGTCCACAGTCCCTGTTCTTCCTTCAAAGTTAGGCTAGTGTATTTCTCTAGGGTAGGATTTCTTAGCCACAGCAGTGGACACTTTGGGCCAGTTAATTCCTTGCTGTGATACCTGTGTGGTGCATTGCCACATACTTAACAACATACCTGGCCTCTATCTACTAGATTCCAGTGGCACCTCCTTTCCCTGTTGTGACTCCAAAGATGTCTTTAGTCATTGCCACATTTCTCCTGGCGGACAAAATCACCCTTGAAAAACATGGACCACTTTAGAGTCTTGAGTTGCTCTCAGCCCTTGGCACCCCAGAGAGCCCTCTTTGATCTATTGTAGATGTTTTCTGATATAAGAAGTTGAACTTGAGGCTGAAGCAGACCCCAAGAAGATTTATGATAAGCTGAATTGCAATCATTTTGGTGTATTTCCTTCTTCTTATCTTTTAGGAAAGTCTTGTTTGTGTTGTAACCTGGCCTCAGCTGTAGCCCTGAAGGTCAGGAGGAAGGTAGAGGTGGCCACATCCAAGCCTGAGGCGGGGGGCGGGGGAGTGCAACCCCCTCCACTGACCTGTCCCAGCAAGGTCAGCCTTGGTTGTGAGGAGGTTGATCATCAGTGAGCATTCACAGAGAACAACAATTCTGGCTTCAAGATCCTGTTGCCTCTTCCCTACAAAGAGAATCTTCCCCACCTCCGTCAAGCCAGGTACACCTGGATTTCTTTCTTTTTATTTCTTTTTAGGAAATCAGCATTCTTTATAAATGTTCTGTTAGGATTGGACAAGCAATTAGAGCTTCAGTGTGGGAGTAGAGCTGGTTGAGCATGTCCTGCCTTAGGTTAAGTTTGTCCCTGAAACATGACGCAGAGCTGGACTCCACTTGGGGGAAAGGGGGTGGAAATAGCTGTTGATGACGAATGCTCCAGTAAGAAATCTTTCAAAGAAGATTGCTCACCTCCACCAACTGAATGCATCTGGTAATTGCTCATGGAAGATAAATGGAAGAAGGCATACTAGTGACCAAAGGACTTAGACTGCACAGCCCAGTCATGAGCCCTCAGAGACTCCTGGTCTCTGGCTTTCTGCCTAACCCTCTATTGTTTTTGAGGAAAATTGCCCAGGGAGCTTGCCTTGCTGTTGACAGCTCTGATCCCAAAGACTAAAGTCAGAGCTTCAGTACTATTGTCCTGAATGTAGGAACTATAAGTAGACTTGCTTGAGTTTTAAAATTTTTAGTGAAATAAAATTGGATGAGTAGATGTACAATTGCTAAGTTATTTAAACATGAGAGGGATAGGAGAGAAGGCTCAGAGACAAACATAAGAGTAACAGACAGATGCTGTCAGAAGAAAGAAAAATTAGATACATAGAACACTAGAAGAATGAAAAATAATAGAGAAATGCTTGGAAAGACATAAAGGAAACAGATTTTGAATATAATATCCCATATGGTGTGCAGTTATTTTACATAGGCCATTTTTTATAAAGTTCAAGGCAATCCCATGGAATGGTGGAGGTTTTGGAGAACAGGGAGGAGGATGACACCTAGCCTTTTGGGTTAGATATTGGGATACTTTTCCTCACCTATCAATTAGCTATTTACCCATATCCACCGCACCCACTGCCCCAGAACTTTTGGGCAGAGATTTCCTTCCAGGAGTGAATCATGATTGAAAAAAACTTGTTTTAATTTCACTATCAATTAGTCTTTGGATGGACATGAAATAGCACTGACAATTAGATACAAGGGGATGTCTTAGGGAGCTTCCCTTCCTGAATAAAAAGGAAGTGTAGTAAGGACAAAACTTTTTACCTCTGTCTCTTTCTTGCTTACTGGGATCCTAGTGGGAGAATATGATACCTGAAGCTTTGTTAGCCAACTTTGGACCTTGAGCTGACAAATATTAGCATGAAAAACCAATACACAGAGCATGGTGGAACAGAGGAATGGGAGAGTTTGGGCCCATGAGCTGCTGACCTACCCTAAAGCCATCTACCCCTCCAGATTATTGAGAGGGCAATAATGAATAATCTTTTCTTTTCTTTCTTTGTTTTTTTCTTTTCCTTTTCCTTTTTGATGCTAGAGTCGGAACCCAGAGCTTTGCACATGCTAAATCAGTGCTCTATCACTGAGCCCTACCCCCAGCTCAATCATCTTTATGGCTTAAGCCATGATGAGTTATTTTCTTCCTCATGATCTAACACATGCTAAGGGAACACACTAACCAACTCCTTAAAATATATATATATTATATATATATTATATATAATATAATAATATTATATATAATATATATATAATATATATATAAATATATATATTTTTTATATATATATAAAATATATATATATATTTATATATATTATATATATTATATATAATATAATATATATTATATATATATTATATATATATAAAATATATATATATTTTTTAATTGATACATAGAAATTATATATATTTATGGGGTACAGTGTGACATTTCAATAGATGTGTGCCATAGGTGATGATCAGATCAGGTTAACTGGCATATCCATCACCTCAGATATACATCATTTTTGTATTGGGAACACTAAAAATCCTCTCTACTAACTGTTTTGAAATATTCCATTAATTGTTGTCGACTGTAGTTATCCTACTGTGCTATAGAATGTTTTCTATTTCTTTAAATGGCCTATTAAACCAAGTTCTTAGAAAATAACTTACATTAAAAGACATAAAAAATCCTGAGAGCTAAGTAAAAGGTTATGAAAAAATAGAATTCTTTACAAAAATAACATACGGCATACATGTTTGCTTGATATTGGGAGAACCACTTGGGCTTAGAGAAACATTTTATAATGTCTGGTGGTGTTGATCTTGGACATGGTTATCTTACTCTCTATCCAATGACAGATTCCCACTGAGAAGCAGCCGCTTACTTTTCTCCCCCTTTTTGTTCTGATGATGCTAACGATCCCTTGTATGACAGACACAGAAAAGAATGCAGGAGACAAATGGGGAAATGCATTCAATTCACATAAGGATTTAATGAGTCAATCTATATTACAAACCCCTCACTGGCAAGGTTATATCTTTGTAGCAATTTGTTCTCACCTACTTCTATTATTGTGTACATTCTCTATGCCAACAACAGTAGTCACCAAGTTTAGAGTGACTATTGCAGTTTGTCAATAGAGGTTTAGTGGCCTGAGATTTTGATCTGTGGCTTTTGTTCCAGCTAGATATTTTCATGTAGCTTAAATTAATAAAACATGAAGGAATTTCTAATATAATGCATGTGCTCTGCTTTGCTCTTTGAGTGCATATTAATTATATGCATACATATTCCTCCTAAGAAAATAGAATTATTCAGCAGTAAGCTTTAACTTGCTCTCTGGGTTCCTGTTGATTCTTCCTCTGTTTTTTTATAGGAGAAAATATGCAATAAAAATATGGATGAGCACTTTAGTTTTGTTGTTGCTAATAACAGAAAATTATTAAAGCCGCTCTTTCTCTCATCCTTCATCATGGGAAGTGGTGATGCTGGCAACGCCTGGGACTGAAGGTCATGCTGCCTAGCTTTGTGGGGACAGATGGCCATTGCTCATCATGTTAGCAAGAAGCTTGATGCTTACTTCTCGACATCAGCTGCTCACTATGTATATTAAGTGATAATTTAGCTTCAGGTGGCATCAGCCCTGGTGCTGTCTGATCTCCTGCCACCTTAATGGAAAATATTTGGACAGCAATACTCACTTTCCTGTCCTCCACTATGAAACAAAAGCAGACTCTTCAAAGCAGACTCTTCAAAATACTGAATAAGGGTGATTATAAGTACTACCACATCTGATCATTGGGATTTTGCTTTACCAGCTAGGTATTTTGAATTTAGAATCCCAAGGGACAATTTTGTACATTATCTGAAAAAACAAAAATCAAACAAACGTGGAACAACCTTGTAAATGGGAGCCCCAGGGCTGGGGTGGGTGGGAAAGAGTAGAGCAGAGCAGGGTTTAGGGGGAGACAATATTCATCAAGAGCCAGACCATTACTTGATTTCAGAAGACTATTAACGTCTTTGGTTGTTGTGGCTGTTATTGATAAATTCTGTGCTTCTGAAGTAGCTTAAAGTTCTCTGGAGCAGCTACATCATTAATTCTTATTGAATTCCTATAAGTCAGTGTCTTCACAAGAAAATAGAAGAGCCCAGCTCACAGTACCAGGTAGCTCTTCCTTAGATATTAAGGCTTGGGTCACAGTTAGAGGGTTTTAGAAACATTTATTTATTTATTTATTTATATTCATGTGATGTTCCACATTGGGATTGGGTACAACATCTAGAATATATATTGTACAATAGCAATAACTATTGAATTAGTGCTACAGAAGATATGAATAGGATTGAAAGATCACAATCCATGATGGTAGGGAGATACATGGGTCATAAAATCTTACACTTCTGCTAAAACTGATAAAATTGGATATAAGTTTCCTGGTTACCACAGCACAATGGGAAAGGTAAATTGCAAAATTAAAGGAAATAGTCTTAATTTCAGAATTCACTTTTTTTTTTCAGTGCTGTGGTGTAAACCCAGTGTCTTACACATGTTAGGCAAGCACTCTATGACTGAGCTACACCTCTAATTCATTTTATTTTATTTTGAGACAGGGTCTCATAAATTGCCCAGGCTGTCTTCAAATTTACAATCCTCCTGCTTCAGACTCCCAAATTAGCTGGGATTATAAGCATGTACCATCATACCTAGCAAGAATTCACATTTTCATAGGGATCAAAATGCCACTTTTTCAAAAGATGCAAGTTTTCCCTGATTCTTGGGCTTTAGTCAAAGCCCAATTTAGCAACTTCATAGGCTGGGAGTACTCATGTCACAGGCAATAGACATGTATTAGTGCTATTGTATGGATATGAAGTGTCTCCCCAAGACTCATGTGCTAAGGCTTGGTCCTCAATGCAGCAATATCCAGAAGTGAGGCTTTAGGGAAGTGATAGGATCATGAGGGCACTGAGCTCATCAGTGGATTAATCCACTGATAGTTAACAGACAACTGGAAAGTGATGGAAACTGTAGGAGGTGGGACCTAATTGGAGGAAATAGGTTATTGTGCCATGAGCTGAGTAGCTTTCTTCTGCTACATACTTCTGCCACACCTCACCTCAGGTCCAAAACAGTAGAGCTGGCTAACCATGGATCAAAATAAATCTTTCTCCCTTTAAGTTGTTCGTGCAAGATATTTTGGCCCTAGCAACAAAAAAGTGACTAAGACAGTCAACTTTCTGTCACTGTGACAAAATACCTGACATAAACAAATTGTAAAGAAGAAAGGATTATTTTGGCTCATTGTTTAGGAAGTTGCAGTCCATGGTTGATTGACCCTATTGCATTGGTTCTGTGGCAGAAAAGTATACAATGACAGGAACACGTGGTAGGAAAAGCCTAATTACCTCATGGTGACAGGGAAGCAGAAAGAGAGCAATGGGGCCAAGGTCCCACAATCTCCTTCAAGGGCATGTCCCCAGTGACTTAGCTTCCTTTCAGAAGACCCTACCTCCTAAAGGTCCCACAACCTTCCAATAGTATAATAGTCTGGTGACTAAGCCTTTAATATATGAGCCTTTTGGGGACATTTCAGATCCAAACTATAGCAAGGCAACAACATTAACTAATACAGGAACAGGCTTCCTACTGTGCAAAGAGCAATATCCACAAGTGACTGAGGTTGACCTCTGAGTCTATGCCACAGTGTACCTTGTAGAAGTTATTTCTTCTAGAAGCATTCCACTATATGGGATCAGGTCTTTCTACGTGAGTTCTAGAGTTCTAAGGAATTATTTATTTGCTTTCGAACTGTGTTGCAGAGGACACACAGCATTTCCAGGCCTGCTCTGTGCAGAATTTGGCATGCTCCCTTTTCCTTTGCAGAAGTTTCCCCACCAGGCATTCCTGACTGATTTTCTCAGACACTACCTCATACAGGGTTTCAAAAACAGGAGTCAACCTGAAAAAATCCCACCAGAGTAATTGTATAGCCATGACCTGGACAGTGAATGAAGAGATAGCTGGTGGCTTCCCTAGCTGTCTCCATGCTTAAAAAAGGAATAACCTCCCTGTTCCAACCCCCTCCCCATCCAGACCAGGATATTAACCATAGAACCAACATGATGCTTAGTAATTTGTTCATAAGTTACAAGGTAATACCTGTGGGAAGTAACCTAAATTCAGTAGTATATGCAATATACTGAGGAAAGAATTTTTTAAAGGACAAGGAATCCTCCTTGGAATAGGGGTTTTCTGATGTCTGTATAACAAATAGCTGTAGAAGTTTCTCTGAGGAGTGATAAGGCACCTGGGTGCCCTTCTCAGGAGATAGTTTTAAGGTCTCCATTCCAGGAAGGGCAATGAGAAACTATTTTGTGTAAACACATCTGATTTACACAGTATTCCTGAAAAGTCAACAATGATTGCCCTCATTCCTGATAAAGAAACTGGGTCTCAGAGAGATTAAAACACTTGTCTAAGAGGTGGAAGTAGAATTTACCTAAAACCAGGTAAATTCCCAAGGGCCAGCTAACTAGCCTGGTTTTATAGAACAGAGAAGGAGCAGTACTCAGGGAAGTTACTTCATCCAATCCAAAGTTTAATACCTCTGTGCCCTTGGTGTCCTCGTCTGCAAAATGGGAATAATAAACATGTATTTTATGCTCAGAGAATGCATAATTAAATGCAGTTTAGAACCAGACCTGACACCTAGATTTTCTTAGGGAAGGTTTGTTATTATTTTTCCTGATGGGTTGAGAACCCCCACCCTCCTCTCTCTTTCTCCTCTTTTTCAGACCTTACTTACTGTAAATTTTACCCGGTAACATTTTATGGAACATTACAGAATAGTTGTGGTGGTGGTGGGGGGGGGGGGACGTGTAGAAAATTCAATTCCAGCTTGGCTATTCTACTCTTATCCTGGGAATTTTGGACAAATTCCTGGCATTCTGAGCAATAAGTAAATCTGAAAGAGCTAATTCTTTCCCTTGGAACCTCTTAGCATAGATTCAGGGTTTTTGTGGTTATTGTTTGTGAGAGCAGAGCCACTTTCACTTTCAATGGTCCCAAACGTGTTTTCGTTTAAGGACTCGGGTGGGAGGTGTTAGTCTCCCTCTTAGGCCCCAGGACCTGGCTGGGCCACTTCCTGCGCTCATCAGAATGCTTTACCAGCTCCAGGCTACAGAGTGTGGGAAGAGCTGCCAGGGCTCCGTGGGCCCAGGACCTCGCTGGAAGCTCTTGTCACCGACCCAGAGCCACCCCTTGCAGGACTGAGAGGAACTTAACAGCAAGGCTGGTCCCCTGAGCGTCTTTGGACCTGGAAAAGGGAGAGGAATTACAAATGGCTCGGTGCTTGCTGAGAACACAAAGAGGGGATTATGGCCGCGGTGGTGAAAGGCGGCGAGCCGGCTGATAATGCGCTTGCTGTAACCCGGGCGCATTCCTCTCAATGTCTTTGAAGATTTTCGCGCAGCCAGAGGTGCCGGGAAACAACTCCAATCAAGGGACAGAAGCGAAGCAGCCCCAAGCAGGCTCCACCTGTGGCCGCTGCCCGGGCTCTGAGCCACGTGCCTTCTGCCGCAGCCCACAGGGCCCTCGGCTCCCCGCAGCTCTCCATTTCAGCCGCCTCAGGCTTTCGGTGATTCGGGAGAGGGAGTGCTGTGTTTCTTCCTCATTGTTTTTGAAAGCTTAGGGCACCGGCCAGCTATGGCCACACTGCTGGTGTTTAGCCTGTATCTGAAAAAGATCGATCAAGACGTGCCAGTGTCAACTCCAGTGTATGTTTGAATTTTCTTAAAAGGCAAATTGAGATCCGGTAGGATGGTGGCTGCACACTCCTGCAGACCATTCATTGAGAATGTAAGCAACGTTAGGTGCTAGGCCTTGTATGCACATTATTTGTCGTTTTACAGGTAAGAGGATTGGCTTGAAAAAATTAAATAAGCATGACTAGGATTATGATCTGGGTCTCTTTCTTGCCGTCACACCTACGAGAATGTACCAGGAGAAGGCTGTTCAACGCTCTCTGGTCTCTGTGTTGCCAGGCTGGCCCAGAACTCTTAGGCTCAAGGGATCCTTCTGCCTCAGCATTCTGAGAAGCTGGAACTGCAGGCCCACCTGTCATCAGATCCTTTTGCCCCTCCATCAATGTAACCTTTGACTATTCAGAATGTTGGTGTGTGATAGTGCCCCTGGTGGGAGTGGGTGGGATAGAGATGAGGGGTGTCTGAGGAATGAGGTTCTTAGCTTAACATTTTCAGTGTTATTTCAATAGTATCCAATGGTATTATTTCCTGCAATACAAGCAGATAGACCCAAACAAAAGCCAAAAAGTCATCCATTAGGTTTTGCAGATATGAAAATAAAATGCTATTTTGTGGAAGCTTCTTTCTAATTAACTTTCCCTTATTGATGACTAGGGTAGAAGACTCAGCAAAAAGCCAACTTTCAAACCTCAGTCCTGCCTTTTCCTTTTACCTTGTATGAACACCAACCCCTCTAATCTTAACTTCTTTATATGGAAAATTAGTTGACCAACCAAAAATTATTGAGTACCTACAATGTAGTAGTTACTAAGCTAGTCACTGGAAATATAGAACTCGCATGGAACTTATATTCAAAGTGGAGCTGGGGCAGATTTAAAGGAGAAACAAAAGAGCATGGCATATAATGGTAAGTATAATAATAGAAGTGATCAAGTCAATCAGACAGAGCTGCAAGCAAAGGAGACCCTTCTTGAAATGTTAACAGTTTTCAAAATGCAGTCTGTACATCCTTGGTAGGGAGTGAGGAGAGAGGTTGAAACACTCTCAGGGAGTTCACAAGTCAAGATAATTTTTCATAATAACACTGATTTTTTCCCCCACTTTTCATTATGTGGTAGTTCCCCCTTTATCCACAGTTTCACTTTCTGTGGCTTCAGTTACCCAAAGCCAACTCTGGTCCAAAAATATTAAACAGAAATTCCAGAAATAAACATTTCTCAAGTTTTAAGTTGCCACCATTCTAAGTAGCATGATGAAATTTTATGCTGTACTGTTCTATCCTGCTGAGGATTTGAATCATTCCTTTGTCTAGCATATCCATGCTATATATGCTGCTCTCCCATTAGTCATTTAGTAGCCATGTTGGTTATTAGATCAACTGTCACAGTACTGCAGTGCTCCTGTTCTGTACCCTTAAAGGGTAGCCTAATGCTATGTCACACTGCTTATGTAATTCACCTCATTTCATCTCATCATGGAGGCATTTTATCATGCCACATTATCCCAAGAAGAGTGAGTACAGCACAATAGGATATTTTGAGATACACACACACACACCACATTCACAAAATTGTATTAAAGCATATTATTATAATTGTTCTATTTATTATTCCTTACTAGTAATCTTGTATTGTGCCTAATTTATAAACCAAACTTTATTATAGGTGTGTATGTATAGAAAAAAATCATGTATAGATAGGGTTTGGTCCTATTTGCAACTTCAAGTATCCACTAAAGAATCCATATATTCTCTTTGAATAAGAGGGGACTACTATATTGACTTTTGCATTGATGAGGTAAAAGCCATGGTGGATAAAACTGCTTGCATCTCAGCAAGTATAAAGTAATGGCATCAAACTATACTAGTCGTAATTGTATTCTTCATCACCACACACTTATTGTAAAAATAAACAAATTGCCAGTTTCACTTGAGTGTTCTTGATGAAGCAGTATAAAAGTTATTTTATCAAATCTCAACCACTGAATACACATTTAAAAATATTTTATATGAAAACAGGAAGTATGTTAGTCAGATTTCCATTCCTATAATGAATACCTGATATAATCAACTTATAAAGATATAAGCTTTGTTTTGGTTCACAGCCTCAGAGATTTAAGTCTATGATCAATTGGCCTATTGCTTTTGGGCTTATGGTGAGACAGCACATCAAGTTGGGGAATGCGGCAGAGCAAGGCTCCTTGTTTCATGACCAGGATGTAAAACAGGAAGAGGAAGAGGCTGAGGTGCTACTATCCCCTTTAAAGGGACCCCCCTCCCCCTAGGTCCCACCTAGGACCTCCCAGTACTCCTTGCCTCTTAAAGGTTCAACCACCTACCAATAGTGCCATAGGATGGGGATCAAGCCTCTCACACATGAACCTTTGGGACATTCCAGATCTAAACTATAGAGGAACCATGCATAAAGTATTTCTACTGTATACCAAAATAGTATAGCTATTTCGAGGAAAAGCACTCATGCAGTTGTTTGAGTTGCTAGCTAAACTAGCTGCTGTTTTCATGGAATATCACTTTTACTTAAATATGATTGACAGGAAAATTATTGTTATACACACTTGGATAATTTGTAGACATTTTCTCAGGAAAAAAAATGAAGTGAGCTTGTCATTTAAAGGAAAATAACTGACATATTTGTTACCAATAATAAAGTTCAAGCTTTCAAGTAAAATTTAAAATTTTGGAAAATTTGTATCTTCCACCTTGATCTTGACAGATTCCCAGTATTTAAACTCTTTTATGATGACATCAATGTTGATATTAATGAAAGTGATTTTTTGACTTTGTATAGTGAAATGTGTCAACATTGGAGAGATCTGCTTAACTCAGTGAACTACTATTTTCTAAATGATCAATGTACAATGTTACAGAATCATGAATAGGGAAAAGATCCATTTTAAGTACATGTGTGCCATTAATTTTAATGTGATAGGGTAGAAAAATACATTGATATAATTTCAGATTTCATATTGCCACTAAGTTTTTAGAAACTACTACATATAAAATATTGGTGTAATAGCAAATAAGAATATACACACTATCTGTAAAGGTTATTACCATATTACTTTTTTTCCAACCTTGTAACTGCACAAGGCCAAATTTTTTTATATACTTCAACCAAAACAATATATCCCAACAGATTGAATAATGAAAGAGATATGGGAATCTAGTTATTTCCTCTTAGGCCAGACATGAAAGAGAATTGCAAAACTATAAACCAATGTCACTCTTCTCATAAATTATTTTAGATGAATGTAGTCATTGTCCATAAAAATATGATTTAAGTTAGCATGTAATGAATGTTATTATTTTAAATGAATTAACAATTTTTTAAAATTTTCTGTTTTAATTCCCAGTACAGAGAAATATAACACACATAAGCAAATTCTCTCTCTTTCCCTCCCTCTCTCTCTAATTATAAAGGTCCTAAAGAATATTCAAAATATTTGAGAACTCTGAAATAGAGTGTTCAGGCATGGCCTTTCTGAGGAGGTAATATCTCTGCTGAGACATAGAGGAAGAGGAGTCCATGAAAGGGAACATGAGAACAAAGGTGCAAAGGTGCGAAAGAGCTTGACAGATGCACGGAAGAGTAGGGAGAGCCACGCAGGTTTACAGGGATTTAACTTAAATGAAAAAATGCACGTGAAACTACTTGGCCTTATGCCTGGCACATAGTATGTGGTGAACTACTAATTAGAATCAGATTCTGTGAGGGCTGCTTGGGTGATGGCTGGATGCCTACAGTGGGTACACATACATTTTGGGCTCATTGGAAGCTCTTCTGGGCCACTGAATAGCTGGACCACTTAAGCACATTTCTATGTTCTTTGATTTTTCTTCCAATCTTTGGATTATGTGTCAAAGATTCACCTGCTGGCAGAAATCAAAGCAGAGACATGCTTGGCTTTACAGAGTTAACTTCTGGACAAAATGGTTAACCTTGCTGGACTTCAGTTACCTCTCGTAAAAATGATATTAACCCATACTTCATTCACAGTTTTATGATGATCACATGAAATGCTACATGTGAAAGCAAGGCAGAAAATGCAGAGGTAGAATGCTCAGCACTGTGCTTTCACTACCTAAAGACTTGATAAGTATTTGCCAAATGAATTGTATTTGAACAAAATACATTCTACTTTGTTCTGTTCAGGAAATGGATTCAAAAAACACAATCTCATGAATTAAAAGCCAACCATGCTCTGCACATTATAGGATTGGGCAGAAGTTCTTTCTTGGGCTCACTGAGTGCCCTCGAGGTTCAGAATGGCTTTCTAGAGCCCATAAGCATGTAGTCATAAATAATCATTGCCCTCAAATATGATTTGGCTTCTAACAAATCAGAGGAATAAGATATCTTTAACTGTTATTTATTGTGGTTTTATACAATCTACCAAAAGTGTTATTATATTACACATATAGTTATAAAATGACTACATTGTTTTTATCTAATTTCTTTTTTAAAAACATGTGTGGATTGCCTACTGTGTGTCAGGCAATTTCTCCTTTGACTTTCTTATGGAAGATATTTTGGTAGAATTGACCTTTGCTTTCTCCTTTGAGATTAGGAGGGCAAAACTCCAAGGTGCTGTCCATTTTCATATTTATACCCCCTTACTATGACCTCTTGCTCTATTTATTGAATGTCTTTTTAGGATTATTTATATATAGTGCCCTATATAGGAGTGAGTTCAGAACATCTCAAGCTTTAGTGATGCTTGAGGGAAGAGGCATTTTGCTAGAAGCCAAAGTCAGTATGTTAAAAAAAATTATCCACCAGGCAGAAGACTGATGGGCTGTTCAAATCTATAGTCACTCTTGCCACATAGCAGAACAATAGAGAAGGAATGGATGTCACAGAAGAGAGTAGAGAGAGTAGTGCTATTTTTCTTAGAATATGCTATCTTAAGAAATCTCATTTTCTTCTCTTTTCTTACCTTCCTTCCTTTCTTCCTTCTTACTTTCCTTCCTTCCTTCCTTCTGCAGTGCTGGGGATAGAACTCATGGTCTTGCACATGCTACGGATGAGCTCTACTACTGAACTACAAACCCCATTCCTTATTTCATATTTTACAGTAACACTATTGTCCCCTATTCAAGCTTTAAAATTTACTTAGTGAATTGCTCATCATATTTCTTACACAGTTTGCATCCTGCTTTCTAGACATTTATTCAATTTAATTTTTGTTTTGCTATAGTATTTCCTTTAATGTGTTTTTCAAAGAATGAAGAATATTTTTTAAAGAGTAGAGTTTATTTGTAAGAATCCTCATGTAATAAAATATTTTTAGTTTTCCCTTACATATAAATAATTTAATATCAGGTATGGAAATGTTGGATCAGATCATTTTTTTCCTAGAAAGCTTAAAAACATTGTTTACTGGTTTTAGGTTGAGAATTGAGTATAGGATGGTGCCAGAAAAATTTTCTTTGGTTTAAAATGAAGTAGCTGACTGGGAATGTAGCTCCATGGAAGAGCACTTGCCTAGCATGCTCAAGGTCCTATGTTTGATTCCCAGAAGTGCTATAAATAAATAAATATATACAAATAAAAGAACTCTCTCTTGTCTGAGAGTTTTAAGACTTTTCACTCTAAAGGATGAATTCCCAAACCTGGTCTTCAAAACTTTTTGCATGATATACTTCTCATCTTCCTTCCAGGAAGAAGTTAATATTGCTGATAAAATATTTCAACAATTTAAAAATAAACTTTAATGAGCGTAAAGAGAGTCTGTGTCTGGGAAATTAGCTTTGCATCTGCTCAGCTGACCATCAGTCAAGAATTTAATGATTTTGAACAAATCTTTTTTAGTTTCTCCTCTTTTTGATACCTGTGTCTACCAATAGAAAAATATTTAAACTGATTTGTTTCTGTTTCTAGGTACTACCTTTGATTCTGACAAATGTTTATAAGTCAAATTTTCTTTGTTTGTTTTTGTACTGGGAATTGAACTCAGGGGAGCTTAACCACTAAGCCACTTCTCTATCCCTTTTTTTCTTTATTTTGAGACAGAGTTTTGCTAAGTTGCTTAGGGCCTCACTAAGTTGCTGAGGCTCACCTTGAGCTTGGAATCCTCCTACTTCAGCCTCTGCAGTCACTGGGATTACAGGTGTGCATTGCCAAGCTTGGTTTATAAATCAATTTTCTAAAAAGTTTTATTTTTTCTTTTTAATCTTTATTTTTGAAAGTCAGAAATTTCCTTGGTACATGTCTAAGTGTGAAAGATGACACTGCTGTTGATGAATCAGAAATAAGGAAGGCATAGGAAAACCTTTAACTTGTTCCAGGATTTTTAACTTGCAAGTAATGGAGAAACCATTAAGGTTGTGGAGGAGAGGGCTTTGGACTGATGGTTCTGGTGGTGCTGGCAGAAATCAAAGCAGAGACATGCTTGTATCATTGTGTTAGTCAGCTTTTTGTTACTGGAAAAAAAATCTGAATAATCATCTTATATAGAGAAAAAAAAATTACTTTGGCTCAGAGTTTTGGAGGTTTCAGTCCATGATTGGTTGGCTCCATTGTTTTGGGGCCTGTGAAGAGGAAGCGCATCATGCGGCAGTGTGTGACATAACTATTTACCTCATGGTTAGGATGCAAAAGAGGAAAGAATAGAAGAGGTTTGCATCCCACAATGCCCTTCAAGTGAAGCCCCCAATGACAGGAAGACCTCCCAGTAGGCCTCATCTCTCAAAGGTTCTACCACCTCCTGGTAGTATCAAACTGTGGTTCTTTGAGGGATACTTATCTAAACCATATCAATTGTAAAAAGCACTATCAACTGTTAAAACTGAGCACTTGAGGAATCAGTAGTAAGGGCTAATTTGAACCATTCTTTACCCTCCTTCAGTGGTTCTAAACTTGAACTTTACTACGAATTAACTAAATAAAAGTTTCTTGGGACAGAGTCAAACATCATGGCTGTTATTTTTTAAACTCTCAAGGTGATTCCAAGGGCAAAGTGGGCTGAGAACCAGTATAAATATTTGACTGCTATGTTGCACCCATCTCTATTCTTCTTTGGGGAGTGGGGGGCAGGGCACTGGGGATTGCACTTAGGGGCACTCAACCACTAAGCCACATCCCCAGCCCTATTTTGTATTTTATTTAGAGACAGGGTCTCATTGAGTTGCTTAGCACCTTGCTGTTGCTAAGGCTGGCTTTGAACTCTCAATTCTCCTGTGTCAGCCTCCTGAGCCACTGGATACTGGTGTGCACCACTGCACCCAGCCAAGCCCATCTCTATTATTCTTTTTTTTTTTTTTTTTTGGTACTGGAGATTGAACTCAGGGGCACTCGACCACTGAGCCACATCCCCAGCCCTATTTTGTGTTTTATGTAGAGACAGGGTCTCACTGAGTTGCTTAGCTCCTCGCCATTGCTGAGGCTGGCTTTGAACTTGCGATTCTCCTGTTTCAGCCTCCCTGAGTGCTGGGATTACAGACTTGTGCCACCGCGCCTGGCTTCTATTATTCCTTATAGGCACATCCTCCAATTTTTTTTAACCTTTGTTCAAATTCCCCTATGCCTTGTTGCTGTAAAATACATTCACTTAGATATATTTTCCCCCTAATTTAGTCATCAATGCAGCAACTGTATGTAGAACTTGCTTTTATGCCAGGACTATGCTATAGGATAGAGGACCTCTGTAGGAGATCTCAGACTATGTTAGTAAGCACCCCTTTCCCTTCCTGATTTGGGTCCCAAGGACACAGCTCCCAAGCTCTCACTGCCATCACTATCTGGGACATAGAATGACTTACTCATCTCTCAGTTCTCAGAAATAGTATTCCCCTGTTCTCATCCCCAAATTGACAGTCACTCAATTACTTATGCTTATGATTCCTTCCCTGCAACCAGGCAGAGTTGTTGTATGCTTGTAGTTCCAGCTTCTCAGGAGGCTGAGGCGGGAAGATCACTTGAGCCCAGGAGTTGGAGGTCAGCCTGGGCAACATAGTGAGACCCTATCTTTAAAAAAAAAGAAAAAAGAAAAAAGAAAAGTAAATGATTCCTTTACTGTATCCCTGTCTTGTTGGAAGCAGTTGTTATGTATGAACATCAATTGGACAATTCTTTACTGGGGCAATACTACTGGGAACTGAATCAGTCTTAGCTCATTGCCAGCACACAATAACTAGAGACTCAAAATAAGCAAAACATCTACATGAATGTGGAAAAGGGGAAGAAAAAAGCCTCTAAGATTGACTCTCGGAGCCTCTTGACCCATATAACATTCCTTCTTTCTCTGATCATTCCAATGCTTTCTACTGTCCTTTTCTCATGACTCAGGCATTGGGACCCTTTCTCCTTATTTTCTTTGGCTTTGCAGAGCCAAAAGGCACAATGGAGTGATTGAAAATTTAGTGTATATTTGGCTGACTATGAAAGGGAATATATGATTTTTGCGGTCGATTTATTTTTACCTCATTCATTCTCAGAGGTACATGGTTTTCACCTCATTGATTTTCTGTGTTCATTGACTTGAAGCCTGCTGTTTATGGGAGGTTGCTTCATGTCTTCTCAAGCCATCCTTTTTACTGCCTTGGCAATTCTCTGCTTTTAGCTTGAAATAGTTTGAACTCATCTCAGCACCTTATTTAATATGACATTCGTCTTTTTGGTAAAAAGTATACAATCGTTTTATAATACATATTAAAATTTGAAAGGATCTTACAGATCATTCTAGTTTAGCTCTTTCATTAAATATGAGGACACCAAAGACCAGGGAAGTATAAGAATTTTCCTAAGGTCACATGACTGGAAAAGCAGCAGAGATAGACTGCCTCCACATAAAGAAAGAAAGAAAAGGGGGAAGTGGAGGAGAGAGAGACTGAAGATATATCAAATATCAGGATGCTTTGGGCTGCAAGTAACAACATTTGATTCAAACTAGTTTAAATAATAAGGGAATTTACCATCTCACATACCAAAAATTCTTGAGGTAGGGCAGACTCCAGGTGAAGAATGGTTAAGGCTTTGGCTCCACTTCTGCCTGATGCCTTATCTGACCTTTCTCTGTGTGTTGGCTTTGTTCTCCCGATGACTACCTTCATGGTACTGAGTGAGATGAGTACCACCAGCAATGGGTAATATGCTTATTTGTTTGCATCCAAACGGAGAGAGAGGAGAGAGAAAGCAGGGACTGGAAGTCCTCCTTTCCAGACTGAGCAGACTGACTTAGGTCATAGGCATGCCCCTGGCTAGGAAGTTGGTAGAGGAATGCCATAAGCTTGTGTCTGTGCTCCTACGTCCATCCCCAGAAAGCTCTTGGATTCATTGAGACCCATCAGCACCTACCTCTGGACATGGGAATGGGGTCAATGTCCTATGTATCACTTGAGTTTCATGAGGGAGAGTTTGGTCAGAGTTCCCTTAGGAAAAATGAAAGGAGGAGTGGATGAGTTGGGTAAGCAACCAAATGCATTCTCTATTTCAGAAACCATTAGCAGTCACTCTGTGCATGTGGCACAGAGCTCCCATGAGGCAGATAGTAGATACTAGCTCTTTATGCTGTTTATATTATTATTAAAGCCTGATGACTTATGGGATAAACTACCTTTAGTTTATCTATGTTTTAAAGGGAGGAGATGAAATATAAAGGGGACCAGCCATGCCTTCTGCCTCTAAAAACTCCCATTCTATGATGACAGTGGCTAAACAGAAGAGAAATAAGGAAGCCCCTCATTTGATTTGTAGAAGGGGTACTTTTGTCAGGGTTAGGGTGGGATATGATGCCTACCTTAGGGCATGAGCTGGATGGAAACTACAATTTGAACAGGTATCCTTATCGGCCTAAAAGGAATTTTTGAGTTAGCACAAAGCTGAAGGAAGATTAGACGCTTCGCCTGAAAATTCTCTCTTGGATTAACTATAATACTTTCTTATCAAAAGATGACTCTTTCAGGAGGGGTTGGCAGTATGTGTCACCTGTCAGTGTAATGATGAGACTCCCAAGTAGCCCTGTGCTTGCTGTTTTTCTGGGTTATGTGTTTTCTTTTTTTCTGAACATTTATTTATTACCATCCATGAAGGCTGTTCTCAGGGCAGGATTCCTTCCTCAGTATGATGCATTGTTTTGACTTTAGGCCATTCCCAGAACTTTTTACTATTCTGAACACTACTCATTTTAAGTTATAGTCCTGGCCTTCTATGCTGCTCCATTGGGTGTATTTGATAGGGAGCGCTTTGAGGTTTGTGAAAAGCATTTTTAAGAAACTGGCAGTTAGATAACATCCCTGGGTCTCAGTGATCCTTTTTTAAGCATCACCACCATCTACATTAATCATCCTGTTTTTGATGCATAGACAAAAGATGTGGAGCTGTTTCTGTAGGGCTTGGGGAGGGGGTTGTTTCTAGGAGCTGTTTCTTCCAGTCTGGAGAGGCGGCTTCAGTCTGAGTTGTGGGGGTGGTGTGGAAAAGCTTTTGGCTCCTGAATTACAATAAGGATTTGAATCAAGAGAGCCCACAAAGATTCTGCCCATAAAGCTGTTTCACTCTCATTTTCTTTTTTTGGAAGTGAAGCCCCAAGTATTAATTTTTTCCCCCACTGAATGCAACTTTACATGTGGAGTGCAAAAAGAGGGGGTGCTCAGAAAGTGTTCCATGGAGATGCTCACCCTCCTCTTTCTGAATAACTTACTTGAGTTCTTAGAATTTTAAGAGAATGTGTGCTGATGTGTTTGAAGTCCAGGTGATATTGTTTTAAGAGCTGGGTGTTCTCCCATTTTCTCAGGCTTATCTTTAGCAGTAGGTTGCCTCCGATGCTTCTGTCTTCATCTCCCTAGCTGAATCTCTCATGTCTCCATTGGCTGGCTTAATCTGGCCCCAGATCCTAAAATCAATCCAGATGATAGAAATATGTCTGCAATCCCAGCTTTATCTACCATGAGAATTAAATAAAATGCCCCTGAAGATTCAGGATGCCATGTTGTGCCATGTTTGCTAACTTTCTTTGCTCACTAATGTCCTTTGCTGCCAACCAGCTGAAGGGTAAACCATGTTCTTCTGTATGCCCTGCGAGCTGCTGCACCCACTGTGCCCTTTGATTCTTTCTCCATTCCCCAATGGCCACTTACCATGTTCTAGCACTCTTGCCTCTAACATCCTCCAATAAATGGAGTCCTTCCCTGATCTCCAGCCTGCTGGACAAATTTCTTTATACCATATGTGACTCTTGCTAGCTTTCCTCCCTGGAGCTGATCCATACTCTGTGCCTCCTCTCACTTGGTCAGTGGTCTCAGTTTTTGCTTGATTTCTGATACCTGAGGGTGTGACTGTTGCCAGGGCTTGTCACCACATTGAACAAATCCTATCGATGACTGTCTGCATCCTGTCTGAAGGGACAGGCCCTTTGCCACAGTATCTTAAACCAATGGTTAGAATATGAAGGCTGTGGATGCCTGGACAGTTCTGGAGTGTTGCAAGGAATCCAGGCATCCATATGTCCACCAAGCCTTGTCTGGAGACTGAATGTAGAATGTCTTACATAAATACACTCATTATGTTTTGAAAATGTGTGTAGATGCTTCTGTATCTAATTAGACATAGATCTATTTAAAAGCATGACTGAATTCATAACATCTTTTTGTCATTGTGTATCTTCTCAATCAATCAACGGATACCAAAAATACAAGTGCAACACAGTATGATATTGAAGTCTGAGAAAGGCTGCTTTTGTAGTCATTTTCTTCATTAGCCTGCTTTTGCCGATCTGCTAACTCCCTTGGATTTCAGTACTCTGCCTGCAGTGGCAAAACTCCTAAGAAACAGTTCATTCTGCATTAAATATGAATTTTGGCTGGGAGTTTTTCCTGCCAGCTACAAAAGATAGGGGTGTCAGAATGAACCCCTTCTGAACTCTCTCCATAGATGCCTCCAGGCAAATTGACTACCATGGTATACTGGCCTCAGAACCACTAATTGTCATGACTGACTCATGATAAATATTGAAGGGGGAAATGGTCCTTGTTTCTGAACTGCTAAGGCTTGAAAGTGTCCCCTAAAGGCCCATGTGTTAAAAGAATTGATTGTCAACCTTTGGCACTATAGGGAAGTGGGGGACCTTTATGAGGTGGAGCCTAGTGAGAGGTAGTTAGGTTATTAGGGGGCATGCCCTTGAGGAGGATAGTGGGACTCCAGCCTCTTCCTCTTGCTCTGTTTTCTTCCTGTCTAGCATAAGGTGAATAGGCCTCTGTAGCCACGTACTCCTCCCATGATATGTTGTGATGCCACAGGCCAAAGCGATAAGGTTGAGCAACCATGGACCAAAATCTCTGAAACTGTGAGCCAAAATAAATCTTTTCTTCCATTTAAGTTGATTTTCTTAGGTATTTCACCACAGTGTCTAAAATCTGACTAACACACAAACTGGTTTTGACTTCCAGAATCTAAAGATGTCCATATCCTTAAAGGCTAATGGAGGACTGGGGTCCTAGAGATTTTTAGGAAGTATGAGAACACTGCTTTGTTCACATTAATTGTAGAAGCAAACTCTGGTTTCTAAGATTTCCTGAACTAGTATCCATATAAACATCTCATTCTGTAGGAATAAACAGGAAAAAGCAGCCAGAACAAATAACTTACAAGTTGATATTTTTCCAAGACTAACCTAGATTGGACTAGATCACAAATTTATGATGGAAGCTGGAATTCCCCTCCTCCATCCCCATCCTCTTTATTCCCCATTTCTATCCTGCATTTCTGATGTGTCCTCTTATAAATCTGAGATACTAGATACCAAGGGAAGACTGCATTCTGGAGCTGAGTGAACTCAATATAAGCTTCTAATGGCTCTCTGAACCTCTGAGGTTATTGTGTGGCTCTACTGCATCAGAGGAGGGAATAGAACAGAAGGCTGAATCCCGGAACCAGAAACCTTACCTAGCACCAGGGTGGAAGAAGTCTCCTTGCCTCTCTCAAGCCCAGAGGAGCTATCCCTTGTATTGAAACAGGCCATTCACTTTCTGTCTCCTCCGTGAGGGAGAATTATAGAAATAGAGTCAGTGTCTGCAAACATCCTTGTCCTAAATGAAAGAGAGTTGCAGAGATAAGTTGGTAAGACTGTTTAGTGTGATGTGGTGTGCATTGTCCTTAATCTATCCTTTCTGAGTCAGTAAGCAAGCACTGGAGAGCCAGCCTGTTTGGGGAAGTTGTAGATAAGAGAGAAAGTAGAAATTTTGGAGATGTCATATATCACCTGTAACTCCACAAAGGAAAACTAAACTCTGAAAGAGGTGATAATGATAACCAAGTTCCCTTGTTTCTGCCTGTTTAGGATGAGCCCTACCACAAACCTAGTACAAACATTCTTTACATTTCTTATCTGGACTATGAGATCTGGTCCACTGTAATGTCAATAACAACAATCTGTCAGGTGTCAATGGGAGTGATTACATAGGGCTATGGATGGCACTTGTGCTGCATATACAAATAGAAAAGGTGGCCATGGTTCTTACCTTCATGGAGCTTGGTTTGAAGGAAGGTGCAGGGAAAAAAGAAGTAAATAAACAAATACATATATAATTACGTATTCTGAGAAGGAAACAAAATGTGCTTAGAGAATGACAATGGATTTCCTTTAGATAGACAGGGAAGACTGTTACTTCTTAGTAGGATAAGAGTGGGATAAGAGTACTTTGGGTTGAGAGGAAAGTATGTTCAAGTGCTCTGGAGCAGGAAAGAACTCAATCCTTTGATAAACTTTTATAGCTTTCTATCAGATGAGACCTGAAGAGTTACCTCTCTAACATCACCCAATGGCAGAAGAAATGCCCATTTAAAGATAAACCAATTGAGTAACTAAAGCTAACCAGTAATCTGGAGTTGACTCCAACATTATAATTTGCAAGAGAGATAAAAATGATTAGGAATCTGTCTCAATAGACAGACCTTGAATTCTGCTGCTTAGTTTTCATTAAGACTTTCAGTAGTGTAGTGATTTTTTTTTTTTTACTACCAAATGGAATTCTATTTTGTATCATGACATGTGCCTTTAAAAACAGGACAGAGCTGTATTCTCAGTGGGGGAAAATGACTAGAAAGAGGATGTCTTAGAAAAAACAAAGATGCAAGCCAAGGCAGAGACCAGGCTCTTATCTGCACAACCCCAGATTCTGGTCAAGAAAAGCTCAGAGAGATCAGACGAGTCTTAATCTGTGATAAACAGATGGGGGAACACAGAAGGCTATTGTCCGTGATGGGGCTGGGAAGAGCCTGAGGGACTGGATTTGGGGAACGGTATTTTCTAGACCAGGTTAGGCTGCCTGTTGGTATAGTTAGTCTGAGAAGGGTTGTGATTGATTGTGTAGAACTTTTATTCAAGATACTAGTGTGGGGGCCCAAGTTTATGGAATATATTTTTATATGTACATGTCTCTATGTGCAAACATGTGAAGAACATTACACACCACAAATTTAAAATTGCCAAGGACCCTTTCATAGCCTCATAAGAGTTCTGGACAAGTGACCTCATTTACTTCACAGTCCCTCTGCTTATGTGCAAGACCCCTTACACAAGGCCACATGACCTAGCATTACTTAACAAAGAAAAAAAACATCAAACAGGAATCAAATGGCGACCTCTGCTGTGGTGGCAAGGGGGTGGAAGGTGCAGTAGAGACAGGAGAAAAAAATAATTAAATAGGCCAGAGTTCATTGCCAGAGAAGCCATCAGGGCAAAACTGGAATATGGCTATGGCAGGGACAGGAAGAAGAGAGTGAATCAAGTCAGACAGGTGGCAAGTTTTCTGCCTTGGCAAGGATGCTTGAGTGACTTTGGTTACCTTCATCCATAAAAAGGGACTGTTGTTATTGTTGGTAATTAGCCTGTAATAGGAATACCTTAGCCTACACAAAGTGCAATGTGTAAAATTAAAATCTCTTTAGCCTAAAATAAAAAAGAAATACCTTCACCCTTGACTTAGGCTGATCTGCTAAAAAGCCCAATAATGGGAACAGTTATGGAAGTGGAGAAGACCTAATTTCCAGAATCCCACCTTTATAGGTTCCCAGTACCCTCACCTGTCCCTGCTAGTGATCCATCCCTACTATAACCCTTCATTCTGCCCAACTGATGACTGGGATTTGCTTTCAAACCTATAATTTTCCTAAACAGAAAACTCCTAAACTTTAATTCCATCCTTCCTGCTATCCCTCTGGAAGCACAAACACACAAATCATATCTCATTTCCTTAGTGACTTGTGAAGTAACTTCTCCAATAAACTTCAACACAATGCATTCATACCCAAATGGGAGAGGCAGGCTTCATGCACTGTCCTTTTTAGGCATACTTCTTTCATTGAGCAAATGCTTACTGAGCATTTACCATGCATTGGACACTGCATTAGACCTTGGGGATACAAGGGACAACTAAGAGAAAGTCCCTTCTTGGAGATATGTTCATTACCCAGTGGTGGGTGGGTGGGGGAGCACTTGATGATTCATACAGTATGATTAGTGCTATGCAGAGCACCATGAGGGCATTTGGAAAGAGGATCCTGGAGAAAGAAAGGAAGGAATGACTTAAATATAGAAAATCTCAAATGTTGGTTCCAGCTGACAGGAGATACACTCAAGGACATGCTGAGTCTTAGCACAACTTTCACTTGGCAGCCTGTGGGAAGTGTCCTAGTGAAGCTTGACCAATCAAGATGACAGTCACTGACTTGGAAATATTGGTTTAAAAGGCTTGAGTGTCTTCTTACCTGGATCAGATAATCTCTGAAGTCTTGTTACATTTTGGTTTATTTACAATTTTACTTTCTTTTCTTTTTTTTGAAAATAATACTCCTGTGAGAACTTAGACCTATTATCTTGCACAAAAGAACATGACATTTTAGCCATAACATAAGAAGTGGGTACTTTATATATGTCAAGTACTCCCTGGGAGTAACTTGATCACATAGTAAAATTTCATCAACTCCTTCCGATTACTTGAAATAACATCTATAACACAAGTGAGGAGTGTTGAATCATTAGTTTAATTGCCTTCTTCTAGTAGCATATACAAAAATTTCAGTTAATTTTCACTTGTCAGAGGCATATCTTATTATATGTGATTTATCATGATGCCATTCAATAAGCAGTGTCTTCATGTACTTAATTGTATAGAACCTAACTTGGAACTATTTTGCAGGATCCCAAATGAATGTTAGAAAAAGTGACTGAGAATTATTCCTGTGTGTGTGTGTGTGTGTGTGTGTGTGTGTGTGTGTGTGTGTTACTAGGTACTGGAACACACATACACACAAATAATTGAATGATTGAATTTAGGACCTTGCACATGCTAGGCAAATACTCTACCACTCAGTTATATCCCCAGACCTCCAATTTATTCTTGAGCCCTACTTTGATGGAAACAATGCATAGTGAGGCTGACTTCAGAGGTAGACTGGCTTAGTATTGTCAGTTTTGCTTCTGGACAGTCCAGTTACCCTCTATATTTGCAATGATTTGTAAGTATTAAGCAGGAGTATTAGAGCATACTTGCAATTTTAGAGTGGCTATAAATCCATTTGAGTGAGATTTTATATAGTTACACAAGAAAAGGAGGATTTTAAATGTGGCTTTTTAGGCAGGGTGTGGTTTAAAATTAAATGCTACAGATTACTTTAAAAGCATTATACTATAGGGATCTGAATTGAAAGGTGATTGAGAAATTTGGTTTTTCTGAAAGAGATGATTGCATAAAAGTATAATTCTTTTCAAATGACTGCAGTGCTATCTTTGCTAATTAGTTAATTAATTTTGTGGTACTAGGGATTGAACCCAGGGACACTAAGTTACATTCCCAGCCATTTTTAAATTTTATTTTGAGACAGGATCTCTCTTAGTTGCCTAGTCACAAGTCCATGAACTTGTGATCCTCCTGCTTCTGTCTCCTGTATGCTAATTTAGATCATACATCTGGTCTGGAGCATTAATGCCCAGTGTTTTAACCAGCTTTCTATTACTGGAACAAAATACTTGAGATAATAAACTTATACAGAAGGAAGTTTTTTTTTGGTGGGGGAGTGCAGGTGCCAGGGATTGAACTTAGGGGTACTCGACCACTGAGCCACATCCCCAGCCCTATTTTGTATTTTATTTAGAGACAGGGTCTCATTGAATTGCTTAGTGCCTCACCACGGCTGAGGCTGGCTTTGAACTTGTAATCCTCCTGCCTCAGCCTCCTGAGCTGCTGGGATTACAGCATACGCCACCACACCTGGTTAGGAAGGTTTAGTTTGACTTATGGTTTTAGTCCATGGTTGGTTGCCTGCCCTCTTTGCTTCTGGGCCTGTGGTGATGCTGGACATCATAGTGGGGATGTAAAAGAGAGGGGCACAGTCCCTCAATCCCCTCCAGTAGACCCCACCTTTTAAAGTTAATACCACCTCCTAATAGTGCAGCACTGGAGAACAAACCTTTGACACAGAAGCCTTTCAGGGACACTCAAGATCCAAACCATAAGACCTGGTATTGGCTTATGTAGGCAGCTATTGCATTTTTAGTGCTTGACTCTAGGACAGTTACTAGGTTGCAAATATCTATATAACCTTAGTGTTTCGACTCTGTGTGCCATGTTTCTACAAAGGTTGAAATGACTGATAGTCTAGGGAGGTACTAAAAGCTGTGCTGTCAGTAGCTAATCTTTAGGGACTCAAAGAATTGTTTTTACTTCCACTTTCATGTCTGCACAGTTATCTATTCAACTATGACATTTCTGTCTTCATCAATATTATTAGCATGTTTGATTCACATGTTAAAGGTTCAAAAATAGGACTGAGGGTTTAGCTCAGTGTTGCAGCACTTGCCTAGCCTGTGTGCAACCCTGAGTTTGATCCCCAGCACTGTGAAAAACAAAATAAAACAAAACTTCAAAATAAAATTAAATAATGCTGATGACATTTTCAAGTTTCTAGATCATTTAATTTTTTAGGACACATCTTAAAATTATAATAAAATACCTCTCTCATGTAACTTTAAAACATTTTTTTCTTAAGAAAATTTGTAGCATCTTGGATTTATTAGAAACAACACACACACACACACACTTTTAGGTCTCTTTTTACTACAAAGAACAAAAGCAAAAAAGCTGCAGTTACCTTTATTGTGGGTTGAAATGTTCCCCCAAAAGAGATAGTCATAACCTCTGCTACCTGGGAATGTGACCTTATTTAGAAATAGAAGGGTTGGGAATGTAGCTTGGTGGTAGATTGTATGCTTAGCATATGTGAGGCCTGGGTTCAATCCCCAGCAGCCCACTCCACCCGCTAAAAAAAGAGAAAGAAATAATCTTTGTAAATGTAATAAAATGAAGATGATGTTATACTGGATTAGGATGGATACTAATCTAATAATTAGTGTCCTTATAAGAAGAAGAAATTGAACACAGACACACAATACTACAAACCAAGAAATAATAGGGATTGCTAAAAATCACTAGAAGCTAGGAAGGTCAGGGATGATCCCCCCTTAGAGCCTAAGAAGGAACAAGGCCCTGCAGACACCTTGAATTGGGACTTCTATCTTCCATAATTGTGAAAAAACAAGCCACCTTGAATTGGGACTTCTATCTTCCATAATTGTGAAAAAACAAGTTTGTGGTAGTTCTTTGCAACCCTAGGAACCTAATACATCTTCCTTCTCTTAAACTTGCATATTATATATTAAATCTCTGTGAAAATTGTCAGAATCAAAATGGAACTGTTTGTATTAAGTCCTAGGAAATTAATCAGTCAGTCAATCAAGCTGAGAGACTATGAAGAAAGGGATCTCACACAGTATGTTTGATTGAAAGAATTATCACAAGCCAGGAGTGGTGGTGGACGCCTATAATCCCAGCACTTTGGAAGACTCAGACAGGAGAATTACGAGTTCAGCAAGGGTGAGGTGTTAAGAAATTCAATGAGACTCTGTCTCTAAATAAACACAAAATAGGGCTGGGGATGTGGCTCAGTGGTTGAGTACTCCTGGTTCACTCCCTGGTACACCCCGCCCCCACCAAAAAAAAAGAAAAAGAAAAAGAAAAGAAAGAATTATCACAAAAGATTCTACTAGAACCACAACCTTGCACAAAGGTCACACAATCTTACACAGGAAGTCCTTCTGCAAAGGCATCTACCCAGCAACTGCCTATCCAACATTAGACTGATGCCACCCTTGTTATTGATCCTTGTAGCAAAGAACAATTGATTTGAAACAACTTATTTAATCTTCTTCATTTCACCTTTAAAATTTTCCCCTTGCCTCAACCTCTATGTATGCCCTCTTATTTTATTATGTCACATGTATTCCCATTAAGTTTCTCTGCTGTTCTTGAAAAAACTCTAATGTTTGAAGATCTCTTTCCATTTGTTGTTTAAATTGATAGTTCCTAACACAGTGTTTGCCTCTTTTTTTGGTACTGGAGATTGAGCCCAGGGGCACTCAACCACTGAGTCAAATCTCCAGCCCTTTTTATGTTTTATTTTGAGACAGGGTCTCATTGAGTTGCTGAAGCTGGCTTTGAACTTGTGAGACTCCTGCCTCAGCTTCCCTAGTCACTGGGATTACAGATGTGTGCCACTATGCCTGGCTAATGTTTGCCTTTTAAAGGAGTTATGAACACCTGTGCCTATTTCTGAGCTAGGCAAGATGGATCATACAAATGACTTCTTATCTTATGGGACACACAGAATCACAGAGGAATATCAACAGCAAAGACCAAAGTCTCACTTAACTGGACCTTAGTGAAACAGCCTAAGGGACAAATCAGGGAGGATTACAATGTTATTCCCAGATCTGGGAAATCAGACTCACAGAGTTGTGCTACTGCGTCATGAAAAACTTAGGGATTTCCATTACAAGACATCTGGTCCTCCTGGGATACCAGTGAAAGATTTGAGTTTCATTAAGTCATGACAACAAAGGTTGCCTGGTTTATCTTCAATAAATGTAGTTCCTTGGTTTGAACATTGGTTGGATGAGTTCTATAAAGAATATGATAGGTTTTGATATAATTTTATTGTTTTGTACTTTGTGGTTTGCAAGTTTCACCAGTAGGGAGACTTATGTGTCTCCCTCCCTCCCTAGCTAGGAATCTTCCTTGAAGTTAGGATAGGATACACATGATGGCTAGTGGTGTCTGGTCTCACAATTGAAATGATAACACATGTTTGGACCATTGGTGTAGCCTAGTGGTAAAGCATGTGTTTAGCATGTGCAAGGCCTTGGGTTCAATTCCCAGCACTGAAAAAAGAAAAATAGGAAGAAATGATAATCCATGTTGTCTGTCAAAGATCTGATTGACAACCACATTTTATTCTATTCTGCAAAATTAGTCATTATTAAAACAGATAAATATATTGGCCGTAAAATAGCAGAGTGAATAATCCTATACTAGGTGATAAGAAAATAAGCAGCTATGTATAGTTCAATTTTTTAATATAACAGATTACTAAACTTTATACTATATGTTTAAATCTCAGTGTTGTGTTCACACTTTTTTTTTTTTTCAACCTGTAATGAATCTGGGGACTATAGGCTGGGATGGTAGGATGCCTGTAGAACTCAGAATATCAATTATAATAATAAAATGCAGATTTATCCCTGGCCCACAGAAAGTGGCCTACACTATGAGTAAAGATGCTAAACAAATATACAATAATCCAGCTACAGAGGCAATGTATCTACAGAAAGGATATGGTCAAAACAGAAAGTAAGATTCAATTAGCAGATTGTATCCTAGATTGTATCCTAGGAAGACTCTAGTGACATATAAATGGATACTTCTACCCTCAGTTGATCTTTTGAACTTGATTCATGTTTAAAGTGAGTTAAATTAACATTTCATCTAGGTATTCTAGTGGCACCTCAAAATCAATGTCCCAGACTAGCACAGTTCTCAGCATACAGCGGGTGCTAAAGAATATTTTTGAAAGAGATGAATAAGCAGTTCAGGTGCTTCTCTCACAAACCCAGTTGCTCAGAATTTTCTTTATTAGTCGATGGCAATAACATTTAGATGTTAATGTCATCTAAAAACCTATGAGTCAATAGATTCTTTTTTTTGACACTGCCCGTATCTCATTGATCACCATCTCAAGCCACTTAGCCACTTAGCCACTTTTCCCTGAAAAAAGCACATAGTGCCTGCTCTCACTGAAAGTTGAAGGCAGGGTTGTTTCTAACTGGGCAGCCTAACCAGGTGAAGTTTTGGATGCCTCCACCAGGAAGCTTAAATGTCTTTCTTTATTAACACACAATCCTCTATCTTATTTATTTATATTTTCCCTCAACTACGCTGTATCTTACACATCTCTGAATACTCAGCTCCCAGTCTCTATCCTGTTGAGATTCAGTGGATGGTGAAGACATGGGATAAGATGAATGGAAGGATACTGTGCTGGGGCAATGGGGAGGACAAGAGACACATGAAGGAAAGTCTCTGCTATCTCTGGCTGAACCTGGTCTGAGAAGCAACCACAGAGGCCATGAAGAAGCAAGCACCAAGTTCAGGGATGATACCAAGCGGATGCAGGAGCAGCTGGCTGGAAGTGGAGTAACTGAGGTGAGCAGTGTCTGTTGTAATCCACAAGCCAGTTTTTAGAAGAAGATGAGTGTCCATTGAAAAGAAATTGGGTTGGGCTGTGGCTTAGTAGTATAGGGCCTAGTGTCTAGTATGCAGGAAGCCCTGGGTTCTACCCCAGCACTGAAGGAAAAAGGAAGAGAGAGAGAAAAAAGAAAAAAATTTGATGTGTGAATGATGATATTTGGTGTGCACTGCCTTGGTCATGTTGGTTGTCCCCTACACTCATCACCATAGTGGAGGTGTGAACTCAGGAGAGGAATACAGTGACCAGCCATTACAAGAGAAGGGCCTGTAGCTCTTCTTTCTTCCTTAGTTAGGAAGAAAGAACTTGTAGGGTAGAGGAAATGCTCCAGGGAGAATGGAGAGTAGCACCCCTATTCCCCAGAGGAAGACAGTTGGCACCCTGAAAAGTCTGATAGCTGGCCTGGATCTGTCCTTGTCCTGGGTTCTGTGGTCATGTACTTTCATCTTAATTGATGTAATTAAAGGAGTTCTTTGATGCAAGTCAGGGCACCATGCTTGAATGTGTATCTATTCTATTCATGACCAAGAAGCTCTGAACAAATAGGGCATGTGATGACTAGGACACTCCTGGCATTGAGCAAACTTATGAGGCAGCAAGTGGGCAGGGTGCAAGGCAAGGCTCTGCACCCTCTTTCATCTGCAAACCACACTCATTAAAGCATGGACTCTTCAACAAGCCAGTGGAGGCTCTGACAGTCTCTGTCTGTAAATGCTTTAGTAGACTTTGAGCCCCACCAAAGTTTACTTTGATCACAGACAACATCCAAAGTCAGAGATCATTTCAGCCTAACAAAATTATTTTTGGAAAGAACCACTGCTCTAGGTCCTGTATAAACAAACCCTGACAGAATCTTAGACCACTTCACTAAGACCTAGGGGCTTTTTCCAGTGACACCATTGATTAGTAGTTAGAAATGGTGGACTTATTTTTATTCTTTAAGATGGTGATTCCCTGATGCTGGCCTGTAGAAAGTGTCATCCTGTGACTAAGTTATTTACATTCCATAGGGAAGAAAATGAAGAATATGGAGGAAACCTCTCCACTTAATTCAATGTATTCACTTAATCTGAGACTGTATCTTTCCTTTATATTCTAGAGTTTAAAAAATAACTTTTCTTGCTGAAAGTACGAGTAAACAAACAAATCTGGAATGTAGATTTCAAAAAAAAAAGAATTTTTCTTCTAAAGAATCAATATCATGAAAAACATTTTTTGGGGTGGGAGGTATACTGGAGATTTAACCCAGAGGTGCTTTACCACTGAGCTGCATCCCTGTTCCTTTTTGTTTTGAGACAGGGACTCACTAAGTTTGCTTAGTGTCTTGCTAAGTTGCTGAGGCTGGTCTTGAACTTGCCAAGACTTCCTCCTGCCTCAGCTTCCTCCTCAGCCTCCTGAGCCACTGGAATTATAAGCATGTGCCATCACGCACATCAATAATTTTTTTAAGATCTTAATTGACTTTATTTTCCATTATAAAATTGGGCAACACTTCATTTCATAAAATAGAATAAGTGTTACCCTTTTTAAAAAAAGTATGGCAGGACTACTCCAGGTTAAAAATACAAGAGACATAACCAAGTATGGAACTTGATTAAATCTTGGATGGAAAACAAATTTACAAAGGACATTTCTAACACAATGGTAGAAATTGAATATAAACTGTTTTTTAGGTTGTTATGATTTATGCTAATTTTCCTTCTTGCTAGGTATCTGTGTTTGTGTTTGGTTTTGGTTTTGTCTTTTTTTGTGGTGCTGGAAATGGAACCCAGGCTTCCCACATGCTAGGCAAGTGCTATACCACTCTATGACCCATTCCCAAGCTAATTTTTGTAGGTGGGCCAACAGTAGTGTTCTGAAGAATATTTTATTTCTCCTTAAGGGTACATGAAAGAGCATTTGGGGATGAAGTAGTTGAAAGGATGCAACTTTCAAAAGGTTTGCAGAAAGAAAAGTTAAATAAAGCCAATGTGGCCAAATAGAAACACTTTGTGAATATAGATGAAGGGAATATTTATATTTATTATGATATTAATTCCGCTTTTCAGTAAGAAATTTAAAAAAAAACTTGTGAAACATTTTGTGAACTTTTTTTTCTTAAGATAAAAATTTTTCAAAACAAATTGAGAATTTTCAGGATAAAACCAAGAAGAAAAGCTTCGATTCCTCTTGATAAATATTTTATTGGTATGACATGTTTGGGTTTTCGTCTCTTACCTTACATAAACTACTTTTTTTCTTCTTCTTTGAGACAGAGGCTTGCTATGCTGCACAAACTGCCTTGAACTCTTGGGCTCAAGTGATCTTCTGACTTTAGCTTCCCAAGTAGCTGGAACTACAGGTGCGTGCCTCCTCTTGACTAGCTTTGAACTATTTTAAAATAAAGCATTTTAGAAATAAACAATGCAACAATCCCCCATATTTTTCTGAAATTATAGTCATAGGTAATAATTGTTTTATGTTAAAATAAAATAAAAATTTGAGAATACACATTGATTCTTTTTTTTTTAACTGTTACGGGTCCAGAAATTCTGGATATCTATCAAGTGCTGCTCCAGCACTTGGCTTGTGTTATGCAGTGTTCTCCAGTATTCTTTATGAAATGGCACACAGAGAAGATGGTGATATTTTTATGGTCAATGGGGTGAGGCTGCTAATATCTGAAGGCGACCAGCCCAGAAGCTCTGGCTGCCCCCAGGATGGAGGGTCACTATCTTGGCACCCCCAGGAACCATCTGAGCCACACAAATGTGCCATGGTCCACAGGTTGGGTAACTCTGCTTCCACAAAAGTGCTATGAATTGCTTTCAACATGATTTGAAACATTAGCTTGAAAAAAAATCTATCTAGTCCAATATGCTATGGATTCATACTTAGGATACTATGACTAGGTTTAGATATCACTGTGTATTTGTGATTGCACTAAATACCAGCATAGTGACCCATCTCTCTAACATGTTCCGTCTGTATCATCACTCATCCCAACACTTGTTATGATGAATCTTGAGTTGTAACAAGGTTAACAATGAGGCAGACTCCTACAGGAGCATATGGAGCAATCTCAGGAGCTAATGTTCTATCTCTGGCTTTTGTGATTCAGTCCAACTTGAATAGATGGAGATGAGGCAAGGAAATACTCTGGAAACAGAGCCTTAATAGGGAAAGTTAACCTAGTTTAATCTAAACCTTTTAAATGAAGTCCTCCTGTTTAAAGCTCAAAATCCTTCAGGTCTATGTGACTGATTTAAATGTATTGAAATTTCTCTGTTAGGGCTCTGCTGGTTTCTTTCTTCTTTTTTTTTTGCAGTATTGGGATGGAACTCAAAGCCTCACAGATGCTAGGCAAATGCTCTACCACTGAGCTTCACTCCCAGCTAGAAGGCTGTTTCAATGAGCAAAGAGTACTGGCTGGGCTTATAAAGGTAGTTTTAAAATCCTTCCTGGTGCATCAGAATAACCTGTGGTAAACATAAATACTTGGGGCCCTTGGTGTAGCTCAGTGACAGAGAGTGTGCTTAGTGTGGGCAAGGTCTTGGGTTTGATCCCCACTACCACAAACAAAAACCCAAAAAACAAAAACCAAATAACACAGGTACCTGGTCTTAATCCCTGAGAGATTCTCATTCACTTGCTCTGGTATACTATTTTTTTTTTTTTTTTTGGTGCTGGATCTAACCAAAAGCCACATATGCTAAGCATGCTTTGTCACTGAGACACACCCCAGCCCCGAACATTCTGTTTTTTAAAAGCACCACACTGAGTTGATCCTAATGTGCTACCAATTACTGAGGTCTAGAATCAGAAGATGTTAGTAAAATACTAAGATGTATAAAATCATTTGCAGGAGCTGAGGGTATAGCTCAAATGTAGAGCATGTGCTAAGCATGCTTGGGTTCCATCTCCAACACCACCTATGAAAAAGTGTTTACAAATGTGAAATATCAGTTTGGTGAAGTAACTACTACAATTTCTTTTCTGGCTTCTCCTAATTTTTCATCATGGCTCACTCATTCTGGAATTCCTGTGGTCTCAGTTTTTTCTTTTGCTCAGCAAGAATCCACATGCCTGTGACTAGCACAAAGAAGTATCTGGATAGTACTTGCATAAGAAATGAATCATGCCTTTGCTTTCTTCTGTTAACTTGAGCATCTTGATGTTCCCTGAATTGACTGACCATCTGGATTGTGTGCCAGAGAATAGCCAGAAAATAAAATCCTCGGACCATTGCTTAATTCCAGACTCATAATCCAACTTTTTTTTTCATAATGTGAATTTGATGATCAAAATAAAAACATGAAAACAAGATCACTCCAAAGTCCAGAATAAAAGTATGAATTTGATGCTGAGGTCTGTAGGATTCAATTAATCTGATTTTGGAGAAGTTAAATTCATAAGGTTTGGGTATCCTAATAATGATAACAATGACAAGAACGGTGATAGCTACAACTATGACTATCAGGATCTAACAGAAGCTATCTGTTAGATAAAGCACCATTCTAAGTGCTTTATACCCTTTCACTTATTTAATTTTCTCTAATATTGTATGGGTTAAGTATTATTATCATTCCCATTTTATAGATGAGGAAGCTGAGACATGGAGAGGCCAGTTCTAGACTCTATTTTGCCTTTAATCAGCTGTGTGAGTGTAACTATAACACTTAGTTTCAATGTTCTTCTCAGTTTTCTGGTTGGATTAGTGAATCTACTAATGCTTGAATGCTTTCTACTTGATGGTTCAGTAACTTTGTGAGTCATTGATTCCTAATGCTCTCTGATCTCCTGTTTCATTTAACCAAGACAATTCATTTCTTTTTTTTTCTTTTTTGGGGCACCAGGGATTGAACCTAGGAGCACTTAATCATTGAGCCACCTCCTCAGCCCCTTTTTAATATTTTATTTAGAAACAGAGTCTTGCTGAGTTGCTAAGTGCCTTGTTAAGTTTCTGAGGCTGGCTTTGAACTCAAGATCCTCCTGCCTCAGCCTCTGGAGCCGCTGGGATTACAGGTGTGTGTCACCATGCTCAGTGACAATCCATTTTTTATCAGTTTGGTATAGTGACTCACTTTTTCTCCATGCTTGCCCTACTTTGTTTTCTATCAATCTCTGTTCTCATTCCTTCAAACTCTTCTACATTTTGACAAATTCTCTTCTGGATGTAGATGACTTGTCTACTTATATCAACGCTGGAGTTGAGAGCTGCCATTTAGGAGCCAAATTCAAGTGTTGGAACATTAGTGAGTCAAGTAATGCCATTTTCCTGAAAATAACATGGTGTTGAAATGAGTGAGAAAAGGATGAAAATGACAACAGGAACTGAAGTATCATTTGAGCCATGACACCTCAGTGTAAGTTACTGCCTCCTTTTATACTATCTTAATAAATATTGATCATATAACTGATATCATAATTCTTGTGATTTAAAGAATGATATTCATAGCATACTAATACATGAATAATGATGCAACTAAAAAGGTCAGAGTTTCCATTCTCCTTCCAAATTTGAAAGTGTGGACAATGAGATTGGGAAAGTAGGATGACAAATACTCAAGAAACTTCAGAGGACTGAGGATTTCTGTTTATTCTAAAGAGCTAGGGCCATGACTTATCCCAGCAAAACAACTATTTAGAGGATGATATGAATATACAATAGCAGATTTCTAAAACACTCAGATCTTTCTCTCTGCTTCACCATTGGAACCTTGAAATGTGTGGTTTTCTATTCTCTGCAAATATGAGGGTTCCCATGGTCATTATATTAAGAAATTACATAAAAAGGACAGATAGATAAGGGAAAATATTCTCAGCTATGTATGCCCACCTGGAAATTCTAACACTCAATTCTCTATTTTACATGAGACCATAAAGTTTGTGGAGTCCTCCAAGTATTCAAGTGACTCACATCAATGAAGGCGGTAAAGATGTTGGGCCAAAACACCATCGGAAACGTCTTTGTCAGCAGGGAGCAGAAGTTATATTAATTAAAATGTACTGAAAAAATACAGGGTGCGCTCCCAAAGAGTCACAAAGCTGTTTTAATCCTAATTAAGGATGTTACTTCCTGGCATTTTTCAACATAGGGAATTAGAATAAAAAAGTTTGTGGCATTTCCAAAAGTAAGGTCAACAGACTCAGATTGGATCCCTTTCATTAAGCTGGGTATATTTTGATAGACAGCTACCATTTTAATGAGTCAATATTTCTTCAATATCCTCTCTAGGTTAGGAAAAGGTTCAGAGTGAAAGAATCAGAAACAGATAAGACTCTGGTGGAAGAGTGAAGGACTTGGGATATTGAGAAATAATCACTGACCCTATAAAGGAAGAAAATGTGGAATGGAGGAGTTCTCCACATATGGGAATACTGACATGCTTTGGGACCATTGCCCTGGAAGTCTGGCAGCTCAGCACACAGACTTTTGATAAGCAATCAATATAGCCTTTCCCAGAAACATAAGATAGCATCAGAAATTTTATACTTAGATAAGTTCATTAACCAAGGTACCTTGGTGATGCATTATAGAAACTTAGTGTTTTCTGTATAGATTTTGAAAACCTGATGAAACTCTCAAGAAATTTTCTCACTGTATCTCATCACATGTATAGGCTGATGGCAAATCTTTGGACATGACTGTGAGCTGACATTTTATCTGCTGTCAAGGATTTTATCCATGAACACTTTCAAGCATAAGTGAGTGGATACAACTTTCATTATTGGAAAGAGCAAGTAAAAATAATTCAGGGCAAATAAATAAGAGGTAGCCTCATGTCCTCTGGATTTTGCATTCCTGGTAAATCATTGATTTTCAAATGACAGGCACTGTGCTCATCTTCCATGTCTGAAAATGATTCCAGGATAAAGAATTTGGGTAAAACTCAGAGATTAAGTGTCAGAGCTCCATAAAAAGACTTTCCTGAATGAGAAAATAAAAGAGAAAAACAATTTTTTGATTCATGGTGATGTAGAATATTGAGGTTGTGAGTATGAAAATACATTTTTTGGTTTTTTCAATTCTAAAGCTAGAAGAGCATGTGAATAAGAATGGTTTGTGTTGGCACCAGCATAATTAACATTTGGGAGAGGAGAAGGAAGCTGGATTTTAGCTGGAGAACTAGATCCTGAGCTTGCTTAGTTTTATCAGAAAGCAGCAAATGCAATAGAGCTCACCCCGCCACCCATGTGTACCCTTGGTTAATAGTTTCTAGACCAGAACCCAGGAAATAGTAGTATATGACATAAACATTAATTTGCATGTATAACTCTATCCATTAAAAGACAAATAAACAGGCAGTTTAATAGACATTATGCAGCAGATTACTTTAATCAGCTCACCATATTGATTTTTGAGCATTCTCTGTTTGTTTATCAGAACTAAGTTTCATTTTTTTTCTAATTACTCTTGACAATTTGTTGTTATGTTCCATGGCTTTTGCAACATATAGTTTACATTGTAGGAAATTCTCTACCACAATTAATATCAAAATGGCTATCACAACCAGGTTTAATATGATCAAAATAACACTGACCAACTTCACGTTGGCAGAAAAAAAATTAGAGATGCAAAAAGATGGATAGATAGATATAATATCATTGTAAGAGGGATTTTTGCCTGGATTCAATCTAAATACATCTCAAAAAATTGTAAAATAGAATCTACCAGCTAAAACTAATGAGCACAAAACTGCATTGATTTGGCCCAGGGTGGACAAATAGAACATCTGGCATATTTGGCACCAATGACACAGCTGGCATTGTTGGAAACGTTTCTGCAGAAGGTACAGATGCAGAAATGGGAGAATTGGTACAAACAGTGCAGATGGAACAGTTGGAACAGATGACAGTGGGCAGAGCTGGCGATGCTGGCACAGGTGTCATAACCTCAACAGCTGGCACAAGTTGTGACAATCCTGGGATTTCTTAGTACAAGGCACATGTTCATTTTGGCTTTGGCTGCAGAGAGATAAGAGCATTTTATAATTAGTAAATGTGCCATTTAAAAAAGAACTTTTTTCCCCTCCATCCTTAAGGACATCCACCTCCAACTGTTAAAGCTTGGAATGTAGAGCATTTTTGCAAATTAGAATTTCCCCGAGAAAGTCATAATTGATAAATACAGATTTCATAGAAGAGGCAATTAGATATTTTTGTTCTGGTTTAGATAAAATTCATGAATGGGATTTCTCCATAGGAGTTTTGTGGGGAATAAAGGTCAGATTTTTGGAAATGGAAGTATACTTTGCATTTAAACAAAATTTATTTGTTATCAAATTAGAGGGTTATTTGTTTCTGAAGTATAGTGAATATTTCTCATTTATATGAAATTTCTGTAGAATCACACTCAAAGATATGGCATGGAATTGGAAACCTGTTTACAGAACAGGTTGGGAAAAGAGAAAAAATACTGAAATATAAAATATGGAGAAATCATGATATTGCCACTTTCAAATACCAAAGGGACTTGGCTCCAATTTCATCTAAAATGCTTTAATTTGAGGATTGAATTAAAAATACAATATAGTATAATCTTTTAGGTAATGACAGTTAATACTAGATGAAAAGTTGAAAGAACAAAGCAACTTGTTAATGTCTGGAAATTATTATTTTCTTATAATGTTTTTATTGTAACTGAAGTATGTTATTATCATAAAGAAACCAAAAATATCATTTAATTGTAAAATAATAAAAACTTAACAAGAGATTAAGTAATAGGATCTTAATTTTTAAAGTCCGTTTTTTCTTTCTTTTCTTGGTACTTTTTTTTTTTTAAACCCAGGGCACTTTACCACTGAATCACATCCCCACCCCTTTTTACTTTTTAGGGTAAAGTGGCAATACCATGATTTGAGATAGGGTCACATTAAGTTGCTGAGGCTGGCTTTGAACTTGTAATCCTCTTGCCTCAGCTTCCTGAGCTGTTGGGATTACAGACCTGCACCACAGTCCCTGGCCTAAGTTCTTAATTTTTAAGCACATTCTTTTGTACATAGCAGGGGCTCCATAATCTGGTTGAATAAATGAACCTACAGTCTAAAAATATTAATATTTAGAATTTAAAAAATAAATCATCACCCTTTGTATTAATGACTAATCTTCTACTGGGAGGAAACAAACAATAATAATTTACACACACATTTTAACTGTCTTCCTTTCCCCAAGGGACATCATCAATGAGAAAAACTGGTTGGATGTTACTAACTTTATGTTCCCAAGAAAATTCAAAATTCTTTAGGTTTTCTAGTTTATCATGAACTAAAATGAACATAATAAATCAGCTTCCATTTATAAGCAATGCAAAACAGTGAATGTTTTATATGTATTCTGAGATTTTGGGAAACCACTACAATAAAGGTTAAGTATTTCTTACCCGATGTCAAGTCTGTGACCATTAAAAACATGCTGTCTTTGTTTCCAGATGGCCCTGCATATTGTTACCTATATTTAATAAAAACAACTGCTTAAAGTCATTTAAACATATCTGATTTCAATTTCTCTGTCACTTACATTTTGTTGTATAACCTCATGTTGAACCCAACTAAACTATTCTTGTTATTCAGAACTTTAGTTCTATCACTTAACTTTTTATTTTTTTAACTGTGCTCACAAAAATGTTTCTGCTTAAAACAGATAAAATACATTAATGTGTTAACTGTATTTTTGCAACATAGAGCAAGTAAGAGACGGAGGAGGAGGCAAGAAGGATTACTGTTCCCTCTGGGCACAAAGATGATGACAGATGGGTCAGTTCACAGGAACAGGCTGAAAATGTCCATCTTCACTTGGTTGAAACACCACTTCATGGCTGAGACTCAGATGAACATTGCTTCTAATCAATAAGTACTTTATGAAAAATGATCAATTTAGGGGTCTAACAAATAGGGGTATTTCCAAGCTTTGGCATTTGAGAGGTCAGCAAAAGTTTTTCTGAAGGATAAGGATGAGGGTGAATCATTCTTTTGAGCCTCTGCCTTCTTTAGGAATTAAATGAAAATTAAACATGAAAGATGCAATCTGCTGTGGCAATTTGATTCCTCTATCATTGTCCCAGCCACTGTCTATTTCTAAGCACACTGAACTTTCCAATTTATTGGCATCTCATCTTATGTAAATATCCTTTTCCTTCTCTTAGCTCCAAGACATCAGGATGTGCTTTTATTCCACCCTTCAAACAGTTGCTCCACATTATGCCTCTCCGCCGTCCCTGGAGGGCTTTGAAGAGCTATATGAGCTGGGATTTATGGGGGTAGGGTGTGAGCGGGGTTCTTTCATGTGGAGCAGCTTCTCATCTCTGCACATGGTAACTTGGGATACATATTTTTCCTGCGCTTAAAAAATATGTTATGTATATCTGTTATGTTGGAGAGGTAGAGAACAAAAATAAAGTATAACCATCTGAAATAAAACCATTTACAAAATGCAAAACAAAAATCCAAGGGAAATTTATACATTAATTTCAGAACTTGAGAAAATTTGATATTCAGACATCATGTCCTTCTATCTTCCCCACATTCTCCTGATATATCAGCCACAGTCCCTAAAACCCCAGCCCCAGCTCCTTTTTGGAGTCATGCACATTAGCTCATGCATTGGGTATAGTACCAAGCTGTGTTAGCAATGAGCTCCTTTGTGTGAAGGGACTATTTTCCATCCCTTGCTTCACCATGGAAGACTGTGTGATGATGATCAAGATGCAATGACAGGGGCAGGGGGTGTACTCCAGTGGTACAGCACTTGCCTAACATGCATAGTGCCCTGAGTTCAATCCTCAGCACTACACACAAACACACAAAAGAGATAATGACTCATCTATAAAGTGAGCCATTCTCATTTGAAGTGGAAAAGGAGGGAAAGAGATACAGGTAAATGCTAGATGGATACATATATATTCATTTAATGGAAGTCCTGTAAAGAGGTTGTGCTCTTGTTTCATTGTAGCTTACACTCGAGGTTATTATTGGTGATCTGTGATATAGAACTTGCAAACAAATCAAGATTTAAGCTACCATCTATTCTCCCAAACTATTGTGCTGATATCTATCATTGTGTTGTTTGAATAAACAATGAAACACAAGGTGAATACCTCTACTCTTTTAAAAATTTCAGTGTGAAAAAATGTAAAACATATGAAAGAAGTAGATAGGGTGTTGACTCAGGCACTCATCACCTTGTTTAACAATTACTAACATTTTCCTAATTTTGTTTCTTCTTTCCATTACTGTTTTCTTTCTTAGAGTATTGAAAGCAAATTCAAAATGTCATTTCATCCTGAAAGACCACAATATTCATTCCTAACCAACAAGGACAACTTTTCAAAACTACAGTAACCAAAAAGAATAGTCCAGTGTTTCTTCAACGTGAACTCATTCCTAATCCATCTCTGGAGTTCTCTGCTTGTCTCAGAGGTGGTTTTTACAGGTCATTCGTCCTTAGACTGTCTTACATTCTGAGTTTGGCCAATAGCTTGCTCACAGAAACATTTATAACCTGGTCTTCTGTCCACTATTTCTCCTGTAAACTAGTATTTAGATCTCTAGACTTGATTAGTTTCAGGTGCAATTTTTAGACAAGAACACTGCATAGCTGATGCTGTGTACTTCTATCGCATCACTATATGAGGCACACACTATCTGATTAGTCCATTTTTAGTGGCATGGAGATTGTTCAGTGAGTTCACATGGTATATATTCTTGATTTTTTTTTTTGTATCAGGGATTGAACTCAGGGCCATTCAACCACTGAACCACATCCCCAGCCCTATTTTGTATTTTATTTAGAAACAAGGTCTCAATGAGTTGCTTACCACATCGCTTTTGCTGAGGCTGGCTTTGAACTCAGCAAAAGGCTGGCTCCTGCCTCAGCCTCCCAGGCTGCTAGGATTACAGATGTGTGACACTGTGCCTGGCACCATGTTCTTGATCTTGAAGACTATATTCATCTATTTTCAAGTTTCTTTCCACATATGGATATTGTTAATTTTATCTCAATATCTTTGTACTGAGATATAAAGTCCAATTGTTTTAGGAATCCTCGTCCAAATGAATTTAACTAATTTGTTTTTATTATAAACAAATATTCTTTGATATTCATTTTATTAGCAAACTGTCAATGGGCAAATCAACTTTAAATACACACACATACACACACACACACACACACACACACACACAGCCCTGGAGTTTTTCCATAGCATGTTTTACATGAACTTTTCTTATCTGTATATCCTTGGAGACTAAATCTAAATAATGACATGCTTTGCGTGTCTAAATATACAGGCCATTTGCAGGTTGACCAATGAATAATAGATAGAGTACTGAATGATCAGTTAGCAATTACAGAACTCAGTGAATATTTGTAGTCTGGTTAATTTCAGCTATATTTGCCAAAAAAAAAAAAAAAAAAAAAAAACTAGGTCAACTATTCATTGATATGATCATTTCAATATTGATAGGTGTTACATGACTTGCTTTTTACTTCAAATCATTAGTAAAGAAATAGAATACATGATACATGGATGCTAATTCACAATAAGGGGAGGATAGGGAAAAATAGAGTTACTTTAGATAGAGGGGAGTGAAGGGAAGGGAGAAAGTATGGGAGTAGGAAAGATAGAATGAAACAGACATTATTACCTTATGTACATATATGACTGCATGACCAATGTGATTCTACAACATGTACAATCAGAAAAATGAGAAGTTATGTATAGTATATGTATAGTATATCAAAGTGCATAAATACATTCTACTGTCATGTAAAACTAATTAGAACAAATTTAAAAAAAGAAATAGAATACTTGGAAATATAAAAAATACTTAGGCATGGTTAAATGATAGAATAATTCCACAATATTCAAGTGAAATATTTCAAAATATTGAAATCCTGTGAAAAATATGTACTAAATTTGATTATTTGAAATAGATAATTACTGAATAAATAAAATCAAAAGTTTATGCAATTATTTAATAGATATTTCAAATATTTTAATGCTTGAAATTCTTATGTTTCTTTGAAAATGAAAGTGTTAATATCACCGAACTAGGATTAATGAACACAGAATTGAATGTTTTTCCAGTAATGATTAATAGTAACTATAGACAATCTCAGTAATAATAAAATATTTCAAGTTCTTATGAAATTTTAATTAGGAAAAATGTATTATTTTTGTATGAAGATTGAGGTTTTATTTTTATTATTTCATTTGATAATTACTATAATCTGATGAGAAGTCATTCGAACAAATGAGTAAGATGAGAGGGAGAGATCAAATACCTTATGCATGGTCATGTAATCAATAAAAGACAAAGCCAGTTGGGGCTGGGGTTATGGCGCAGTGGCGGCGTGCTCGCCTAGCACGCGTGGGGCATTGGGTTTGATCCTCAGCACCATATAAAAAATAAAATAAAATGGAGATATTCTGTCCACCTACAACTAAAAAATAAATATTAAAAAAAAAAGACAAAGCCAGTTATCAAGGCCAATGCTCAATCCGATTTGGACTTATTTCATTTTGTTCTAGAGAAAGCATTTACCTTACTTTTACCTACAGACGTTCTGAAGCTGGGCCTGTCCAAGGCACTGTGAAAGATTCCAATTTGGAGAATATACCACCTGCTTCAGTGTTTCAAGAAGCTTTGGTGTCAAAAGCTTTCCACAGTCTATTTCCCATTTATCTGAAATAGGACATTTGTTTACCTTTAATATTCTTGTCTCTCTAAAACATCTACATTTCTAACCCATTTCCCTTTTTTTAACTGACAGGAAAGCTGGACTTATGTGGTCTTCTTCTTTCCTGTGCTTTGTTTATGAGAACAGAAAAAACAGTTGGAGAGAGGCAAGGTATAAACACTTTTGTAAAATATTCATAAGATCCTCTAATGTGACTCTCTCCCATCAAAATATGAAGGTTTTCCCTGGCAGCCATATTTTTATTGTAGTTTTTTTTCCCCTTCCTAATGTTTGTACAGCCTATGTTGGAAAGGATTTCTACATTAAGCTTCACAAATTTTCAACATGACTTCTGGCAGATTTGATTAACAAACAAACAAACAAGCCCAAAAAACTAATACTGTTTCTCTTTCATGTTCTCTTGAAATGTAAAAAAATACATTTAATTAGAAATCATTCTAGTTAATTATGTTTAAGTGGAGATGCACATTGTTTCTCTTAAGAGGGTTTCCTAATCTTATAAGAATCATGACTGTTAAAATTGGGAAGTAATATTTTCTCACTGATTAGTATCTTATTTTGGGGTCTTTTTACTGGACATGGAGAAAGTATATGGTGCTTTCAATACAATTACAAAAGTAGGGAAAAATTTAAAACTTGGAATTACTAAGCCTCCCAAAAAGAAACAGTTTAAAACACAAACAAAAAACCTCTTCAAAGTTCTATGGCTTGTAATCATTATAAAAAAGATTTTCCAATCATTTCATTTAAAACATTAAAAAACAAAGTAAAGTGGTAGAACTCTTGCCTACCATGCCTGAGATCCTGGTTTCCATCTCCAGCACAGGGAAAAACAAAGTAGAACAAAACAAAAAACAAAGTGAATTATATTTTAATTATAATGACAATAACAACAACAAAAAATCAGAGATATAAGGAAAAATCTTAAGAGTAGTTGTTTAGCTATCAGAATGTGATTTGAAGAAACTCGTGGAATCTTTAAGAACAACAAAATTTACAAAAAACAATCTTTGATGACTAGAACGTTTGAGAAGCTAGCCTGCATTTTAACCTCCTTGAATCTAGAACTCTGTTTGCTTTTTATCATCCCCTGTTTGGGTCCACTCCCTCAATAAAGTTGATTTCCTTTTTATCATCTGACTCTAAACTTGAGCCATTTCTTCTTTCCTCTTTCTCTTCTCAATCTCCATCTTCACAATGACAGACTGCATTCAATAATTGCTGTCTTTTGTGATTGTTCTATCTCCAAATTGGCTGATTAGGAGAGAGACACAGCTGTCCATCAAAATGGTGTAAAGTGGCTGAAACTGCCATCCCCTGAGCTGGAGAAAGTTAATTGCACTTTCTGAGGCTATCCTAGTAGGACAGGCGCTGAGAAGGTCCCCGGGAATCCCTGTTAGTGCTATATTTTTCCCTGAGCATGTCCATTTGTAACCTGGAAAAAAATGTAGTAAACAGCATGTTAATTAGATTTTCAGATGAAATTAAATCAGGAAGCTCTGGAAACACACCAGTGAATAAAGAGAAGTGCTATACAGGTTTTCTGAGGTTAAAAGTATGGAAAGAATCAAATGAAATGAGAATTAAATCAGACAGGTATAACTCTAGTGCTCTGGGGGTGGGGGTGGGGGAGCTGCAAAAGTTAGCAGCAAGAAGGGAAAATCCAGAAAATAGTAATGCCAGAAAAACCAGGGGGAGAGGGAACGACAAATTAGATGTGTTTGCAATATGCCATGGAAGCTAATGTGATTTGGGGCTATATGTGTGGAGACATCATCACATCATGGGGAGAGGTAGAGTAATTTAGTGAATTTGGCAAAAACACACCTGGAATATTGTGTTCAGGTCCGCATATCTTGGGAGCTGCAGATATAGAGGAGCTAGAGGGAAATCAGCATAAAGCAACAAAAGTGATTAGTGCGTGATGGGCTGATTTAAGAGCAAAATGAACTGTGTGATTTGTCAAAAAAGAGTAACAAGAACGGAGCATTTAAACTTGAGTATTTTCCTGATTTTTTTTTTTTGGCCTATAATGCTACTAAAGAATTATTAAAGTATAACCAGAATAAAAATATGTACTGGAGTTTAAATTGGAGAACTAAAATTGATAAGAAAGAAAATTTCTTGAGAGTAAAACCAGGAGATGATTAAAGTATCTCTTTAGGGGAGTGAAAAGAAAAAAGAAGGTCATGGCTACAAAATATGAGTTTACATTGTTACCATACTTTTCATTCCACAGCTATTAGGTTTGCACTGACCATGACCCTTCAACACTGAATAATTAAATGGAACTGCCATTTATCAAAACTTTAGAAATCTTCCTAGATGCCTGTTTCTCTACAAAGTTCCTCTCAGGAGTGGCTATTTTTAAAAAAAAAAAAAATTTGGTTTTAGCATATTTCCTATACAAATGCTTGTATAATAAGTTGTCTTAGGCTTTCTTTCCTTTTTGGTGCCCCTGATATCTGCAAAGGCAGTGAGCAAATGCAACAATTGATCTGCCATAGTATCACCATGGGTGGCTGGTGGCTGTCATTTAATCTGACAGTTGACTTCTGGTAGCAAAGGAAAGATAAATGTAATTTTTTAAAAAATCTCAGAATGATAGCTGGAAGAGCAGCATTTTGTACTAGCTAATGAGGCTAATTTGTTCTTAAAATACAAGTTGCTGTGCTTCTTAAATTAAAATTCACTTCTGATGTAAATACAGAAGATATAAATACGGAGAAGCAATGTATGCTGTATTTTTTTTTTAAGTTTTGCAATTTGGAGCCCATTCTGAGAGGAACTGTTAGAAAATGATTTTATTCTGGAAATTTGGGGAGCTTGGTACTTCCTGGCTTCAAAGACTTGGAAGGATTAACATTAATTTTATAAGAAAGAGGAGATGGTGAGATGATTTCTTCCTAGCTAGAGATTGTAAAGGGCATTGTCCTAGAGATTATTTTGTAAATCATGATTCTCAACTTTCTCATCTGGAAAATGAACTTGGGGGAGTGTGTTACTTTCAAAGTAATTAGAAAGTGCACCGACAAATGGTTTATTAACATTTTGACATTTAATTAAATCTGCCTGAAAGAAAGTTCTTATTCCTGTATCAAAGGGGTTCTCTTCTTCCTCTTCACTGTAGTGGGGAGGGCATTATTCTAGTGAGGCTTTCCTATAGAAGATTTTATTTTTTTCTTTTTGACTGCTACAAAAACTAGAGCAGATTCTTCAGATAAATTAAAGCAAACAATAAAAGGAAAGGACCTTAAACTAAATGGCATTAATTTTCCAAATACTCTTTCATCAGCTATTTAAAATAACAGTTTGGACCACAGTTTAAAAGAAATTGATACTCTTTTAAAATGGGGCAATAACATTTAATGTCTAAGCTAACAGATTATACAGAGCAGTTATCTAAAGTCTCATTTAACATCTAGTTCATCTAAGGAATTTATGCTACCCTTTACCTCAGACTTTGCTTCTTAACACTGGGCTCTGATTTTTTAGCCCATAACAGAAAAATTAGCTTCCCTAGCCTTATTTTAATATAAGTTCAGATTATTGGACAAGGAAAAAGTTATACTATTTATATGACAGAATTGATGAGCTTTCAGTTTGAATGCATCTCCAACATATAAACTTTTCCCTGATACCAATAATTCATGTTAAAACAATTAAAATTGTTACACAGAGGAACTTAATTTGCTGTTCACTGACAAATCTTTGTCTCTGTAACAGACCAGATGAGAGCCACCACACTTTTAAAAATAGGAGCACCGGAACTGAAGGTTTATTTTTTCCCTTTCCATCTAGCTTTGGCAATTTCTTTAAAACTTGCTTCCTCTCTCTACTTTTTCTTCTTTACTTTAACATTGTTGGAAAATTCTGGAGTAGCCAATGGTTAAAGTTGGAGGAAGTATCTGCCATAGGAAAGTAAGGAACAATCTTTGTGCAGAGTCTAGCTTGCATTTGAAGGTACTAATGTATTAGACGTGTTTTCATCACCAAATGAAAACTCCTTATGACACTCCCCAAGACCCTGCCTGCTATGACAGCTGTCCACATCCCCAATTGTGTGTGGTACCACTCTCCTTCTGAGTCCACTCACGCTGGCATGCTTTCCTCTGGCTTGAATATCATGCTTTTTCTGCCCAAGGGACTTTCCACATACTGTTCCTTCTACATCCTTTTCCTAACTCAAGCACTGGTTCTTTCCCTTATTTAGATGTCAAAATCACTGCTTCAAAAAGCATGTTCCCATGTATTCAGTCTCAAATAGCCACCAGACTGCTGCCTTCCCAATATTATTCTGCAGCATACCACCCTACTCCTGTTCCCTCCTGTCTGCTCCTCTTCCTTGTTCTCCATACCTCTCAGCACAAATGAGCCTGCTTGCTTCTTCACCTGTTTATTGACTGTTCTCTCCCCTAAAATTCATGTTCCATAAGAGCAGAGGACTTATCCACTTTGTTCTTGGCATTTTCTCCAGTGCTGAGAATAAGGCATTTCTCCTAAAGTTGGGCCAATGTTCCTTAAATGGTGGGCAAGATTTTAAAGAATATCTCATCACACATTTTAAAAATCATTTCTATTTGTAGAAAGGGAGGAGAAAAGAGACATTAAAAATAATGGTCTTAGAATATACTCAAGATATGTTTTTTGTTTGTTTGTTTGGTAGGTTTGGTTTTGGTTTGGTGCTGGGAAATAAACCTGGGGCCTCTTGCATGCTAAGCATGGGCTCTACTACTGAGCTACACCCTCAGCCCCAAGGTGTGTTTATTAACTGCAACTACACTAAGGTATCATGACATAGTAAACATTGCCCACTTGAGTAAACTCATCTGACTATACACATGGATGCTAGGGTACTACCATGAAAAAGGCAACAAATCAAAAAGTTGGTTCTTGTAGATGCAAAGGAATTGGAGAGCTAACAAAATGATATGAGCTCAAAGGTCCTTGAGGCCAAGAGCCTTTGTTTCAGTAATTCTTGGGGACCCTCTGAAACAATTGTAGGACATAGAACACATACAAATCCCATGAGATGGAGTGTTATGTAAACATAATAATGACTGGACTACAGAAACTTGTGAACAGAGTGAAATGGAATGAAGAATAGATGCCAGAGAAACAGCAATGGGAAAGATGTGACATAGGTTCCATTCTCAAAGATCATAATCAGCACAAGGCTCCAGAAAGTGTCCCTTAGCCTTCCCAAATTACTGAATTCTGAAAGGAGAAATTAACCCATGGATACAAATGAAAGAACCTAGGCTTGTGCATAAAGGAATCAAAACTTCATCCCCCTAAACCAGTAAGTCTAAATGCTCATAAGGACTCCTGGTCAGCCATGCTATGAGCACAGAAGAAGTGAAGAAATTTTGCCCAGGATCTTTGCCACAGGGGCAAGGAGAAAATTTGTCTATAGAGCAGCAATGGCTAAAAGGCCCTTTCTAAGGGTCAAATGTCATCTAAGTGCTGTACAAATATTAACTCCTGAAATCCCCATCACAACCCTCTGAAGTATATATTGTTATTATTTCCAGTTTTGCAGATAGGGAGACTAAGACACAAAAAGGAAGAGCAATTTCCTCAAGATTAGTCAGGAAGTACCCTATATTTGAACCTCGACATGTGGCTCTAGAGCCAGTAGAGGCTTATATCTCTCGTCTCTTGACATTATTATTTGTCCTTTATTTTTGACACTGTGGATTGAATATGAGGCCTTATGAATGCAAGGCAAGTGCTCTGTCACTGAGTGGTATCCCCAGTCCCTGAGATCTTGGCTTTAAGAAGAGATCCTGTTACCTGTGAAAGTAAGAAAACCCGTCAAAGGTTAGAGAGTAATTTCAGGCCAAGGGCCTTAAAATGCTTGAGAATCGTGATAGAATGTGTAAGGGTTGGAGGTTTAGCTCAGTGGTAAAGCATGTACAAGGCCCTGGGTTTAATTCACAGCACTGGGGAAAAAAAATTAAAAAGTAGTGATTCAGATATACCTCAGCTGCCTCTGAAGGGGTTTGATGAAAAGGAGCTTCTTTCTGAAGGTGCTGCAATGTTCTGTCTGTGCAGGACACAACAACATGCATTTATGATGTTCTGAATAGGATCCACTTGACGTCTTCTTTTGCCTCCCTCTAAATGATGCTTGATCTCAGCACTTGTCCCATGGGTCCTGCACATACTAGGAGAGGTGGCACAGCAGATCAGAAAGAACAGGGATGTGGAAATTGACAGTCCTGGCTGTGAATCCGGGCTCTGCCATTTAGCTGCATGACTGTTGACAAGTGATTTCACCTCTCAGTGCCTCTTTTTTCTCATCTATGAGATAAGGTTAGGAAGACTTACCTTCCAGAGCTATTGTGGGCATTGTTAATGAAATAAGACATGTGAAAATGTCTACCCCAGGGAAGGCATTCAATAAGTGTTAGCTCTCTCTCCAGCCAACCAGACCAAGTCCCTACCTGTAAACAACTGAAACTGTATGCATGAGGCACAGAGATCAATCCTCAGCACCAAAAGGAAAAAAGAAGAAGAAGAAGAAGAAAAAAAGAAAGATCTTTCATGGTGTCCAAATTTTTTCAGCAGGGGACATGGCACATGCAAATTTATCAATTTGTATTTGTGTCACAGTAATGAAGAGCACAGAGCACAATTCTAAGCCACTAAAATCCATGTCAGTATTACTATTTTCACATCAGAATTATTATTGAAGGTAAGCAGACCCAGGTCTAGGGGTGCAGGCATTTGATGAGCAATGATGGAGAACAATGCCTACTCTGATGGCAACAAGAGAGTTAAGGCAATTAAACTGGATTTTACCCCTCTGGAGTTCAACATTTGTTTCTCAAAGTACAGTGAGTTACACAGATAGCACATAATGTACCAATAATGAAAATAACTCTGTGAACAGCACGGAAGTAAGTTGGGGCTACTTCCACCCACACAGAGATGAATTTTATGTGCACAAGCCCAGTGGAATATAAATGAATTGCTGTATATGAGAAATAAGAAACAAGAGGCTGAGACTCTGGGGCATACCTCAAGAAGAAATCTGAGCATTTTTTCTAGTCTTCATCTCTCCAAAGTAAAGCATGGAGACAAGGATTCCTTCCTTGCAGGAGTCAAACTGATTGTGATAAATTCTGTGCATGGTGTGAATGAAAGCTTGCCTTTGGAGGCCCTCAGTATGGATAGCCTCTGGTTCTCATCACAAACTCTCTAGATGTCCTCTTGTGTGTCCTTATTCAGGGCACGATTCACTGGCAGCAGGTGTTTGTTCAATTTGCTAAATGTCAGCTTCTTAACATTCGCTTTGGAGAGGGAAGGGTGACAGACATTGATCCTGCCCTCACTGAACTGAAGGGCCGTGCAGATCATGCTTGAGGGAGAGCAGCTTATCCACCTCAGAGCTATGTGGGCTGGAGCTGGCCCAGGCCTCCTCTCCCCTTGTCAGTTAGGGACGACTCAGCACCCGCAGACATGCTCCAGATGTCCTGCCATCATCTGGCTGATGTAGACTCTGGGGAGCCCCCAGTCTCCCATGATATGCAAGGAGACAGGAAGCCTAAGGCTTCCAAGTGGTGCCCCAGGGGTTTTGGAAGTGCACTAATGCACTAATTGAGTATCACTGTTCTCCTGTCTATCATGCTGCTTCCATCCCTACCCACCTCTCTTTTCTTGGATGCTTGCTTTCTGAGGGCTCACTTAATCAAATATCCCACTCAGTCAATTGAATGAGTCAACCCGCCAAGGAGCTGTCCAAGGTATCAGAGTGAGTTACTGCAAATTGCTGTTTACAACCAGTGTGTACACTCCATTTTTGATTCTGTGCAGTCTCTTTACAGATAGAAAGGATAATAATGGATAAAAAAATGAAGTGATTAATTAAGTAGTATTAATGGAGAGGTGCTTTTTTTGGGGGAGGGAGGTACCAGGGATTGAATTCAGGGGTACTTGACCACTGAGTCACACCCCCAGCCCTCTTTTGTATTTTATTTAGAGACAGAGTCTCACTGAGTTACTTTGCCTCACCATTGCTGAGGCTGGCTTTGAACTTGTGATCCTCCTGTCTCAGCCTCCTGAGCTGCTGGGATTATAGGCATGAGCCATTGTGCATGGCTAACAGAGTTTTGAGTCAAAATGCAATGAAATTTTGTGACTTTCCACAAAAGTGTCTTCCCCATATTTATTTAAAAATTTAAGGGAAGCATCAAATTGAAGTGTGTTCAGCAACATGAAAATCCTTCTTAATCAATTGATAATTATTGGTTAATGATCTTCTGTGTCACAACACTGTTACAAGTGTTGAGAGAGACTTAGAAGATGTTTAGATGTGATTCAAGCTTTCAGGAAATTTATTATCAATCTAGTTAAGGAAAAAATGTACACATGTAAATCAATCCAAACAATTTAAGGTCTACTGATAATTTTAAGAGAAAAAAACAAATCAAAGAGAAAAATAAATAAATGCTTTATTTTTAAGTTCTTTAGACTTAAACATAGCCTTCGTTAAAATAAACCCACACTTTTTCTTCTAATCTTGTTCTTGTGGCAAACATACATACAACATTTGCCATAAAACCTTACCATTTTCAGGGTACAATTCTGTAACATAAATTGTACATTTTGTACAATTCATGTCATAGAATGTATGAAGAAATTGATAAAGGTGGAAGATCAGAGAAATCAATCTCATTCTCTCCAAGAAGTATGACTTTAGTTCTTAGTCAAAGATAATGGCTAGGACTGAGATAGGTGAAAGGGTCAAGTGAAGGTACATCCATGGAACACAAACAGGATTGACCTGACTGTCCACATCTAGGTTGAAATTTATGGGAAATACTTCTTCTTATCTTTTGTGGCTACTTGAATGCAAAATAATTAATTGTAAACCAACAATTCTGATAAATGAGGAAATTTAGAATAAAAAATCTTGAACAGATCAAGCACTTGAGGGTCATTTTGCAATCTGGTTGCAGCTTTTATTTTAAGACATGGAATCAAAAAATTTCCCCACTGGAAGTCTCAAAGAATAGCTCATTAAATATTGCTATTAATCAAAACTGGTTTCAAACTTTTTAGTTTTCTATTTAATAAACGATCCACTTCTATAAAAGCATTAGCAGAGATGGCAACTTCTGATTCAGTGATGGCAGAAACAAAACTGAGCCAAGTTTTGGGAGCACACAGGCAAGAACTTAATTAGGACTTCAGCTGAGGGGAGACAACATTGATCACAGAACTAGGATACTCCATGAACAAAGGGAGATGTAAGATTTTTCTGATTTTCTGGGGTGGGCTAAAGTCTGGTAATTTTCCACTGGACAGTGGCATCAATCCTAAAGACGTTTCTTCTTGCACAAGACTCAGACTACTGGGAGGTCATGGTAAATTCCCAGGAACTGCTGAATTACTCTTGCAGCTGGCATCATAATCTTATGCAAACATCCTGGCCTTGTGGCTCAACCTGGGCCTTATGATACAGCTGAAGGACATTGAGTGCTTGGACTTCTATGGCTGTTCAAAAAGCCCAAGAGTGAGGTAGAAAAAAACATATACTAACTTCAATGGGCAATCAAAATATCTGCATGCTAAGCAGAATAGTGTTAGACCCAAAAGTTAAGGCTACAAAGTGTACAGACATAGTATGAAGAAAGGGATACCAAGCCTTTTCATCTCCTTCCAGTCACCCATCAGACACATTCTGGACCAAGTGATGAGTCAGTGTTTTTAGTAAAGAGGCCTCAAGTCCCTGAAAAGTAATGTCGGCAACCATTATCATCATAACCCACATGTCAAAGGTATGACCTACAACAAAGTTTGTGGGAAACTAGTATTGTATTGCCCACCTATATGACCTCTAAAATTAGTGATTTTAAGTTGACTAAGAACAAATGAAGTTAGAGGCTTTATTTAGGTTTTTCCCCTGGTAACAATTTCATCTTGTGCAAACATTTTGCTTCTTGGTTTTATCAGGTCTCATGACAGGTCTTGTTAAAAAGCACTAGAGTAGAAAACAACATGCCATGCTTACAAAAGGGAATAGCTTATTTGCACCCAAGGGTTTATTTTATGGTCGCAGCCTTTCTACCATGGTATTTTCTGACTGTCTCAAAGATGACAGTTACTCTATCATCTATTTGCAATTGGCATAGTTACTGAAAACTTCCCTTTTTTTGGTCCAAAACTTAAACTTTCTATAAATTTAAGATATCGTGTTAAGAGAAATGCAAAGCAAGACAAAATAGAACAAAAATGTAAACAAATTCCATGACCATATTCTGATCAGTGTATTATTGAGAATGCCAGGGCCAAACGCAAGGAACAAAGAAATCAGATCTCCTGGGTTCTAGTCCTGATTATGGCACTTCATCTCCTTGGCAAAGTGACCCTACTACACTATAGTCTCCTTATCTAAACCAGCCATAGGAGCTACACCATTCTCTCCATTAAATGTCTGGTAAACTTACAGAAAATGGAGACAGTGCCTGCTCTTTCAAATTTGCAGGATTTTGTTGAGTATCAGAATGAACCATGGCATAATAACAAGATGGAAAATGTTGTTATTAACACCAAAACCATTCAGAGAAAATGGCATCAAGGGAACTAACAAGCAGAATTTAAGAGTTATTAATTTGGAGGGGTTGGATGTGGAGTCTCTCTATGTTACCCAGGCTGGTCTTGAATTTCTGGGCTCAAGTCATTCTGCTGCCCCAGCCTCTCAAGTAGCTGAGAGTAGCTGGGATTACAGACATGCCATATCACATCCAACTTGGGAGTTATTCTGGAGACGCATTTGTATCACAGAGATGAAGACTGGGCTCTTAGTTTTAATTCTAGGCATAATTTTAAAACTGTCACCCATATGACCTTGGACTTCTTTTTCTATCACCCAGATAAGCTTGTTTCCATGTGTGTTTAACCATTACTCTCCCATTATCTTTCTCCACGCAGAGCCCCTCAGGTGGCATTCGCATTGAGTAGAGTGATTTTTGTTTTCAAAAAGGGAAATTTTACAAATAGTGCTTTACTTTTATTTCAGCTTGAGCTGTTTTCTCCTGGGAAAACAGCTTTTTGCTTGGCAAAAATGGATGTGAAGCATTGGCGAAAACGAAAGGCCGTTTTCATTGCAAAGAAAACTGCCTTTTGCTTTTGCCAAAAAAAGCAAAACATATGAGACAAAACCACAAATATTTCCCTGTTTGCAAACCCTGTGAAAACGTGATTTTTCATCAGTGGTGAGAGTATTTTCCCACACTACTTCTTCCCATTTCTAAAAATAATGGCTTCAATGGTAAGAGTCATAAGTTACACCTATCCCACCTCATCATTAAAATCGAATATTGTGCTTGTTAAATATATTTTCTGTCAAGTGGAGGAGATAAGACCCTTACTCAATAATATGCTGTCAACAAAGTAAAATGAAATATGTATTGAGCCAGGGTGGATCACTGATGCTGGGCGACCATGGTCAAACGAAAGGTGTTGGGGGTTCAATTTGGACTTAATATAGAGGACGTAGCTGAGTGAATAGAGGTTAAAAAAACAAACAAACAACAACAACAAAAACAGTGAAGAAGAATAAGAGGATGGTCATCACACAAGTGTTAGAAAGAACACTGAGATGGTACTGGAGAGAACTAATTCCCAGTCCTAAGTGCATACTCAAATGATAGTGTTAACTTTGACAATCAGCTCAATTTCCTGGGGTCTCAGATTCCACTTGAAAAAATAAAATTCAATGAAAAGACCATTTAGATCCCTTTCAGATCTAAAAATGTGCAATAAACAGATTGGAGGTCCATTTGTAAATGTAGAAAATGCGAATATCCAGGGCTATTTACTAAGGGATTCCCCTGAATCCAAAATAGCCTACTAAAGTCAGAGGATTACTATGGCATCTTTAATGATTTGTGTGAAGTATTCACATAATAAATTTAATCAGGAGTTTCTTTGTGTTTGTGACTACCCTTAATATTAATATGCTTTTCCTCATATCTACAGTAAGATCCTCATACTGTAATAAAGCTATGTTCTTCTCATTTTCTCCAGTGAAGTAATAAACATGCATGCACTGTTTTCATGTTATTAGAATATTTAAAACATTAATACAGATATGACTCACTCCAAGGAATAGATTTGCTCAGGAAAGTGGAGGGTAAATAAATTTGTGATATGTGAAGTAATATTTTGAAAAAGATTTTGTTTTTAAAGCAATTCTGTGATGAATGTTTTACCAAGTGAGGAAATACTTTATCAAAGACATCTGCCCAGATTTATTTTTATTTTTTAAGTTGTAAATAGACATTATCTTTTTATGTGTTTTTTTTTAATGTGGTTCTGAGGATCAAACCCAGTGCCTCGCACATGTGAGGCAAACACTCTACCACTGAGCCCCAGCCCCAGTCCTGTCCAGATTTTTAAAATAAACTTTACTTTCATAGATATTATAGAAAACTCTCAGTGATTTTTTCCTGTTCTTGCCCCCCCTTCTTCAAACCTGGATCTGTTTATATCTTCCACTGCCTTCAATTGAATGAAAACAAGTTGGAACCTGGACTAGGCACATCAATTCTTTATCCACTTATCAGTTGTTTATCTATTACTGACAACATGCCAGGCACTTTAAATGTGTTTCGAATTCATTCCTATAGCAAGCCCAGGAAGGAGTCATTATCATCCTAGGGAAACTGAGGCCTTCTATAGAATTGGAGCTGCAGATAAAGTACTGTTTCTGGGTCCTCTGGAGCTGTGCTTTATTTGAGTCCCTTCCCCTCTGCAGGCTGATCTCTGTCTCCAAGGATACCACCCACTCGGTAGATTTGTTTGTTTGGTTTCATTTGGTGCTGAGGATCGAACCCAGGGCCTTGTGCTTGCTAAACAGATGCTCTACCACTGAACTACACCCCCAGCCTACTGATGGAAATTTTTGTGTGGTAACATAGCGGTGAGGATTAGCTATTTAAAAATCAATTTTATAGTGTACAATTAGTAACTTTTAGTATATCCATCAAGTTGTGCAACTATCGCCGTTATCTAATTCCACCCATCCCCATTAATGGTCACTGTCTACTTACACTGCTCATTCTCTGGCAATCACTAATCTTTTTTCTGTCTCTATGGGTTTTCCTACTTAGGACTTTTCATATAAATGGAATCACATAATATGTGGCCTTCTATGTCTACCTTCTTTCATTTAGCATAGTGTTTTCAAGGTTTATATGTATTGTGTATCAGTACTTTTTATTTCCTAATATCTTGTTACTTCTTTCTGGATTAATGCCTTTCTTGAAAAATTCTTCTAAGAATTCTTTCAGAGTAATAAAACTGTGGCATAAATTTCCCATAGATCCAGAATGTTTAATAACTCACACTTAAATAAAAGATTGACTGAACATACATGTTTAGACTCAAAACTCAAAATTATTTCTCCACTGCTATCAAAAATCCTGATATCAATCTGATTCTTGTTCCTTTTAAGGACTTAGGTGCTGGAGATCAAACCCAGGGCTTCACACATGTGGACAAGAATTCTACCACTAATCAACACCTGTAGCCCCTGATTCTTGTCCTTATTAAGGTGATCTGCTTCTTCCCTTTGAAAGTTTTGAGAATTTCCTATTTTGATGGTCTTACATTTCGCTATCACATATCTAGTTGGGTTTTTTTTCATCCTTTTTGACCGGGTTTAGCACTTCTTATGACCTGTCAATCTGAAGCATTCTATCTTTCTCTAATTTTGGAAAATTGTTTCTTCAAATATCTTTCTATTGACTTTTGTCTCTCACTTGAGGACACCTGTTATGTAGATAGTGATAGTTTGATTTCTGTTTTCCATACCATTTAACTTATTTTGCATCTCTTTCTTTCCTATGCTTTCTTCAAGAATTGTTTAACTTGATCTTCCAACTCCCTAAATATTTTTTGTCTGCATTTATTCTTTTTTTATTTTTAATTAATTTATTTATTCTATTTAGGTTTACATGATTGCATAGTGCATTTTGATTCATTGTACACAGATGGAGCACAACTTTTCATTTCTCTGGTTGTATGTGATGTAGACTCACAACATACATGCAGTCATACATAAAGGTAGGGCTATGATGTCCATCATATGCCACCATCTTTACTGTCCCCCTGCCCCCTCCCCCCGTCATCCCTGTGAACAGAGTTCCTCCATTCTTCCCGTGTCCTCCCCCACATTATGAATCAGCATCCACTTATCAGAGAGAACATTTGGCATTTGGTTTTCTGAGACTGGCTTACTTCACTTGGCATGATATTCTCCAACTCCATCTGTTTACCTGCAAATGCCATAATTTTATTCTCTTTTATTGCTGAGTAATATTCCACTGTGTAGATATACCACAGTTTCTTTATCCATTCATCTATTGAAGGGCATCCAGGTTGTTTCCACAGCTTAGCTACTGTGAATTGAGCTACTATAAACATTGAGGTGGCTGCGTCACTGTAGTACGCTGTTTTTAAGTCTTCTGGGTATAGACCAAGGAGTGGGATAGCTGGGTCAAATGGTGGTTCCATTTCAAGTTTTCTAAGGAATCTCCATACTGCTTTACAGATTGGTTGCACCAATTTGCAATTCCACCAGCAATGTATGAGCGTGCCTTTTTCCCCACAACCTCGCCAACGCTTATCGTTGTTTGTATTCTTGATAATTGCCATTCTGACTAGGATGAGATGAAATCTTAGGGTAGTTTTGATTTACATTTCTCTGATTGCTAGAGATGTTGAACATTTTTTCATGTGTTTGTTGATGGATTGTTTATCTTCTTCTGTGAAGTTTCTGCTCAGCTCTTTGGCCCATTTATTGATTGGGTTGTTTGTTTTTTTGGTGTTAAGTTTTTGAGTTCTTTATATATCCTGGAGATTAGTGCTCTATCAGATGTGCACATGGCAAAGATTTGTTTCCAGAATGTCGGCTCTCTGTTCACTTCATTGATTGTTTCTTTTGCTGAGAAGAAGCTTTTTAGTTTGAATCTATCCCTTTTATTGATTCTTGCTTTTACTTCTTGTGCTATAGGAGTCTTGTTAAGGAAGTAAGGTCTTAATCTGACATGATAAAGATTTGGGCCTATTTTTTCTTCTATTGGGCATTGGATCTCTGGTCTGATTCCCAAGTCCTTGATCCACTTTGAGTTGAATTTTGTGTGTGGTGAGAGATAGGGGTTTAGTTTCATTTTGCTGCATATGGATTTCCAGTTTTCCCAGCACCATTTGTTGAAGAGGCTATTTTTCTCCAGTGTACATATTTGGGTCCTTTGTCTAGTATAAGGTAACTGTATGTAAGTGGGTTCATCTCTGTGTCTTCTTTTCTATATCATTGGTCTACATGTCTATTTTGGTGCCAGTACTATGCTGTTTTTGTTACTACAGCTTTGTAGTATAATTTAAGGTCTGGTATTGTGATGCCTCCTGCTTCACTCTTCTTGCTAAGGATTTGTCTGCATTTATTCTAATATTTAATTTAACAGGTAAATCTTTTCCTTGATTTTTTTAATACTGGAATTGAACCCAGGGGCACTTTAGCATTGAGCTACACCCTTAACCCTTTTTTAATTTTGAGACAGGGTCTTACTAAGTTGCTGAGGCTGGTTTCAAGCTTACTATCCTTCTGCCTCAGCCTCCTGAGTTACTGGAATTACAAGAATGTGTCACTGTCCTCAACCTCCATTACTTTTGCTTTCTCTGGAACAGCTGTTTTGTTGTTGTGCCCTGTGAGTTCATTTTTGCTCCCAAATGTTTGCTATAAGGGGAGGAAGAAAGAAAGCCTTGCTTGTGTTTTCCAGGCTAATGTAGGTTTGAGGTGTGGGACTACCTCCTAGCAAAACAGACTCTTGATTGCAATCTTGCTTAACAATTCCTGTTTTCCCTATTTTCAGCATTTTTTATCCTATATGGAACTTCCTAGGATTAAATCCTCGTAAAGTGGTTATAGGAGGATAGAAGGAAAAGATGCTCAAACTCCTGCCAGCCTGTCCACCTCTGCCATGCTTCCTTTCCAGTGGGCACTAATGTTACTCTCATGTTTCCTTCTCAGCCCCAACTTTCCTAGGCATTGTGTTCCTGCATGAAATGATCTCCCCAGGCAAGTGAAAGGGAGGGAAAAGGAGACATAAGGAAAGAAAGAATCCAGTGTGGCCATTTCCCACTCTGGAGCACATTCCACCTCATTAGTTGCTGGGCCCAGCTCTGTGGTTTTCCAACCTCAGCTTCCTATTTCATCTGCCACTCTCCAACCAGGTTTGAATCAGGAGAGGGAATCAACATCCCATGTCATTTTGCTACTTTTAATTTGTCTTTCCAAATATGAAAGAAATATTAATTTAACTTAAAACCAAGGCAATTACAACATTTGATTGGTAGGGCATCCATAGTGAAGCCATGGGATTTTAAATGTACTTTAATAGCTTTTATATTCAAAATGAGACTGTTTCAAAATTCAATTAATGAGGTGATTAATATTTCATCCCAATAGAAGCTCAAACACTGAGCCCAATGGTAACTCTATTTTCAATCAGATAGGATTCAGTTGGTTAATGTTTGACTCTCAATTTCCAAATATAGAAAAGTGAAAAGAGCCTATAAGGATATCTGTCTGTAAAATTGCCAGCCCTGATTCAAAGGCAACCCATTAACATAACTAGTACAGAAGGTAGTTTTTGTTGGAGGCAGGTAAATTTGAATAGTTTCTTTGTTCAAAATATATTTGTTCTTTGCCACAATCTATGCTAAGATCTTCATAAAACATTCTTTTATGTGAGGGGTACTGAAAATTGTATAACATAAACTAATCATGTGTTTCATAACAATGAACCTATAGTCAAGAAAGAGTTCTATTGTCTTTTTGTTCTATTAAAACTCTGGGCCTGTGATAAAATTTGGACTATGTTATCCGTGCAACAGTAGTTCAATAGTACTTTGATTGTTCTAGAGGTACTGTACTGGAGAGGTGGCTATTTCTTTAGGCTATCCCTTTCAGACTATGGTATAAAAAAAAATGTCATCCTAGCCTACAGACTAGGGAGCTGAGAGTGGCAGAGGAGCAGCAGAGGGCACTCACAAGCAAACACTTGGGTAGATGCTGTGGCTTAAATGCAGCACAACAGAAAAACTAGTTAAAATACAGATTCTGAAATTGTTACAAGAAACATCAAACTAGTGTTTCTAGGGTTAGGGACATAGATATTGGAAAAGTTCAGGACTTTGGATATGTGTTGGTCTCTCCTATGAGCCTAGGGAAAATCGTGTGGGGGCTGCCCATGTGGGAAGAGGGCCCTAAGAGATGGGCTTCATTGGAGAGGCACAGGATCCATAAAAGAGAATAAAAATATTCGGAAGACAGCTGAGTTCTGAGAAATAAAATTATGTATCTAAAAATGTAATTAGTTAATATTAAAATAAAATTTTTAAAAATAAATTCTTATTAAACATATTCATCAATATTAAACATATTCTGAAAAAGATACATGCATGAGATTAGAGAATCTTGCCAGGGTGGGTTATGAAAAGAATGTCAAGAGTTAGGCATGAGACAGATAAAAAGAGGTTCTTAGTGACCTGGGATCCAGGACACTGGGCCACAGTAGAGCTCGACTTTTAATTAAAACGTAGTGTCTGTTGTTATGGCATGAAGTCACCTTGAAGATTCCACTGATGGCTGGAGAGATGATTTTACCAAGTCCTAAGGGGGAAATCCTAAGGCATACTCATTCACAGATTCACTCATTAATTTATTCACTATCAACAGCTAAATGTGGCATATTTATTATTTGCCAAGTGTTGAGGATCTCCTCTGTACCAGGCATTATGCCAGTGGTGAGACTGGAGAGGTGAGCAGAGGCCAGAACACTATAGTTTTCATCTTGAATGTCTCCCAAAGACCCATGTGTTGAAGGCTTTGTCCCCAACCCATGACATTATGGGGAGGTGGCATAACCTTTGGGAAGTAGGGCCTAGTGGGAGGAAATTAGGATATTAGAAGGGATAGTCAGACCCTTGTCCCTTCTCTTCTTCCCTCCATGCTCCCCAGCCACTGTGAGTAAAGGAAAGCTAACTACACACAGATCATCTGGTGCCAAGTAAAGTTTTATCTTTACCTTAAAAGCAAATGGAAGTCACTGAATGATCTTAAGATGAGAGGGCATACAGAAAAGCCCTCTTCTGAGTTGAAATTGGAGGGGACACAGGTAAGGCAACAGGCAGTTTCCAGATGAGAGAGGATGGTTGGACAGAGGTGGAGTAATCAGAAATGGGCAGATGTGAGAGATATTTAAGTGGTAAAATTGAATTGATAGGACATGATGAATATGGAGGAGGAAAGAGCTGAGGAAGAGAAGGGTGCCAGAAATGGCTCCTAGATTATTGGCTTGAACAACTGGAGGGATAATGGTGCCATTTACCGTGAGACAGAACCTTGAGAAAGGTAGGTGATGAAAAGTGGTACTTACAGTCAAGCCATTTCCTCTGGTTGTTCTGCCTTCCTGTTGAACTAATAGACCTCTTAGGTTACCTCCTTGTGTCCCAAATGGGCCACTTCGGTTACCTGCACAGAGTATTGACTCACTGCTCAGTGTCCCACTCCAGAGAAAGAATATTTCTAAAGTAGTTTGTGACCAGTATGGGTAGCACATTAGGCAAAATAACTGAGAAGAATATGGAAGTACCAAGTCCTGCCCCAGCAACCATGGGAAGAGAAGAACTTGGATGGGTTAGTCCTGAAAATTCCTCAGTATGGTTACTAAGCCACCAGCATCAGCTTTCTGGGTCTCATAAACCTTTCTCCTCCCCAAATCCCTTCCACACATTTATCAGAGTTGACTAACAAACCTTGCCTGTTTTGAGTGTCCTTTCCTTTAGTTTTTTTTCTGATTCCTCTGGAGCTTATAAACAGAAAAATATCAAAAAGGCAGACAGTGATATTTATTAAGCACATAGTGTACAAAACACTGTACTACTACCTTGAAGAGGTAAAAAATAAATGGCTCCCAAGAAAAGAAGAGTGAAGTAAAAGATAACTCATAACCCACAAAGTATATAGTTAACTTGTGAGAAGGGGGAAGCATGGTTGATTTTCAGAAGTCTATACATACAGAAGCTCAGAGCCCAAGAGAGGGAGCTAGGTGAGGCCCTTGCCTTTCTACTTTGTTATTTTGTTGTTGTTGTTTTGTTTTGTTGTGGTTCTGAGGATCAAACCCAGGGCCTCACACATGCTGGGCAAGTGCTCTGCACTGAGCTACATCCCCAGCCCTCTTCCCTGTTTTAGAGGGGAAGGCTGGCAGGTATTTGGGGGATGGGGGTTGTTGAAGCCATATTGTATAGACTTTGGCCACTTCTCATTTTCACTGGGAAGGACTATTAAAACTTCCAGCCAGGCACATAAGCTGCTGATATAAATCAGAAAAGTTATAAAAGTACATCTTTCTGGAAAACATCTCTCTGATTCCATTTATGTATACTTTCAGAAAAAATGAAGTTCATTCCCTATGAATGATGGGTGGATTGATTCCACAGAACTGTTCAAGTAAAGTAAAAAATGGTTTTTCCAGTTTTTCTTCCCACAAGATATTATAGTGTAAACTAAGCAAGCAAGGAATTTCTCCTGCTTTGGGATTAATGAACAGTAAAAGTCAATACATATGTGCGATCTAGTGACCCCAGACATGTTTTTTGAACAATGTCATGAAACTATATGGGGAACATTTTGGGAAAACAGACTTGAAATACCATTTAATGCCCTGGTACTGTGTACCTGACTCAGGTGCTGACATAAAGGTTAGTCACTTAGTCATCATAACAACCCATTAACTAGGTATTGTCTCCCCAGTTATAAAGAAAAAGAAACAGAGGGCTAAAGGGATTGGTCACACTGCTAGTAAGGACAAAACTAGATTTAAGAGTTCTGCTGGATATCATCATCTGTGATACTGTTGTCTCCTGTTCTCAGTGTTCACCTTTGTTCTTCGTTTTTTAAACTGGGAAAGAATTACTCCTGCTGAACTCCAGGAGCTACATAAGTTAAGTTCCCACAATAACCAAGGCATCAGACATTTGGAGCAGTGGTCCTCACATGTGCTCCCCAGATTGGCAGCTTTAGTAGTATCACCTGGAAATTTTTAGATATGTAAATTCTTGGGTCCTACCACAGAACTTCTGTTTTAGTCCATTTTGACTGCTATCACAAAATACCAGAGACTGGGTGGCTTATAGACAACAGAAATTTATTTCATAATTCTGGAGTCTGGGAAATCTAAAATAAAGGTGTTGCAGATTCAGTATCTGGTGAGAGCTTGTTTCTTAGTTCATAGATGGTGTCTCCCAGCTCATCTGGTAGAAGGGGTTAGGGTTTCTCTCAGGCCTCTTCTATAAGGGCACTAATCCATTCTTGAGGGCTCTACCCTCATGACCTAATCACTTACCAAAGAGTACACATCTCCTAATATCAACACCCCTGGGGTTTAAGATTTCAACATATAAAATGGACATGAATTCAGTGGTGGCAACACAAACATTCAGTCTGTGGCAGCTACCAAATATGAAACTCTGGGCTGGGGCCCAGCAATCTCTGTTATAATAAGTCCTCCAGGTGATTCTTCGGAAACCAGTGACTTAGGAGGAGTTCCTGGGATCTTTGTTAGGACAACTCTAAGAAGTACTCTGGAGTAATTCAAGGAAGTGACCCAGTACTCTCCAGGGTTCAAATATTCACAGATGACAGATCATTTCCTAGGAGGTTACAAAGGGACTCATGATTCTGGAGCTTCTACATGAGATGAGGAGCTGGGCTGGTGGGGAGCAACCACCATCAGCCATACCTGCAATCTCTGCTGGGCAACAGAGAAAAATCTCCTGCAGGTTTTCATTTCACAGGCAATCTAGCATTGGCCTTTCTGGGATTTACAAAATAGGACAACCTGATTTTCCCTTAGTATTGCAGAATAGTCCAACCTGGGCTTTCTTTATCACATTCCTATTCATGTCTGAGTCCTCTTCCTGGCAGACAGCTGGTGCTGCACAGGAGAGTGAGCTGCTCTGGTGAGAAGTCCTGCAGACCAAGGCTGGGGGTGAGAGGAGGGCCTCAGGTTTGTAGGGGTTTGTGACCCCATACCTGAAAAGTAATAGAAAGTAAAGATGTAAAGTAAACAGACCCTAAAGTAGAGAAGGACAGAGGCAGATATTACGTGATGGCCTCTACCACAGGTAACTGAGCACAGGGAGGTGGCCAACACCTAGGAGGAGTACTATGGTTCAGGAACTTCACATCAGAATTATCTGGATAAAAATAACAAATGTTAGAGCCATTCTGCTATTGTTTTGATTTTGAATGTCCCCCAAACACCCCTGTATTAAAGGCCCACTCCTCAGCTTAGTGTTAGTGGGAAGTTTTGGAACCTTTAAGATGTAGGGCCTAGCGGGAGGTCTTTAGGTCTTTGATGGAGTGCCTTCCATAGGGATTGGGTGACTTTAACCCCTTCCTCCTTTTCTCTTTTTCTTCCTGGCCATTAGATGAGCAGTTTTGCTCCACCATGTGTTTCTGCATAATGTGCTGCCTTGCCATGTGTCCGAAAGCAAGGGAGAGAACTGATAGTGAACTGGAACTTCTAAACTGTGAATCAAAATAAACCTTCTATCTTTATAGGTTGATTATCTCAGGTATTTTGTGATACTGATGGGAAACTGACAGGGATTCCTTCCAAGAGTTACCAATAAAACCCAAGAGTTGGGGGCTAGATAGTCCAATTTATAAAAGCCAATCCAAGATCCATAGACCATTCTTTGGAAACCATTGTTTACTTCTACATATCCTGAAAGCACATCCTGCAGAAAGGCCAGAAACAGGATGGGTCACCTGGAATTTGTGTGCCCTTTCATTAAAATTACAGCTACAACTTTTTTTATATTAACTTCTGGTCATTGTAACAAATTCTAAATTGTGCACTCAAGCCAAGTTTAAGGTTATATTCTATTAGCCAGAACACCAGCCTAGTTAAATAGTTACCTTGTTTCAAACAAAGGGAAAAATAATTCATGGCTAAGTGATGGCTATCTTGTTCCATGTGTCCAATTCTCATTAACCTTCATAACGTGCAGATCTGTTGTTAAGGCTGATGGGTTTAAAGTGATTTGATCAGCTTAATGAAGTGTAGAGCAAGTGCTTTGTAGAGGTGTAAAGATTCCTTCCAACACAAGGGCAGACTCACTGAGATCTCATCGTGGACCCAAGACATATGTTTTCATCTTTCTCTCAAGCTCACTACAATTTCCCTCTTTTGTCTGGTGATGTTCCTGAATCCCCTCTAGGATTCCACAGCTTTAGGCTGTCTTAGGCAGGACTTTTGGTTGCAAGTGAATGACTCGGATAACTGGGAAATGAATATCTGACTCAAAAGATGGCAACTCAAGGATTATTAGGGGAGGGTTCATGTCAGGTCTGAGGAGGCATGATGCTCAGGTGATCTCTGAAGAAGCCCTCTCATATATCCTGTGGGTCAGCTGAGTTCTAGGGGAACACTGAACTCACTGTGTGGTGACTATCAGTAATTATGGCCTCACCCAGTCTCATCTTCTCAGGCTACCCAACAGAAAGAATTTCCCTTTCCCAACCATTTCAACAAATGTCTTAGAGTTGGTTAGAATTGTTCAAATTAGTCTTCCCTGGATAGCTTGGCCACCCTAATGTTATTGTGGCCGTGGCATCTGGTTCTCTGTAAGCGTAGCTGGGGTCTCATGTCTACCCTTGGAATTCAGGGATGGGGCCAGTTCCACAAAACTCAGATGGACTGAGAGTGGCAAAAGGGTACATATAGGGCAGGAGAGACCATGAATGTCCACTCCAGCACTAAACACAGGCTGAGGTTGGAGCCCTTCAAAGGTCAGGAATGCTTTCCTTAAGTCTGCTGGATGCTATGGGTGCCCATGTATTTCACTGAGTCCTGCTCATAGAAACCCTTGCAAAGTTCCTGTTTGGGTATCTGAAAATAAAAATTACAGCCATGGGAAGTAGTATACACCTGTAGTCTCAGCTAATAGAAAGACTGAGATAGGAGGATCACCTGAGCAGAGGAGCCAGCCTCTGCAACATAGGAAGAGCCCCATCTTAAAAAAAAAAAAAAAAAGTCCTTACTTTTAAAGCCACATTGACTCAGAGTTATCTGAGCTGTCTCCCAAACTGTAATTCCTACCACCTCAAATAAAGTCCTTTTTACTTTTTCAGTTTCTAAGTTAAGATCGATCAACACATCTCAGCTGCACATTGCCCTCTCAGCCTCAGACCAAGGGTTTTGTTCCCTTGCCATGTGTGATATTGTGATATAATAAGAAACATACAGTCGGTGTTCATGCCCAGTTGCTAGCACAGCTCCTAAAACTCTTGGAATTTCTTGAGTGGTAGCGGTGAGAGGAACATCTTTCTTTATAGCAAGACTCTTTTAGCCACACCTGAGTTTATGTTAATTAAGTCACTTTTAGAAAGCTGCTAAGGGTGGGACTGTTTGCTAGAGAAACCAACCATGTAATTAAAGAGTTATAGCTTTTAGCTCCCTCTTTTCCCTTAGGGAAGGGAAAGAAACTAGAGATTGACCTAATCAACAGTGGCCAATGACTTCATCAACCATGCCTGAGTGACATAGGTAATGGAACCTCCATAAAACCCCTAAGCAATGGGGTTTGGACAGTTTCTGGGTTGGTGAACTCATGGAGGTGCTGGGAGGATGGTGTGACCACAGCCAGAATGGAAGCCCCACTCCCTTTCTCCTGTATCTTGTGCTGTGCAGCTCTCCCATCGACCAAGCCTTTTTTACATAAACCAGTAAATATAAGTACATGTTTTCCTGAATCTTGTGAGCTGTTTTGACAAGTTTTCTAACCCCAGAAGGAGGTAGAGCACCTTGATTTATAGTCTGTCACAAGCTTGGGAGGCCCCAGACAAGACTGACATCTGCAGTAGGGGCAGTCTTGTGGGACTAGGCTCTTAATGTGTGGGGTCTGTGCTAACTCCAGGAAATCAGTTTCAGAATGAGTTAAATTATAGGACATCCAGTTGATGCTCTCCAAGAATTGGAGAATTGGACGGTATGGGAACCCCTCTCCCACACACACATTAGTGTCAGAAGTGGAATGTGTGAGTATAGGAAACATAGTAGTTTTCTTTCTGGTATGGCCTTCAAATGCCCTCCTGCTCCCTTTTCTAACTCTGGCTTCCACAGTTGCCTCCACTCACATAAAATCCCCTAAGGGTTTCCCATATTACCCCTGAACCACGCGCCCAGAGTTTCAAATGTGACCCCCCCCCATCACTTGTGCTGACAGTGAAGAATGTATGATTCTGCTGGCATCCATTTCTATTGATAGAATGATATTGCACATCTCTATGGAGAGGAAAAGATCAAGACCAAAACTTGGAGCTTCAGGAAGAACTCAATGGTCCCCGCCCTCCTCTAGCTAGTGCAGTGTTGGCACATCCTGCTTCTCCAGAGTCATAATAGAAAGTGTTGTCTTCGTGGCCTTGACCTTCCATTATTTTTAAGTAGCTGTAGCTAAACAAAGGACAAATGAAAACTTTCTCTATTTGACATTGAAAAAATTACTGGCATGTCATATGGTAATTCATTAAAGAATTCTCATTCATCAAAACAATTCATTTTTGTTTGAAGAGGCTGAATAAGCAGTTTCTTGCTGACTTTACTGTCAGCCTCTCTGGCCACATGTGGCTCCAGTTCATTTGTAGTAATCTTATTCTTAAATTTTAAAAGCTTTCGGGACATATGTGAAATATTTTAAATCAAATTGGATTGTTTTACTTAAATACCTCCATATAAGCACATCTCTCCCTTTACATATTTTTTCTTTTGTAATTCTAATACCAAGGACTTGCAATTTAATCACTTTTTTTTCTGATGGGGACATAAATGCCATATGCATCCTTTCCTTTTTCAGAAATTGAAATGTATCCAGTTGATTTGAATCCACTTCTGAACTGTGTACATAGAAAAATGGTCTCAGGGTAATTTTAATACTTTTAGTAATTAGAGGAATTGTTGTCCCAGAGTTTCTTAGAATCTTGAGCCCTAATTAAATTTTGTCAATGTGCGACTTACAAAATCCTTCATTATAAAGCACATCTAGTTCATTCCTTATGGTTACCTATGTTTAAACACAACAGGAATATAGCCTTGGCTTTTTCCTCCAATTTTTTTTTTAAAAATCTTTCCCAATATCTAGTGTGCATTATTCATCTAATAGATTTTCTCTTTTAAAAGGTTCTATTTTCCTTTTGTTAGCCTTTCATCTGTAAGCCCAGTTCCCTTGGTCATCTCTTTTGGTACATTTCTCTCATCTCTTCTCATGGGTCTCCTTCCTCTCCTCTGTAGAGTTAGTGTTGTGAATTCAAAATGCTGAGATCAGATGGTATTTTAAATAGATAAGCAAGTAGGGAACAAAAGGAGGGAAACAGAGGAGTGTATGGGAATTCTGGGAAACTGGAGACCCGCTTGACTAAGGAGAAGATTTCACAACCAGCTTCAAGATTTCACAACCAGAATTGCTAGATTGTACACTTCTAAGAGAAACAAGAAACATAGATATTAGTATGAAATACTGCAGTTTTAGAAATGGTCAATTCCTTGTAATTTTTAAGACCACCCCTGCCCAAAGCCTGTAAATGCCCCACTGCCAATAGAAATTCTTGTATTCATGCTTTAACCAAGTTTACTTCTACTAAAATCTGATTATGCCATTGCTTCTATTCCTTCCTCCATTTCCTTAGTACTTGGCCTGGGTTTTGCAAGTTCCAGTAATAACCTGTTAAACACCTGGTGTGAGGGAGCCCTGCTCCTCCCATAATGGTCATTTCAGGCATTGGACCAGAGCACCCCTTAACAAAGAGTGCATTGGGGCAAATTTCCCTTGTCCCTATACTTTGCCACTGGCCTCCAGAAGGTAGCTGGAGATCAGAAAAGAGGTTGTTTTGCCTGTTGATGGTGGAAAAGAAAGAAGCAGCTGAATCCCAGTCTCCATTTGTTCACTTCCCCTGATCACTTTTGACTTTCTCCTCTGCCTCTGTCCATTACCTCCACTGCCACTGCCAACATCAGGAGAGATTGAACATAGACATGTGCCTTGTTATATACACATGCACGCGTCTACAGACTCACATGCAAAAATAGACACATACATCCACATCCGTTCATACATCCACATCCACATACAGACTCACACACAGGTATACACAGCCGCACACAAACACATACACATGAACAGCCAGCTGTCATTATCTGGCTCATTTTCTTCTCACCTGCTCTCAATATTCATTTTTTACTTCACTCTACCTGTACAAAAAAATATGATGCATCTGGGACTTCCAGTGCAAACAGGATTAAAGAAATCAAATTATACAACCATCAGCTGGCCTCTTCCACAGTGCTATTCCTCACACACAACCTTTGTTCTGGAAACCCCAAAGAAGGCTGGGATTAGATCCATTTCAGGGAATGTTACCCTTTAACCCTGGCTTTAGCCTACATTCCTGACTTGTCTGCTCACTCCAAGGACCCTTCTGAAGCCTGCTTCCATCTCTGAGGCCCCTAAGAGGCACCATACTTCCCACTCTGGATCCTGATCCTGACTTGCAGTGTCTCAGCTCCCAACAGCCTGGGGAAGTTTTGTCCAGAGTGACCTGGGACTAGGTTCAGGAAACTTCTGTAGCTCAATCAGACTCTAACCATATAAGCAATAAAGTGTTAATAAAATGTTCTAGGGTGTAGGTGCTTTCTATGAACAGCAAACATCCCAAAGAGAAGGTAGACAGGTGGGGGGGCGGGGAGAAAAGGAAGAAGAAGAAGGAAGAGGAGGAGGAAGAGGGGGAGGAGGGGAGGAGGAGGAGGAGGGGGGAAAGAAAAAAAGGAAAGAAAATACTTAATATTTATTTATATTAATACCCTAATTGGTTTGTGATTTGGATAATCAGGAGTTAACTGTATTATAATAATTATACCTTGGATTTATATATTTATATAGTACTTATGTATTTCATTTGATTTTATTTCATGGCAATAATTTATTGAATGGAGGTGTGTACGCATACTTACATATTTTAAAGTCTTTTTTCAGCTAACACTTGATTTTTATTTTTACAAATAAACTCTGTGGCTCTGTTAGTCAGATGCTGTCATCCCCTTTTAACAGATTAGAACTCCTGTCAGAAAGTCTCAGAGACTTGCTTGATGGTGCTGGAGATCAGATAACATTTTCTCCAAAGGAATTCCAATGTCAAACACATTGGTGGGCATGTATTTTCAATGAACTCCATGTATCTCTCTTTTCTGTGTTTTTCCTCATGTTAACAGTGATTCATTTCCAATGATAGCTACATATGTGATTGAAAAGTTACAGTGTGGTTGACTATGATATTATTAATTTGACCACTATATTTGTGACATCACTCAGATAGTAAAAAATCATAGACTAGTATTTTTTTTTCTGAGTAGGGATCTGTTTATTTTATGTTTTCTAATTAAATTGACCAAACAATACAGAAAGAAAGGAAATGTAAGGTATTCATGCTATGTGCCTGTTTGTACATACCTTGCTAAATATTTTTAATAGCAACACGTTGCTAATTCATTGCTAATTTCTGATCTGATAAGATCTTCTTTTAAGAAGTTATATCAACTAGGATGTTGAAATATCCTAGAAACAGGAAACCAACTGAATATAGCTTTAAAAAATGTGTTATCTCCCTCAATGGTGAAAGTTGGAATAATTTTAACAACAAAATAAATAAAACAGTGTTGGATTATAGCACAAAGTATAAAATAATTATCCATAAGTCCATATCACTATAAATGAATAATTGAATAAATAAAGGGAAAATGACAAATATCCTTAACAGAAGAATTCCAAACAATTTATGTGAATACTCTGCCCTTAAGAAAGTGTAAAATAATATCCCACTCCTTAAGTATGGACTGCACATAGTAACTTCTTTCCAAAAAGTACAGTAGAAAAGGGTAAATTTACAGTGGAAAAGCCTGACAAACAGGTCAATATCAACACTGATGAACTGTGTTGAAGGTATGTACTATGGTTTGGATCTTGAGGGTCCCTGAAGGCCCGTGTGTTAGAGGTGTGGTCCCCAGCTTGATGCCATTGGGAGGTGGTGAAACCTCTAAGAGGTGGGGCCTGGTAGGAGGTTCTTAGGTTCTGGGGGCATGTTCATAAAGGGGGTTGTGGGGCCTTGGTCTCTTCCTCTTTCTTTTGCTTCCTGACCGTGAGTTGGGTGGTTTTGTTCCACCTTGCACTCTTACCAGGATGTGCTGCCTTGCCACAGACACAAAAGCAACAGAGCCAACTGATCACAGACTGAAACCTCCAAAACTTAGAGCCAAAACAAACCTTTTCACTTTTTATATCGATTTATCTCAGGTACTTGTTACACTAACAGAAAGCCAGTCAGCCATTGATATGATGTGATGAAAATGGTACTTAATCCCTGTCATCTTCTGCCTCCAACCCTAATACCCAAGTATAATCATAAGAACATCAAACAAATTCTGGTTGAAGAGTAGGTATCCTACAAGATACTTTTCCAGCACTCTTGAAGACTGTCAAAGTTATTCAAAACAAAATAAGTCTGAGAAACTATCAGCCCAGAGGAACCTAGGGAGACATGAGGACCAAATGTAATGTGGTGTCTTGGATGGAATTCCAGAAGAGAAAAAGGCTTTAGGTAAAACTAAGGAAATCTGAATTAACTACGGATTTTATGCAATTAGTAATAATGTATCAATATTGGCTCATTAGTTGTAACAAATGTACCATACTAATGCAAGATCTTAACAATAATGGAAACTAGGTGAGGGTTATATAAGAATTCTCTATAGTGTCTTCTTAAATTTTCTGTATAGCTAAAACTGTCCTTAGAAAAAGAAAAAAAAAAAGAATATTTTTAAAAGTATCATCTCCCCTAAAAGAGAGAGCAGAAAAGACAGGTCCAGAGTAAGTTGATTTAACAAATCAGTGATATCAGTGGCTTGGGTTCTTTCCATCTGTCTTCTCTACTCCTCTGACATGGACTGACCTCAACTAGCTTGGTGTCATGGATGTAAGAAGACTGCTTAGTGCCTGTGATGTAGGCAGACATGACAGTATCTGACAGAAGGGTAGGAACTAAGCTCCAGGAAACCTCCCTTACAGATCACTGGCCAGAATTAGTGACATATCTGCTCCTGAGCTCGCCACTGACAAGAGAATGCAATGACCACAAGAGCCCAGGGGAGCCAAGACTTCTCCTGAGTCTCATGGTGAGGGCCTCTAAATCAACTGCGCTATTGTATCACCTAATAAGAAACTGGGAAACTGGCCAAGCTGCTTTACAAGTGGAAGCAAAGCTTATGACCTCCTTAACTTGGGTCATGGTTATGCCTGCTTCTTTAGGTTGAATGCACAATTCTGGTATTTATCAAACTACATCCTCTTTGTATATGCATTTTTTGAAGGGTGTTCTTTAAGGGTTCTATATTAAGATGCGGGTATATTATTTCTCTCTTTTCTTTTCAGTGGCTACTTAATGGCTTTACCACTCACTATAACTCTGTTCCTCTCTCAGAATGAAGAGAGAAAGCCGCTTGGCTCAGTTCCCTGCTTCGGGTTAGTTTGGAAGCACTTATTTGCTGTGCTTTCATATCAATAACTCCCTTTTCAGTGCTTGTATGGAGCTCTGATCAGGCAAAGGCATTTCCCCTCTGCTTTTCATCAGGAAAATGTAGATGACATGTGCATATAACAGATCCTCCGCCAATTTCTCTAAACATTTTTCCAAAGCCTCAATTCTATTACATTACTGCATCTTGTCAATTTCAGTTTCTCCAAATGGTGGTAAACATTATTAAGATGCTAGAATTTCTGTTTATAGTGACATGGCTTCTAATAGGTAATGGAATAATTATTTGTAAATAATTGCATTGGTAATCTGAGTCCCATGGTATTTTTTCATAGGCAAGGTGGGAGAAAATCCTTAAAAATAAAATGAGTAAACCTTTGTATACTCAAGTGGGAGCAATGACTGCAACCATGGTTGTCTTCTCTCCTAAAAAGAAGAAATAAGAGTGAGTTGAAGATCAGATCATGCAAATGTACTTGTTAGAGAGTAGTGAATCCCATCATTAACAGCAATCCACTAGGTATTGAAACCAGGTTACATTCCTGAAAAAGAGAATTCTATTCAGAGGAATCTTTATTCAAGAAGGAGGAAAATCTACCCCAAACAGAAGACATTGAAAATCATATTGTTTCCTGGCAAAGAGAGTAAACTGAATTTGGACTTATGGAAACCACTGGGATAAAATTAGTTCTTTCCCCTTTGCATTCCACCACCTCTTACTTCTCCTTTTTATCCATCAATATAGATAATAAACAATCAATAAAATGTAAAGCAAACTAAGAATTAATGATATTTCTGACCCTTCTATATCTCTTTTTCTTGCTCAGATCCCCAGAGAAGCAATGATGAAGGTATTAATGCTGAAGGGGCTTGTTCTGAGAGAGAGTGTGTGTATGTGTGTGTGCATGCGTGTGTGTGTATGTAAGCGTATCTGTGTGTGTAGCTGAAGGGACACACACACACACACACACTCACACACACGGTATGGGACATCTGTACTGATCTGATTTGAAAAGAAAATGTTTTTAGCCAAAGTGATCTGATCATCTAGAAGTCACTTCAAAACCCACAGGAGCCTGGATCATCTCCATAAAGGCAAAGATGTTAGGACAACTTAAAGAGATAGGAAATGCTGTGAATACACAGGTGCCTGATTGCTAAGGAGCAGGTGAGACTAAAATAATCCTGCTTCCCTTTCCATCCCTCCCAGGTATTATTCCTCAGACACACCATGATAAGCTTCTTGCATATAAATGTATCTCAGACTTTATTACCTGACTTAAGACAGTGTGGGGATGCAGGTCTAAGTGTAACTACTCTAAAATAGTCCTTGGAAATTAGATCATCCATAATTCCCTGGAATGATGTTGTGAGAAGTTATTAAAGTTTTTGCCAATGGTGAATTGGGATATTCCCAGATATTTTCAGGAATTTAAGGTGTGAGGGAGAGTAGTAATTATAAACAAAATGACATTGGATGGCTTTTGCTGAATGCCACAAATGCAACGGAGAAAGGCAATGAGCATATTCGGGTGAATAATAACCAGTTTAAGGCAAAATGTGAAAACTGCAGAATCTCTTTGGCAATATATGAAGACTTCTAATCTCCTGAAATCAGAGGTAAAGAAATATAAAATCTAAAAAAAAATTTTTTAAATTTAGAATCAGGCTAGTGAATTAATTTATAAGGTGAGTATAGCTCCAAAGCAGAATCTCTTTGGCAATATATGAAGACTTCTAATCTCCTGAAATCAGAGGTAAAGAAATATAAAATCTAAAAAAAAATTTTTTAAATTTAGAATCAGGCTAGTGAATTAATTTATAAGGTGAGTATAGCTCCAAAGAAGATGGAATTCTTAATCTCAAATAATGGCCAAATAATTGCCTGGTTTGGAGGAAGTAAGAACCAGAGGAGGAGGACATCTGCACTGACTGACCACTTAAGAGCCCTGAAAACTTAAATTCCCCTGAATTCCCAGAGGCTGCAGAGGTGGCCCACTCCTTCCTGTTAAAAGTTAGCACTCCTCATTTCCATAAGGTTGATGAAAACTTGTTGCTTTGCAAGACAACATGTGACCACATTGCCCCCAACTCAATATCCACCCCAGGTCCAATACCTATCAGATCAATAACTAGAATCAAGTCAGAAGATTGTTTGATCGAGGAAGCGTCAGACTTGATGAGAAAGAGGGTTATGTACTGAAGAAGCTGTGGAACTAGAAAACATGCTCCAGCAAAAGTTGGGAAAGAGTATGTATGGGCTGGATCCTAAGAGTACTGGATCAAGGAGAACTGAATGTTAAAATCAGATAAGGGAGAGCTAGTTGATATGGGTGCCTGCTCTTATGCTACAGAATTATATACCCTGGCAAAGACGCTGTGAGATTATATCTTGGGAATACACTGTCAGGTTGGCTTTCAGAAGTATGGGAAGAACAATGAGCTATACTAAGTGAAATAGAACTGCTAGAACTTCTGTGAAAGGTGATGGAGAAAGAGATCAAAGGCTCAGGTAAGTGGACATGCTAGATTGGGTATCTATGTAACAGCTGACTATGTTACATGAGAGGCCTTGGAGCGTATTCAAAAGATGAGAGATAAATTCCATGAGGATTCAAATCCATATGAGTAAATATGTAGGGCTCCAGTACTCTGAGGCATGCCGGGACACCTCCTCCAAAACAACATGGAATGTACTGATGAAAGGGCTCCAGCGTTATCAAGAAACCCAGGGTTGGCTATTCTCTGTGGGTCATGGCAGATAGTGGCACACATTACAGATCTGTGCTCCCTGATGGCATTGAGAAGGATAAGATCCCAAAATAATAGTGAGAAGATGATTAACTATCAGAATCAAGGTAGTTACAAATGCGTAATTGTGCTTGGCACTCCTGAGTGGAATAGATGACAGCTGAAAAGGGTATTGCTCAATCTATACATCAAAAGAAATCACAAGTAGATGATCAGTGGCCCAAGGGGAGTCATCCTAATAAAATATAATCCCTTTTCCAGTTTCTATACCTGGGCCAGTTTTCAGACTTATAATCTACTAACTAAAAAAAAACTTGAGGCCTTTGGAGGAAAGCTCTTGCATCACCACAGAAACTGTATATGATAATGATCCCTCCAGTATTTTCCCAAAACAACATTGAATGTACTGATGAAAAGGCTCCAGTGTTATTAAGAAACTCAGGGTTGGCTATCCTCTGTGGGTCATGGCAGGTAGTATGATTACTCAGGTAATCATAGAGTGGGAAATAGGGCATACCTAGACAGTTCCAGGATTATTGGACATGCATTCTGAATTCACACTAATACCTAAGGTTTGAAGCGTCTTTATGTTCCTCCAGTTGGAATAGGGAACATTGGTGGCCAAGTAATAAGCAGAGATCTAAACAGAGACTGATTCACAGTGGACCTATTGGGTCCATGAACTCAGCAGGTAGTCATTTTCTTAGTCTTAGAATGTATCATTGGAATGGATATGCTTGATTTTTGGCAGAACCCCACATTAATTCTCTGGTTTGTGAACTTGTAGAGTCAAAAGCCAAAGTAGAGAAAATCAAATAGGAGCTCTTGAGAAGATGGAATTCTCAATCCCAGCAATTTTACTATTCCTAAATCATGGTCCAGGGTTGGGATGAAGTGGGAACCCTACTCTGCCAAAAGAATAAATGACAGTGAAAACAATATTGCTTCTAAGGAAAATAGTACAGATCAATGCCACCCATTAAGTATCCAGGAATAGTGGTGCTAACCATAGCCCTCATTTAATTCATTAATCAGGTTACAAATACCAGACAGATTCTGGAAGATATTAAGTACTTCAGATCCAAACTCTAGCAAGGATTAGTCCCAATTCCTGCTGTTATTACAGATATGGTTTGTAATTGTCATTTTGTCAGAACATAAGAACATGATCTTGGGTATGAGGTATGTGTCCTTTTTCATTCCTGCCAGAAGAGAGTGCCAGAAGAAGTTCACATTGACACAGAACGGACAATAGTATACGTTTACTTCTTGACCCAGACCTTTGTTAACTCTTCTTCTGTCTGTATAATTTAGTCCAAAGGGATCTTGGAGGCTGTCTGGACATTTGAAGAAAATCAACACTAGTCCACTAATTAACGATACCAAGTTGATAGGTTCACATGAATAAGGTGTGGTAAGTAATTACAGACCTTGCTAACACATGTTCTCTAGAGGGTAAAAGATAAACCCTACAAGGATTCAAAAGCCCATTATATCTATTATTATTTTGTAAGGGGTATGTTTTTGCATTTCATATCTCCCCTAAGAAGAAAGTACATTGTCTGGTAAGCCTCTTTGAATTCTGGAGGCAGCATTTATTTCCCTACTTGGAAATGCTATTCTGACGCATTTACCAAGTGACATGGAAGGCTGTCAACTTTGAGTGGGCTCCAGAATAGGAAAGGGCTTTGTGTCAGGTCTAGGTGATGACTTAAGCAGCCCTGCTGCTTAGACTGTCTGACTAGCAGACCCTCTGTTATTAGAGGTATCTGTGGTGGGAGAAGATGCCATGTGGAGTTTATGGCAAGCCAATAGGAGAATCACAATGAAGACCCCTAGGGTTCTGGAGCAAGGCCATGCCATCTGCAGCAGAGAATTATATACCATTTGAAAGAACAGCTCCTGGCATGCTAATGGGCCCTGGTTGAGATGGAGTGCCTAATCATGGGACATCAAGTGACCATGTGTCCAAAATTGCCCATGATAATCTGAGTTCTGTCCAACCTATCAAGTCATAAGGTCAGGCAGGCCTAGGAGCAATTCATCATAAGATAGAAGTGGTACATCCAGGATTAGGCCTGAGCATGGAAAGTAGGCACAAGAAAGCTACATGAGCTTGTGGTCCAGACCCTCATGTCACCCAGCATTGACACAACAACTTCTTTCCCTCAGCTCACATCTACGATGATCATCAATATGAAAATGAGGGTCGCATAGTCTCTTATTGATCAACTAATAGAAAAAGAAAAAGATCAACCTTAGTTTATGGAAGAGTCAGATGAATTTGTGGATACAAGACAAAATAGTGACTACATGATAGTTTCTCCTAAGAGTGGCCTTGAAAGATAGTTAAGGGAAAATCCTCCTCTCAATAGGAGGAACTTTGAAATAGGCAATTGATAATATACATTTAAAAAAAATTTTATTTTTATTGTTTATATTTATGTGATACCGAGGATTGAACCCAGTGCCTCATATGTGTGAGGCAAGTACTCTACCACTGAGCCACAACCTCAGTCCGGATAATCTACTTTTGAAAAAAGAAGTGTCCCCATACAATGGCCAAAGTTCAGGCTGGGTGCCTGGAAGGAGAAAAACTGGAAATATCAAAGACAAAGACTTTAGGGAAGAGGCATGTGGATATAACTATGGATGCAGGCATGAAAAGGAGAGATCTTCACCAACTTTTGCTTTCTTATTTCTTTGCGATGCTGGAGACAAAGCACAGGTCTCATGCATATGAGGCAAGGGCTCTACCACTGTGCTATACCCCCAGCTCTACTTTCACCTTTTAATGCCTTCTCTAATGCAGTAGAGACAATCTACTTCAGAAGAGACACTGAACATTCAAATAGACAAAATGATTCACCAGTTGGTAAGCCAGCCTCTATCATTAGCCAGCTATCTTCATGCTGGTATAATTGGTGCATAATGATGGTAGCTACTACCTTTGGGATGATCGCTCTATATGGGCTCAACTGCATGGGTTCCCACTCATCAAGGCTGACTTAGTCTTTATCACTGCTGAAAGTCTGACCTGCAAGCCACAGAGACAAATGCTGAGTCCCAGATGGAGCACCATTCCTTAGAGACCAAACAGCCACTTAAAGAAGTTGATTACATTGCACCATTTTTCTACCCTGAGAAGAGGAAGTGATTTCTCTTGCTTAGAACACACACATATTTCAGGTCTGGGTTTAGTTTCCTGCCTACAGGGCCTAAGCTACTGTCTGAATTCTCAGAGTGTTTGTTGTGCTAATATAGGCAATGCTCACATGCATTGCCTTGCATTAAGCAACCCACTTTGCAACAAAGGAGGTACAGAAGGAAGCACTGACCATAGACTTTACTAGTCCTGTCACATATTGCACTGCCTAGAAGTAGTTGGCCTGATGGAAAGACTAGACAGGCTCATAAAGAAGCAATTTAAACACCATCTTCTAGATAATATGCTGCAAGGATGGAGCATCATCCTCTAGGACCCCAGGTTAATAATCATTTCACTGTACTCTGTCCCCAGGAGGTAGAATATGTGGACCTGGGAACCAAAGAGTAAAAGGAGGCATCATCTTACCACCATCACTGGGAATTCGTACTTCCCATCTTATCTAGCCAGGCTCCATCAAGGAGAGAGGGTTTGGTTCCAAGAAGGAGAATGCTTCCACCAGGGGGCAGAACAAGAGTCTCATTAAGGGGTAGCTGCCACCTTTTCCTTCTGGATGCTTGTACCCAGAGACTATCAGGCAAGGAAAGGAGTAATTGATTCTGATCATCAGGAGAAGTTAGGGCTGCTATTATGCAGCTGGACAATATGCATACCATTCAAGTGATCTATGTTGGTGTCTATTGATGTTCTCCTGGCAAATTTTGATGATAGACAAGGACAGCATGCACAACCTGAGAAGTGTAGACCAGGAGCTAAGGGCTGAGGCTCAGATTTACTCTTACCAGGTAAACTGTTTGTATCAGCAGAGATACTATCTGAGTGAGGAGGGTGCTAGAGAATGCACAGGGGTAGGAGGGAGAGATGAGTAGCAGGTGTAGTACCAAGAATGGATACTGCACTTCATCCCACCCACTTTCCTCTTGCAGTTTCTCCAGGGAAAGAGAAGATAAGAATCCTGCAAGCATAGTCCCAGATGGGGTAAAGTTATTATACAAAATGGACCCAAGTGTATAAGTGTTACCATAAGCTTGGTCCTTGTCCCCAATGCCAATCTAATAACAAGGACATGGTTTTGAGAAAAGGGAAAAAGAAGTTTTATTGCTTTGCTAGCAAAGGAGAAACAGGAGACTTGGGCCCAGCTAGCTCAGTCAGCAGAGCATGAGACTCTTAATCTCAGGGTCCTGGGTTCAAGCCCCACGTTGGGCGCCAGATGTCATTTATGTCATGCCTCGTGTGGGTTCTCTTGACGAGTTGGGGTCCTGCAAGACAAGGGGACTAAGGAATGGGGTCCCACAGGACAAGGTCTGGGGTCCCAGAGGACAGGGTTTATGGGGTGGATGGTCGCAGAGTCACTCACCCAGACACCGGGGGTAGGTAAAACTGCTCTGCCAGAGCGAGAAGCAGACCTGTTTATTTCAGTTAGTGCAACAGTTTATATAGGGTCCTCGGACCAATCATGGCCCTGAGGTTAGGTTACAGCCAATAGGATATTGATCCATGTCAGGCACGCAGCCAATCAGCATGAGATGAGAAAAGGAGAGGCACTGAAGGCAGCCAATCAGCATGGGGTAAAGGGGAGGGGAAACATTCAAAGTAGCCAATCAGCATAGGGTAAAGGGGAGGGGAAGTATTCAAAGTAACCAATCAGCATAGGGTAACGGGGAGGGGAAGAATTCAAAGTAACCAATCAGCATGGGGTAAGGAAAGGGGAGGGGAGGCATTGAAGGCAGCCAATCAGCATAGGAGGCGCTGAAGGCATGGAGAGAGCTCCTATAAATCAAAGGCTACATTCCACATGTTTTCAGTCCAGTTATAATCACTTGTTAATTTGGGAGACAGTCATTTCTTAGATCTTCTGGTGCCATCCCCAAGTCTGAATTACTTCATTCCTGTGGTGGGTGTGTGCTCAAGGACAGATAACTCTGCCTAGGATGGGGAAGAAAGGTAATCTTATTTGTCCTGAGATTAAGGAGGGGGAGAAATTATGGAGGAGGAGAGGAAAGGAAGAGAAAGAAACATATCTGTTTTAAAACTAAGTTGAGCCAGGTGCGGTGGCGCATGCCTGTAATCCCAGCACTTTGGGAGGCTGAGACAGGAGAATCACGAGTTCAAAGCCAGCCTCAGTAACAGCGAGGTGCTAAGCAACTCAGTGAGACCCTGTCTCTACATAAAACACAAAATAGGGCTGGGGATGTGGCTCAGTGGTGAAGTAGCCCTGAGTTCAATCCTGGGTACCAAAAAAAAAAAAAAGTTGCAGTGCCGAGCAGCCAGGGCTATATTCAAAGCATGAAATGGACCACTGTTACATAAGGACTTCACTGGAGTGGATGTGATGATTCCAGATCCTCGCTCAGGACCCGGCACCATTTCTCCAGCCTCTAGGAGTGTCAGCTACAGTTAGCTCACAGATGTCACCAGACCAAAAAGAACTACCCCAGTCAAGCCTATGACCTCCTCAAGAGCAAGTCACATCCAATGTCTGATTGATGTGCAGTGAAAAGGGCCAACTCATTCGTCTCAATTCAGTCCACTCTGAAAGGACATTGCAGCTCCAGAGCACCTGTACAATTAGTTGAGGCCTCTGTTGCAAATGCACCGAAAGTCAATTTCCCCTTCTGCTGTCTTGTATCCTCACTCCCTTCCAGGTATGGATCATCCAGCACTTCCCCATAAATGTGCTACAGACCCATCTTTGCCTTGAGGTCTGTTTCCCAGGGAGCCCTAACCTAAGACAGCATTACACTGGATCTACAACTGATAACAGAAACAGAACCATATCTGGTTTAATCAAACACAACCAACAGGCTTTTTGGGTTGTTTAAGCCTAAACTGGAACACTGGGATGAATAAGGAAGACTTTGCAGCTTATTATTTTACAGAGTTCTGCTAACTCAGCCCCTAACATCTCCATACTGTCTATTCGCTGCAAGCCCTGCTGCCGCGCCCGCCCCTGTACCTCAGTTGAATAGGAGAGCAAATGTTTCTGGTTTAGCAGTTCATTTGCACTGCACCAAAAAAGCAGAAGGCAAAACAGGAAACAAACAAACAAACCAAAAACACCCCCGAAACACTGGTATTACCCTTCCAGCTAATCATATGAACATCTATAACTATCTCACTTTTTAAAAAAATTACTGATTTTTGCATTTAAACACTAATCATAAAAAATGCAAATACCAAGTAAAATCTTTAAAAAGTTAAAAGACTCAATTCCCAATTTTAGTAAACTTGTGTGCAATTTCAACTTTCTGTGTTTTTTAACTGAATTTGAATGTGGGAGAGAACAGAGGGAAAGGACATTATTCCAGTTCACATGGTAGACATAATTGAAACAGGTGTTTAAAATTCACCACTAGGTAAACAAGATTCAGATTCAAAACTTTTGTTGGGTGATGAATATTTCAAACTTTTTTTTTTTTTTTTCCTACTGACAAAACTTTGGTTCCCTCTCACCACCTTTTTTTTTTTTTTTTTTTTCCAAGCAGGAAGGCACAATCATTCTGCAATACTGCCAAATATAACAAACATCTACAGATGGGTTGGTCTGCAGCTGGAGGCTTTAACTTTGTAGTATTTATTTGAAATATCCAAGCCAGCAGAGCAAGGCTAAAGCACAGTGGGCACAATTCACAATGTTTTGGCTCTGGAGCAAATAGCAGTTGAACTTAGTTTTTTCAGCTAAAATGGAATTTATGCAGATGTGCTTTGCACTAAATTCATTAAACAATTACATCCTGGTGCAGTTTTCACATTTTTGTAAAGGATCTGCATAAGCACTAATTAGATCTAAAACAATGTTACTGGGCAAATTACAGTGCCGATTGTTCGCCTCCTCTTGCATTCCGCATCTGCTTTACAATGATGATGATAATTTAGGTGCAAGCCATACAAATGCTGGTTTTTGTTACATTTACTAGAAATATTTATTTAAAACATACTATAGATTAATTGATAATGTAACCATTTTTAAAGAGGCTGCAAATGTTTTCTCTCAGATATTTAGTGATAAAATTCAATCTGTGAAAAATACAGTAGCTGAAACTTCTCACAATTGCTAACTGGCATTTCCTTCAGTGAGGTTTGCTATTGAAAGGCAACTTTGCATTTCATTTGGCTTCAAGCACAAACTGGGTTCGCTGAATTACAGCAGTGCCTTTCAGAGCGCAGTGTTTGACATAAAAGCATACAGACCCTCCTAAACAGCTTCTAGTCGTGGCAACCCACGCTACCTCTTCTTTGGTCCATCAATTGAAAAGGGTGACTTTGTATTGGAAAATTATTCAATGGGTTAAATAGTTCAGACATTAGACTATGTTTTCTTTCTCCAATGTCATCTTTTTTTTCTATTTCATATATCATTAAACGCAAGAAGGCATATTAACATTTAAACATAAAACCAATTCCAAAGTGAGGACATTCCAACAGGGTTTCTATGGCAACTTTGAATGTACCAACTTAATTCAGGGCTTGCTCCAGCCCAGGAGTCACCTCCATTATTGCTCTTGTCCTAGACATTCTTTCACTCCCCTGGCCAGCCATGCAGTTGGGAGCCCTGAGAGTAACTATTCTGCACTCACCCAGGATAACCACTGCTACAACTAGCTAGCATTATTCCATCCGTGGGAAGGAAGCCAATGCGGTGAATCTGTTTGGCTGCTGGTTTTCTAAAAACCACTCCTGTTGTTGGACTTTTCAAATAGTTACTTTTATTGTTTGATAGAGCCAGCCATGAAAAGCCAAGCTCAGTGCAAGCGCCAACAAAGATTAAGAGGCAAAACTGAACTCCAAATGTAATCAATGCACAAGCCCAAGTCCAGGGCACTTGGAAATATCTCCTCTCCGTGTGGGAACACTGATTATTAATGCAAAGCACAGCGAGTATTGATGGTGCTCTCAAAATTCAGCATCCAGGTTCATTCACTTTACTGGATGGATTCCCTAACCTTTATGTGGGTCTTTCCATTTCATTCTGTGGTTTTTCACTAGGTAGGAGAGATTGTAACTAGAAGAGTGATAGTAATTCCTTCTACAGACTTAATTGTTAAGCCTGAAAATTCTGTGCTGGTTGGATATGAAATTATATCCTCCTTGAAGGAAAACATAATAGTGGGCTTTGTTATTAAAGGTAGAATGTATTATGCCTGTAAAAAGGTGAAGTATATTTGTAATAAAAACTATTTTTTTTGCCAGGTGCCACGGCGCACGCCTATAATCCCAGCACTTAGGGAGGCTGAGATAGGAAAATCGCGAGTTCAAAGCCAGCCTCAGCAATGGCAAGGCACTAAGCAGCTCAGTGAGACCCTGTCTCTACATAAAACACAAAATAGGGCTGGGGATACGGCTCAATGGTCGAGTACCTCTGAGTTCAATCCCTTGTACCAAAAAACCAAAACATTATTTTTGAAAGTTTGGAAAAACTAAAACAATTAGTATTTCAATTCTTGTTGATTCACCCTTAGAAGATATTTGATTCTATATTTTATTTCTATTTCATGTTTTATTGTAAGGGGGAAATAATGAGACTTCATGATTTCTCAAACTTCCAAAAGTCACCTTTGAAGTGATGGCAAATAGAGAACGCTTTAGCAGAAACATTGAAATTTTAGAAAGTTATGAACAAATGGAAGAAGATTATTATGACAACTTTTTCGAATGTAACAGTTTTAATTGCCCCTGTAGTTGATAAAAAGTCTGCAACTTCTGAAAAGATTTAAATCAAACAACAGAACTCTTCAAAAAGCATTTAATTTAGCCGTAGTGCCTTTTGGCCAAAAGGAGTTCCATTTGTGGTTTGTTGATATGGACAATGCCTCTTACTGTTCCTACCTTTCTTTTAAGTCCCTGGATAGTGGCCATCTATGGCCCTACGGGGCCTGAGGTAACTATTGGTTCCACTTTATCCTTCTCCTTTTTTTCCTGGCCTTCTTCCTTCTTCCATTCAACAAGAATTTCTGGGTTCTTCCTTTGGGTCAAACACCATTTGGGGCACTAGAGAACCAGACACTAGTAAGACAGAGATCTTGCCTTTGTGCCACTCATACTTTGATAGGAAACAGGCACGTGTTCTTATCCAACAAGACACATACTTCTCGCTCATTATCTTAGGCTGTTTATTGGAAAAAATCCAGTTAGGGTGTCATGTGGCTATCGTCATTATGAGTAACCTTATCTATTTGTTGGACTAAACTCCTGAATTTTACTAGTCAGAATATATGACCCAATAGAGTATTATATTAATAATATATATAAACTGACCCACTAGCATCATTCAATAAAAATATGAATTACCTGTAATCAAGGAGGCTAAAAGTTCCTCTGACCCCAGAATGTCTCTCCATATGTCCCTGTAGAAATTGCTAGTACTAAAATTCCCTCTTAAACAAATCGATTTAAAGGAGATTATCTCTTTAACCAGTTTAACTTCCTATTAACCAGATTAACTTTAAATCTTCAGGACTCTCAGGCACTTCTAGTAGAAATTAACCAGTCTAGATGTTACTTTTACATTGCTGCCAAGTGGTTAGTTTTCTACTTGTAGTAGTATCATCTGTGTGTCCCAGACAGCAAGCACTCTGTTAATCAGTTTTCTATCACTGTGAGATAAGCAGTTACTTGAGATAAGCAATTTAAAAGAAGAAAAGTTTCCCAATGGCTTGGGAGCCTGAGGTAGGAGGATTACAAGTTCAAAGCCAGCCTCAAAAACTTAGTGAGGGCCTAAGCAACTTAGTGAGATCCTGTCTCAAAATAAAAAATAAAAGCCCCGCATAGTAGCTCACGCCTATAACCCCAGCTGCTGAGGAGGCTGAGACAGGAGGATTGCGAGTTCAAAGTTAGTCTTGCAACTTAGCAAGGCCCTAACCAACTCAGCAAGATCCTGTCTCTAAATAAAATATAAAAAAGAGCTGGGGATGTGGCTCAGTGGTTAAGCACCCCTGGGTCAACCTGGTACAAAAAAAAAAGAAGGAGGAGGAGGAGGAGAAAGGTTTATTTTGGCTTACAGTTTTGGAGGTTTCAGTCTGTGATCTCTTGGCCCTGTGGCAGCACAGCACATCATGGTGGTAGAGGAGGACTATTCATCTCATGGCAGCCAGGAAGCAAAGAGAGATATAGGAATCAGCTGAGGTCCCACTATCCCCTTCAAGGACATGCCCCCATTGACCTAATTTCCTCCCACTAGGTCTCTTCTCTGAAAGGTTTCACCTCCTCCTAGTAGTACCTTGGACAGGGTACCCAGCCTTTAGCACCTGGGCCCTTGTGGGACACTCCAGATCCAAATCTCAACAAGCTTCTTGTTCTATATATGGCAGGAGAATTTCACATATGGACTTCCGGATTCAGAAAAGCTGACTGTATAGAGAAAGAACCATAAGAAAAATTGAGGCTATTATAGTATTAAACTAGGTTTTGCTTAATCTAAAGGAATTAATTTAATAAAATCATTTCTACTCATTGATTTGCAATAAAGGAGAGAAAGGTGGTAATGGGAGCCCACTGGTAGCTAAGACAATGCTGGGTAATTGAGGATTGGTGGCCCCAAAAAGTACATATGAGCCTAAAAGAGACTACATAATTTTATCTGGAATGTCCCCCACCCATTAGTTCCAATTCTTCCTTTAAAACACTCAATTAAACACGTGTTAGGAAGAAGTTCAGTACTGGGCTAGGCATTCTTTTCTCCACTAATCAGATTTTGGTTGGTTTGACAACATTTTTAAGTACCTACGATTACCAAGTATGAGCCCAATACTTTGAGAATAAAATAAGAATTAAGAAATTTGGGCTGGGCACAGTGACACATGTCTGTAATCCCAGCAACTCAGGAAGCTGAGGCAGAAAGAACACAAGTTCAAGGCCAGCCTCAGCACTTAGTGAGGCCCTAGGCAACTTAGTGAAATCTTGTCTCCATATCAAAAATAAAAAGGGATGGGAATGTAGCTCAGGGGCTTAGTGCCCCTGGGTTCAAACCCCAGTACCAAAACCAACCAAACAACAACAACAAAAAGATGAAAAAAGAATTTGATCTGTCCCTGTCCCCAGACTCTGCTTAGTGGAAGCAGGAAACATAGATGGCATTCTTTGTTATGTCTACAAAGCAGAACTTAGCATCAGGCACATAGCAGGTAATATCTGATTGTTGGAGATATACACCTAACCTGATAATTTCAATATTAATCAGTAGAAGCAATAAAAGCAATAAACAGGACAGGCTCCTAACCCAAACACTTTGAGTCATAAGGTACATGTTAATTGGGCCAAGAAAACTGGAGAGGGCTTTCAGACAGAGGGAATGTCATGAGCGAAGTCATGAAGATAGGAAAAGTCATGGTGTTTGAAAAAATGACAAGCAGTGTGATGGTATTAAAGCTGAGTGCTCAGTGGGGATGACTGAAAGATAAAACTTGAGCAGTAGATGCAAATGGGACTCTGTAGGCAATAAGAAGTCCTGTGAAGTGTGGAAAGCACAAAACACTCTCAATGTACAATATCCACTATGTACTGGATGCTTACTCTCGGCCAGACACATGTCTGTGAGATTTACTTACCTTTTCTCATTTTATAGAAGAAAAATCCTCAACACAGAGAGATGGAGTCACCTGCCTGAGGCCACACTTGGAAGCGCCAAGATTGGACTGGAACCTGGGTCTTACTGCATCAGAAGGCAGGAAGAGTCTGCAAGCTTTCACAGAGAAGTATTATAATTCCACCGTTTTTGGACATCATTAGTCATGAGGGAAATGCAAATCATAAGCACTAGGATAATCTCTAGGATAGCTAGAATTTTAAAAATCAGATAACAACAAGGGAGAAAGTGACCCATATGTATTTCTGTAAAATGATTCAGCTGCTTTGGAAAACAGTCCAGAAGTTCCTTGACTGCTTCAACACAGAGCTACAATATAATCCATTTATTCCACTCTTACATGCTCTAGACTGAATATTTACATGTTAAAATTCACTATTTAAATGCTCAACATGATATTTAGAGGGAGGGGGCAGGGAAGGTGATTAGGTCATGAGGACTCTGCCATCATGGATGAGATTAGTGTCCTTAAAAAAGGGCCTCACAGAGCTGCCTTCCCTTCTACCATGTGAGTTTACAGTGAGAAGACAGCCACCTATAAACTAGAGGGGGACCTGCACCAGACATCAACCCTGCGAGCACCTTGATCTTGGACTTTCCAGCCTCTAATAATATGAGAAATAAATTCCTGCTGTTTATAAGTCATCCAATACATGACACTTTGTTATAACAACCCAAATGACTAATTGTATATCTAAGAAAAATGAAAATCATGTACCATATAAAAATTGGTACATGAACATTCATAGCAGCATTATTCATAATAGCTAAAAGGTAGAAACAACCAAAATAGCCATCAATAACTAATAGTTAAATGTGGTATATCCAGAAAATGGCAACTTATTTGGCCATAAAAAAATGATGTATGGTTGGCCCTCTGAGGTTCCACATCTGTGGAAAATATTCTTTTGAAAAATGTATCTGTACTGAACAGATACAAACTTTTTTATTGTCATCATTCCCTAAATAATGTAAGTTATTTTCATAATATTTACATTGTATGATAAGAAATTTAGATATGACCTAAGTCATATGAAAGGATATACATAGGTTGGATGCAACTACTACACCATTTTATATAAGGGACTTGGGAATCTGCAGATTTTGACCTCTTTGGGAGGATCCTGGAACTAATCATCTACAGATACTGAAAATAACTATAGTGATACATACTACGAAGTGGATGAACCTTGCCAACATTAAGCTAGGTGCAAGAAGTCAGTCACCCAAACCCATATACTATCTGATTTCATTCATATGCAAGTCCAGAACACGAAACCAGTAGGGATAGAAGGTAGGTTAATTGTTCTTTAGTACTCAGGAAGAATAGCAAGATTAGGGGTGACAGCTAAAGAGCACAAGTGTTTCTTTTCAAGATAATGAGAATATTCTAAAATTGATTTTGATAATGTTTCCACATGACAGTGAACACACTAAAACCCATTGAACTATATACTTTATTTTATTTTGCAGTGTTAGGGAACTGTACACTTTAAATGGGTGAATTTTATGGTCAGTGAACTTTATCTTAATAAAGCTATTTGTATGAAGAAACTTTAAAGGTCTCTGAAAGGAATCATATCCAAAAGGTCTTATGATAAAACCAATTTTAATTCCCCACAAATGAGTCAGTTTAATTCAGAGGGTCTTTTTCATATTGAAAGATAGGGCCATGTGTAGGACTCAGAATACTTGGGTTTAAATCCAAGGTTTACAAGGTTTGAAATGTTGGATGAGTGCCTTAACCTCTTTCTAAATATTCTTTTCTTACAGGGCATGGTGGTGCCTGCCTGTAATCCCAGAGCCTCCAGAGGCTGAGGCAGATGGATCACAAGTTCAAAGCTAGCCTCCACAGTTTAGCAAGGCCCTAAAGCAACTTAGAGAGACGCTGTCTCTAAATAAAATATAAAAAAGGGCTGGGGATGTGTCTCAGTGTTTAAGTGCCCTGGGTTTAATCCCTGATACAAAACAAAAACAAAAACTTTTTCTTTGTCTGTCACATGGGAACAATACTGGTAAATAACCACTTCCTAAGGCTGTTGTGAGGACTAAATAAAAGAATGATTGCCCAGATATCATCATAATGCCTGGCTCTGGTAGTTGCTCATTGCACATTGTTCATCATTATGTTTATTAATTACAAATAGAGCCAGGAACTCCATAAAATACTCTCTTCAGATTCCAACAAAACAAATAGTCAAATCCATTTAAAAATCAAACTATCACGGTATATTTGATTTTGCTATGTAGACAAAAAAATGATTTCTCACATCCATTAGGAAGGTTACTGTCAAAAACAAACAGAAGGGGCTGGGGTTATGGTGCAGTGATAACGTGCTCGCCTAGCATGCGGGAGGCACTGGGTTCGATCCTCAGCACCACATAAAAATAAAATAAAGATATTCTGTCCACCTATAACTAAAAAAAATAAATATTTAAAAACAAACAAACAAACAGAAGCCGGGTGCAGTAGCATTCACCTGTAATCCCAGTAGTTCAGAGGCTGAGGCAGGAGGATTGCAAGTTCAAAGCCAGCCTCAGCAAAAGTAAGTTGCTAAGCCACTCAGTGAGACCCTGTCTCCTAATAAAATACAAAATAGGGTTGGGGATGTGACTCAGTGGTTGAGTGCCCCTGAATTCAATCCCCAGTACTCAAAACAAACCAAAACAAAAACAGAAAGTAGCAAGTGTTGGCAAGGATGTGTAATAGTGGAACTGTGGTGCACTGTTTATGGGAATGTAAAATGCTGTGGCAGCTGTGAAGAACAGTATGGCAATTCTCTCAAAAAAGACATAGGAATGAGACCAGAAACTTTGCAACTGCTAGTCAAGAAAACACAGGGTCAACATTCCAACATATTGGAACAGCTACCAACTTCCTTAACAAAATCCTGAAAGCTCAAGAAATAAAACCATGAATCAGTGAGTGGAATGCCATTAAATGAAAAAGCTTCTGCACAGCAAAGAAAACAAGTGTGAAGAGAGAACCTATGGAATGGGGAAAATCTTTGCCAGCTACTCCTCTGACAAAGGATTAATATCCAGAACATACAGAGTTCAAAAAACTTAACACCAGCCAAGTGCAGTGGCACATGCCTATAACCCCAGTGACTTGGGAAGCTGAGGCAGGAGTATCGCAAGTGCAAAGCCAGCCTTAGCAACTTGGTGAGAGCTTCTCTCAAAATAACACAAAAAAGGGTTGGGGATGTGGCTCAGTGGTTAAGCCCTCCTGGGTTCAATCCCTGGTACCAAAACAACAACAACAACAACAAAAACACAAAACTTCAAAACCAAAAAAAACAAAAAACCCAAAGAATAACCCAATCAGAAAATGGGCAAAAGAACTTGTTAAACAGACATTTCTCAAAAGAAGAAATACAAATGGTCCACAAATATTTGGAAAAAATGTTCTATATCCCCAGCAATTAGGGACATGCAAATAAAAACTACATTGAGATTTCATCTCATGACAGTTAGAATGACAATCATAAAGAATACAAATAATGAGCTGGGATTATGGCTCAGGGGTAGAGCACTTGCCTCACATATGTGAGGCACTGGATTCAATCCTCAGCACCACATAAAAATAAATAAATAAAGATATTATGTCCATCTACAACTAAAAAAAAATAAAAAATAAAAGAATACAAATAATACTAGAAGTTGGCAAGGGTGTGGGGAAAAAGGTACACTCATACATTATTGGTGGGACCTCAAATTAATACAGCCACTTTGGAAAGCAGTATGGAGATTCCTCAAAAGACTAGGAATGGAACCACCATGGGACCCTGCTACACCACTTCTTGGTATTTATCCAAAAGAACTAAAATCATCATACTATAGTGATAGGAGCATATTTATTTTTATAACTGTGCAATTTACAATAGCCAAGTTATAGACCCAGCCCAGGTACCCATCAACTGATGCATGGATAAAGAGAATGTGGTAGATATACACAATGGGTTTTAACTCATCCATAAAGAAGAATGAAATTATGACATTCACTGGCAAATGGATGGATCTGGAGAACACTGCACTAAGTGAAATAATCCAGACTCAGAAAGTCAAGGGTCAAATATTTTCTCTCATATGTGAAAACTAGAGCAAAATAATGGGAAAAAAAGTGTTTGTATGGGGTGATCCTATGAAAATAGAGGAGACATCAGTGAAGTAGAGAACAGGATTGAGGGGGAGGTACGGGAGATGGGGAAAAGGAGGAACTATGGAATGAAATTGGTAAAATTATGCTGGTACATACATGAATACACCACAGTAAATTTCACCTGTTTATAAAGAATCAATTAAAGAAATAGTAAATAAATAGAAGAAAGACTAGAACAAGCCGGGCGCTGTGGCGCAAGCCTATAATCCCACTACTTAGGGAGGCTGAGACAGGAGAATCTCGAGTTCAAAGCCAGCCTCAGCAAGGGCAAGGCGCTAAGCAACTCAGTGAGACCCTGTTTCTACATAAAACACAAAATAGAGCAGGGGATGTGGCTCAGTGATCAAGTGCCCCTGAGTTCAATCTCCAGAACCAAAAAAAAAAAAGACTAGAACAGTAGAGGAAGGGGTATAGGGGAAAGGAAACAAGAGGTGAGGGAAAGAGAAAGTCTTGGGGACTGAAATGGAACAAATTATATTTCATGCTTATATAATTATGTCAAAATGAACCTTGCTATTATGTATAACTATAATGCACTAATTAAAAACATCTTAAAAATTAAACATCAAGTTACATGATCTACCAATTCTACTTCTGGGCATAAACCCAAAAGATTTGAAGGAAGGTCTGAACAGATATTTGTACACTCATGTTCACAGCAGTAATATACACAATAGTCAAAAGTTGGAAGCAACATAAGTGTTCATGAATGGATAACTGGAAAAACAAAAATATGGTATACCTACACAATAGAATATTATTTGGCCTTAAGAAGGAAGGAAAATCTGGGGGCTCAGGGGTAGAGTGCTTGCTTAACATGCATGAGGCCCTGGGTCTGATCCCTAATGCTGCAAAACAAACAAAAACAAAACAACATACAGATGGACCAAAAACAAGTGTGGGAGGAAGGAAATTCAGATACATGCTACATAGGGATGGATCTTGAAAACATCATGCTAAGTGAAAAAAGCCCAGTCACTCACACACACACACACACACACACACACACACATACACACTGTATGATTCCATTTATATGAGACACCTAGAGTAGTCAAATATATAGACAGAAAGAATGATGATTGCCAGGGAAGAGAAATGGGGAGTTTTTTGTTTTTGTTTTGTTTTGTTTTAATGGATACAGAGTTTGTTTTGCAAGATAAAAAGAGTTCTGGAGATAGGTTGCACAACAATGTGAGGGTACTTAATGACCTTACACTGAAAAAATGATTTAGATGGGAAATTTAATGTTATGTATAATTTACCACAGATGCAAAACAAGAAATGGCTACCTGCCTTATTAACTGGAGGTCTGGGAGGTGATGCAGGGTCAGGATGAAGAAATGGCTTTGGTCCCCCACAGACCTGAGGCTGGATTCTGCTCCACTGAATATTAGCTGGGTGACCCAGGTCAAATTCCTTATACACTCCATTTCTGTAAGATGGAAATAGTAAGGGTGGAAAGACCTCTTTACTCAAAAACGAAACAGTAACTAAAGAGGATTGTACATGAACTACATTTCTTTTTTTAATGAATGCTACTTTAAAAAAAATCATTAGGGCCCGGCACAGGGCTGTAATCCCAGCAGCTCAGAGGGTGAGGCAGGAGGATAGTGAGTTCAAAACCAGCCTCAGCAAAAGCAAGGCACTAAGCAACTCAGTGAGACCCTGTCTCTGTCTCTAAATAAAATACAAAATAAGGCTGGGGATGTGGTTCAGTGAGTGCTCCTAAGTTCAATCCCCAGTACACCACCCCCACAAAAAAAGCTATTAGCACACACAAACCCAAAGACCATGTAACTCTGGCTACCAAATACAATACAGGGCACCCAATTAAATTTTAATTTAACCTAGACAATTTTTTTAATAATAGTGTATTCATTTAAGTATGTGGCTCAGCAGTAGAATGCTTGTCCAGTAGCATAGGAAGCCCTGGGTTTGATCCTCCGCACTGCAAAAACAAACAAAAAAAAAACAATGTTACATCATGTCTTATGTAGTATTTAGAACAACAACAAAAAATTTGTTGTTTATATGAAATTAAAATTTAACTGAGTATTTTATTTGCATCTTTATTTGCTAAATGAAAACCTGACACAACATTATGGTTTTTATCATTCAAATAAAAGACAAAGGTTAGCTCTACAGGGAAGGAATAATCATTTCCCCATTACTCTGATAATTTTTCATTCTTGTCCCAGTTCTTGTGTTCATCTATTATCAAAGGGGCACGATGGGCATATGGCTTGATGACTAAAATGACAACTGATAATAGGACTATTATATTAATCTTGTGTTTTGTCTCCTAATTATAATTGGTTTGAAACAAACACAAATATGAATGGGTTAACTGTGTTACTTCTGCTTTATTTCCCATTTCTGCCTCTTTCTTCACTGAGCATTGTGAAATGTCCTTTACCATGTGCTCTACTCTACACCCCACCCCCTGCATTTTTCTCAAAAGCAGCTTTTTCATCTGTGAAAGAGGTGGCCCTAGATCACTAAAAGGGAGCCCGGCTTTGATCAAATTAATAACAGTTATGACAGCCATCTAACAAAACTTTAATGAGAGATTCTCCTTCCACCTTTGAGCATCTAAGATGTTGAATGTGATTTAAACACTGCTGGCCCTACTTGCACTCACCAGACAGTCTCCTGCTGGGGACAGTGCCATGTCATTAAAATGGAGTCCACTGAGAGAGACAATAGTCACATTCACTGAAGCACAGGAGCCAGTCCTTATCTAATATAGTCACATCATATATGCCACACTGATTTACTTGACTTGCTAGCTAGGATCCCTCTGCTTCTCCAGGGAAGTTGGTGTTTGATTTGAGACAGTGTGGTGGTGATAACCGGAAAACCAGTGGCAGCAGGCATAGAGCTTGGTTCAGGTTCTGCTGCCTGTGCACCTGGGATTTGAGGTTGTCATCAGCCCTCATGGAGTATTGTTTGCTGCAGCAGAACCATGGGGGATAATGAATGCCCTCAAGAGTAGATGAGGTCCCTACCCAGAGCTCTGAGCACAGTGTCAAGCCTAAGCTGGTACAAGAAAGGGCACTTTTGGTAAAAGCCTTCTCTAGCCTTGAGGTTGAGGAGGCCAAAAATGAGTTGCTAGCCTTCCTTTGCTCCATCCCCCGACTTCCTCTGCTTGCCTTCCTGTGCCATCCCCAAGCCATCTTTCCCACAGGAAAATCTCCTGAGCCATGGTCTTCTCTGACAAACTCAGCTGCATGGAGGCCCAATAGGGCCATCATGGACTCTTGAAGTGTTGAAAAGCCATGTCCCCTGTTTTAGTCAGGTTTGTTGTTGTTGTGTTGTTGTGTTGTTTGTTTTTAAGATGCAACCCAAAGATCTGACAAGAACAATTTGAGAAGAAAAGGTGTATTTTGGAGCTCAAGGTTTCAGAGGTCTCCGTTCTTGAAAGGCTGGCCCCATTCCTCAGAGCCTGAGATGAGGCAGAACATCATGGTGGAAGAGTGTGGTGGAGGAAGACAGCTGGAAACATGGCACCAGGAAGTAGAGAGAACTTGGCTCAGCAAGAACAAAATACAAATCCCAAAGACATACCCTACACTGGCCTATCCCCTCTGGACACACCTTATCTTTCTACAGTTAATGCCCAGTTAATCACCATGAGGGGATTAATGCACTGATTAGGTTAAGGATCTCATGACCCAATGATTTCACCTCTAAGCTTTCTTGCATTGTCTCCCAAATGAGCTGTTGGGGGATACCTCATAGCTAAATCATGTCATCCCTCCCCTTGAAGGGATGCAATAGACTTGAGAGCTTTAATTTCAGTTTATCGAAATGACCAATGTAAAAACCCAGTTTCCTAAGGCTTTTTTCTTACTTTTTTTTTTTTCTTTCTCGGTTCTGGGGAATCAAACCCAGGACCTTAGGCATGTCAGGCAACAAGCACTTTACCATTGAGCCACATCCTCAGTCTTTCTTTGTTGTTGTTGTTGTTCTCCTCCTCCTCCTCTTCCTCCTCCTCCTCCTCCTTCTCCTTCTTATAATACTGGGAATTGAACTCAGGGCCTCACACATACTAAGCAGTTGTTCTACCAGAAAGCTACACCAGCTTCCTAAAGTTTTAAAGTTGATGTTAAAAATCTAGCTATACTATTTATAAATGTGGTAAGCTTTATGTAAAATAAGTAGAAACACTTTTGATTAGTTTTTCTTTTTTAAAATGGAATTTATTTTGAACTGGTACCAAAAAGCATTAAAATAGTACATATTAGTATGTATGCCTCAATACATGTATACAGTGTGTAACTGATTAGTTTTTGATTGTCTCCAATTGAAAGGACTAAATTTCCCTTAAACTATGAGTGCCATTTACCTGGCATATTAGTTTCCTTTCAACATTGAAACTGCAGTGCTAAATTAATACACTTAATTTTTTTTCTAAACAATCCAAATGTCTGGTCTGTCTTTTAAGTTAAAAACCCCAACGAGTGAAACCTTTCAATGTTTTTAAAAGTTTTCTAAAGCTGGTAAATTTGGAGCTATAAATAGTATGACTCTCAAATCCTAGAGAGCATTCTAATAGTGTTTACAAACCAAGTAAAATTATCTTATAACATTCATCAGTTATAAGCCTCAAAATTACACTTTTTTGATTGTAGTCAGCAGACGCTGGAGACTGTCAGATGGAGCCTGAGAGTGGTAAGCAGAGCTAAAGGGGACCCAGATTCTGGATTGACAGAGACGAGTGTCCTGCAAGGAGCTGGTGTGTGTGCACAGCAAGGAGGGTGGAGCTGGAAAAGAAAGGGAGTTCTATTTAAGATGCTTATTTGAAGGAGGGTATAGAAGGAGCTGGCTTTGTGGAACTAAATTTTGAGGTAAAATTCCATCACCGGAGAGAGTGTAGGGAGAAAAAAGAGCAAAAGTTCAGTGGAGGCTGAGACTTTGGAGGCTGACTGAAGCTAATCATGGACCCAAAGGAGAAATCCAGGACATAAGTCAGCCGGTCTGCAGCTCTGGGCCGTGTGATTTTAGCTTTCTGGAGCAGAAAGTCACCCGTGGAGGAGCCATGGGCTCCTTGCACTTGGTATAGTTTTATTGTGTCTGTGGTAAGTCTTCAAACTGTGGGCTCAAGTTTTTCTGTCAGGTCATCATGATAATGATACTTTGCACTGTAAGAAGAGAAAAGAAATTGCCATTGAATGCCCAGCTTACTTCAAAAGAAAGTGACTCTTCAAATAAAAGATGGGAGCCAGGTTTGTAGCTTAGTGAGAGAATGTTCAGCATGCATGGGACCTTGAGTTCAATCCCCAACCCACACAAAAAAACAAGAAGTTGAGCAGAAATAGGCACAGGCCCATGATAGAGGGGCAGAAACTAGAGAGGCACTTGTATAATGAAGAATTCAGAGTTGCCTAGAACTATTTGTGAGGACCATAAAGAAGTGTCAGGAGGAGAGGTGGGAATGGGGGAAAAACAGGTAAAATAAGGCGGCCACAAGTTACAGTTGGCTACTGAACTCCTGAAATGTGCCCAGAAAGTGTGAAATATGAAGCTCTTCAGTTATCGAAAACAAAAGCATAAACAAAAATCTCTTAGGTAGTCAGAGCCTTTGGATCCCATAGCTGTAGAGGTGTGTCAATCCGTACTACTCATGGCAGGACTCAGTACCCACCGATGATGGGATTACTGGGGGTAGTGTTTACTTCCACCAGCACTACTCCTAAGAAGCATGTTAGCCCTGAAAAATCTTTGGTCCCATTTGGCACTTTTTTTTTTTTTGGTACCAGGGGTACTTTGGAACTCAGGGGTACTTGACCACTGAACCACACTCCCAGCCCTATTTTGTGTTTTATTTAGAGACAGGGTCTCACTGGGTTGCTTAGTGCCTCACCATTGCTGAGGTTGGCTTTGAATTCGCGATTCTCCTGTCTCAGCCTCCCCAAGTGCTGGGATCACTTGGCACATTTGAGGGAGTAATTTTCTATTATGTAGTTAAGCAGACTGAAAATTCTCTGAATTTGAGTTCCTCCAACAACAAGTTTCTGTATAAATTTCTTTTCTTTCTTTTTTCTTTTTCTTTTCTTCTTTTTGGTCATTCTTTTGGTGTATCTTATGGGAACAGCCTGGGAAACTTCTGTACTTTGTAGAATTGCAGAGAATTAAGGATTAGTATTCTTCTTGGCGTCCTCTTTCACACCTAGTTTATGAAATTCATTTTTTAAAACATATTTTTTTAGTTGTTGATGGACCTTTATTTTATTTATTTGTTTATATGCGGTGCTGAGAATTGAACCCAGTGTCTCACACAGGCTAGCAAGCGCTCTACCACTGAGCCACAACCGCTGCCCATGAAATTCATTTTTTATTCAACAAACACTGCAATTGTATGGGCTTTGTCAGGTACTGCTTTGAGATAGAAACAATATAATTTTTCTTTTAGATGTAAGATGAGGCCCAGAAGGGTTAAGGTACTTGCTCAGGGACACACAGCTAGTTCAATAACAACAAAGAAATTAAAACTAGTGAGTCCAACTTCAGAGCTTATGCTCTAAACTACCTTAGCACACTTTGCTATTAGACATTGTGTTTATAGAAGATTAAAATGTGGTACACACGAGAAAAAAGACACTTTAATCTTTTGGGGGGTATGGTACTGGGGGTTGAGCTCAGGGGTACTCGACCACTGAGTCGCATCCGCAGCCCTATTTTGTATTTTATTTAGAGACACGGAATTGTTGAGCTGCTTAGCACTTTGCTTTTGCTGAGGCTGGCTTTGAATTTGAGATCTTCCTGTCTCAACCTCCTGAGCTGCTGGAATTACAGGCGTGGGCCACCACGTCCAGCATTTTAATCTTTTAAAACAGGAAATAAATATAATATACTTCTTCAAGAGAATGAAAACATGTCCTGGAAGCATTAATTTCTCATATGTGGTCACTTTTCTTGAACCCAAATTAAGATTTAATATAGCTTTATTTTTAAAGAATTGAAAGTTAAATAGGAAGATTGTTGCCCCAACAATTATGTTTTTTAAAAGGAGAATTTGAAATTAAGTAATATTTATAAGGGTAAACTGAATTTCTAGAATTTAGAAATAATTTACATTATAAAGAACTTCCTTACTCTCTTTTGTGCATGAATAGGTTTAAAATATGGTGATGACTATTATTGCTCACAATATGATAGTTCTTACTTTGAACATACAAAGTGCTCTAAAATCACAAATTAATTGTTAATGAGAATATTTCTTTTGAAGAGTTATATTGTTCATAAGGAATATGATTGTTCCATAGAAAAGACTGGGGTTTGTATGTTGTCATAATTTTTGGTGGATAAAAAAAGCCAGCATCTGGCCAAGTCATGAGTTATTTCAAGTCCCCTATTTTAACTTCAGGTATGTTTTAACTGAACAGATTTAGGATGCAAGGATCAAAAAATGTCTTGCTGGAGGCTGAGGGTGTACCTCAGTGGTAGACTGCTTGCCTAGCATGCATGAGGTCCTGGGTTCCATCTCCCAAAAGAGGGAAAAATTTTGCCAATATTTTGGAAGAAGATCCAATACACCTTGATTAGAAATCTATATTCAGCAAATGTTTCTGTTTCTATACATTTATACTTTTATCTTCATTTCTTAGTGATAAAGTTTCACTTGGACAATCCTGATATTGTTTCCATTGATGAAATACCTGAATATCTGAAGATATTTAGGTGTTCCAAGAAGCCAGGCATGACAAAGGTAGCATCTATCACAGTTTAGCATCTTGGGAGGAGTCAGTGTGATAACTACACTGATTGAGAGGAAAAAACACAGGGAGAAGTTGATCTCTTTCCACTGGGAGATTTATCTGCACTAAGTGAATCTATTATTAATCTGTAAAACTCCTTTCATCTCTACAGTCTATGTATTCTTGTCTCCTCCAAAATTCCTGAGCAAAACAGACATTTGTTAATGATATTAGATGGCATAAGTTATGTTCTAATACAGTTAGGAGGAGAAGGGGAAGAAGAGGAGGGAGGAGAAGGTGTAGGGGAGAAGAAGGAGGAGAACGATGACGATAATGACTTTGACTTGGTGGCATAAACCTGTAATCCCAGCTACTCCTGAGGCTGAGGCAAGAGGATCACAAGTCTGAGGCCAGCCTGGGCAATTTAGTGAGATCCCCACTCAAAATAAAAATAGTCTGGAGACGTGAATCACTGGAGAAGTGTTTGCCTAGAATGTGTGAGGCCCTGGGTTCAATCTGCAGTATCACCAAGAAAAAAAAAAATCCCACATCTCACTCACAAAGTCCACGGCGGGCAGGGTCACCCTCCCAGGCTTCTGACTTCTATGTGGTAATTCCACAGTCAAGGTTGCTCTTCCAGCTCTGCCTTGTTGACTACCTTGGTAATGGATGAGACAGCTGGAGTGTTGGGCCCTGCCTCTTCTATGTTTCTACCTCTGAGACTCACAGGTCCACAGCCCATCAGACAGAATTAATCCTCTGTCTCCTTCTAAGGCCAAGTGTGATGAGCAACACTGTCACACCCCAGAAAGTGAGAAGCATTTATCCAAAAATGCATAGGTCTCTGTCCCTTTCTCTGAGGATGAACTCGGGGAATTGTATTCTGAGTGGTATTTTTGTTTGCATTATTTTGATATACATTATTCATTTTTATACTTTTCATAAACAACAGGATTAATGTAGTTCCAAGGACAGTGTTGTATGTGTCCTGCTATCACTCATACCTGGTATGTCACTCATACCTGGCACAGTACAGAACATGTAGAAAGAGTTCAACAGAGCCTTGTTGAACAATGAGATGAACAAATGAGACATTCTGTATCCTTAACTTCATGAGGCAGTTTTTATTGCTACTCTTTCCCAGCATGTCACATCAAAAAGTCATTCTACAAGCCTGGAACGACTTCTGACTTCTCATCTTAATGAGAACTGGAAACTATGGTCTTGCAGCTCTTGTAGCATTTAGGAAACAATAAGAAGTAAACAAGGTACATTTCTGTCTTAGATGATGTAATTGCTACTATTGTTGATCCTTTATCTGAATCTCTTTCCTAAGAAGCAAATTAGTCTTCAGATAAATTTTGCTTGATAGACCCGCTGATTGGATCTTTAGCCAAACCAATCAATAAGTCATCCTTTGAACAGAAAAATGCTCTGACCACCATCAGCATACACAGCTCTTCGTTATTTGTCCATAATAGTAATGGGCCTGTGTTAACCACACACCATCTCTCATCCAGTTCCCTGGGTGGTCGATGGCACTCCTCTTGTGAGGTGGTTTGGCCCTGCCCACATAATGGCCTGTCTTGATATTTTGGCTTTGGACTTCTTAGAACACAATCTCATAAATGAGCAAATGGTCCTTGGCTAGACTCCTAAAAATAACTTGTTTTGCCTGCTGCCTTGACATCTGACGGCAAAGTTGATGATATGTATTATTAAGTAAATGTGAATTTAACAAAAATGTGTTGTGGTTTATGCACTGTTAATCTTGTGCCGTGGTTTGAAACAATGTCAAGATTTCTTCTGATTCTTTAGAGGTTACATATTAATTTGAAAATATGTGATAATGAGGTTCTTTTTCTTCTCTGAGTGAAATGTTTTATGCAGGCTTTGGTTTTCTCCTTTAGGCTGGTGTCATGCAACAAAAACTTTGAACGTGCATGGTCATATTTTCATCTGTGTGCAGGCTGCCCCCTTGGGGTTTGAACATTAGTATTTGCTGATTCTTCCTGCCATATACATTTAAATGCAAAAAGTTTCATTTTGATGCAGAAGGCCTGGAGGTGTGAGAGGGTATAATTTTTCAATAATGAGCTTAGTTATTATCAAAAGGTAATGGACAGTTTTATATGGACTATTTATAAACTACTGAAGGGGAAAAAAGCACACTTCATTCGTGTTACTAGGATAAGGCAAACTAGATAAAATGGCAGTTTGTTCAAGTTTAACTGATTTATATATATCAAAAGACTCAATAGATTGAAATTGGTATTTCAAAAAGACAGCAGGCTAAATAAAAAATACTATACAAAATTAATCCCAAGTAGTCATTTTTTCTCTTTCTATCTGCAGCTTATTAGAGTACTTGCAAGAAAAAAAGAAACTGAAAAATTATGGTCCCATTTTTGAATTACCAATATTCTCAAAACTGCAATCTAATATTTTGACTTTGGCCTCTTGTTTGAAAGCATCTTCGGTTATAGACCAGATTGTTCTTAACTGGATATGATCTACTTTCTGGGTTTTCGAAATGAAAAAAAAAAAATTAATCACATTTCATCATACTCTAGCCACTTGTTTACCAAGAAATACAGTAATTCTTTTAATGGTATTAAATGAGTAACCAGACTGTTGGTTACAGTCTTTTAATTGTTAATGGTCCACCTGCACTTATCCAATCTTTCTCTTTTTCAGTGTTCATATGTTCATAGGAACTCAGTCCAAATGCTCAGGAGTTGGATAAGTTGTTTAATATGGCACATTGTAAAGATACTCAGACTATTCCCTGACTCTGAGAGGTGGGGAGAGACTTCAGTGAGATTAAGCACTTTCTTTGTGATCACTCAAGCCCTGGTGAGTGAGGACATGGTTTGAGTGCTTCCATTTGTATCAGTTATCTTTCTATCACTGTAACAAAATACCTAAGATAATAAACTTTTAAGTAGAAAAGTTTTATTCTTGCTTACTGTTTCATAGAATTAAGTCTATGGTCCCCTGGCTTTATCATTTTGGGCCTGTGGCAACCCAGTATATCGTGGCAGGGAGTGTGTGGTAGAGCAGTAGCTCATTTCATGGTGGCTAGGAACAAAAACGGGGGGGAGAGGGTCTTGTCGTTCGAATATTCCCTTCAAGGGTACCCCCCCAATGACCTAACTTCCTTCCACTAGGCCCTGCCCGCCAAATGTTCCACCACCTCCCAATAGTTCCACAGGCTGGCAACCAAGATTTCAACCCATGGGCCTTTGGGGGACATTTAAGATCCAAATCAGGCCAGGCACGGTGGTGCGCACCTGTAATCCCAGCAGCTCAGGAAGTTGAGATAGGAGAATTGCAAGTTCAAAGCCAGCCTCAGCAACTGAGTGAGACCCTATCTCAAAATTATAAATAAAAAGGGTTGGAGATGTAGCTCAGTGGTTAAGTGCCTCTGGGTTCAATCTCTGGTACCAAAGAAAAGAGAGAATGAGAGAGAGAGAGAGAGAGAGAGAGAACTAAACCATAGTACATATCAAGCTGATGACCAAAGATTGACAACCACATTCAAAGCCCCAAATAACATTGCATTTGTTCAACTGCACAGGTAAATCAGGGCTTAGGATGTCTTCATCTTCAGTGAGTAACAGATGCCTAGTGATTTCCTTATGGTACATGAGAATCAAATAATCACAACGTTCCCTGTTAGAAAACTTATTCTCTGCATCTTCTTAGAGATGCTGGGTTTCCTTTGGGTAGGTGGGCTTCCTACAGGCAGCCTCCCATTCCTCATGTAATATGAAGACCTCCTCAGTCTCTGGAGCTGACCTATTTGCCCTCCTCTTCTTCCAGTCCCTTGGGGTCCTGGTCATCCACATTCATCATTTAAAAACTATTTGAGTGGCTATTGTGTGCAGACTTGTTAGACAAGTATCCCTAGTAATCCTAAACCCAATAATAATAATAATAAAAGACCAGGGTTGGGGGGTGGGCTTCCTTAAAACATAGAGAAGTCAACTGAAAATCTTTTATTTTCTTAGCCTAAAATTATTCCTGGTTTTACAAAAACCATTTTTTGTACAATCTGTTTTTTTACTCTATATAAATATCAATATTTCAGATTTCTCTAGTTGATATAAAATTTTAAATTCATTTCCAATGAAAAAGCCAAGCTGTTATACCTCATTTAAGCTTTATACCTCATTTAATAAATAGACAAATCTCTAACCATTGATCATAAGCCTTAAACTCCTGGAAGAGAGTTGAACTTCAAAACAAAACAAACCATCAAAGCAAATACCAGTTAACAATTACATCTTCTAGGTTGTTCTGAAAATAGAGGTTGAAAAAATTTTATGAAGGGGGCTGGAGTTGTGGCTCAGTGGTAGAGCACTTGCCTAACGTGTGAGGCGCTGGGTTCGATTCTCAGTCACTGCACATAAATCAGTAAAATAAAGGTTCATTGACAACTAAAAAATATTTTTAAAAATTTTATGAAAATTCAGAAGTCTCATGATAAAATGTGATAAAATGTAACTTATTTTATGATGCAGGCCACAAACTCATTATTAAGCTGCAATGGCACCTTGAATCTATTATTTTTTATCCCAATCATGCTTCCTCAGATGGATTGTCTTGATAATTTTTCAGCATTTTATGGAAATATTGGTTTAATAAGACCATCATGACTGATTTTTGGAGGAAAATGAAGATCAATAAATCAATCGGTTGATTGATCCATTCACTTATGTATCATTTATCTGTCTGTTTTTGGAATATCAAATCTTGTTAAAATATCCTATATGATCATATTTTTATGAGCATTAGATATCTCATAATTATTATAGCCTATAAAATATACAACTCTGGTATAACAGAAAATGAAAAAAATTCTATCTGCCTCAATGATTATTACTCCCAAACCTCTACTTAAATGCACTTTGAACAATAGAAAGCCCTATGGAACCTTTACTTAACATCCTCTCTAGATGTTAAAAAATTATCCCTCGTCATGGGGAAAGCACATGAACAAGGAGAAATAGAAATAGCAGAAACCCAAAGAATAGCAGTTGGCTAGAGCTTGTGACCGAAGCTGCACCATTTTGGGGAGTTCATTTGCCAATACCAGAAATGTTTGGGAAATAATAATTTCTTTTAAAAAATTAAAAAAGAAAAATATTTGAGTCCTAGCTGTTTCAATATCAAAATGACCTAGGAAGAATATTCTGCCACACAATGAACTTATCTTTAAAACATGTGACTCTGATTATGTGGGCCTTTAGAAAATAAGCTAAAAACAGATACTGAAAACTCTATTTTTCTGTTTATTTATTAGATAAGAGAAAGGTAGTGATGTTTCATATTTTCTTTTTGGAAACACAACTAAATTAAATTTCCCAGGCTCTCTTGCAGTTAGTTTGGAACCTTGTGACTGAGTTCTAGCCATAGAATTTTAGTAATTTTAGTAGAAGCATCAAAAATTACTGGATGTCTGGACTATTTGAAATCTCTCATATACAATCTTTGCTCTATTCTGTGAGGACTTGAGGAGCAAATAGATGGAAAATGATCTCAATTTCTGATGGCCAAGACAGAAAAGTCCTTGATCCCTAAATAACTACATGGAGTAGAGACTCCCACGTAGGCAGTAACATCAGAAAAATCACTGAGGTTGGAAGTTTATTTGTCCAATAGCTAGCATTACTTAGACTGTTATGGTTGGAGGTTAATTGTTCCCCAAAGATCCACACACTAAAGCTTTAGTCTCCAGCATATGGTGCTAGTGAGGCCTGGTAGAAGGAAGCTAAGTCACCAAGGGCCCATCCTTGATGGGGATATTGGGACCTTTGTTCCTTCCTCCCTCTCTTTTGCTCCCCAACTGCCACTGAAGTGAGCAATCTCCTCTACCACACACTTGATACTGCTATGATATACTATCTTGCCATAGGCCCTGAACCATTGGGCCAAGTGGCCATAGACTTAAACTTCTGAAATAACAAACCAAAATAAATCTTTGCTCCTTGTAAGTCGTTATCTCAGATATTTTGTTACAGTGATGGAAAGCTGACTAATAATTTTACATGTAGGAAATATGTTTTTGTAAGTATCTTAGTATCGATTTAAATATAGGCTTTGCTATGTTACCATACTTACTTATATTTTATTCCATTTAAAGATATGAACTTAACAGTGATCAATATTGTGTTTTAGAAGGTGTATATAAATGCTTGTTAGAATTACATTCAGCTACATGTGAAGAAACATCTAACAATAAGACCCTAACCAAGATAGACATGGTTTCTTTTTTCTTAAATCAACAACTAATATCTGTTTTTATTTTTCAAATGCAGAAAAGTAGAAAGAAAACCAAAAATCACCCATATTCCCATCACCTAGAACTAATAAGTTGGCAGGATTGCTTATTGTTTTTTATTTCTTCACTATTTATTTAATTTTAATTTTTAAGTGAAAGTCATACATATTTAAAAGATACAAAGATGTATATATGTCAACTGATTACTATAGTCAAGCTAATGGACATATCTATCTCTTCTCATAGTTATCATTTGTGTGTATGTATGGTGAAAACACTTCAGATTTACTCTCTTAGCAAATGTCAAGTATGTAAAACAGCACTGTATTATTATGTTTTTTAAAGGTTGACATTTTATCATAACTTTATTTTTATTTATTAATTTGTATGTGGTGCTGAGGATCGAACCCAGTGCCTCACCCACACTAGGTGAGCACTCTACCGCTAAGCCATAATCCTAGCCCCTAGCACTGTATTATTAATTATAGTCTCCATGCTCTATATTGAATGTCCAGAACTTATTTATCCTACACAGTTACAATTTTGTGCCCTTTGACCAAGATCTTCCCATAGGCCCCAACTCTGGTAACTCCTATTCTTCTTTCAACTTCTATGAACTTGACTCTTCTTCCTTCCTTCCTTCTTTCCTTCTGTCTTCCTTTCTTTCTTTCTGCATGAATTTGACTTTTTTATAGTTCACATAAAAAAGAGATCATGTGGTACTTTTCTCTGTGTTTGGCTTATTTCACTCAGTATATTGTCTTCCAGTCTCATCAATTGTTACAAATGACAGTATTTCCTTCTTTTTAAAGACTGATTAATATTCCAGTGTGTATTTATGTATACCACATTTTCTTTATCCATCTCTTGATAGACACTTAGATTGCTTCTATGTCTTGACTATTGTGACTAATGCTGCAATGAACATGGACATACTGATTTAATTTTCTTTGGATATACATCCAGAAGTGAGATTGCTCAATCATATGGTGGTTCCGTTTTTAACCTTCTGAGGAACCCCCATACTGTTTTACATAATGACTATACTAATTTACATTTCCACCAACATGATTTATTTCTTATAGAAACAAAGTTGGGAAGTAGGCAGTCCTGGGCTGGTAAGATTACTTTAGGAAGTCGTTAAACTCAGAAACTTCTTCCAGGTCACCTCACCAGCCTCCCTATGGTGTAGGTCTCATAGATATTGTGGTCCATTATGTCTGCCTAAGCTCCAGCCATCACATCCACATTTCAGACGATAAAGAGCAACAAGAAAGGGGCCAAAAGGCGTATTAACTATCTTTTAGTGAGGCTTCCTGCAAACTATATAAAACACATCCACTTCCAGTATTTGTCACTGGATATATCTAGCTGCAAAGGAAGCTGGGAAACGTAGTTTTATTTTGAGACAGTTACGTACTTGGTGAAAGTTTAGCTGTATTGAAGAGTGAAATTGCCATTGGACTAAATGACAAGAAAAATTTACTGTAGTTTAATAAGTGCAAGCTTCTTAATGTAAAGGAAAAATCAGCTTATACAAAATGCAATTTTAGACATGCACCTGGGTACATTTTTTAAAAAAGCTTTTTTTTTTAGTTATACAGTGTCTTTATTTTGTTTATTTATTTTCATGTGGTGCTGAGGATCGAAGCCTATGCCTCACACGTGTGAGGCAAGCACTCTGCGACTGAGCCACAACCTCAGCCCACCTGTGTACATTTATATATTTTCTTATTTATATTAAAAAGATGTGGCCTGGGGGTAGAGATCAGTGGTAGAGCACTTATCTAGCATATGTGAAGCCCTGGGTTCCATTCCCAGTGCTGTCAAAAAATGAAGATATAAAACATATAGCTTAGCCCATCTCAGCCCTAGTCTTAGCCCATCAGAATTCCTTTGTGGTCACTGAATTAACTGTTCTCCAATGATTTAGGATAAATGTAATAGCCTCAGAGAGCAAAGGAAGAATATGGATACTTTACATCTTGTTCATCAACATGCGTAGTAATAATTACGTGCACATATAAGTACAAATAACAGACTTTGCAATTGTTTCCATATAAGCAGGGCTGGCACTGTGTTCCTTATATTGATTTGTAGGTAGATATTCTCTTTTCTGAGTCTGTATATGTCTGTGTGTATATTGGTGTGAAGTGTAAGAATGTGTTATATCTTCCATTTCTGTAGTGCCTACTAATATATAGAATGATGGAGAAATTCTCGTAGAATAAATATAAAATAGATAACACTCTAAATTAGGTATAACATCAAGTTTACTCTCTATGTATCCTATTTTATACATGCATAATATATGTATATATACACCCGATTCTCCCCTATTTTCTACATCAGTGACATCCCCATGTAATACTGTATTATTTGCTTTTTAAGTTGTATTTATCCTTCTCCCTCATTCTCCACCCACCCACTTACATTCCAACACTGTATTTGCTCACATTATCCCTAATCAAACAGAAGATACATTTCATACTGAAGATTTGAGGGCTTGAGTGCCCTTGGGGATCAGGTGTTAGGAATATCCCAAAACTACCTTCTATGAAACTAGGGCTAATTAACCGCCTGCCAGGTACTATAAAAATATTTGCTTTCTAAAGGAATGTCCTTCTTAATTCCCCACTAACCCTATAGTGAAGGTACATGCTATTACTGCCAGGCCTGTTTTTATAGAAGTGGAAACTAAGGCTTGGGTATGTTGGTAACTTGGTGACCATTAGGTAGCTAGGGACAACCTGATGTCAAATGCAGTTGGTCTGCCTCCGAAGTGCATGCTTTTAACCATTAGGGCACGCTGCCTTCATGTGGCCCCTTACCGTATACAGGATCCGTGTAGGGCTGGGATGTCAACCAGGTGCATTTGTGGACTGCAGTCTTATACTGTGTGTTCTGCTCAGAGACACATCCCTTCCTGAGAAAGCCTGCTGTCTAGTTAGAAAAATAACATAATAATATACAATAACTTAAATACCAAACCCTTTATCCACAGGAACACAGGCTGAAGCAGTCTCAAGACTGCAGAAGGATTAAGAACCCGAGTATTCAGCTCCTGGGCTGCTAACATTCTTCTGTGAACTGCCTTGCCTCACAATGACAGACGGACTCGCTTGAGGCAAAGGTGTTGGGGAAATTTTTCTTCATGCAAATCTTGCCTTGCCATGAATTAACCACCAACCATTTTCATATGCACTCACTCATTTCCTGCTCACCAGCCCAAGTCATTTATTTGCAATCACGTTCGCATATTTTGGGTGCTGCAAGTTGGTTCAGTTAACTAACGAGGAAGAAGGAAACTGATAAAGATATTGTTAATGGATCTCTTTGTGCATAAAAAGAACTCCCATCTTCCTCCCACAGGCTGTCCTGAATTCCCCTCTTCCTCCTTCTCAAAGTTCTACTTTTTCTCAGAATGTCTGTGTGTGCCATATGACAGTGATTTTCTGCGATAATTGCTTTATTCTTCAATACGAACCTTTACAATAGCGAACTCCTACAATACGTATGTGTGAATTAGGGTTGTTCCAAAGCAAAAATCGAAACTTGCACATCATCATTTTTGACAATTTTTTAAAAATCCTCTTCAATGTGAGTAGAATTTTCAGCTGGTGCCCCCTGTTTCAAAAAAATTGATAATAATTCTTTTTTTTTTTGCATCTAGACCTTCATGCATTTGGGTTTACAATACGGGATGTCAGAGAAGACGAATCATTAATTCATTTCAGCATAGTCAGCATTCCAAGAAAAAGTACATTTCATTCTCCTTTATAGCAAAGTCGGGTGGAATTCTATGCTAATACAATATTGAAATTAAAGTGTTCTCTGGCTGACTGACAAGCTGGCTATGTAGAAGGGGGCTGCATCCCCAAGCAGCAGTGGCCAGCATGAGGGAAAAGTAACACACCTTCTCTGAGGAGCCCCCCGAAAAATGATCGTGGGAGCAGTAGCTTTATTTCGTTGCCTTGCAATAGCAACAACAAAATGATGCCACAGACGAAAACTGTCATGTCCCACCCACTCCATCTGTCCTGTGCTGTGCACCCACAGCTCCCCTCATTCTACAAATTAATCTTTCACACATTTTTTAACAAAAAAAGTGTTAATGTTATAAAAGAAAAAAAAACAAGGAAAACAGAAAGGGCTGTGTAGAAAATAAATTAAATTTAAATTTGATGGCAGTTATGACTTTTTTTATTGACTATAAGAGCAAACAGTCACATCAAATTGGTGCCACTGGCATATAATTAAAACTACAGGGCACCCTTAATGATCTCTGACAATGATCGCGTGTGTGTTTTTTTAAATATAGCATGCACATTTTGTCCAATTTGGGCTCTTTTTTCCTGTTGCTTTTGTCCTCTTTCTGAGTGGATATTATTCATGAACTGAGTCTTTATTATCTATTTGGCCATCTGCATAGCATTGGCCATAGTTCCCTGTATTGTAATTTTGAGTGAAAATAAGGACTGTTGGAGATTGCAACCCTAAAAATAATAATAATATGGTTTAAGAACTCAAATGTAAAAAGCGTAAAGAAAAATATTTGGGATGGAGGTGAGGTTTGGAAGCACATGGCATGGAGGTAGGGAAAAAGTATATCATTCTCTTTATTCGTTTGGAAAAATAGAATCTGGGTATTCACTTGGACCAAACTAACAGCTATTTGAATTGATAAAATAACAGACAGTTTTGAAAATGATGCTTTTTCATACTTAAATGTCTTTGAAAGAATAAGGAAAAAAAATCTTTGTTTTCTTATTGAGTTCTTCCTTGCTTCTGAAGTGTACGCATCTTGTAATGGAATGGCAGACCCAAACAGTAGCATGGTATACTTTAGCTTAGATTAGTGTCTTTTAGATTTTGTATATCCAACATCCATGTTTAGCAGGCATCAGTTTCCTTGTTTTCATTTTGGTAAAGGAAGATTTTCTAAAAAGTTAAAGTATTAGAACACATTATTTATAATTTAAAAACAAATATGGGGGCTAGAAGTAGCTCAGTGGTAGAGCACTTACCCAGGATGCACATGGCCCTAGGTTGATTCCCAGAACAGGAAGAAGAAATTATATATTGGGGGAAAATGACCTAACTAAAAACTTGTTCTATTTCTAAAATTTTGCCTAATTTGATGTGGTTCTCTCCATTCTCCTTTTTCTTTTTCCTCTTCTTTTGCTCTTCTCTTTCTTTCTGACATTCTCTTGATCAGGGTGAGCTTACCATTCTCTCTTGCTTCTTTCTACTTGTCAGATCTTCCAAGCCACTGGAAGGCCATCAAAATCAGCTGATTAAAACATGAATATGCATTGGCAAAGAAACAACTTCCTGAGAAGAATAAATACATACGGCTATAATATATTTATGACAGTAACATTTTTTGTCTCAAATGAAAATGTATAATATTCTATTTGTTTTTTAATGTTCCTTGATTTTTAGCTTTTAGTCAATTCCTATTAAACTAGAAGAATATGCAATTAAAGCTATGCCTACACACACACACACACACACACACACACACACACACATACACAGACTGCTTGGGCTTACTACCAAAGCAAGATGAATTCTGTCAATTATCTCATTATTTAGAAAATGAGTTATTTACTTGCACTTAATAGTGGTTTAAAATAACTTCCTTTTTGTATTTATCTTTCCCTCCAAATTGGTTCATGTATGTGAATAGTAACAACCTAAATGACTTAAAATTTTCAAATTTGGAAAGTTAAAGATAATCATTTTAGTATCCACATAAGAATCTAAAATCAAAAGTGATAACCTAGTTCCAAAAATAGTCACTTGTGTACTTGCTTATGTTGGGTAAAATTTGGCCCATATGTTTTTTATTTATTTTCATAAATAAATAAACTGTTAACAGTGGAGAGGGTATGCTGGTCATTCAAAAATGATTAAAAATCATTAAAAAATGATCTGTTGTTTTATATTTAAGACTATTTTGTTGTAAATATTATCATGACCCAGAAATACTAAAATTTTCTATCTCATTGAATGGTTTGTAATTTTAATTGACATTATAAAATATTTACATAGTAATATTATATGATACTTTCAAATATTAAAAATGTATTATTTTACATTCCTGTTTTAAGCCAGATAGTTTCCATTTTTACAAAATTGATATTTTAATCATTGATCTTTTTAACCTCATCCACATATGTATTTAACAATATGGTACAATGGCTAGGAGTGCAATTCATTGTTAGAGTCTTGCCTAGCATGTGCAAGGCCCTGGGTTCTATCCCCACCACAGCAAAAAAAAAAGTACAGGTTTCTCCGACAAACTCAATTTCAGTTCGGCTCCTTCAAAAACAAAAAACAATCAACAACAAAACCAAAAGAAATCCCCAATTCTTTCCCAAAGAGCAAAATCCATTATCTTGAACATTTACAATTGAAAGTCAAATTTTCACTCTTATTAGAAGAAAGCCATTAAAAATCATGAATTTAAAGATTGTCTTTTAGCAATGTGATGTAATGGAAATACTTAAAAAATATTAAAAGAGACTATACTTATGTGAAATGTTTGGGCCAGCATCATATGCCTTAGCCTTTCTTTTGTATTGTCCCTTTAGGCCCCCCCAAAGTATTATCTTGCGCTAAACATCATTTGAATGCTAAACATTATCTCTAAGCCATAGCTTATAACTGCTCTGAATCTAACTAGAAATTCCAATGCAGAATAACGAACAGAGTTTCTTTCTACTCACTCTCATTCTGCAACTTTTAGAGTTGTTTAGAAAAAGCAGAATTGGAGGAACAAAGTACTAATGTGCTCGGGTGAAGTATGTGCCTTCTCAAATATTTCTATAGTTGTTTCTATGTGCCACAAAATGATTATCTTAGCAACTGTCTAAGAAGAAAGGATCTCAATCAAATTTCTGACCAGATCCCTCCTTCTGGCTGTAAGAGTTTAATTTTCATTTAAACAACAATAAATATAGGCATAAGGGTTTGAAATGAGTTATGTAAGCCCTTTAGCCATAACCATTACATTCTGCCACCAAATGAGCTGCTGTTCTCACTTTGTTTTACGGGCTCTGCATAGCTTGTGCTATTATATCTGCCAAATAAAACCCAGCAAACCATGCAAATTAAAATATAATCTTTTATCTCTCATAGTCACAGGATGCACCCATATATAGTTTTATTGATTCCTCAGCATCAGATTTACTACTATTAAGACACTACTGTCTTAAAAGGATCTACAGAAAGGGAAAACATCTCTTGCTTGGAGGCATCTTCATTTATATCCACCGTTGGCATATGTCTTTAGTTGAAGCTACACTTGAAAAGTCAGGAATAATTCCTTTCATTATATTTTTAGCTTGTCTCTGTGGTTCAGTTGAGATCATGGACTTTTTCCTTAAGGATATTCAACCAACTGTATTTTTTTCAAAGCACGGCAAACTGTAATTGTTTAAAAACAATGGAGTTTTCTTTTCTTTTCTTTTTTAAGAGTCCAGGTCTTGCTCTGCTGCCCAGGCTGGTTCCAAACTCCTGGGCTCAATCAACTCTCTGGCTTCAGACCCCACCCCCTCCCCAGCCTAATAGGTGGAACTACAAGTGCACTGCCATACCTGGCAGGTTTAAAAAAAAATTGTTTTGTTTTGTTTTAGTTTCAGAATGGCCTAAATGTCTGAAGAACAATGACTTAGTGAATTGTTGCTAAACTAGAATCTTAATTTGGGACCTTTGGACAAATCACTTATCATTCCCCTTTAACATTTTCCTCCAAATACTGAAAATAACACACATCTTACGCATGTAAGTTTTGAAGAATGACTTCTCTCCAAAAGATGAAATATTCTCCTTCTCCTCCTCCTCCTTCTTCTTCTAAGAGGTGGGGTCTCCCTTTGTTGCCCAGGCTGGCCCGAACTCAAGGGCTCAAGGGATCTCTTGCCTAAGCCTCTTGGGTAGCTGAGACTGCAGGCATGTGCCACAGTGCCCAGCTAGATGAGATACTCTTTACATATGATAGAGAATTGCTATGATACTATCAAGAGTAAAATCTCTACCATGTCATTATGAGATATTTCTGTTGGGTCAGAGTATCCCCAAGAAAGTAAAAGGACACTTTTCTGTAGTCTACATAGTAAACTCTCTTTCTCACTTTGTCCCAAGTTTGAAGGGAATGGTCAAACATGGTGGTCAAAAAGCACTGCTTTTTCCTCTAGCCTCTGGAAAAAGCAATAGTATAAGTTATTTATTTCTATCTCTCCCTTCTACTCTCTTTCTCTTCTTTTTTCCTTCCCTTTTCCTCCTCTCTTGTTTTCTCCCTCCCTATGAATAGTTTTTGAGTGTGTATCATGTGCCAAGCAACACTCTAGGTGCTAAAGATATTGCTGTTCATATCATAGGAAAAGCCTCCATCCCGAGGGAGCTTATATCCTACCAAGGAAAACAGGAAACAAAATATAGTCTAGAGGCTGGCGTGTGAAGTTCAGTGGTACAGTACATACTTGGCACACGCAAGACTCTTGGTTCTATCTCCAGCACCACAAAAAACAAAACCAAAAATAATAGAAAAATATCTTAGATCATGACAATTTTCCTGGTTTACTTTATCAAAGTAGTTCAACCTTGTTTCTTTCCAGTGCTCATTTATGGGTCTGATAAGGGTCAGGATAGATGTTTTGCATGGAAGCTGATGTGCCTAGTACCTACCAGACCCTATATATGACAGAGGTTCAGAAATACATTCATTTCTAAAATGCGATTAGTTAGGTTAACAAATACTTCATATTCCTCAATGAAATTAATGTCAACACAGCCCCATGTTTTCCCTATGGATCAATCTAAAGTTACTTAGTGTGCTATGAAACTCTAACCTTATATTAAGAAAATCTAGTTTGTATCAAGCAGATCCTATCAAAAAAATAGCCCGATGACCTAGGCACATGTTCACACACACACATTTACAGTTGCCCTGATTGTGGCACTTCATGTCTGGGGAGAGTTAAATACCAAGTATGGCCTAACCCAAGTTCGTCTGCTGTCTGCTTGAAAGCTAATACTCAGGACACGAGAACTGGTGGGAAGGAAATATGCTTTATTTAAGGGGCAACCTAAGATGAGGGGAATGCTGTCTTCAAAACACCATCTTGGGAGACTCTGGTACTTGAAAGGGCTTTTTTTTTTTTAGTTGTAGATGGACACACAATATATTTATTTTTATGTGGTGCTGAAGATCGAACCCAGTGCCTCACGCATGCGAGGCAAGCGCTCTACCACTGAGCCACAATCTCAGCCCGAAAGGGAAAAGATGGGCTGGGCTGGGGAATTGGCTCAAGTGGCAGAGCTCTCACTTAGCGTGTAAGAAGAGAAAAGATAGATGGGCACGGTGGCACACACTGGTAATCCCTGCACTTTGGGAGGCTGAGACAGAAGTATTGCGAGTTCAAAGCCAGCCTCAGCAAGAGCGAGGTGCTAAGCAACTCAGACTCTGTCTCATAAAACACAAAATAGGGCTGGGGATGTGGCTCAGTGGTCGAGTGCCCCTGAGTTCAATCCCAGGTACCAAAACAAAACAAAAAAAATAAAAGAAGGGAAAAGATGCAGCTGGACAATGGGCAGGAAGGCAAGGTGCTGAGCTGCTGAGTGAGTGGGTCTTCTTCATCCAGGGCACCTGTCTCCTTTTCTTCTCTAGCTATAACATCGCCATGGAGCTAATCACTGTATTTTCTTTAGACATATTACTTTTCTGCAAGTTAAACCTCAGCAATTTACATGCTTTGTGTTAGTGAAAGCACAGGATTAAAGGACAGCATCATACATTCTGATGTTATCTGAAGGTCACTAAATGTTCTGGGTTTTGTAAATTTAAAGAAAGATTATTTCACAGTTAACATATTAATCATTGAGGTGAAGTTTTTCTTTAGAATTTAGAATGCTGGGCAAAGGGAAGGGAAGCAAAAGTAACTCTGCCAAGGACAACTCCCAAAGGAGTGGCTGCTGTTACACAAGTATTTTCCAGTCCTCTTTATTTTGGGGCTAGCACTTTCAGAAAGCATTATTTAAAGGCAATGAGCAAGACATGGTTTGACAAAAAATAGTGGCAGAGATAGGCAGAGCCCAGGAAGGTGTATTGACCTCTCTCCTTTATTTACCTTACTACTGTCACCATTTCTACGTGTCATCTCCACTACCACAGGCGCTTCCACAAACCACTTCTCAATGGGTCATTTCCCTCTCTTTACCTCTCCTCTATCATCCTATATTGTCATCATCTTCTCACATCTCTTTAAAGCCCTCCCTTTCCCCTATAAAGCTATTGTTCCTTATGTTACTCCTCTCTGCCTATCATTTGTCTCTAAAGTGCCCTATTGTGCATGTGTCTTTGTTACACAGTGTTTTGTTGCTGTTCTACCTTAGAGAGCCTTCTCCTTGCATTTGTCCCATATTCCAAGTGCTAAGCCACAGCTTGGCATTGTAAACGGGTTGTCAGTTTTTTATGTTGCTCTTTATCCAACCTTTCTTTTTTGCTATAACCTTGCTGAACAGCCTCTGTTTTACAAAACAACGTCAGAGAAATGGGTTCTCAGTTAAATCTGTGCCAACACATTTAACATATATGGAGGGAACAAAGAAAGCTTCAAGTCTCTAAGAAGGAATTTGAAATCTGTTTTCTCTGAGTTCGTATTCAAGAACCACTTTCCTATTGTCTCCCATAAAGTCATTACTGCAGATTCAATTTAAAATGCTTATTTTTACCGAGTTTAATTTAGATACACATTTGCATTGTAAAATGGGTACTTTAAAAATAATCATTTTAGTCTTAAGCATAAATGCTAGTTCTTTGTAAGGGAAGTAACTTCCTGAGTTGCATGTGATCGCTAAGGGCAAAGTAAATTTCTGGAGTGAGATTTAACCTTCTGTCTGCTCTTATTACTGTGAGTAGTTTGAATTTGGTATGTATTAAGATTTTTGTGTTAAGTGTATAGAAATTTTTATAACTAAGGATCTTAAGTAAGACAGTTTTGTATTATTATGAGGATTGCTATGCATTTATTAGGCATCAACAATCTATTAACCACTGAAAGAAAAATATTGTGTCCAGTGGCTACACAATGATATTTATATGTAATGAAGTCACAAATGTAAGGGGAAATAATATTATTTCATATTGTTGTCACTTAGCACATGGAAGACATTTTACAAGAACCATGATAATGCAATTCCATATTTCTCTAATGTATTACAAGTTCTTAGTAAATAATTCCTGGACATATCATTTTGCTTTCTGCCAGCTCAAGACCATGAAGTTGCTGCATTCAAGAGTGAAGCAAGCATAAAAGGAAGGGAAAGACTTCTTGGAATGCAGACAGACAATGTTTTTATGTTTTGCTCAGAAGCACAGCATCTCCCAAGTAGTAAGTGTGCAGGTCAATATCTACGGGTAGTCTCTATTCTCTTTATATGACTACTCCTTCTTCTCCTCCTTCAGTGCTGGGTATTGATCCAAGGTCCTTGCACTTGATTCTAAGTAAAGGTTCTACCATTGAGTTATATCCCCAACCCTTTACTTTACCTTTTAAAAGTTCATTTGCACCCCAAATTTCCACAAAACCCAACTGAAGCAACTTGATATAATTAAAAATATTAACATTTAAATACTTGGAAGTTTTATTTTAAATAAAACAAATTATTATTATTTAGTATATGTTTTACAGAATTTTAGAATGATGAATATCCCTTAAAAATGATACATACAAAAGGAGGAATATGAATATCATAGGTTCATATTAAATCTAATTTTTTAAAACAAAGGTTTTTCTAACGGAACCTACTCATCTGGAAAAGTCTAATGTTAAGTTAGACTATTTAAAAATTTAAATCTGAAAAGAAAACCCCAGGTGAAATTAAATCTTTTAATTATCCAAATTAATGTTTCAACATAACAGGTAAATTCCAACATCTGTTTTTTGGAGGTAGTATGTGATTTTCAAAGATGGTAGACTTGCCTATACAAATTTACTTTCTGTAGACTGACATTTAAATACATTTTAACAAATTGCATTTCCATGAACCGATGGCAGAAAGGCATTTTCTCTTGGCAAAAAAAAAAAAGACAGCTTGGGGATGGAAATTGCCTGGGTGGACAGGGGATGTAGCTCAGTGATAGAATACTTGTTAGCATGATGAGGCCCTGGGTTCAATCCCCAGGGCTGTAAAAATAAAATAGTTAAAAAAAAAAAAAAAAAGAAGTTGCCTGTGAGTATAAATGATACTATAAAAAGTACCATTGTATGGCATTTCTTAACTTCCATATGCCAAAAGTACAATACATTATATGGGGCTCAGAGCTGGGGGCAGCGCAGTGGATTGAATCGCTGCTGATATACCTCTTTGCTTTATTTTAAATTCTCTGAAGTGGTCAGTCTTCAACCAAGCCTGAACTGTTGGCCTCCTTTAGCCATTACACTGTCTATAAAAGCACTGATTTACAGTAAGCAACTGAAAACTGGCTACACAGGAAAAACAGTTCTGGGAAGACTATCTTTTGCTCCTCTTTGCCCTTAACCCTCAACAGGTTTGAATTACTGTTGTAGGCTCATTCTGTTTTCAGTACAGGGGTAGATACTAATACCTGTGTAAATTTAAGGACCTTTCCTCAAGAGTGTGTGATATTACTTCTGTTTTCAGGGCTAAGAATCAAGCAGAATCACCTCCAACATAAAGCTTATCATAGTTCAGGAATTTAATCAATAGCTTTGAGTACCACAGAATTTATAACCCATAAAATATAATGTGTTCTTCAATATTATGTATATACCTTACTGTAGGAAATACGCTTTTGTTCTTTTTATGATTGTAGTGTCTGTGTTCTTGTTTGTTCATTTATTTATCAGTGTCTCAGCTGTGTTTCTGTGCCTCTTCCTTCCTTTAGACCAGGAGAAAGAGAGAGCTATCTAAATAAGTTGACAGAATTTCACATTATACTATGCTGTAGTATGGAAAGCAAGCAGGCGTAAAAGAAGTTTGAACAAATTTTTTATTTTGGTGTATTTTTTTCCCCTACAGATTAAAAATCAGAGCTAGGCATGGTGGTTATTCCCAGCTACTTCCAGCTATTTGGGAAGCTGAGGCAGGAGAGTCACTTGAGCCCAGGAGTTCAAAGCTAGCCTGGGCAAACAGGGCAGCCTCATCTACTCACATTTTGTTACATTTATACTTGTTATAAACATTATACTTTGGAATATCTGGTCTAAAATTGTTGTCTACCTCTCTAATTTTTTAGGAAAAATTTCCAATTATACATGAAGTTTAAAAATTTATAAAAAGTCAATATTCAAAAATTAATTTCAGGGAAAACAACTTTTCCAACATGATCTGATGTGTAAAGTGTAATGAAAACAAAACAGATATTTTTCAGAGATTTGATTTGTGGTTCACATTTTAAAGTCAAGCATTCATTTTATGGAGTTATTCATCAAATTATATTTTATTTGGTCTCTCAAAATTTTATACTGTTAAATTGTTATTGGTCAAAATGCATGTTATTAAAACATAAAACTTGCTCCCTGGCAAGAAATCTAAGCATGAATGGTTAGATTCTCTTGCACCATTTTAAATTTCAGGATTCCCATAAAAGTATGAATCAATTGGAATTATACAGGAATGAGATTCTTATAGAGAGAAAGCAATTGTATATTTTTCCAATAACTTACCGTCAGTACTTTTTGTACTTTTTGTCCCACTGTATCTGGGGGGGGGGGTAGATTATTAGCTCTAAAAACAAACACCAACCAATTCAAGTAGCTTTGTATTATAGTTAATTTGCTAAACCTATAGTATAGAAGTCAACAGGCCCTACTTTGAGGAGCTTATGTAACGGGGATATTTAGACTCTGGCCTTTTACCTCCCAAGGTTCCAATGGATGATGAATAAAAATAGTAATCATTTTGAATAAAAATAGTATTTATTCTGTATTATCACACCTCTGATACCAGTTGTTTTTTTTAAAATAATCTGTATGTTGATGATTTTCCAAAGAGGATTAAAAGTATCATTTGCACAATAAGTTTGTAAGATAGTTTAAATTAAGTCGGGAGTAAAAGAAGGCAGAGAAGACTGGAGACTGAATAAGATTGTTATAGGAGTTGAGGGACATCATACTGGCTTCCTTAAATATCCATTTGATCTATATTTCCTGGCCACATTATTTAGCTTACAAAAATGGATTCTAGTAGTGACTGTTAGGAGAAAAAGGGAAAAACAATGGTCACCACTTTTGATATATCAGTGTCTCTGCCTGCATATCTCTGGGGCTATTATTCAACTTGTAGGTACATTCTATAAAACGTTTTTTTAGAGCTGTGATGTTGCTCTGGATGACACAGAGCTGTGTCTAAAATTTTTGTGGATAATCTGAATGTTCTAATTTTCTCATGAATTTATTGTTTATTATTTTAACACTACCAATTACTTTGTGTCTATTCATCCAAGGACATGTTACTTTTCCTTATTTTTAACTTTGAATTGTTGAGAAACAGTTTTGAGAATGCAAACATCCCCCCACCAATGTGTTGGTGAGACATGTATTTCTTTTTACATCTGTCCTCCCCCAAAACCCCTGCCTTTTTAGAAGACATTTATATATTTCTGTAATTTGAAACATGTCAAACCGAAATTAGGCCTTCGAACAAAAGACTGGAAAGACCTAGAATTCATCAAGAGCATGGATACAATAGACTTCATGGAATTAAAAAACTCTATAGTTATCATAGGCTAGCCTTGACCTCATGATCATTCACCAGGACACAGGTTAAGGAAAGAGTGGAGAACATCACCACTGTTTCTAACAGGATATTCCAATGTTATTTCAGTTTCTGGAATTTCTTGCGCTCCCGTTTTCACTTCATTAGCAATTCAACATGTCTGATTTGCCAACACAATACTTTCAACTTACTTTACCCAATTGACCTGGAACAAAGTGAAAGCACATTTTGCCCAGCTGAAAGGTCTCCTGGCAAGTTGGTTAGCAACAGGCTTGCCAGTCCTGGTTCAGTTAGCAAAGAACAAACACATTTCATTTAGACAATATCTAGTGTATTGACTTCCTTACTGTACGTTTTCTCTTTTATTTTCTTGAACCATTTTCCCCATTTGTAAGTTTTTTTCCTTGTAATCTGAAAAAGACTTTCAATTTCTTGAGAGCATAAATGTCTACTTTCTTCGTGACTGCGGCAGTGATTAACATAGTTTAACTGCACTGAACAGGTCCAAGTAAAAGTTTATTTAAAGGGAGGCAAAAGCGACACAATAATCTTATATCTTCCCTTGGTAGCTTAAAAGTTGTGGCTTGTTACATACCAATTAACGAATCAGGCTTAAGCATCTGCAAGTACTGTAATTTTACTGTAATGCTCTAAAATTTGGTCACTTAGGAATAACTTAACTTGTAGCTGTGTAAGTACAGATGGGACACGAAGGTTCTTGGACAAATGCAGGCAGGCGCTCTGCTCTGCCTGTAACTTAACGACGTCAAGATCAAGATGCCCAGAAACTCTGCTTGCGTCCCCAGCGCACCACATACACCTGGACGCGGGACACCCAGGACAGAGCAAGAACGTTCCTTAGCACTACTCTTCAGCAGAGGACCAAGCAGGAAGAAGCATCCATGCAGGAGGAGGCAGAGGAGCCAACCAATGTCTGACTCGAGTCTTCTGTGTCCCCGAGTGTCCTGCCTCCTGAGGATACCTGCATAACTTAGGAGAGCAGCTAAGCACTAGTACGTTTTAAAGTACATTTATGGTCGTCACGGTGCACACGAAAAGCTGGCTCCTCTCCCCAAGAGCGCGCGGGGCCTCGGAGCCTGGAAACAAGCCCCTCCCAGAGCAGCTGTCGCTGCCGCCTGCGGGCTCCTTTCACTTTCTCACGGCCAAGTCACCCAGAGGGGCGCCGCTGCCGCCACCGCCGCTGCGCCCGAGGACTCCGCCCCACGCCTCTTTGCTACCGGCCCCCACTCGCCAGGGCCACGCCCACCACAATACTCTTTGCCTGTGATTGGCATGAGCGGGCGGCAGCTCTGGCTCGCCTCTCCCATTGGCTAAGACAACCTGTCAGTCCGACTCTTGCCCACCGCCCCCTCCACCCTCCTGAAAAGTCGTCCTCCTATTGGGAGAGTCTGCGGGCTGGGGGAGGGCGGGGAGCGCCAGTCCTGCGGCTTTCGGTCAATCGCAGACGCCCATCGCGGGAAGGAGGGAGGCGGGGGAGGAGAGGGGCGGGCTGGGGGAACATCTGGCCGGCGCCGCCGCGTGCGTGCGTGGTGCGTCCTCCCGCCCCCTCCCCTCCCCCGCCCCCCCGTTACCCCCCCACCCCGGCCGGCGGCTCGCGTTCGCTCCCTCGCTCGCTCCCTCGCTGTGTCTGGCAGGCTGCGGCCGCCGCTGGGCTGCTGCCATGGGGAGCCGTTGAGAGTGGGGCCCTCTTCGCTCCGTCGCGCTCCTCCGGCTGCCAGCGGGGTGGGCGGGAGGGAGGGGCGGGGGGAGCGGGCAACGGAGCCGGGATTGGGGGGTGGGGGGGCCGGGAGGGAGGGGGGCAAGAGGAGGAGGAAGCCCACCAAGTCCGGCGGCGGCGGCGGCCGGGAGGAGGAGGAGGAGGAGGCGGAGGAGGCGGAGGACGCGGCGGCGGCGGGGACGCGGTGACTTAGGGCCGCTCCGTGTGAGTCCCGGTGCCGGCCCCTGGCCCCTGACCCGGCGCCCCCTCCGCCCCCTGGCCCCTGGCGGGTGGGGGCGCAGCTGTGCGGCCCCGGCCGGCGGGGCAGTGCGGGCGGAGGGCGGGCCGGGCCGGGGGTGCCCCCGTGAGTGGAGTTAGTTTGTGTGGTTAGAGCTGTTGGGGCGGCGCAGCTGCGGGAGGCCCGGGCGCGGAGACGGGGCCGCTGCAGCTGCGGGGTCGGGGCGGGGTGCGGGCTCGCCGGCTCCGCGCCGCGCCCCCGGGCCGGTGCAGCTGCGGCGCGGGGCGGGCTCCGGGCCGGTGCAGCTGCGGTGGCGCCTCTCGGGTGCGGAGGGCGGCGAGCTGGGGGAGGGGGCTTGGGAGCCGCCGCAGCTGCAGTGGCGCCCGGGACGGCCCTGGCTCCGGGGACCGGTGCAGCTGCAGTGGCGCCCGGGGGGAGGGGGCTGGCGGGGGAGGGGGCCCCTCCTGGGCTGGTGCAGTTGCCGGGAGGCCCCGGGGGCTCGTGCGCTGTGGCGTCGGGGAAGCGGTAGCAACCACCCTCCTCCCCCCGGCTTCTTCTTACGACTTTTCTTTTGTTGTTGCCGTGACCCGGGTCTGTTTTCTCCGCTGTTTTTTAAGGTGTTTTCCTGCTGCACCGGCTCTACGCCTTCCACCTCTTTCCCTGTGGTTTTAACCTTCCTCTTTCCCCGTGTGCCTTGCACGGAGAACTACGTAAAGATTTGCATTTCTTCCCCACTACTCGGCACCCCCTCCTCCACCTCTTTGAAAAACAAAACACCAACCTCTCAAAACCTCTGTGAATCCGCCGGTAGCGAGATGTGAAGGGGTTGATTTGTGGAGTGGGAGTCGCTGGCCCATTGCGGTGCTTGGGGCTCATTAAACTGTCACTCACCCCCCACCCCACTGGGTAAATGGGGTGATTAATGCCTGATATATTGGAATGGGGCAAGGACATTTGTGGAGAATAGGTTGTGTAGCTGGGAAGGAATTTATCTCCAAAGAATAGCTCCTGAACTTGGCGTTCATAATTATGTCATTCACCACGAAGTTAGGGAAAGTTAGGTTTGTGACTTTGGGAAAGGGAAGACAGGAGAGTGTTGGGTTTTGTTACTCTCTTTGCCACGGTTTTCTAAGAACCATGTGGTTGTCTCTGGGAGTGGGGGGCTTAGACACTTGCCCCTCAGGCCCCAGTTCCTTTTCTATTCCTCACCCTCCCAGAATCTGTAATGTGTTTGACATTCATAGTTGTCGCAGCACCTTGCACGACACTGGTCAGCCCAGTTCTGCTGAGCCCAGCCCCGGTTACATTGCAGTTTCATCAGCCACTAGAAAAGACCCACAAACTCTAAAAAGTTTCCCAACTTAGACCTGGGTTCCTCTCTGCTTCCCTCCCCTGAAATGTTTTCTTGTGATCATGAACATTACAGAGTGACCCAAAATAAATAAATAAAAAGATTGTTATGGGACACAGATCAAGGGGAAGAAAAGGTTCTGCTTTTCCTTGAGCAGACAGATCAGATATGCAGGTGCAGCGTTCATTTTAACTAACTATAGCAGGTTGCATTAGTTTATTAATTTTTCTCATTGAACTGAAATACTTTCCAGGATTTCAGAAAGTGCAGTTTCAGCTTTGTTGATGCTGAGAATTGAAATTTGCATTAACTGGCAGTGTGAGAAATTTTCCTGAGAAGGTAGTTGTAGATAAGTTGTTAAGTAAGAATGAAATAATAATATGAACCAGGCTGAAGTAATTGTTCCTAATAAGTCTGCCAGCATTTTGGAGATGTATACCATTATCTCTGCAGGAAAAAAAAAAAGTGCTGTAATAATGTTGAAATGGGACTGGAGATGTCAAATGGGTTGGTTTAAAAATATCCCTAAGCTGCCTTTGAAACTAAACGTTGGAGTTGAATAAAAGTGAATCTGGATTTCCTGAATAGCACCGTGGCTTGAGTGTGCTGTCAGTATGTAAGCCAGTCCACCAACTTAAGACAGAAGTGTTGCTATTCCATAAATACAGTAGAACTCCATATGCTGAGTTTTTCAATTTCTTCTGTTAGAAAGTTTGGAAAAAAAGGAAGACTTTGAAGTATTTTGTTTATACTAACAGAAGAGAAAAGTTCTCCTAAGAAAAAGCTGGTGGCAGGAGTGTAGAGGAGTAGCATATGGCATTAAAAGGAGCACAGCTGGAGGTAGCATTTCCATCTGAACATGATGTCAGAGCAGCTGACAGCCTGCCATCCCTCAGCCTTTTATTCTAACACACAGACAGGGAGTTAGTGTGTGCGGATCTGTGGTGGAGAAGGTATCTCATTCCTCTCTAACATCATCTCCACTTTGCATCTGTCTCTCTTAGTCTGCTTTTTTTCCACCGATGTAACAGACCTGGAGCCAGCAAGACTCAGAGGAAAGGACTTAATCAGGTTTATGTGTCCTAAAGGTAGGAGTAGCAAGAGATTAGATTGAGCATATTTCTGTTTTGGTGTTTTGTTTATTTAATTGCAAAAAGATCACATTACTTTTCTAACCCATTTAGGAATAATATATGAAATTGAGTATTAAGTGACGATCTTACTGGAGTTGAAAGTCTTGGGCTTGCTTAGTGTTAATTTTTATCCCTTTTACTTGAGCAAGTAAATAACTTTTAATACACTGAAATATTTCAAGTTTTGAAATGTTAAGAATGGCTTTGAAATACTGCTTTTGAGATCACTTTGGATTAAAATGCTTTTTGTTGTTCACTTGCTTGAGGGGGGTTAGAAATAGTAAACTGTCTGGAATTCAGCATTCAAACTTATATGAGAAGATTATTCTAGTTAAGAAGCTAGATTGTTGTGTAATTAATTCCACTGTGAAACTTTATTCTTCAAAACATTCAGCAGCACTACTGAAACATACAGCTGTAGTGCTTTTGAAACCGGAGGTTTTTTAAGAAGAAGGGGAAAAAAAAAAAAACTTTTGTCCTCAGGAGAATAGTTTGGTTTCCTCATTTCTCTTTCAAATATATATTTAAGAGATCTTTTATTTCAGCATAACAATAATTATTTGCAGGAGTTTTTGTGTTAGCGACTAATTTAGAACTTGTAGATTTGAGCTGCCTGAATTGGCCAGACAGCTGTAATCGCACTCCTCTATTCTTAATCTCTTTATCTGGGCAGCAGCTGCCATATGGCCACAGTCAGCTGGATCAGATGTTTATAAGCTTCCTTCTTCGTCCCTCTCTGTCCTCTCAGCCTCCTAATTTGATCACGGCTACCTTGTGAGCTGCCCTCCAATCTTTATTTTTAGCCCTCTCAAGGATTAGGATTGATGTTAGCTGTGGGGCACTTAAAGTGATTGTATTGTAAATCTTGGTTTATTCTAGCGGTGGCATCTTGTAGAATGTATCTGGGGTTAGGATGAAAGTTTTAATCTATCTTGAGCAAAGTATAGAAGGAAAGGAAAGTAATTTGTGAATATTAAATTAATCCATATCCATTCCCAAAATGCACTTGCTTTGATGGATGATATGGAGCCTTCGTCTGGTCCTAGGAAAGGGGAAGTCAGGTTTTTCTTTATTTTTAAGGAGTTTGCCCATGACAGTTGAATTTTGACCCTTTGTACATCATCCGTCTTTCCTTTCCCTCTCCTCCCTCACCAGGAAAAAAGGCAAAGATGCATAGTTGAATAGAAGCTAGTGGGAAAACAAAATATATCAAATTATATTGAAACAAAGTGTTTTCTCTTAGCAGAAGTGAGGCAGAGCTACCAAAAAAAGTTTTTTAGAAAGCCAATTAAAAAAAAAATGTTTAAACCTGTAAAACTTTGGTGTTTCATTTGAGTGATATACCTTTATTTTTTAAAGTTTGAATTAATTTTTAATATGGAACTTGTTTTGCCTTACAGCAAATCAAAGTTTAGATGAGAATTTTCATAATTAAATAAAACCCCTATGATTCCTAATATCATCGAAGCATAGGTTCTACAAAGAAATAACTCCCCCCCCCCTCAATTCGTTTAAAAAAAATCTTTGGATTTGTTCATCGTAAAGATGATCTTTTCCATCTGTTAGTGTAGTTCCTTCTGATCTCGTACATGTGTGCTATACCTGCAAATCTTAAGGCATTAACATCTGTTTTTATACACAGTGCTTTTGTTGTTGTAACACTTTGACTTTAAAAGTAAGTTGTTTGCTAATTTCTGGACTAATTATGCAATTTCATTTTTTTCTTCATTCAGCCAAATGTGTATATTCAAACTGTGCCTTCCAAGTACAGCCAGGTATCAAAAGTAGTACAGTAAAAAGAATGGTTGAACAAATTTTCTTAAATCTTCCAGAATATATCTGGACTTTCCTTTGTTTATTATGTGAGTTGTTCCCCTTTGAAATTAAAGTTACCATGTAGGTTTTGTGGGACATACTTTGATGAGAGTTAGTCAAGTTTCTTTTGAAAGAGATCTAAATTCTTGTTCCCATGTAAGAGGCTGTGGTTAAATGAAGCCTTTTAAAACTTGACCAAAAGTTCAGGGAAGGTGGAGATGCATCAGAGGCCGTTTGGCTGGGGTAAGGAAGTTTGGAAAGTGTATGCTTTTCTCCTGGCATTTTGGTCTTGTGTGTGTGATCTGGTAGTCTGTGGGTCATAAGCCTGATTAAAATTCAGGGACAGATTTTTTTTATTTTTTGGTGGGGACTACAGTGCTGAAAAGTTGTTCCCGACCATGCTTTAATGAGAAATTCCTCTTTTCCCAGGTTATGAAGACAGTATGGAGTTTCCAGATCATAGTAGACATTTGCTGCAGTGTCTGAGCGAGCAGAGACACCAGGGTTTTCTTTGTGACTGCACTGTTCTGGTGGGAGATGCCCAGTTCCGAGCGCACCGAGCTGTACTGGCTTCATGCAGCATGTATTTCCACCTCTTTTACAAGGACCAGCTGGACAAAAGAGACATTGTTCATCTGAACAGCGACATTGTTACAGCCCCAGCTTTCGCTCTCCTGCTTGAATTCATGTATGAAGGGAAACTCCAGTTCAAAGACTTGCCCATTGAAGACGTGCTAGCAGCTGCCAGTTATCTCCACATGTATGACATTGTCAAAGTCTGCAAAAAGAAGCTGAAAGAGAAAGCTACCACCGAGGCAGACAGCACCAAAAAGGAAGAAGATGCTTCAAGTTGTTCGGACAAAGTCGAGAGCCTCTCTGATGGCAGCAGCCACATGGCAGGCGACTTGCCCAGTGATGAAGATGAAGGAGAAGATGAAAAATTGAACATCCTGCCCAGCAAAAGGGACTTGGCGGCCGAGCCTGGGAACATGTGGATGCGATTGCCCTCAGACTCAGCAGGCATCCCTCAGGCTGGCGGAGAGGCAGAGCCACACGCCACAGCAGCTGGAAAAACAGTAGCCAGCCCCTGCAGCTCAACAGAGTCTTTGTCCCAGAGGTCTGTCACCTCCGTGAGGGATTCGGCAGATGTTGACTGTGTGCTGGACCTGTCTGTCAAGTCCAGCCTTTCAGGAGTTGAAAATCTGAACAGCTCTTATTTCTCTTCACAGGACGTGCTGAGAAGCAACCTGGTGCAGGTGAAGGTGGAGAAAGAGGCTTCCTGTGATGAGAGTGATGTTGGCACTAATGACTATGACATGGAACATAGCACTGTGAAAGAAAGTGTGAGCACTAATAACAGGGTACAGTATGAGCCGGCCCATCTGGCTCCTCTGAGGGAGGACTCGGTCTTGAGGGAACTGGATCGGGAGGACAAAGCCAGCGATGATGAAATGATGACCCCGGAGAGTGAGCGTGTCCAGGTGGAAGGGGGCATGGAGAGCAGTCTGCTCCCTTATGTTTCCAACATCCTGAGCCCAGCGGGCCAGATCTTCATGTGCCCCTTGTGCAACAAAGTCTTCCCCAGCCCCCATATTCTGCAGATCCACCTGAGCACTCACTTTCGTGAGCAGGATGGCATCCGCAGCAAGCCCGCCGCCGATGTCAATGTGCCCACGTGCTCGCTGTGTGGGAAGACTTTCTCGTGCATGTACACCCTCAAGCGCCACGAGAGGACTCACTCGGGGGAGAAGCCCTACACATGCACCCAGTGCGGCAAGAGCTTCCAGTACTCGCACAACCTGAGCCGCCATGCTGTGGTGCACACCCGCGAGAAGCCGCATGCCTGCAAGTGGTGTGAGCGCAGGTTCACGCAGTCTGGAGACCTGTACAGACACATTCGCAAGTTCCACTGTGAGTTGGTGAACTCCTTGTCGGTCAAAAGTGAAGCACTGAGCTTGCCTACTGTCAGAGACTGGACCTTAGAAGATAGCTCTCAAGAACTTTGGAAATAATTTTATATATATATATATAAATAATATATATATATACATATATATACATAGATCTCTATATAGTTGTGGTACGGTCTAAAAGCAGTCTTGTTTCCTGGAACTAAAAAGTTGGGATCTTAACTTGTTTTTGCACTTTAGAATAATAGCATGAGAATCTCACTAATTTAGCATTCTGATAAAAGAAACTTTTTAGAGCAAGTCCGAGAATAGAGAGTTGTCTTTCCTTTGAGGGGTAGGTGAAGTAAGCCAAGAAACTTCTAAACAAATCGTCCTATCACAAAATGCTTTCATATGGCTTAATTTTGTCAACACAGTGTTGTTCTTTAGCTCTTTTTGTGCCCCACATTTGTTTTGTTTTGTTTTGTTTTTGTTTCTTAAGGTAAAAAGAAATTCCCTCCAGTTTTATTAGCCTCTATGTCTCAAATTGCATGAATATTTTCTGGCTGTTGGAAACCTGAATGCTTTTAGACCCAAATGGAAAATTTCTGAAATGCTGGATTATCTATTTTTAAACAAGCAGTTGACTTAAAACTTTCTGTGGCAACTTCTGGTTTTCTGACGGTTCCCAATGAGAGAAATTCTGCAAGTACACTGGGATCACTGGGACACTGTCTTTGTGAAGGTTTGCTTGGGATGAAAAAGGATATTGCAGCTTCAGCAGTGTTGAACTGTGTGTTTAAAAATGTGAATTACTGTTCTTGTATACTGTAATTGATTACATGGGCTGGGGGGGATGTCAAAGAACTTGACAGGTTGTGTTGATGCTCTTAGTTGAGTCTTGAAAAGTAAATATTAACGCTACAGAAATGCATGAGTTTCAATATATTTTTTGTCTTTGTTTGCATTGTATAACTTTTAACGAGTGAGTTTAAAATTATTTAATTTCCTTAGAAAAATAGCACCATTTGGAAAAAAAACTGGTGTTATGAAGAACGTAAATGCACTGTTTTTTTATTTTATATAATTTAAATTGACTTTCCCACTGTCTTTAAGTTGAACTGTTAAGCTGAATAAAACTTAAGCTGCAAATTGATAACTTTGCTACATAACAAGGAACATATAAATGTTTACAAATGGCTTAAAGATTTGCATGTGCAGTGTGCATTTATAACAAACTTCTAATTGCACAAAACCCATACCAGCTCAAAGTTTAGGTGTACACATTTACCCAGTTGAGCATTTTTAGAATAACTACTGCACAAATTGACAATAGGTCATTTTCTCTGTTTTTTTGCTCCCCTTTTCTTTTTCTTCCCTTCTTCCTTACCGTCCCTCCCTTTTTGCCTCCCCCCCCCAACTCATGAAAAGATTCTATGGACTGAAAAAGCCCCAGGCTGAAAGGACTGGACTGCCTTGATTGACATGGGGAAGGGGGTTAGTAGACTATGTGTATCGGCAGCAGAAGCTGCAGCCCAACGTGTGGTTTTAATGACCAGCACACAGGGCAAAAGCATTTTGCACAGTGTTTGTTTTCCTGTCTTGCACTTACAAATAAGGTCTATGGGAGTAGCATGGAAAACGTTTGCTGTTTTTCCCTTTTTTTTTTAATTGCTTTTGTTTAAAATTTGATCGCCTTAACTACTGTAAACATAGCCTATTTTTGTGCTTAAGATACTGAATGGAAAACTCCATTGTGTGTTGCTGGACTGTTTTGGAAATATTTGGTCAAATGTGTGTTAATTTGGCTGTAATGGCATTTAAAGCAAACAAACAAACAAACAAAAAAAAGCTGTGAAAATGGCCTTGGAGCATTATCTTTAGTTACTTGAAGAGTTTCTAGTTTTTTTAAATACAGTTTATGTTAAAATAATTTTTATTAATTTAGAGAAGACAATCAATGTCTGTGAGAAAACGGACTTTCTTTTGGATTTTCTTTTTGTGGTCATCGTGAGTGATTGCTTTTTCCTTTTCTTAGTTTCACATTCTTCCTTTGTTCTAAAACTTAGACTGACATCTAGCTTTGACAATCATAGTATGTTTTATTTTCCTGAGGGGGGAATAACTTATAATGCTGTTTAGTTTTGTACTATTGGTGTGTTGGTGAATTTTTAAACTGTGTGCTAACTGCAATAAATTATATGAACTGAGAATATCCTGTGTGTGGTTTTGTACTACGATCATGTAGGTTCTAAGTACCTATAGTACGTGGGGTCTTTAATCTCAGTTCAGAGTTTATGAAATTATTAGAATGCCTTAGGTTGCCCAAATGGATGTGTGCAAGTGTTCTAGTCATTTAAGAAGATACTGAATGCACATTACAAAAAAATGACCCATTTTCTATAGTCCACATCAAGAATGTTGAGGTAATTCCCTAGAAACTACAAGTCCGTGAAACTTCAAGTGGCAGCATACACTTTTTATGATACACCATTACAACTACTAATCCACGCACAATGTAAGTCACTTTTCATGTGTAATTTTATCCCAAGTTGATTGATCAAATCTGTTCTGATTTAAGTGGAAAATTGAAGGAGACCGGATGTCTTAATTTGGAAGACTGCTTGGCTAATGAGTGGAATTCTAGGCAATTGAATTAGCAGGCATTCAATTGTTCAAGGTTAGCTATATACATCTTTTTGTTTCTGGGAGAATTGGAAAGGTCTCAGGTTTTAATTCTCAAAAGTTTTAATTTTAAAAAAAATGTATTTAAATGCACCCTTAACTGTTTCCTACTTCTTGGGATCTTGGGATTTCTACTTCTTGGGTATTTGTCAGGGTGAGAAACATTCTTGGTTGACTTGGAGAATTGAAAACACAGGTGCAGATGGCACTATGGAGGAATTGTCAATAGACAGCCCTAAATTGCATGCAAGCCCAGGAACTGACCTGACAGGTTTTGTAAATCCTGAAATCACTAATTGTCCATAAAATAAACATCAAAATAATTTTACATTACTACTGTCAATTAAATAAAATGCATTTTTATTAATTGGCCTACAGTAAGGCTAATGAAATGGAATAGGTTCGGAGATTGAAAGTGCATCATTTATAAATTTTGACTGGATGGGAATTCACAGATTTTATCATAAATCAAAATATAAGTATCATATTTTTTAATTGAAGAAACTATCTAATTCATGCAACTCACATTTGGTTTTAACCAGCCAAACATTTCACATGAAAGGGAATGTACAGTTGGCCTCCCATGTAATAATTTCTTGAGCAGCTATAAGCTTAAAAAAAGATGATGGGGAGCCACCTTAAAGTCTCCTGTAGTAGCTGGTCAAAGTATCTCAAAGCTTCCTGAAGATATTGAGAGTTCTCTTTATCATCTGACCATCTAATTTTAAATGAGCATTACCTAAAGCTTAGCTGGATATACTCATAGAAACAATATTTTGACATGCAATTTGGAAATAACTTCTAAAACCATTTGCAGAACTAGTACAGAATGTTAATTATATCAATTGCCATATTTGATAAGTGAGATGCAGAAATCAGTTGTTTATATGCTGCTTATAAGAATGATAATCGATTTGTCAGGTAATCATGTTGGAAACCATTAAAATTGATCCCTCCTTTGACATCTGGCTAATCCATAAGCACATTTTAAAAATGTGGTTTCACTTACTTTTGAAAACATCTGTTTCTTTTGGATAATCAATTATGCCCTGGATTGCTGTGGGCCCAGCATTGTGTGCTAGGCGTACCCTAGGGAATATCTAAGAAGCATAAAATGTTAAAAGATACTGGTTTCAAATTTCTTTTCTAGTTAATTATGCTACCAGATTAATAGGGAATCAGGTAGAGTTTTTCTTTAACAAATGTCAGGAATATTTACAAACAAGTCTTTAGAAGATTAGAATTAGGTGGGCACTAAAATTATATAATTTTTCCAAGTAAATCTTTTGTTTGAACTCCTATAGAAGAAAACAGGATTTTTTTTAAGCTAAGAAGTAACTCTATTTAAAGAATCTTGAACTTTCAAGTTTTATAGACAATACACAAACTATATACAAACTTGACTCAATCTCATTGTACTAGAAAATAATTTTTTCAAAGGTCTTAAAAATCTCAATATTTCCTGCATTGCATGATATTTTATTCCTTACACAGCTTAAAATGTTCTTTGATTTTTAATGTAACAAGGGAAACATGCATGCCTCTGGATGCATTACCTTTCAGGTAATTGAAAATTTTAATTTGTATATACAAATCTAAACTTTGTTATCATTTGTTATTATGTTTGAAACTTCTGTTAAGGTACAATGAATCAAGTAAGTGTGAATTTTGAAATGTAGAACAGAAAAGCTCCATCTTTTTTTATTAAAGTCCTTCACCACTAAAATGTTGGAGATATTAAAAATAAAGGAGTAGTTTTATTTTTTAAAATGAAATAGCTTTTAGGAATTTTATTTTGGCTAGAATCCAAGTATATTACACTGACAGGATTTTGTCCCTTATGTTTAATTTTTTTTCTACCTTTTGTCTAGAAGAATGGCAAAATATCTTCATATGTGATGCTTTGGTCTAAGATCTAGAACTACTTACCTTTTGACTTCAAGTCAACTTAATTCCATAAAAGGATATATTCTTTCTCACCCTCCCCATACCTGTTCAGATTTTCTTAATATGAAAGAATAGCCAAGTAGTCAGATTTTAATGATGACACTAGAAATTTCTTAAAACCAATTTATTTTCAGAGACACTAGAAATTAAACAGCATTTTTGCAAACCAATTTTTAAAAATCTTTACTAGTTAACTCTTGTATTTCTTGAAAGAGGCTGGACCCTAAAACGTTATAACAAGGAAGAGTGAGAACATAGAAATGAATCAATGGCTTGAAGAACAGGTTTGTTTTTTTGTTTGTTTGTTTGTTTTTTAAGTCTGAATACCTTATAATGTATCTGGTTACAAATACACCAAATACATTGTTGAACTAATTACCCAAATAATTCAGGCACACAGAATAGTTTTTTTTTTTTCTAAAATATTCAAACCCTCGAAAGCAGCATTTTTTTTTGAGAGGAATGAATTATCCAGTTACCTTTCCTAACTCTATTCTAATATTTACTAATTTGATGTTCATCATTAAGCCTAGCTTTATGTGAGAGTGATATTTTTCTTTGGATGAAGCGTAGTTTAAAGTAAAAAACATTCTTTCAAAACTGGAGATTTTCTTGAATTTGTGTCCCCAAATAAGGTGCCGCCTTTTCTAATCTTTAGGAATGGGTTTGTAGTTAAGCCTGCAGTCTGCAATAGGAAACATTCTCTCTTGTTAGTTTGGCAGGAGAGGAGTGAAAACCCAATTTGGCTTTAAAACCTAGCACATTAGTCAGTAACAGTTTCAGTGAGGATATTTAGAGTGGCTTTGAGAGGCCGTGTGACACCCATAGAGAGTCCATTCACGGAAATGACTGACTTACAGTTTGTTATGATCTCTGTAGTTAATCATTAAATCAAGTGGCTGTTATTAAATGTCAATCTGCATGTTGCATTGCATGACTATATAGGAATTTTAAAAAGTCATTGCCCTCAATATTTAAGTTTGTAAAACGTGTATCTGTAGTTAATATGAAGTGGTACATGAAAAAAATGTATTTGAATGTTGATAAACATACATAGGATAGATTAAATCTGTTATTTCAATATGTAATTCATATATAATGGTATTGAACTTGAAAGACTAGCATCTTATTTATGTGTACTATGCCAAACTGGAGCTAACTTTTGACATGTGACAGCTTAAAAGAACAAATCCTAATCATGCATGATTTATAAATACATATTACTTAAAACTATCCAAAAAAGACATTTATTTCATTTAAAAAATCATACTTAATGCATTTCATCTTACCTTTGAGAGGATTATTAAAGGTCCTAATATTTTTGTAAGTCTAATATTTTGAAATGATTTTTGATCAAAGAATATTTAGACTTCTCATCTGAGTCTTTTAAAAGTCATTTATAAAACAGATTCAGAATATACATAAACCTTTTTTGTGGACCTTTTCTTTGGAATTGTATTACATACATGAACTCTTTGGTAATGTTGAAATGCCAATTGCATGTTTACTGGACAGATAGTGATGCTTTGTAATGATATCTATTTGCACACTTTTTGGAAAAGCACAATAGTACAAAACTAATTAAAACATTGAATAAAAGTATTCGCAGCTTCTGAGCCATAGCTATCATAGATTTAGTGCCATCTATTTATATTTAGTATTCAAAAACCTATTTTTCTAATTTGTAATGAATTCTATGTCACTTAAAATCCTCATCAGACAGAAGAAATTTTAGCACCGAGTCGACCTCAAGAAAATCTAATTTATAAAGTTATTTCTATGACTACCTGGTTCTGAGAAAGAGCTTCTCATGCTTACACAGGTGACAGGAGGGAAGAAATGCACGGGTTTATATTCAAAGAATAATCATTTTACATTATCCCTTAGTGTAAAATTTCTCTTCAAAATCCCCCAAATTTTGCAACTGAATAAACCGAAGGAAACCAAAGTCTGACAGATGGAATGTTCCTTTAGTTTCTGATTTTTTTTGTTCAGACTCAAATTCATACTCTGTAGTCAGCTCTCTCTTTTTCCTCAATGTCCTTTTATTTACTATAAGAGGGTAAATTTTATGCATCGAGTGATTTTGACGCTGTTGCACAACTGAATTTTCCAGCCAAGTTGATGTGGTATCTGACTTTCTACCACTTTGAAAAAAATGGAAACAAATTTGAAATGAAAACTGCATTTGAGATTGGCCCTATTTACCACCCTACACTAGCAAACTACATATATCCATTGAAGGAGGCTTGAGCATACAGATGAAGGAACTGAGGCATTTCTGGGGGCTCATTAGAAAGACTTCAGAGTGCCTAAAATCCTTAGGTTAAAAGAAAAAAAAGAGAGAGAGGATATGTTGGGGCACAAAGAAGTTTCGCTTTTCATAGTAAGTGAGAAGTCTAGGAAATGTGGTGATTTCTCACATTCTATTTATATGTTATTTTACTTGAGGGATGCCTCAAAGCGGTACTAGAATCACTTCTGTGCAAAAGGCGGAGGGAGGGAGGGTATGCCATCATTTATCCAGTTTGCTTTGTAAAGGTACTTATCTTGCAGTAAAAATAATACTTTAGTCAAATATGACAGGAGGTTTGTAGGCTTGACCGGCAAGGAAAGATTTTAAGTGATTGAAATGTTTCTGTTTAAAAGTCAGTCAAATAAAGCCCTCAGAGGATAAGGCCATCAATCTTCATATTGTTATTTTTATTTAGTAACACATATATAATTTTTAATATTTCCTAAAATAGCATTTAAGCTTTTATAAACAAAAAGAAGTCCAAGTTTACATCTGATCACTGATTTTTTTTTTTTTTTTTTTTTTACATTCTGGAATTGTTGTCTTTGAAATAATGAATTAGTTTTGTTATCAAATCATAAAATCTAAAGGGCAGAATGACCCATTTATTCTCCATGATTTGAAGACTTGTGGTGTGTGTCTGATATTCTGCCATTACAGGTCACTCCATCATCTGTTCTTGAACCCAAAGGCTAATCCATAATCTCAAAGACAGTTAGGAGGGGCAAAAGTGACTTCCAGGTCATGCATCCTACTAGGGAAAGGGCAGGCACAGGGCAAGGCATGGGCAGGAGAAGGGGATTTGAGCTTTTTGCAAACACTTTATACATTCCTCAAATCGTTGGGAGCTATCATTTTAGAGGTGTGGTTCTTCTCTATTTAGAGGCACACAAAGGTTAAATTTCCTGCTTTGGGTATATCTTTGATCAAGTCTAAATCTGAAATCAACATTCTAGTTATGCCTCAGTGATAAAATTTGCATTATGCAACCTTGCATTGACCATGCATGGTCTGCTGTGTATATTTACAATTTGAACCTAAGACTGGAATGATACTACTTCTTTTCCTGACTTTGACCTTAACAACTATTTAAAAACAAAACAAAACAAAAATACATATAGCAGGATGTTCTCTGCTGGTGTCGAGAGGGATATGTTTTGCCCCCTCTCTCCTGCTTATCAAGAGCTGAAACTCCGGCAGGAGTCTACTGACTGACAAGCTCTCCCTCAATTCTCCCAGCTATGAAAGGGTTGCTTGGGTTTCCAAAACATGTTATTTGTTCAACCACAACGAGGCACTGCTCCTTGCCGGCTGGGAACTGCAGGGTTCTCAGAGCTGCTGCTGGACATGCAGGAGGGAGAGAAGAAACACGGATGTACAGCCGAGGGTGGCAGTCCAACAGGAACCTCGAAACTTGTTTGCTGCTGAAATGGGAGAATTGAATATGTTTCCACTTAATTTGAAAATTGGCCTTGGTTGCTTGGAATGTTTCTCACCCCCCCTCAGCATCATCTATTGGAAAGCAGGATCAAGAGAAAGTTGGGGAAGATCTATCAATGCAACACCGAAGGAATTCCACCCTGACACCTTCATTTCTCCATTTGTTAAGATCAGATTGATAATACCTATATCACTTCTTCCTTGGAATAACGTGAAGATGAATAGGCAAACACATGAATGTCTAAGAGAAAGGATGGTATGTCAATTTGAAGTGACAACACTATTATAATAATTTTTATTTTTTACACCAAGATTTTATTTTTTACAGCAAATTTTTTTCTTGTCATAAACCCTTCTTACCAATGTGGGTTTATTTTTTTCCATGTGGATTGTTTTTGTGGTTTAAATTCGTTGAACACTAATAGTTTCAACTTTATTTCAGTTTTAAGCAGGCCCCGAGGAAAGTGATTTCTACAGGCAATGTGAAAAAGTATCATAGTAATGAAAAAGATTGTGCATTACCAATCTTTTTTTTTTATAGGTGTGTACATTTTTAAGTGTGCAAACCTCATTCCTTTTGGGACCAAATCCTTCAAAGTGCTTTTTGATTAATCTGATTCAGAAGTCTAAGTTGTATTCAGATTTTTTTTTTCTCTTAAGGCTGAAGGAACTAAGACCAAAATATTTCGTTCATGTTCACCAAAAATAGTATAATGAATATATATAGACAGAGATAACAAACAGGTACAACTCCCTGGGGGGAGTACACATATTAAAATGATTTGCCCAGAGATTCAAATGATTTATTTAGATCTCATCAGGAGAAGGTGGCAGATGCCAGATTGAAGCTCAAGCATCTCAATGTCAGGTCTCATATCATCTGTGTGCTTTTATGTGTTGTTAGAGCCATACTGTGCTATGATGCAATCTGTGGTCATATCGTATCATAGCAAATAAGCCCACTTGGAGGAAGATGTACCTGGTGAGAGTCCACAGAGCAATGGAATGTGATGCTGCTGTGCAATGCTGCTTATCGGTACACTTTGAGTAAATATTGTATGGATCAAAGTTATGATCCAACTTTTTCACGTAACAGGGCCAAGTATTGGATGGCTTCAGAATCCCCATTCAGTGCGTCCACTTGGCTCTTTGATGTGATGCCACTTCACAAAAGCACTCCAGCTACAGTCATTTATTTTTCTTTTCCTTCTTTCTCTCTTTGCCACAATGACACAAGTCTTCCTGTTTATTTTCTAATTTTCATCATTTTTTTAAAAAGACAATGATAATGATGTTTGGTAAAATAATTCTTTTGGTTGATATATTTAATAGTTTAGTTTTGAAAAAGTTTAAAAAAACAAGAAGAACCAAAAACAAACAAGCACCCCCCTTGCAAAAAAAAAAACAAAAACTTCCCTCTGCTTGAAGCCATAGACAAGAGTCCAAAGGACATTAGCTGCTCCATTGCACACATTGGAAGGGAGAGTTTACTGTGAGCTCAGTCCTTCTAATAGACTGGCAATTTTGTAAAAGGTTTAGAGGATTTTGTTTAACCATTTCTGCATGTGTTTTTAATGAGCTCATGATGGTTTATAACAAAGGCCAGGTTGTGTGTTTTGCAGCCTTTTCTGACCTGGTCCCTCCCTGCTGATCTGTGGAGTGGGCACCTGTGCTCCTCGCCTGGATCACCTATGGGAGTCAAGGTGGTGGGGCCATCTCCGGGCCTGTCTTCATGCCAGGAATGAATCATGCAGTAGGCAGAGCGGAAGGAGTCTCTTTGTTGACAGCTTTCCATCTGGACTTTGGATACGGCTGATCGTTCACGTAGAGCATTGGTTAGCTGGAAGGGGCTACTTGAGTCGGCTTCTCCATAAGGGACCAGGACTATGTAAAACATCAGCAAAGAATTGCCGAGGATTTTATTTGCAAAGCTCAGAGAAATATTTCCCTTTCTGAGTTCCAGGTACCCAGTTTTGTGAATGTGTATGATGGCTGCTTTGACAAGTGGGTATTTAATAGTCAACAGGATCATTTATAACCTCATTCAGATAATCCTGCTGGAGTACACCTGAATAAATACATCAAGCTCAGGTGGCTAAAAGCTAACCCCTTTTGAGTTTCATAATTAAAATAAACAGAGCTATTAAGATGAATTTCAGTTTGTTATGTATAAATGTAAGAAGCTCCATAAAGGATGGTGTTCTGTGATTCACATAGGAATATGATGGATGGATGATACGTTCTCTACAGCTATTTAAGATAAAAAGATTATCTTAGTCATGGGGTAAAGTTATGTGATGCATTGCACCATCCAGGCTGTGTCTGGGCCAGTACAGTTTTTTTCTTTTCTTTTTCTTTCTTTCTTTCCTTTTTTTTTTTTTTTTTTTGTGAAAGATTACTTCTTGGCAAACTAGATATGCAAACGCCAGAATACAGTAAAACCACATTTAATTGGACCTACTTGCCAACTTCTTGAACACAGCTTGGATTATTCCACTGGAGGCTGCTTCTGTTAAAAGCTGGGGGAGGAGGAAGTGGCATATTGACAAGGCCTCAGATAATTTTTTTTTTCACTCGAAGTACAATTATGCAATGAGCCAAGTTTGGAAGTATTTTACTATGTTTAATAATTATTATTAAAGATATTGTAAAACATATGCATTTGTTAAATGGAATGCAATGGAAGTAATGTCATGTCATAAATTTTACTTTGGATTTATTTTCCTATTTTGTGTTTTATTTGACAGCCTTCCAAATTGATTCTAGCCAAAACCATGCACTCTAATACATATCATACTTGATATTAAAGTGAGAATATGGGTAATTTATAGAATCTGAGTGAGAACAGTTTTCTCCTCTTAGCCAGCCTATATGGAATGCCACCTCTGTTCAGGTAACAAATGATAGAGACACTGTACAGAGGGAGTGAAATAATAGGGATTGAGAAATCCTCTGTACATTCTTCCAGATAGAAGCTCCAAAACCTATACATCCTGGGCATGCCTATTCAAAAGATCAGGGGCAAAGAGAAGGATAATTATTTCCATGTGGGCGTGTGTGTGTGTGTGTGTGTGTGTGTGTGTGTGTGTGTGTGTCTGTGTGAATTCAGAGGAATCAGACTCATCTCGAGATTCAAGAGGGATTCACTGTTAAGCTGGAATGCTACTCAGGTGAATCTTGGCTACCAGTGATACTAAATTACACCACACCTCTCACCTGGAAAGCCGATATCAGTTTGCTGCACATCTTAAGTTTTAACAAATTTATATTATCTTTATGATGTCTTTTTCAATGGGGGTAGGGTGGGACGGGGGAGGAATGCTCCCCACACTCACTTCTTGAAATCAAACAAAGGCACCATCTCTAATGATTAGCAAGACACTCTGGGTTGTTTGTGCTGAACCCCACCTGCTCTGTGAAATCCCCATGATTTTCTCACATTCCCACTCAAGCTGCCTAGCAATTGGGCCTCTCTTCCAAGTGTGGTTAAGTGTTAGTTTGACTTCTGTGTGCCCTGCAATTTCATTGTTTCCTACTGCCTTGCCACAACAAATGACCAGGGGAAGAAACTCCCTGATACCCGACCAGAGGGCAGGTCCCTGAATCCACCTCTCTGCCCTGCAGTGGGCTGCCTTCCCTTTCTGGTGGGAGTTCTCAGCAGCTGCTTTCTAAGGTGTATTTTGAATGCATTCCCTGGGGCTGAGGGAAGCCGGAGCTGCAGCGTGGGGTGACTGTAGCAGTGTGAATCTTGCATGTACAGAGGGGACATGAGGACATCTGGACCACATCCCTGCAAGCAGGGCTTCCACTGCAGACCTTTGAATACCCTGCCACACCAGCTTCCCAGCTTCTTGGAACCTTCTCTCTGGAGAACATAGAAGAGCCAGTACCTCTGATTTCTTGGACATCCACAATCTTAACATATGCAGGGCTGTCCAGGAGCAGAGAAGTTCTGGAAGAGGGCCTAGGAGCTTTTCTGTAAAAGGCGTGCTTGTTTTTTTTGGATATTGAGGATTGAACCCAGAGGCACTTAACCACTGAGCCACATTCCCAGACCTTTTTACATTTTATTTAGAGACAAGGTCTCGCTGAGTTACTTTAGGCCCTTGCTAAGTTGCTAAGGCTGGCTTTGAACTCTCGATACTACTGCCTCAGCCTCCTGAGCAACTGGGATTATAGGCCTGTGCCACTGTGCCCAGAAGTTAGTTTCTTTCTCTCTTTCTTTCCCTTCCTTCCTTCCTTTCTCTCAATCTCTCTCTCTCTTTCTTTCTCCTCTCTCTTTCTCCCCCTTCCCATCCCCCCCCATTGGTGCTGGGGATGGAACCCAGGACCTGCCATGCTAGAAAAGTGGTCTACTGCTGAGCTACATCCCCAGTAAAAGAGCTTATTTCTAAGTATCTAGAACTAGAAGTGAGGGGGATGACATGTATTTTGCCCTGAAGTCCTTGGTTAACTAGCCAGGCAGTCTTGAACAAATGACTATATCTCTTCATTTTTAAAATAAACCTTTTGAACAAAATGACTCTAAGGTTCTTAGCAGCTCTAAATTCTTGGGAATTTTTTTACCTGTGCCATTGAGATGCTGATTGAACTTGAACAAAGACATATTTTTCAATTAGAGTTGAAATAGTGACTAACACATTTCTATTCAGGTTTTGGAGACACTTGTGATCAGAGGCACACTGGCTCTGATAAGGGAGGGCATGGGGAGCATTGGGGAGCATTTCCATCAGCCTGTGAGATTTTAATATTTAACTATATTTATGTTACAAATGGCAGCATGTGCTAAACTTTCTTGTCTGTGGTCAAGTCCAATAAATTCTGTTTTTTATTAGGGGAAATTTGAGCAATCCTAAGTAAATACAAGGCAAGAGTTTATCTAGTTGCACACTTTTTTTTCTTTTTTTAAGAAAGTGGATGATGGAGACAATATCGCCTGTGATGTTCTTTATTTATTGATTATTTTAACTAGCAATGAACAAGTAGAGAGGGCTCCTAGCTGAGAAGTCATTCCTATTAGTTCTGCAAAGGGGTTTGCTCTCTATCTCAGCTTCTTCACAGTTTTGTTTGGACAGCTCCCAGCCACCTTCCCAGAGAGTTCCTCACATATGGAAAGGCTAAATCTGGTAAATAGACAGCTTCAATAGGAAAGGGTACACCAAAGACTATTGCTTGTGTTGGTAGAATTTGGAGTGTTCAAAGGGATTGTTGATAGGCCTAAAGTTCAGAGGTCATTTGAGTTAGGTAGATCATCAAAAGACAACATATCACATTTGCAAGTGGACTTTAAAATTAAAGAAGACCAAATTCTTAGTGACAATCATAAAAATATCAAGATACACCAGTGGCAGCCACATTATTGACCTCTCATTCTCTGTATGTCCATGTTTTTAATCCATTCCAGGATGAAGGAAAACTTTACTAGAACCTTTTGTGCATGAACAGTCCAGGAGATTGGCTGTAGAAGAATTCATGCAGGAGTCTAACTCAAATATTTTCACTTTTTTTTCATTCCAAAGTCATCAAAAAAATGGCAAGGAATTCAAGAGTAGCATATAATTGAGACTGAAATAGGACTATGCTCTCATATTAGTTAAAACTCTTGGTTGCAAGGAAGAGAAATCCAACTTGAGCTAGTTTAAGCCAATTTTTTTTTTTTTTTTTTTTTTATCATAAGGCTACTTGGATTCAATGGAATCCAAAAGAGGAATATGGATAGGCCTTGGGAGCAGCTAGAATGAGGAGCTCAAAGGCTGTCTGGATTTGCTCCCCTTCCCTTGCCTCTGATTTTCTTTCTGCTGATTGGCATTTTCTATTCCTCAGTCCACATGGTGGAACAGGGCTGCCAACTGCTTCTGCATTTACATGTCTTCATTTTCAGACACCCAGAGAGAGAGAGAGAGTGACTTCTTTTTGTCAGTTGCAGTTCCCTGGGGGAGGGTTCTGATTGGCCTATTTGGATCAGGTGCCCACCTCTGGACCAATGGTCTGTGCCAAGGGTGAGGCCCATTGTATCAACAGGCAGTTCCCTGTGGTACCGTGTGCATGCTGAGGGCTATGTATTCAGGGGATGGAGCCAGGAGGGCGCAATACCCAGGAGACAGGGAGACAGTTCCCTGAAATGAAGCTGGGGGTGAGTTGATACACAATAAGGGCCCATGATGTTTTTTGACTGAATTTAAAGGGAAGTGCCTGAGCAGACATTATTTATGTGAAAGTGAGAATAATATATTCTCCCTTGTGGTTTAACAGAAGTTAAACCCATGACCAAAAAAGATTAGGTGAAATAATGTATTTTTTTGAAGTACTGTAAAGTATCAATGAATTTTCATTTAAGTTATTTTATCCAAACGCCTTCCTTAAAATTTTATAATCTTGATGTTGATGTACATTTTTCTGAAATACTCACTTGGCTCATCCTGTCAAAGCCATTGGAAGTCCACTGCTGAGCTTATCTCTCAGCTACTTCATACTGATTCAAGTGCCCTGTGGGTGGCATAGGGGGTGATTGGACCATGGAACATGTGAACAAAGAAGATATGTTTTCCCCTTTCTCCATGTTTGGGACCTAGGAAAGAGACAGTGTCAACAAAGAACTTTGCATTCACAGAAGGTGCAAAATGTATGTTCTCTTCCTGGGGACAGTCTCCACAGGACAAAAACATGGAGGGACCAGGAGTACTGGTACTCTGACAAGTGAGTGAGGCCCTCCAAGCCTGATCTTCAGTCAGCGTATTAGCTCCTAACAAAGCTGCGTTGCATATTAATGAACTCTCTCATGTGCTTCCAGTGCCACACTCCGGAAATGCGCCTGTCTCTTGGAAGGAGAGACTAAGCCCCAGGGAGACCTGGCTCTCTTGAGAACCACACAGATTGTTTTAAATGGCACACACAGTCTGTTTGGATGTGTGGCTCATCACTCCTTAGGTACTCACGGTTCCAGTGCTAAAGATGCAAAAAAAATCAGAATAAAGATGTGTAAGAGGTTGAAAAAAGCTCCTGATAAGAGATTCTCAAGGTCAAGGTGAGAAACATTGATTCAGAGTGTCACAAACTCTGTAGTAACAAAGGTGGGTATTTCAGACACCGTGAATTTCACGGTTGCTGTGTGTGCTCAAATCATTGCAATTTATATTCAGAATTTAAGGGATTGACAAAAGTTGTCGCCTCTTTTCCAGTCTTTGTTAATCTTCCCCTCTGCCTGCCCTGTGGACTGGATTCAGCTCCAAACCTCACCACTTCATGGCTGTGGGAGCTTGGGCACGTGAGTTTCCCTGCAGCTCAGCTTCCTCATTAAAATAGAGATTTGGGGGATCCCCTCTTTGAAGGACAGTGAGGACTGGTGAATTGATACTTTTCACTCAACTTCAAGACAGTCTGGACAACTGTCTGTGTTATGGTTTGGGTATGAGGTGTCCCCCCAAAGCTCGCATGTTAATGCAGGAATATTTAGAGTTGAAATATTGGATGATGAGAACTGTAACCTATCAGTCAATCCTAGTTTGAATGGACTAACTGGGTGGTAACTGCAGGAAGGTGGGGTGTGACTAGAAAAGATGGGTCACTGGGGGTATGCCCTGGAAGAGTGGGTCTTCCTGGAGCCTGTTGTTCCCCTTCTTTCCTCCCCCTGCTTCCTGCCTCCTCTAAGAGCTGAGCAGCTTTCCTCCACTGGGCCTTGTCCCCATGATGTGCTGTCTCACCTTGGGCCCAGAGTAGTGGAGTTGGCCATGTATGGCCTCTGAAACTGAGAGCTCCCAATAAACTTTTTCTTCTCTAAGTTGTTCTTTTTCCGTGTTTTAGTTACAGAGACACAAAAGCTAACTAAAAATGACTGCTAGGACCTTGGCAGTCCTAGCAACAAAACAAACTAGTCCTAGCACTAGTAACCAAAATTGAACTCAGACTATCTTGAGAAAAGAAGAAATATATTAACTCACATAACTGAGAAGTCCAGGGGTGATGATGGCCTTGGAGTGACTGGATACAGAGAACTTAGATGAAGTTAAGTTCTATCATTCTCTCTTTCCCCTCTCACCCCATTTTCTTGAGTTTAATTTCATGCTCCTAGCTAAAAAATAGACTTTCTTTATGTGACAGAGGAACTAGTCAAGGGCAAAAGAAGTGACCCCAGAAGGAAAAGGATGGCATCCTCTGAACATGTGTATTCAACTCCAAAGGGAAGACTTCTCACCTGGTCCAGATAATGTGCTTATCCACAAGCCAACAATGCTGACCTGGGAAATGTGGTTCCATGCTTGAGCAAGCTTGCAGGAGTACTTGAAAGCTTTCATTCAAGCTTTCCAAAGGTGAAAATAGAACTAAAAAGTTATGAGGGGCTGAAACAGGAGATTTTACCAGGAAGTCAAGGGTAGCCATAGTTTCTATTTGTGAGTTCCTGTCTAGGGAAGGCAAATTGGAGTTGAGTAAAGGTGAGTAGGAAAAAAGTGATGTAGTAGAAAGCAAATATTTACTAAGTGATTAGTGTATACTTGATTTTGAGAGTACAGCAGCTCCTACCTTCATGGAACTTACTTTCTGGTTAATGAAACAATTAAACAAAAAATTTCATGAAGTGACACAGAGTTATGAAAGGCAACCCCCCACCCCAAAACACACAAAAACAAAGCAACATCAAAGTAGAAAGCAGGAACACAGAGTCTGTCTGATGTACCAGAGGCTTTTCAGAGGAAGTGACAGGAGGGTAAGCACTTAGCCTTGCAATAATGGGGTGGAATAGTATTTTGGGCAGAGACCAGCATGTGTGAAGGACCTGAAGGAGAACAGGAAGTTTTGAGGAGATGGTTAGTTCCTTCTTGGTCCAGTCAGCCTGGCTAGATCCCCATAGGAAGGTGCATTAGTTTTCCAGGACTTCCAGAACAAATGACCATAAACATCATGGTTTAAATTAACAGTCTCACAGTTCTGTAGGACAGAAGTCCAAAATTAAGGTGTTGGCAATGACATACTCCAAAGAGCCTCTAGACTCTATGGGAGAATTGTCCCTTGTCTCTAAGTTCAAATTTCTAGTGGCTCTAAGAGTTTCTTGTGGCCATATCACTGCATTTTCTGCCTTGATCTTATGGTGGCTCCTACTCCATGTCTGTCTTCTCCTTGTCTGCCTCTTATGAGGATGCTTGTCGTTGGACTTAGGGCCCACCTAGATAATCCAGGATGATCTTTTCAACATCTTTAGTTCCATCTGCAAAGACCCTTTTTCTAAATGAGGTCATGTTTACAGGGTCTGAGTGTTAGGATGTGGGCATATCTTTTGGGGAACCACCATCCAATCCACTACAGAGGGGAGATTAGTGAGAGTACACTAGGCTGATTGGCTGCACCAGGTCCTAGGAGAGCTGCTCATTTTAGAGCAGGGCAGAGGCATTTCAGTGTATGTTCCAGAAAGAAGACTGGTTATTTTATAGAAGTGCACATTGAGGTGGAAGCAGGGTGAGTGGTCTGTCAGTAGACCATTGCTGTGGTGCACATATGAGAGGATGGAGATCAGGCTAAGGTAGTGGCTGAGTGAGGAATAGAAAGAAGTGTCTGGATCTTAGATCTACTTGGAAAAAAAGTCAACAGGACTTGGAGATTGATGGGCTGTGGGGAGGCTGGCAGCAGGATCGAGGCAGAAGGATCATGAAGGATGATGTGTATCACTCTGATCTGTATTCCCCATATTACTTTGTCCCAGAAGGCAGCACTAGAAGATGAGAAGAATGTTGGTTTTGGAATTGGTGGAGCCCAGGTTCAAATCCTAATGCTTCCATTTTCCAGCTTCTTGATCTTGGTTATGTTTCCTCTTTTCTGTGAGCCTCAGTTTTCTCCTCTATAAAATGAAGATAATGATACCAACTTTATTGGACTCTAAAAAGAATTAGATGACATATGTGTGGGACTGGGCCCAGGGTCTGGTCACCTCAGATGTGCTAGTTCCCTCTCCTTCCTCTTGCTTGGCTAACCTCCTTTCCTGCTGCTATTCCCCATTGTTCAGCTGTGCCTACCTCCTACTTCTTTCCCATCTGCTTCCGGGGCAGCTGACCAGTAGCCTTTATCTCCTGGGATCTATCCACAGATTGCTCTGTCTTTTTTCCTGGAAACAAATATTCTCTCACTGGTGATTTCTAAGTAGCACAGGCTGTAAAAACATCAGGCTCTGAAATGGGTGGTTGTAGCGCCTTGAAGTGAAGTGCTTGCTTAGTTTGGTCCCGGCTGCAATTTGTTCCTTCACTCTCTTATTCCTACACGTATGCATCCACTCATTCAGAGTGGGCTAAGTATTGTCTAGCACAGGAAACACCAAGCTGAATGCTAACTGTGGCTTCCACTTCATACAGTTTACTAAGTCTATCAAGCAACCAACATTATCTCTGCTAATTGATTTTCCAGATACACTGATTTAATGACGTTACACTGGCTTTAAAATCTCCAAATGTGAAACGAGAAAGAACTAGGAAGAGCATGAGTTTGATTCTTCATGGAATAAGAGGACAATAGGAAACAGAGTCCCAGGAGGTGAGACAGAAGCCTGAGCTTCCCTAAGAAAGTGGATCCTTCCTGACCTCCCTCTTATACACCCTCCTGTCCTCATTTGCATATTCTTCTCCATCCCATTTCTTGCAATCTCCCTCCTACTCATATAATTGTTCTTGGCCTCAGAAGCTGAGTGGGCAAGACTAAAATTTGTTTTATTTATCCTTATAAATAAATGTTTTAGGAACATGAGCATGTGATTTCCTGTGACTGGGATGTGCAGAGTGTAAAGGGTCTACCATTTCGTGTCCTATGGGAGGAGTGACTTGCTCTTTTGGGTAGTGGGGAGGCCTCTGCCTCCCACCTCTAGGATGCATGGAGCATCTGAGTTCTCAGTGAAGACATTTATGCAAATGTAAGCTCTCTCATATGAGATGCAGATTCAAGAATCCTCTTCAGATAGGGATAATCTGTAAGACTTGCAGTGAAGGTTACAAGAGACCTATTTAAATCTACCACTTTAAAGAGATGTTTATTGTGAAGGGAAAAATAATGAAATGTGACATGGTATGAACTCTGCAAGGTAGAACCTTAGGGCAAAAACAAAAACAAAAATGAAAACCAAGAGTCATTTTACTAATGAATGAATTCATTTATTTCATTAAGTATTGTGCAAGTCATTCTAGGGTTTGCCAAGAAAAAGTAATTGTCCCTATCCTGGAGGACCTACAAGAAATTAGAGAGAAAAAAGCAATTATACATGTGTATTGTTCGGCTTCAAGAATACAAAACAGCTGATATTTAGTGGGTGACTCATGTTTAATGATTCCTGTGTTACTCTACACAAATTCCTGCTAATCACATTAACCGTTTTAAGTTGGTATTAACACCTGTTTTACAGATGAGAAAACTGAAGTTCAGAAAATAACTTTCCCTGCAACCAGAATTCTACCTTAGATTTGCTGACTGAAACCTATATTAAATATGCCTGTGAAAATTCAAGTTAAAAAGAAGATAAGCAGGGATTATATTACAAAAGTAGCCTTACTTTTTTCAAAAGAATTCAATTATTTACTGTTCGGAATTTTTTTTTTTTGGTACCAGGTATTGAACTCATAGGTACTTGACCACTGAGCCACATCTCCAGTCCTACTTTGTGTTTTTATTTAGAGACAGGGTCTCACTGTGTTGTGTAGCGCCTCGCCCTTGCTGAGGCTGACTTCGAACTCACAATTCTTCTGTCTCAGCCTCCCAAAGTGCTGGGATTATAGGCATGCAACACCACGCCCGGTTTACTGTTTGAAATTTTAAACAAGTCTAGAAATTGTATAATACAATACGGCTTTGACTCACCTCTACAATTTCAGGAAGACCATGGTGTACTCTCTATAAGATTTTGCTTGCTGAAGAGTTTGGTTCCAATCTAGAAAAGCATGAAGCTGTAGCTTCTTTTGTGTTCATTAGCTGACCCAAAAGTTCATATGTGAAGGCTTAAAGAGTTATTATAGAGCCAGAAGGATGTTTAGATTCTCTCGGCCTAATCTCTCATTATATAGGTATGGAAATCAAGACTCAGAGAGTTAAGTGATTGGCTTGGGGTCACACAGCTGGTGAGTGGTAGGGAGATGAGACTTGGTTTTGCCCCATACTCTTTCTGCCATCGGGTGCTATTCAGTGTGGTAAAGGCTATGACTCTACCACAATCATCTGTGTGGGTCATGGAAGTACTAGGAATAATCAGAGTTGCCTCTTATTTGATGGAGCAAACTAGAGTGTAATTATTGCCAATTGCTTACATGCTCTGAGGTACCCACAGACAATCTATATGTGTCCTTTATCAGGAATCATGTTGCATGTGGACTAAACCCAGCCAGCAACATCAGTCCCATTTGACTTCCTCTGTGCATGAAGGAATCAGTTGGCATTTAATTGAAATTTGGCATATTCTGAGCTGAGGTGGTCTTGCTTTTACCTTCTGAAAAATAGCATGCAGCTTTGGCCTACAAATTTAGATGCATACAGTAGGTTCTTATACTTGAGAGGAACTGGCCTATTACCCTTTGGAATGTTTCTGAATTGAGCATAAAAGTCTATGTCTTTGCCACCTTCTTTGTTGTTGCTTTCTCAGAAGTCTGTAGTTCCTCAGATTTCAAGGAGGTGTGTCTGGGCAGAGGTGTTGGGAGAGGGGAGATAAGTGTGCCTCCGTGTCAGCACGTCAGCAGCCCCACTGCAGCCTCCCATCCTCAGGGAGCTCTCAGCTGGCTATTTTAACAGAAATCCCTTCTTCACCCCTCTCTTGGAGTTGAGGAGGAGGTGAGAGGGCCTTGGCATGGTACTTGCACCCAGTGATCCTCCATAAAGACGCCAGCTATTACTATTGCTTTTATTATTCTCACAAGTTCTACATCTTCTGCACCACCCATAGGCTGATTTCCCTATGAACACAGGGACCTGGAGAAGAGGGAGCAAGACAGGGAGATGGGAGCAAAGAAGTGTGAAGGTTAGTGAGGGAGACTGAACAGCTCACAGCCCTGCCATGCTCAGCATCTTCTCCCTGCCTGCAAAGTCCTCCTCGCTTCTCTGATTCTGGAAGTCCTGACTGGCCTTCAGAGCCCTCACTTCCTCCCTCAGCAGAACCATTTGTGCACAACCACTGCATTTATTGGTGTGACTCAAGTGGCTGTTCTCACATGCTACCTTCTCCCAGGCCTGCTCATACTCGTGACTGTTGAGACCCTGCTATGAGCCAAGCACTTGGCATTGAACATAGCTTTTAAATTCTCACATCAACCTTAAGAAGTTGGTATTTCCCATGTCCTGTGATGAATGAAGAACTAAGGCTCTGGGGTCAAGGGACTTGTCCAAAGTCATCATGGAGTGACAGGGTAGAGGCAGGCTCAGGGCTGTCTAGTTCCAAACCTGTGCTATGCCCATTTGACATGGGCACAGCTGCCACTGGCTGGTGCCACAGTAAGCCATCCATGGTCAGCCATGGTCATGGACCTTTATCAAATAATGTTGTTGGGGGAACATGAGTGATTTGTTTTCTTTTTTTTTTAATTTAATTTTTTTTAATTGTTGATGGACCTTTATTCATTTATTTATATGTGGTGCTAAGGATTAAACCCAGTGCCTCACACATGCGAGGCAAGTGCTCTACCACTGAGCCACCATCCTAGCCCTTGCTTTCTTATTTATACATCTGTGTGTTCTCCAAATCTTTTTCAATGAGTCCACATTACTCACATAATTGACAATAATATCCGTGGCCGCTAACAGCACACTGGAGGTATCTCATATAATTTATTTTTTGTACAACTCTAGGGGAGGATTCTATGAAAATTGTCCTTGTTTTCTACAGGAGGAAACCAAGTGGTCAAGATGTTCAGTTATTTACCCACTGTGGTACATGCAATAGTTGTAGGGCTGGGGCTTAGACCAGGTGGGCCTGGGTCCCAAAGTGTCCTGTTGACCACTGAGTTTACTGCTTGCAAGTGCTTCTTAAGTTCACAGGAAGTATTTCATTTATATGAAATATCCACAATAGGCAAGTCCATAGAGACAGAAAGCAGATTCATGGCTGTCAAGGCATGGACTAGAGGCTAGCAAATGGAGAATGACTAGAAATGGATGTAGGGTTTTCTTTGGGGAGATAAAATATTCTGGAACGAGACAGTGGTGGTCACATCACATTGTGAGTGCACTATATGCCACTTATGGTCAATTTATTATTATTTCTGTTTTGCCACAATTATACACACACACACACACACCACACTGAGGATTGAACTCAGGGGTGCTTTATCACTGAGCAACATCCTCAGCCCTTTTAATTTTTTATTTTGAGACAAGGTCTTGCTAACTTGCTTAGGGTCTTGCTAATTTACTGAGGCTAGTCTCAAACTTGCAATCCTCTTGCCTTAGCCTCCTGAGTCACTGGGAGTGCAGTAAAAATCTTTTTCAAGAAGAAAAGTAAAGAAGAAGCTGGTACTAATGATGTATGTGTAGGGCAGTTACACTTTGGAGGCTCTTTCCAAGGAAGTATAAAATTTCATGAATGAAAGAGAAGAATAAGAAGATGCCCATGGATGTAGGGGACTCTGTAAGTCTGGTGTGGGAAACAGATGGCCATGAGAATTATTTGTTGTATCAAAAGGGTCTTCAAGTTGAATAATCACACTAAGGGTTATCAGTGTGCTACACATGATAACCATGGGTTTAGGTACTTTTATGATGCCTATTTAACAGATGAGGAAACTGAGGAAGAGAGAAGTTAAATGATTATGCCCCAAATTCCAGCTCTAGTAAGTGACAAATCTGGGCAGGTATCTGACCTTCAGGTCCACACTCTTTTTTTTTTTTTTTGGTACTGGGGATTGAATTCAGGGATACTTGACCGCTGAGCCGCATCCCCAGCCCTATTTTGTGTTTTATGTAGAGATAGGGTCTCACTGAGTTGCTTAGCACCTTGCCGTTGCTGAGGCTGGCTTTGAACTCATGATTCTCCTGTCTCAGCCTCCCAAAGTGCTGGGATTACAAGCTTGCGCCACTGCGCCCAGCAGGTCCACACTCTTTACTGTTACCATGATAGGCCTGTGTGTGCATCATGGTCAAATTTAGCTCTGAGAAAACATTCCCAACTTATCCTCCTGCTTTCATCAGTAATTACTTGTCCAACAGGGATAAGTGCTTCTAAAATATTGAGCTTGGGGAAAGTGCTGAACACAGGAACCCCAGTGAGGCTATGCCATGTGATGACAAATCATGTTCAAATTAACCTTGTGCCCTGAGGGTTGCCTTTGGTGGACAGCAGTGGAGAAGACGTGAGCTCCCTGCCAATTCAACTCTGTGGAGAGCCTGCCAGGCCTCCCGACTGTGGCCCAGTCTCTGGCCAGCACGCCCTCTGGCCTACTGTGGCACAATGGCCCACTCTGTAATGGCGCTGCAGCTGCCTAGGAAAAGTGAGCAGGGTGATAGCTCAAATGAGGGGAGGTGAGAAGGGAGCTGGAAAGACTGAGAAACAGAGTCAAACCCACCATCCTTTGCCATATATCTTCTTTACAGTCCTCATGGGTTTGGGACTATGATCTGGTGTATCAAGAGATACCAGTGCAGGCCATTGTAGATTTTTATCATTCAAGTTCTATTTGAATAAATAACTACAAAAACAGTAAGAATGACCCAATGCTATGCAAATATCTGCTTTTCACAAAAGTGTTTGTGGCAAAAGCCTGAAGTCTCAGATCTTAAAACTTCAGAGAATAATGATAGTAAGTCTCAGGGAAGCTCCAGGCAGAGGCTGAGGGGTTCCTGGAAAGTATCTGAGTATCAATTATGCATAGGGAGGGGTTTCTTCTGTTGATGGTAGTAGGGGAGTGACTATCCCCTAGTCATTCCAAATTTAAATTTGGGGCTAGGGATGTAGTTCAGTGGTAGAGCATGCTTAGCATGCATGAGGCTATGGGTGTAAAACAAAACAAAAACAAAAACCAGAACACCCCAAAACAAAGTCCCCCAAATCCACCAAATTTAAATTCTAGAGACTTCCACAGCTGTGTCCTCTGCTCTGCTCATGTCTCAATTTTCCCAACTCTAATTGGTCCATGGACTCCATCAATGTGAATTCTGTATTTCTCCTTTCTCCGCCTTCTCCTTGCCTATGTGGTGCTCAGTTACCTCCTGTGTGGACCATCCCAAAAGCCACCTAACTGGATTTCCTGGAAACCAGAGAAAACTGTCCCAAGCACAGTTGAGGTCAACTCACGCGCTTGTTTTAATTCCACTTTACTTACAGAACACAGCACAAACAGTCTGGCATGCAATGCACACGGTGGTCTATTCCATCTGATCTTTATTCATTGCTTATTTGACACACATTCACTGAATTTCTCCATGTGCCAGGCACTGGGATCCCCTCTATGGACACAAAGATGATAAACAAAGGCTTGGTACCTTCTTTCCAGGATCTTAGCTTATGGTGGAATTCACAGCCCGGGTGCTCTGGATATATATATATATAGCTAGGGCCACTATGAGGTCAGAGGAGGCTCCCTGGAAAAAGTGACTTGTCTAGGGTCTCCTGAAGTCACCTGAGGAAGGCATGGAGGGAGCCAGGTAAATGTGGGTTGACGTGAGGTGGACAAGGAAGTAGAGAGGGTACAGGACAATGAAAGGGCCAAAGATAAGAGAGTCTGAGCAGTTCAATATGGCCCTCACCTGTGAAGGGGGACATGATGACCAGAAGGAGAGGGTCTAGATTACAAAAGGCTTGAGAATATGTCAGGGAGCTCAGCCTTCATCTAGTACCAGTGGGAAGGCATTGAAGGCTTCAAGCAGGAGAGTAATAGGGACGGATATGTGTTTTAGAAAGATCGTGCTGTCTGCAGTTTGAGGAAGTGATTGGAGAACAGGGAAGCAGGGAAATTAGTTAGGAAGCACTTCAGGAGTCCAGGCAGGAGGTGATTATGGCATTGGAGCCACAGGGTAAAAAGCAGACAGATGTAAGAGAGATTTGAGATGTTGAGTGGGCAGGTCTTGGCAATTATTTGATGACAAGGGTAAGAGAGCAAGATGACAAGCCCATGGTGCAGATTTCTGTCTTGGGCAGCTGTGTGGTATCATTTTATGGGACAGGAACAGGTCTGGGTAAGGGTGGGAGTGTGAGACAACAGTGAGCTCAGGTTTGGACATACTGAGAGTCAGTGCCTGTAAGACATACAAGGAAAGATATTGGTTATTATTAAGAAAAATAGCCTAAGACAGAAGCCCAAGGGAACCCCACCTTTGAAGGGAAGCCTGCAGAAGAGGCTGACAAGGAAGAGGCACAGAGGCAGGAGGGAAAGCCGGGGGAAGTAGGTCATGGAAGTCAGCAAGTCGACTTAAGGATGGAGTAGTGCTTATTGATTGTCCTGAGCTGAGAGGTTGCCAACCACCATGGCAAGGGCAGAGTGGAAGGAGTCACTGCTGAGGCAGAGAGGAGTCAGGTGGAGTAGGTGAGAAGCCATCCAAGCTGAAACTGTGGAGGAAGGAAGTGAGGATGATGTCTGTCCAGAACTGTGGCTATGAATGGGGGAGAAGAAGAAAGGACTAACTGGAGAGCAACAGTCTTCAAAAGAGGTTTCTCTTGCTCTTTCCCTTTCTCTCTCCCTCCTTCCCTTCCTCCTTCCCTCTCTCATCTTTTCTTTTTTTCATCTTTCTTTCAATTTCAACAGGGAAATCACAAACACATCTGAATGGGCAGAGGCCAGTGGAGCAGGAAGAGGTGAAGATCCAGAGTCAGGGAGGCAAGGGAAGAATTGGTAGAGAAAGTTGTAGGAGAGGGAATCTGAGCCTAGTGGAGAGATTGGCTATGGGAGAGGAGAGATCCCTACTTCATAGTTGGCAAGAGGAAAAAAAGAAGGGCCAGATGCAGATGAGCTTGGGGTTTGGGGCCAGGAGCCCAGGAAGTCACCTCCTCATTTTTTCTAGCCTTGCCTTGATTAGCTCTTATACAAAAGGATTACACATACTCTTTCTATTGTAGTTAGACAAAGCCCATATACTAAAGGCTTGATTACTAGCCTGAGACCTTATTGGGAGGTGGTGGAACCTTCTAGAAGGTAGAACCTAGTGGGAGTAAGTTAAGTCATTGGGGGGGGCGGGTGAAGTAGATATTGGGATCTTGCCCCTTCTTCTTTCTTTCTTTCCTTCCTGGCCACCATGAGGTAAGCAGCTCACTCTGTCACATAGTTTTGCTATGATGTGTCACAGGTCCCAATGCAATAGGGCCAAGTGACCATGGACTGAAACCTCTGAAATCATGAGCCAAAATAAAACTTTTCTCCTTATAAGTTGATTTTTCTCAGGTATATTGTCACAGGGACAAAAAGCTGACTAATACACCTTCCCATGTGTGCCATCCTTTCTCCATTTCACTGCTTGCTCAACACTTTCCTCTTTCACACAACTTCATTCTATTTTTAAACGCAGAGGCATATCTGGGGTTTGTGGGATCTGGAGTGCTTTTCAAAAACACAAGAAGATATGAACACATTTCTATGGTTCCTCCTAGGACCTTGAAAAGGACCCACATAAGCTAGGTGCCCTGAAGGTTAAGCTTTATTAGCTTTGGCTTTAGTGTTCTTCAATTCAAGTGTTAAAATTCTATTCAAACTTCAAACTTGATGAACAACAACACACAAAATAAAACAAAGGAAGAAACCTCAACAAAACAAAAAGCTTCTTCCATGAAGTCCCTTGCACTGAAGGAAGGAAGGAGAACATTGACTTCCTCATCTGTAAAGTGGGCTAAGAGCATCTACCACCATGTTGTGAGAAGAAAATGAGGTAGCATGAGGAGTAGAACAAGTCTCATACTTGGTGCTTAGTGAATGGTTGCTGAAGAAGGAAAGAAATGCATGAACCTAGCTCTGCTTTTCTCACTGATCACTCTGACTACATATTAGTTATTTATATGCTTATCTTTCCTGTTAGACTCCAAATATCTTGAACATGTCTTGTTACTTTTGGGTCCTTTACAAGGTCTCTGTGTATCTTGCATATGGTAGGCATTCAATAGATTTATTTAGTGAATGTATGGATAAACTATGATGTATGCATCACTATATTGAGAAGGAAGTTCCTCCTTAGGAGACTTGTATAGAACTCCACCTAAATATGAGTTTTCCATTTGAAGCTGTCAATTCTTGGTGCCCACATTGGTGGTGATCAGTTAATAAAAGAACAGGAAGGACTGCAGCTATGTGATGGCAGAGAACAGCCATTTGGCTGAGGAAGCAGAATGTGGGGAAGTCAGGGCTGGAGACTTAAGCCAGCCTTCAGGGATTAGTCGGTGATATTAGGAGCCTTTAATACAAGACAATGGTGGAGAAATTGCTCAGGCTAAACACAATGAATTACAGCACCCCCAAACTAGGCAAAAGCTGTCAAATACAATCCAGGAAGACAAGTCTAATGAATATGTAATATAATATGGGAAGATTTCTTACTTTATTCATTTTGAATATATTGCTGCTTTGGGAGAACTCATTTCCCAGAGCTCCCCGTATGGGGGAAAGTGCTTTTCTGTTTACTTCTCAAAGGGCTGTTGTGAAGATTAAATGAAACAAATTATGTAAAAGTGCTTTGTAAACCATAAATGCCACATACATATTCTTTATTATTGCTATAATTTTTGCCACCTTGGCCTTATTTTTCTTCCTTCCCTCTAGGGGCTCCCTCTTCTCCCTCCCCTTTCTCCTCACAGACTCTATGTCCCACCACTTTCCCTAAAGTATCTTTATTCTCCAAACATATATGTATACTCCTAGGCTCCACTATTCCACATGTCCAGGATGTCCTATGTCAACTATTATCTGCCTATTCCTCAGCTTCTAGGTGTGTTAGTTTACTGTTACTGTAACAAAATATTGATGGTATCTAATTTTAAAAAAGGAAAAGTTTATTTTGGCTTCAGTATTGTAAGTTTCAGCCTGTGTTCAATTGACTCCATTGCTCTTAGGCTGTGGCAAGGCAGTACATCATGGTGGCAGAGGAACCCTGGATGATCAGGAACAGAAGAACAGAGGAGGAGGAAAAGACCAGGGTCCCACAATCCCCTCTGAGGCATGGCCCTACTGACTAGAAGACCTCCCAATAGGCCTTACCTCTTAAAGGTTCCACCTCCTCCCAACAGTGCCCAGCTAGGGACTAAGCCTTTAACACATGGGTCTCTCATGCCAGATATTTTCTATAGTAGTACTGAAGTTCTTGACAATAGAAGAATGCCTGAATCATTTTGATCCCCCATCCTGGGAACAATTACAGACATGTAGAAGCTCAGTAAATGTTTGCTGGGTAGAAAATGCTCTCACATGTTGGGAAAATAGTCCTTGTATCACTTCATCTACATTCTTTTGTTGTGTGGCCTTCCTAAGGGACGGAAATTTGGTTCCCAAGACACTACCTACTTTATTATTCCTAAGACAGTAAAGCCATAAATATTCCTTGTTACTCTACAAATCTGAAACAAAAGACCCAAAAGACTCTGTTTTTCCTTTGTAAATCAGAATATTTCTATTCTGACGTAACTTCTAAACTATCCTTAATATCACACTGAGGGAGGCAGCTTTTTGCAGTGGAAAAGTCTGACAAGACAGTCAAGGATGTGGGTTTAGATCCACATAATCTTATCTAAAATGCTTGACTCCTTGGAGTTTTAATTTCCTCTTGTGTGAAGTGAAGATAATAATCCTGTCTTGCCTTCCTTATGGGGATGTTGTCAAGATTAACAGGATGATGCGTGTATCTACCAAAGCTTTGACGTATGCTTCCTCCTCCCAGTACAATCTTTTTAGGCAGGGGCTTTGGTAGATGCAAAATACATTTATTAATACACATTCCTAAAGGATCACAAAAGAAAGGAAAATACCAGGAAAATGTGCAGCATTAGCTATCCCTGCTGGCAGATTAGTTGATGGATATTACCAGGTAGATTATTCTGGGAATGACAAATAGGATAACTGGGTGGGAAGAATGGGGACATAAAGTATATGCCCATGGTAACCTGCTCATTAATGAGCTCTGTATTGGTTTTCTTCTCTGTCTTACTTCCCCACGCTGTGACCCCACTCCCAAATAGAGATTGCATCCTGAAGAATCTACTTGCACTAAAATCCCTAGTTCAGAGTCTGCCACTGGGGAAATCTAACCAACATTCCTTATCTGAATTGCCAGTCTGGGACAGGTTCTCTGGCTATTCTTTCTAATAACATGATGAGACTTGGTGGCTCAGATGCTATTTCAGTTTATCTATACACATTTTCTTGTGTGAATATTTAGCTAGCATCTGTTTCTTGTGTTAAAGAGTATGAATTAGCAAATGATAGCCTTCTGCCCAAATTCAGCCATGATTACCCATTTCCATATTGTCTGTGGCTCCTTTTGGCTACAACAGCAGAGCTGAGTAGTTTCAACAAAGACCTTATGGATTACAAAGATGAAATATTTACTATCTTGTCCTTTTTACAGAAAAAGTTTATTGGTCTCTATACTAGGCTGTAAGCTTGTATCAGTCAGCTTCAGCTGTGTAAGAAACTATTCTCCCCAAATTTAATTGTTTAAAAGAGGCACCATTAATTTAGCTCACAATTCTATAAGCTGGCTAGATAGGTTTTCTGGTTTAAGCCTAATCAACTGATTTACACTGGGCTCTCTAATGTGGGTCAACAGGTGGGTCAACTGGAGGCAATGTTCTTAGAATGATCTCACTCACATGTTAGAAGTTGGCAGTTGTTGGCCATAAGACAGTTGCACTTGTACCATCTCTCTCTCACTGTCTTGCAGGCTAGCTTGAGCTTACTCACATGCTGGTAGTAGCAGAGGGTCTATAAGCAGTCAGAGAGGACAAAGCACAAGCATTTTTCAAGTCTCTATTTACACTGTTTTGGCTAAGATCCCACCGGTCAAAACCAGTCACATGGATGAGTTCAGAGTCCAAGTGGAAAGGCATGGAAAGGGCACACAGATGTGTGGACACACAGGGGAAGAGCCTATGGTTACTTGTACAAGTTACCATGAAGCTCCACAAGGGTGCAGAATCTGTGTGTATTTGTTGACCATTCTATGTTGAAAGGTAAAACATAGAGCCTGGCATGCAAGTAGGTGCTAAATAAATACTTCCTGAGTGAATATTTTAACTGAGTAACAACTACTGTTTACTGACACTTTGCTATTTAATTGATGATATTTTAAATACTTTATATACATTATCTAATGCTTATCTAATGTCAGAGTTTCAATGTAGAATGTTTCCCAAAGGCCCATGTGTTAAAGGCTTGGTCATTAGGTTGGTGCAATGGGAGGCAGTGGAAACTTTAAGAGGTGGGACGTGTTAGGATGTGTTAGGTGTTGGGTGTAACCTTGAAGAGAATAATGGGACCCCAGTCTTCTTTTCTTTTTCACATTCCAGCCATGAAGTGAGTGGTTTTGCTCTGCCACACATTTCTGCCATGACATACTGCCATGCTATAGTACCAAAGGCAATGGGGCCAACTAACTATGGACTGATACCTCCAAAATTATGAGCCAAAATAAACCTTTTTTATTTATAAGTGTATTTATCTATCTCAGGTATTTGTTATAATAACAAAAGACTAACAAATACATCATATGAGATAGACATCATCTGTACCATTTTCCAGACAAGGGCTCACACGTGGACATTTGCCCTGTGTGACAAAGATAGTAAGAGAGGATGAGGATCAGAGTTTGAAACAAGTTTTTTATTCTAAAGCCTGTGCTGTTAAATACTATTCTAGATGCTGGTTTTGTGTTTTACCAAAAGCTTTACAAAAATTTTTTGTACTTTAAAATGCCTTTATTTTTATTATTTTCATTTTAAAATGAGAGCAGAGTGTTCCCTGTTTGTCTTGGCCTCTTTTGCCATACCTCCTCGGAGACCCAGAGGTCCTGTTAACACTTCATCATCAATCTCCCATTCCAGCACCAGGCGGTGCTTTTGACTTAAACAGTTAGCTTGTGGGGCAATCAACAGTCCCACACCTAAAATCACTGCTCTTGACAGATCAGCAAAGTTAAGGGCCAGAATTTTACTCAAGAGGGTAATAAATCCAGCCCCAAAGGTAGCTGCTGAGAGGTGCTGAAACTGCTCTGTTATCTTATCACTTGGACCATTCAGGCTTTCTGTGGAGGAATCCCTGGATCAAACTCAAAACAGCTTCTAGTCAACATGGTCTTCTGAATGACCATTGTTTATCCAGAGTTCAATAATTAATCAACTCCACAAACATTTATTTAGCACTTACAGTATTCCAGGCATTATGCTATTCACAATGGGAGAACGTAAGAGAACAAGAGTCCCTGCTGTCAAGTTGCTCAGCTAACCAGATAATTAATTATTCGACAGCATATTGAGTGTGCTGATGGAGACGTGCCCAAAGAGTACACAAGAGGGGCAGTGAACTCAGTTTGAGTGGTGAGGGTTGGAGGGGAGGATGGGGACATCTCTTGTACAACCTCTGGAATCTAATTCAGGTTCAAACAAAATTGTGCTTCCTAAGCTGTAGTCAGGTGTTGGAGTTCACAGACGGGACAATTTGTTGTTTCTGGCACTTGTTAGTGATACAATTTTGGAAAAGCAAACTTTTCTAAGCCTTAGTTTACTTACTTATAAAATGGGTTAGGACTAGCATCTGCCTGATAATATAATTTTTTTGGTGAGGATTAAATAAGAAAATACATATGTCAAGTGCTTAGCACAATTTGGGGCACATAGTAAATGTCCAATAAGTGAAAGGTGGTTATTAGTGGGTGAGGTAATAGTAGGGCTGGCAGCAGCATCGTCAGCTCTATTCATCACTCTTTCACTCATTTAACAGATATTTGCTAAGTGTCTGCCATATGTCAGACTCTATGGGGAACACGAAAATGACAAGATCCACATCAAGTCTTTTAAAAGCCTTCAGTTTGTTGTAGAGAACACACACATATAAATAGCTATCCTCCTGTCCGTGCCCAGGCTATACTCAGTAAGAATGGGCCTGGAATTCTCCTGCATGTAAAGAAATGTTTCCCCATCACACACACAGCATTCTTTCCCTTGGACCATTCCAATTTTTTTTGATTTCAGATATTGCTCCCATTTTTCATTTGTAATTTCAATTTTGTCCTCCTTGGTGCCTTATGCAACTCCTTCTGTGCTGATTGACCCCTGGCTTTCAGTTTTGACCAAGGTTGATAGTCTTTTGGATTATGTGATTGGAGTCACTTGAGGCAAATGTACTTACCTGCTTAGCCCGAGTAAGAGTAGACCCAAGAGGGTCTACTCTTGGGTCTCTTCATCCTGAGAGGTTGAAATCAAAGGCAAATCAAAGGTAGAGACCAAAAAGAATCCTCCAAGGTGGAATGGAAAAGTGCTATGCAGAGCACAAGGAACACCAGCATCACCAGGCTCCTCCACATTGGTGGGTGGGAAGCAGCAGACCCTTATGATGGGATCCATTATTTTTTGGCAGCACAGAGCTCATCCTTGCAGCCTCATACCTGACCTCATGCATCTCCATGTATATGCACTTTTATTAACATATACAGAGCTTTTTGCTAAAACTTGATGTTGTAAAAATCCATCAGTTTATTTATTAATTGTAGCAAACTAGTTTCAGCCATCGGAAATTAGATGCTAATTTTTCAATAAGCCCTGTCTCTAGGGATAGTTCACAAAATCAAACAGAAAAATACCTGGCCAATCTAATTTATTATCACAATCAAATCATGCTAAGTGGCTATTTGTGGGGTAAGCTTAAAGTAGGGAATTATGTTAGCAAATTCTAATCAATAATTATTATTTAATGATCAACAAATTCTAAATTGTCTCCAATTTTGATATTATAGATCAGATTGATGTAGATTAAATAAGAAAGATCTAGATCCTTTTTTAATTCACTCTACCCTCAGACAAGATGTATTGCACTGTTGTTGACTGAGCACTAGATTAACCTGGATTCACCTGGATTCACACCATGGTTCCTTCATTTCATGGCAAGATGGGGCAGATCAGCTATTCTCGCTGAGTCTTGAGTTCATCATTCATGAATGGGCAAAACAAATTCTGATTTTCAGAACTATTACAAGGATTAAATGACACAGTATTTATGAAGGTACTGCTAAATAATAACAACTAAGATTTGTTGAGTAATTACCATGTGCTAGGTCCATGTATGTGTTCCTAGCGCATCATGTGGTAGACTACATATATTAACTTATTTAATTTTTACTGAACCCTATGGAGTAATTTTTATTACTCCCATTTTATAGATAAGAAAACTGAGGCATCAGGACCTTTAATAATTTGATCAAAGTTCTCAAAATGAATAAATCAGTCTGGTCATAAAGCCTATATATTAACCACTATCATCCATACCTAACCACTAGGCTATTTGGCCACTGATTCATTGTTCTGCACACACTGCATGCTCAATAATCACAAATGTGGCCAACCATTGGAGTTTTTACCAGAGTGTTTTGAAGATAGCACAGTGCTTGTTCATCTCTATCTGTTTTTCACAGTTGTTAGCACTGGACTTGGAATAATAGAAATTTGTGTGTGTGTGTGTGTGTAATTAATTGGAAGAGTGAGATTGGAGGAAGGAGCAGGGGGCAAAAAGAACAAGATGAGATTTTACTAATTCCATAAGTAGCCTGAAATCCATTAATGTTATAATCCTCATTCAGTCTTTTGGGGGAAACATCTTCTCTACTACATACCAGTATATCAGAACCAGGCTAAACTCTGCTTAGATGACCCCAGGTCTGAGAAATCAGTCCTGGAAATATGTTTTAGGGAAATTTTGGTAGGTAACAAAGAAACAAAGTTGGAACAGTTGGTGAGTTAATATCTGAAATGCAATTCGGATGAAGTCATATCTAGACTCTGCCAATTTTCAATTGCTTCCAGCATCTTAAACACCACATGCCAAAACCTTCCATCCTCTTCACTCACCAAACACCTCTGCTTCCTAGTCACTGCGGATCAAACTCCTATCTTTGAATTCTCCTTCTCCCTGAGTTTCCCCTGCCCCCAGCTACTCAGTTTCCAAGACCAGAGACTCAGTCTTGTCCTTATCATGCCCACTGGTCCCCAGTTCCTCATTCTTCCCTGTTATCTACTGTGCTCGAGCCTCCTCTCTGCCCTCTCTGCCTATTCTCATCTTCCTCTAATCATCTCTGCGACTCTGTTGCTTTCATTTTTTTTTTTTCTGATTGCAGTTTTAAGTCTATTGTTTTCCTGCTGGAAGATCATCGATGGATCCCCATTGCCTGCTGGAATACACACTCCTTTACTTTGAATTTGTGGGGCTTTTATCATATGGCTCCACTGAATAATTTAGGTTCTATGCCCTCTTCCCCTCCCACATTCAACTTCACACTTAGTTCTCTAACCTGTGCGTATGATTTATAGTTCTACACACATTACCTGTTCTTCCTTCCTTCTAGGTCTTTATGGACTACTGTCCCCTCTACCTGGAACCTCTTTTCTCACCTGCCTATCATTCACATCAGGTTATTGCTGTTTACTAAGCAAACCCAGAGACAAGTCATCAAGGGTCAGGAGGATCCTTTCACATCTCTTCTCAAAAGACACATTGTCTAAAACATTGTTCTCATCAGCTGTCCCAGCACATCATTAGTTTCTTTATTACTTACTGTGCTTTTATGTCTGTTTCATGAGTGGCCTGTGTATCAAATCTAAACTTTGTCTTTCTTAGGAACTGGTCCATTTCAGCCTTACTTATTTACCTAATGGCCCATGCTGATTACTTTTGTAGAAGGCTCCTTTGAATAGCTTGATGAGAAATGGCATCCACTACTTAGGATAGGAATTATAGACTATCTAGCTATGGACATTCTATCTAGCTATGGACATGTTTCCATGGAAGGAGGGGTAGAGCCAGCAGCCAGGCCCAAAACAGCAGAGGTAGATGATGGAGGTGGAATGGGAGAAGCCATAGCTTCCAGGTGGCAGGTGTTCACTCCTTTTCCTTTTGACCTCTTTAGATACAACTGCTATTCCTCAAATGCCTTGAGTACAGTGAACTAAATCGAATTATTTTCCTCTCAAAGAGGATCAGGATAGAAGGTTTTGGACTTAGCCAACATAGAATGGATGTAAACATGTTCAGCTAAAGATCATCTCTGATACAGTGGGCTTTACCATTATCTTATTGACAATCAATAAAAACATTTTTATCCCTGTCTGCATTTTGAAGACTTTAGGATACTCCCAGCTTGGCACCCAGTCATCCCATCTGCTTTAAACACATAAGTAAGGTTACCTTTTCCAGAAGTCTATAATTCCTATCCTAAGTAGTGGGTGCCATTTCTCACCAAGCTATTCAATCTAGATGACCTCTGGTCACTTTTTGTCAACTGATATATACCATGGTTTTAATGTGTTTTTCTCTTTAGACATCTTATTTAATAGATATTGCTGATTCATTAACATTGAGCTCATGGCCAACAACATTGTAATTCATGCCTAAATGGCCCTTGTCTAACAAAAGTATTTTCTGCATAAGGCACGTTGCAACTTTCTTGCATTTAGCAACACTAGACAGTACTGTAGCACTACCCTCAGGGACCATTTTAAACAGCAAAAATCACCAACAAAAAGCACAAGATGTGAAAAATGTGGCACTAAAATAGGCCACAAAAAGGATACTTGTTTACAGCATGAGAGCTGAAGCAATCAGGAAGAGTGTTGCCTTGTTCCACCTCAGCTGGGAATGTGTACATCGGCTGGTTCAAATTTTTTTATTGCTCTGCACATGACTGTGGATGACCATGAAAGCACAGTAAGTATAGATTTGGGGTTTTCTAAATTCCGAGTTGGCATATTCACAGTGATGGAGTTCATGAATGATGAGGACAAACCATGTGTTATAAAAGGCACATTGACAACAAGTTATAAGATTGGTGAAACAAAATTGAGGCAAAAACAAAATATTGGAATATGGACCAGCTATGTAATTTGCAGGGCCCAGGAAAAAGTGCAAATGCAGGGTTCCTTCTTCAAAAAGACAACAGCAAAGCATGAAACCACACATGGGCCCTCTGCAAATGCGGCCCCTTGACTACGAAACAGTTCCCGTGCCCCCAAGCTGGACCTGGCCCCAACACCTGGGGAGCAAGATTTGGGGTGGAATCAAGAATAGTTTTTTGGAGATGGTGGTGGTTGGGTGGCTTGGAAAAGTAGCTTCAGTGAGTGGCTGAACACTATCAACTCACATGATGCCTTTTGTGTTTACACATAGGGCAGTCTGGATGTGTGCTAGGGCCTCCAGAGTACAAAGGTTGTGTGACATTTATTGACTATGCCAGGTACTGGGACAAATGCTTAACATGCTTTCTCTCACTTAATCATCACAGTAGTCCTCTTCAGGGTGATGCCATTATCTTCCCTGTTTTATAGTTGAGGAAATGGAGGCTTAGTGAGGTGAAGTAACTTGCCTAGTGTCAAACTGCAAGGGACAGGGGATGAGTTTGAATCCTGTCCCTCTGACTCCAAAGTCCCACATTTAATCTTAACCAGTCCATATTTCCTTGTTTAATATGAAATACACATATGGCTAACCTTGGTAGTCTCACTATTGATGGAACCAAGTAAGCAGACACACAGATCACATGCATCACAGAGATGGCACCTCTATCCCAAATCTGCTCCTCCATCCTATTGAGTCATGATGAAGAAAACACAATTATGCAATTTAGACAGAGCCAGGGACCTTATGTTTGGATAATCACTTATTATTTACAAGCTGCTTTCACATTTTTATTATATACATTCCTACAATGGTCCCAGAAATTTCTTACTTCAAATTTTACAGATGGGACACTGATTGTGAGGAGGATGAGTGACCAGCTCAAGGGCTGGTGACAAATAAAGGCTGGAACTGAAACCTAGAGTTTTAAGCCTCTAACTCAGTGTTCTTCTGGCTCAGCCCCTCAGTCTTTACCTAGGACCATTTGGTGGTGAGTCCATTAGTCAGTCTCCCTTTATCCACAGTTTTGCTTTCTGAGGTTTCAGTTATCTGCAGTTAACCACAATACAAAAACATTGAGTGGGAAGTTCCAGAAATAAATAATTTATATATTTTAAATTGCATGTTATTCTGAGAAGCATGAATGCAATCTGCCAATTTTCCATCCAGGCAGGGATATGAATCTTGTCTTTGTCCAGTGTATCCATACTGTATATACTGCCCACACATTAGTCACTTAATAGCCATCTTGGTTATCAAATCAACTGACACAGTATGTTAGTGTTTGTGTTTAAGTAACCCTGATACAGTAGTCCACTGCTATGTCACAGTGCCTATATCATTCACCTCACTACATCTCTTCATGGAATCATTTTATTAACTCATATCACAACAAGAAGAAGGGTGAGTATGGTACAGTAAGATGGAGAAAAAAAGGAGAGATTACATTCATCTAACTTTTATTACAGTGCATTGTTACAATTTTCCTATTCTATGAGTTGTCATTGTTAATCTCTTACTGTGACTAATTATAAATTAAACTTTATCATAGGTTTTACGTATAGGAAAACCCAGTATACATGATTTCAGGCATCCACCGGGGGTCTTGGAATGTATCTCTTGATGACAGGGGGCCTTATGAGGTTTAAAACTTGAGAGTCCAGAGACACATTGGCTCTCTTTCACCTAGAGCCTCTGATACAGTTTGTGTGTTCAGGTTTGCTTAGCAAACACATTCTCCTTTGGATTCTGGTTCTTTAATAGTGGGGCAGGAACACAGAGTGTTCAGCAGTATAATTAATACTCGGAATAGTATACATGACAGGAATCTTCTGGCAGTTTGGGCTCGATTTGTGGACTATTCAGCTGAGAGGATTTTCTAGCTTCTCAGAACAGGTTAATTAAGCAAAGTTGCTGGAGGGGGGTTCCCCTGGTACGGGGAAGGAGAGCAGAGCAGCGTTTGAAGACTCAGGCACCGACTGGCATCCTTACCCAGGACTGAAGGCTCTTTGGATCCAAAAAAGGAGCCTTTCTTTGCTTTTTGCTGCTTTGGCTATGGTCACCTCCCTCTGTCTCACAGCCAGTGTGCCGAGGTCCTCATGGGCCCTCTGTCTTATAGCAGATGTGAGGGGATGGAGGGTTCTTTCTCTTTCCAGCTGCAGCCAAAGGAGGAGGGCAAGGTCCTTTCTACTCTATGCTGAGTTGGGCTGTGTGTTTGTGGGGGGGGGGGAGTTAGAGGGGGAATTAAGTGAGATGCTGGCTCTGTTTTCCAGATTTAATGGTTAGCGTCTGCTGAGGCTATTTGCACTGTAAACGAAATTAAACAACAAAAAGCAGAGATGAAGCAAAACAACCCAAATGATCAAAAAACATTCTGGTGGTGGGTGTAAAATTCACTTTCTCTCAGTAGCAGAAGTCCAAGTGTGTATATTCATTGGAAAGATAAACTGTTGAGCAGAATACCTATGTAGTCACTTTTTCTCAGAGACACATGCATGTGCATACATTTAAAGAGGAGCGTGCAATTTGCTGCCCTGAGAAGTGTCACACGTCCGCGTAGTTAGTAGTACATTTCACACATGCACGAAGGGTCTGAATCTCAATAAGTCACTGGAGACCTGTGAAAATTATCAAAGGGGTGAGTAGAAATTCAGCGATTTTATTCCGTTAAGGAAGAAATAATTCTGTGATAGCTAACCATCCTTCTGTCTCATCAAGAAATTTTGTGATAGACTCATTCTATGGAAAGTTTTGTCTACAGTTTTCCATCTGCTGTGATAATCATTATTAATCAAGCTGTCGTCATACCATCTTGGGCTGTGATTTTGTCAACTCCTCAGTGCTAAAGAGGGTCAGTCCTGAGAAAGAAAGATGTACCTAGGGGCTTGGATGGTGTATCTTCTTACATCATGTGAGAAGTCTCTGGGCTGTTCAATACTATTTTCCAAAAGAAACAGAAAACAAAGGCTGCAAACATCTACAGTTTCTAAAATGCACCCAGCAGGTTTTCCTGAGATCTTATTTGAGCTGGGAAGTCAGTTTCCTATTCCAGATATACCTACGTTGAGTTTATACAAGTCTTAGAGTCCATCAGAACATCTATATGAAGTCGGCCCCATGATGTCTTGGCCTTTGTCGAGAACACATGCTCTATTCTCACGTGGCTGCATCCCAGAGGGAAGAGGGAACTCCTGGGTCCTTATGAAGGTGACTTACTTGTCCAGAGATGCCTTGAGTGGGTGGTCCACAAATGTCAGCGCTTTTCTTTTCTTTTCTTTTCTTTCTTGATGCTAGGAATGGAACTCAGGGCCTCACACATGCTAAGCAGGTGTTTTCTGCCATTGAACCACATCCCCAACCCCTTCTTTGTAATTTTTCTTTCTTGTTTGTTTAATATTTGTAATATTTTTAGAAAGCAATTTAAGAATAAACAATGTTTTAAAAATAATTCAAGGATTTCATGCACCAGCTGAGGTAATTGGCTACATGTGGAGTTATTTTAAAAATTAGAACCCAGTGCGAAGGCAGGAGACAGAAGGTGGATTTCCATTTCATGATTAGGTCAGTGGCAGAAAACTTATGAATATGACTTGGAGCTTCCATACATTATAATTCATCATATTGGAAATATTAATGAGACTTAATAGACTTTAGCCTATCTCTCTGGAATCCTTTGGGTCAAACTTCCTTTCCCTTCCTGGCCTGTCTAACCCATTTCCCAATATATTCCATTTTCAAGGCAGAAAATGGAGCCTCTCCCTGCCAAAAACTAAACAAAGTTATCAGAGCAATAAGTGATATGGCAAATATATTCAGACTCATGGATAGATCTCTTATATAGAATGGAAATTACAATAATAAAACTAAGATCAAGTGGTCATTATGTGTCAGAACACTGTGCTAAGCAATTTGCATCCATTGTCTCATTTTATTGTCACAACAATTCTATAGCAAGTCACTATTAATATCCCCCTGTGCAGGTGATTTTTAAGGAAACTTCCCAAGTCCTACAATGAATCAGAAGTAGAGCTAGCATTGGAAACCAAGCTTGTATGATTCTAGAGCCCATGGTCATCAACATTGTGGTCAACTGGAAAAAGTAAGTTTCTAGCAACAAATAAATACTGAAGTTTATGGCAAATTGATGTCAAAGATATGCCTTAGTCTTCGAGAAAAGAGTATCACTACATTCAGTCATCTGGATAGTTAGAGATTTCCAGGTCAATCTTGATTTACCCAGGAGTTTGGGTAACCTGAAAATGTTGTTGCCAAATAATTTAGATTAATTAACATTTACATTCCTTTCAATAGATTTTTCTCTCAATCCCTTGAATTTCAATTGTATATTAATATCTAGATTTCCCCTTTCCTATGGAGTTTCCCCGTTCTTCAGTTTTTCTGACTTTTGTGTTCCTTGAGTTTTTATCTTAGTTCCATTGTCATCAAGTGCATCATGGTGTGTCTTTGCTTAGAGGACATTTTTCTTTGTACTTTTTGATTTCTATTCTGCATATTTTTCTCAGAGTAAGCCAGGACTACCTCCTGAAGAAGGCAGTTCCCATTCTTATTGACTATTGTCTGATCTTTTGCTCTGCATTAGTTGAACTTCAATGTTTCCAATTTTTCTCTTCACATTCCTGCTGCCTTTATTTACCTTGGTTTCTGCCCCCCCTTTCTCTCCTTTTCTATTTTAAATGTTTAACACAGTGCTTCCCACTGAGGAAAATAGCTCCTCTAGGAAAGAGGAGGAGCATCTTCCCAAGCTGCCAATTCAGCCTGGCAGTGGGGAAGGTAAGAGAGAATTGCTTACCTAATTGCTACATCTAAAATTGCTGATAGGCATAGAAAAACCTTGTACAGTGGTTGAAAAGCATGGAGTCCATGAATTTTCCAGGGCTGGGTTCATTGCTCATCTCTCTGAAGGATGGTGTTCCTGCTAACAGAATTCTTCTGTTTTCCTATGGCTGTTTTGTTATCTTTAGGCAATGAGTCAAGCTGCATGCACCAGTGGGGGTGGCAGCTGCCCCAGCTGTCACTGTCCTGGCATGGCTATGACCCTTCTCTCTCTATCAGCATCAAGAAGATGCTGTCATCCTGAGACCCCAGCAAAGCACACTGCCCCACCCAGTAGATCACAAGTTGTCTCCACCTCTTTTCATTTCACCAATTGTGATATTCTCAGTACAGGAGATGAAGAGGAAAGACAGGGAAATGGATGCATTTCTGCATCTGGATGGTGAAATTTCTTTTTCTCTTTCTCCTCTCCTCTTCTCTCCTCTCCCCCCTTCGTTCCTTCCTTCCTTCCTTCCTTCCTTCCTTCCTCTCGTCCTTCCTTCCTTTCTTTTGTTTTTTAACAAAAGTAAGGGATAGAACCCAGGGCCTTTCACAATCTACCATACATTCTGCCACCAAGCTATACCTATAAAATTTCATTTATTTGAGGTTTTCTTTTGCTGGCTATAGTTTTGAATCTAATGTAATGTTACTGTAACTAATTCCTGGCAGATGATTTTTTTTAAAGGCACAATTAAATCAAAGCAGACTTTTCTTTTGGTAAACTATTTTTAGTAAAATGCATAGGATTAAGAAAAAAAACCCCGACACTAACGATATACTCAATCTGGATGTGAAAGCATGTTGTTAAGTAAAAAACATTATACACGCTTTGATAATATCATTTAAGAGATTTAACCGTGTGTAAGTAAGTATTAATAAGTGGAAAGGCCTCTTTATAGATACTCTAGTGAAACATTTTAAAGTATTAAAAATGCTAAAATGCCTATAGATATACTGTTTAATTTGCATAAAATACTATACAGGGAGTCACTATATAAAAGGACAGAGATGACAGGATGTGGAATCTGAAATATCCAGGTTCAAAAAGTATTTAAGGAGGCCTAGAGTGAGCAGTACTGGGATTGAACCCAAGTCCCAAAGTGTGAACTCTACCACTGAGCTACATCTTCAATCCCTCTACTTTTCTTTCTTTCTTTTTCTTTTTCTTTGCAGTGCTGGAGATCAAACCCCAAGCCTCAGCCTCATGCACACTAGGTAAGTGCTCTACCACTGAACTACGCCTCTAGCTCCCTTATTTTTCTTAAAAGAGATAGGGGATCAACTATATATTGTTCAGTGTTTTAGTCAGCTTTTGCATTGCTGTGACCAAAATACCTGACAAAAACAACTTAGAGGGGTAAAAGTTTATTTGAGGCTCATGATTTCAGAGGGCTCAGACCATAGACGACTGATTCTATTGCTCTGAACCCAAGGTAAGGCAGCACATCATGGGGGAAGGACCCAGTGGAGGAAAGCTGCTTAGTTCATGGCAGGGTCAGGAAGCAGAGAGAAAGAAAAGGGGAAGGGGATGCAGAAAGAATGAATTTTCCAGTGCAACTCCCAGTGACCCATCTCTTCCAGTCACACCCCACCTGCCTACAGTTAACACCTTAGGATGAACTGATTGGGTTGCAGCTGTTATAATCTAAAATTTTACCTCTAAATATTTCTGCATTATCAGGAGCACCTCATATCCAAACTAAAATACCCAGATGGGCCTCAACTTTTGATCCTCCTGCCTCAGCCTCTAGAGTAGCTGGGACAACAGGCACATGCCACCATGCCCAGCTTTTCAGCATCTCCAATTTCAAAGTCAATTTTAAGTCACTAAATGATATACACCCATTATCTAGTCTGTGTGGTGACATCTATAAGATATCAAGTGCCTAATTACATATTTTTAAAAAAGGAAAAACAGAAAGTTCCTTTATTGAAGGTCAGCTTTAAAATGAGAAGTGTTTTATTGATGCCCCCCCATAATATAAATGATCCTGAAGTTTCCCTTTCTCTCTTTTCCACTGAAGAGAATTATGAGTGAGAGAACGCAACCCACTGAGAAGCAAATCCTCACTGCAAACCCAATAGTTGGCATTCCTGACTTGATTTATTGCCCTGACGTACTCCCTTCTCCCTGGCAGGAGCATCCTCACCCCTGCCCAGGACCGCAGAGCCATCTCCTCTGAGTTACTCACCAGACCCGCCATCCATTATCCCCTCCACTCAACAGCTGTTTCTTGCTTGCTCTCCATGCAATGTGAGGCTTTTTAAAGTCTTTTTTAAAAAATGTGTATTTAGTTTTCCTGATTTCCTTTTGAGATCTAGCTAAATGATTGTTCTTCCTTCCGCCCCCATTACTATATTTGACACCACCAAACCAAGCATCTGTCTGTCCCAGGGTTAATGTCTCAGTGAATTGGACAGGTAGAGCCTAGTCACTGGGGGGCTACAGCCCTATCAGCCTTTACTGTGGTACCAGCTTCATGGCCAACATTGTGACTGGAGCATCTCTGGAAGGTGGGAGTCACGAGTCCTGCATCTTGTGCTCCCAGCACCCGGAACCACGCAGACTGCATCAGGCTCCAACTGGAAAACAGGCTGCTGCCTTCCTTTCCTTCCAGGCACTAGTGTAATGGGAACTGGAGGATTCTGAAAAGGAAAATGAACAGCAAAGAGGTTCGTGCTTTTGCTATTTCCAGCTGACTGGACAGCCTACACAGAGAATCTTCAGAGCGGGCCAACAAACAGAGCCAAAATGTAAAGTTTTCCACCTCTCTGGTAACTTTCCCCTTATAAATGAAACCAGTACTTGTTTTCATAGTTTACCCAAAGGTAAAACACATCAATGACTATTTTAACTCTCATTTTCTGCCTGGTAAATTTCAGAGACAGAGGAATAGTTACTTGCTGTAAAGCACACAGTCAGTGACACAATGTAAGTTGGAAGTCAAATGCCTGGCGTGGTGGTGCAGGCCTGTAGTCCTAGCTACTCAGGAGGCTGAGATGGGAGGATGGTTTGAGCCTAGGAGTTGGAGACTTCTCTGCACGACACAATGAGACACCATCTCAACAAATAAGTAAACAATAAATAAATTGGAAAATGAAAGTCAAGGTCTTTTGAGTTCTCCAGTTTTGTCCACTGAGCCTGAGGACAAAATAGTCTAAGAAACATGTACTGACACACTGCAAATTCTACAATCTTATAAATCTTTCAGAAGATTTTTGAGACAACATAAACCATAAAGTCATGTTCTGGGTGGTTTTCCACCAGATCTGCCAGGTGAGATATTTTCTGTATTTCCTAGAAGCCTATTTGTCACATTTTATAACCCAAAGTTATTATTTTGGTACTTTGGGAAAAAAATTGTAATTGCCAAAAAAATAACAAAACAAGAAAAAAAAACCTCTAGAATTACAACAAATGCAATGCATGTAGCTTTGGGAAGGTATACTTCTTTGTCTTTGGAAGGGAACTGTCAAAAACCAAGTCCTAACCCTGCCTAGTTGACAAATTTTATAGCTGTCTAAAGGTTTAAAGCAATACAGATTGTCTGAGCCAATAAGTTGATTTGGTGAGAGCAAAATGCTAATGAGTCTTTGATCCGTGCAGAGGCCAGTGAGCTCGAAGCACAGCCTCAGCCTGCACCCCTCACCCTGCCAGCTGTCTTGCAAATGCCTGCCATTGGTCACAGGGGGGACCAGGCAAACCGGGAGTGGGGATGGATCAGCGCAAATCCATCATCTCTCCAAACGCATCACTCAAGCACCAGTCCTCTGCATGACAAACCAGCAGTGTTCTCTTTCTATGCAGAGATGGGCATGTTGCAATAAAGAAATGTTCTTTTAAAAACATCAGTGTTGGTTTTCAAAGGAGACTTTTTTTCTTGCACTGAAAATAAATGTAGATTAGTTTCTACTTCCCGACTCAGATATTTTAAAGGTTTGGTGAGATTGAGGGTAGGGGAGAGTAAGTCCTTAGGAAAACTTGCTGGATCCTAGGGACTGATCATGAGAGTGAAGGATGTCAGGCACACAATGGCAGCATGAAGCAGCTGGGCTACCGTGGGGAGGCTGAAACAACTCGAAGCAGCTGGACAAACGCAAGAGGTCAGGCAGTGTTTGTAGACACTGACTTCTTTTAAGTGTCCCTGGATGGCAGGATACATCAAAGCCTTGCACCCAGGAATAACACCCAGTAGATTTTCTGGGTATAAACTCTTCCCAAGATGCTGACCCGGGAGAGACAGGTCTTCTGTTAGCACCCAACACTCTTAGGATGGAGTCACCTTCCACCAGCGTGTGCTATTTTCAGAAGTAGGTTGTCTGTGGAGGAGGGAATAACCCACATTCCAATTGTGACAAAATTAAGAATAATGTTTCCTTGGCTATTTGCTTTCTTTTTCTGATTAAAATGACTTTTAACAGTCAGCACATTTGAATTAGGCTTCTATTATATGCCAGGCACTGATGATGAGGGGTGATGACACAGATCCTCATGTAGGGTCATCAAGGATTTCCATACAGGATCCACATTACATACCCTTTTTCTTATTGCTATTATCTTTGAGGTAGTAGAACATACAAACTTGTGAGAAATTATTTTATTATAAGAAAAATTAATTTGAAATAAAGACAGGAAAATATGGTATAATCTAAGGCCTAGGAACTTGGATCATTATTATTTTTTAATTGTTGATCATAGCAATAAATGCAAATGATTGACACTCACTTTGACATGGTAAGAGGAGGAGACACAGACCACTGGCAAAAAACATAGCAAAAGTTAAAAGGGTCATTTTGTACAAGATAATGTTTCCATTTTGTGTGCAAATGGCTTAAACCTAAGGTGAGACAGTGTTGTTACTGGCCTGTTTAATATTTGAGGGCAGGCTCCCATTTTTAAAAGAATTGGGATACCAAATCTGGTTTGGAAATCTGCCATGTGGAATCTGGAATGCTCTGCCTCAAAAAACTGGAAGGAATATTTACAAGACCAGGGCTCCAAGGTTATCATGGGAGGCCCCCTACTGCCCACCCATCACTTTATGTGGGCAGCCTCTTGACTGCTCCCTCCTAGCTCATGCTGTTCCAGCCACACTGACTCACAGAGTATTGACCTTGCTGGTCAACCTCCCACCTCAGGACTTTGAACTTTGTCCAACTTCCCAGAATACTGGTCAATTTCTGTGGCTAGCTGCCTCTGCTCCTCCAGGTAGACCTTCCTCCAACAGTCATCCCACTCCTCCATACTCAGAACCACCTTTGGCTATTTTCTTTTCATCTGTAGCTCCTTCTTTTTCTAAATACCACACAAGGCACTGACTTATTTTGTTTATTGTTGGTCTCTCCCACTGGAAGTTAGGCTCCCACCGGCAGGGAGAGGTGTCTATTTTATTCCTTTTTTGGAGGAGGGGTACTGGGGATTGAACCACAAGGGTGCTTTGCCACTGAGCTACATCCTCAGTCCTTTTTATTTTTTTTTTTTATTTTGACATAGGGTCTCTAATTTGCTGAAGCTGGCCTCCAACTTGTGATCCTTCTGCCTCAGCTTCCCAAGTGGCTGGGATCACAGGCTTGTACCACTGCACTCAGCTATTTCATTTCTTGCTTATTCTTAGTACCAAGAACAGTGCCTAGTACAGAGTCAGTGCCCAATAAATATTTGTTGAATGAATATGATCATTAAAAATATATTTTAAACTAGTTTGCTACAGCGAAGTCAGAGTTTAGAAGCCCACCTGTGTGACCATGAGCAAATGGTTTGCTCCAAGTTTATTTTCTTACCTGGGAAGCTTGCTCTCTTAGCTCACCTCATAGCACTGCTGAGATGAACAAATGGAACCCTGCTTGTAAAATGATTTGACACATTCCTTCTCTAAGCCACAGTTTTTCATCTATAAAATCAGAGAGTCGTATTAGCTATTCTTTAACATCATTTAGTGCTCTTAACATGCATAGTCACAATGGACACAAAATCGGAGCCTCTTTCATGTTGCCTGGTACTTGCTGAGACAATGGTAGATGTGCTGAGTGGTTCATCCATCCCAAAGTCTCTGCTTCTTATGCCTGCAGGCAGCAGAATCCTGACTTATGCTTCTCAGGAGTGGGGTGGGGTGGAGTGTGTCCCTGCTTCTCACAATCCCTGGTGTCCACTCAGAACTTCCTGGGTATGCAATGGGAATAAGAATATATCTGTCTTCCTTCTGGTTCACTGGCATGTGACTGAGGGACTTCTCAGATTCTACCCGAGAAGGACTGAGGTGTCTTTCTAGCTATAGCTACCATAGATCTTTTCAGAGGTAGAAGTGGGGATGGATTTCAAGACAATGGATTTTCCAGGGACTGAGAAGAGAATGTGTTGGAGAATGGTGGAGTCATCCCAGTCCTCCTCCATTGCCTCAGAGCAGAATTGTCCCCATAAGCTTGAGCACGAATATGCCCTTTGAACTCCTCCAGTCCTATGGACTGACCCATCCTCAGAGAAAAAGCGCTCTTCCTCCCAGTGACCTGGAATTACCTTCACATGTTGCCTGTCAGCTCTCCAAATTTGAGATGTCCCTCAGTTTTTGCGTCCGCTTTGTAGCCTTAGCCTATTATCAAAATTTAAATTTCTGAGATTTATTTTAAAATTCCTTTGTGTGTGTCAAGCAGACTTTCCTTTATAAATCCTGAAATCACCTTTGAAATTTTAGACAAGGGCAGATGTCACTTGATGTGACTGGCAAATGTTCCACACACCATTTGCTGCGTGTGGTTGTTGTTTTTCCTTTAGCTGCTTCTTCTTCTTCTTCTTCTTCTTCTTCTTCTTCTTCTTCTTCTTCTTCTTCTTCTTCTTTTCTCCTTTTTAAAAATCACCATCACACTATAAAACTAATTAAAACAAACTTTTCAAAGACTCTTATTTCCTGGCTGCGATTTTCCAACCTCTGACTTTTTCTGAAGCACAAGATAAGACTTTCTGATTAACTGGGGGTGGGATGTTTATTCAATCTGTTCATTTTATACATTATGGATAGTGCTTTTTAATTTTTATGCCATGTCAGTGGCTTATACTTTCTGAAATTAATAAATACAATACATACTATCAATGTGTGAAATTAAAAAAACAGATTTCCATAGTTTGACATACAAAAATGTACTCACACACTTTTGAAATCTACTGTCAAATCATTTCACATCTGTACCTAAAGCAAACAGACATAATGCTAACAGCTTGTTAGAATTCAGAAATGCCACCCGCTAATCAGCCCACCTGTGGCATTCTCAGTCCATCTTGCAAGCTGCATAGCCTGCTGCCAAAAAGCTTGACAAGAAAATGTATATTAAATTATTGAATAAGATTGGAAATATTGTACAGTGTGGGATAAAGAGAATGCGCACCGTGTGGCCAATGAACATACTGTACCTTTTCATTCTAATGCCTGCTTGGAGGTGACCTAGCTTCATCCCCATTTGCCATAAATTTCGAAGCTACTGCTAAGTCCCTGGATGTGAAGTCGGCTGGGAGGTTTCCATTGTTTTTACCAGGTTTTGTTATATGGAGCTGGCACTGGCTAGAACAGAAATCAAGAAAAAGGAAGCAGAAAGCAAATTGTTTGACAGAAACAACCCCATTTTCATAGAATTCTGTCTTGTGGTTCAGAGTGAAATAAAAGATTTCCTGACATTCCTGACATTCTTTAAAAATTAGACTAGCGACAATGGTAATCAAATCCAATCATTAGGTCTTATTTAAAATCCTAAAAAAAATAAAAAAGGACTTCTGATCTTTATTAGCAGACAAACCCAACTAAAATGCAAAAGTGAAATAAAGCTATTAAGATCTTTGGAGCGGAGCGGGGCAGCAGATCACAGAACAAACCACAAGTGCCCTCTGCCCACGCCTGGAAGCTCACGAAATCAGCGTGTAAGCGTGACATTGCACAACACGATTACATTTCTACAAATTATTAGTTTCTATAGAATTTAAACTAATGTGCTCACAGAAGTATCTTCTCTGGGGGTCTGTGAGTAAGAAATGTTAGTTTAGCATCTGTTCTTTTAAGGCTATTTGCTCTGGGAAGGCAGTGTGTTTTGCCATAAATTTAGGTCATTAATTTGTATCTGTTCTTTGTTTATTTAAGAAACAGGACAAAAGGGCAGCTGCTGAAACATTTGGCTGTGCCGAGGGGTAGTGGGCTCAACATGCTGGAATTCTGCACATGACCAGCTTGAGTTTGTATCCACAGCTACAGGACAGAACTTTATGGAAACACTTTGCCAAGCCATGTGGTGCTCGGCTTCCCTTTGCATCAATACCCTTTTAATTACCTGATCCTGAGGGGGAAAAAGTTAGAGAAAGTATCTGTGCAAAAGCCTAGGAACCTGCAGAGAATCAGATTTTTTCTTTCATTTTTTTTTCCAGATCATCGTGATGAAATGTCTGGCAGTTATTCTACAGAACATCGATATAAATTCTGCAACTGGCTTGCAAAGGTAACACTATGACCTATATAATTTGATATTTATAAACGGAAGCACAATAATATCCAGTAAATTGATTGTTAACAACATTTAATGCTCTGAAATTGGCCATTAAGTGAAGAATCATTTGAAAGGCATTATTGTTATTATGAAGTATTGCAGAGGTTTTATTTATTAGCATAAACCTAATGGACTCAGTAAATTAAGTGTATTTAAAAAGGTCATTTGCTGCTTGTTGATACTGAATTCTAAGCACTGTAATTCAAAAGGATCACAAACATAGCAGTGTTTTCAAAGATAGTCCAGATTTAACTACTTTGAATAAACAACATACAAACATAGTGCCTTGGGTTTGAAAATAATAATGATGATGATGATGATGATGACAATTATATTAGATATTAGTTAATAATTATAATAATAGTTTTTATTATTGTCACCATCATTATTATTATTATGTGACAAGGATTGTCAGGACTGCTTAAAAGGCTATATCTGAAAATAGTAAATTTCCTGTTCAAAACTACATCTGAGAAATGAAAGAAACAAAGTAAAAATCAGCACAGGTGAATTTTAGAATAACAAAGAAAATCTTTTTCCTAGAATTGTATTTCTTGTGGATAAAATATGATGCCCCCTGCCCTCATTTTTCCTAGAAAATCCCTCACTGTTGAGAGGGTGTGGTCACTCTCTAAATCTCAGGAGTTTGCTTATGTCAGTCTGGGCAGTGGGGAGCTTTCCCCACACACCACTTGCAATGTTGATAGTTTTATGAAAGGAATTATTAATGGAAATTAAATATCAAACTGGACAGAGATTTATTTTTTTTCCTGCAGAATATATTTTCATGTGAGTAGAAATGGTTTTGTTTTGTTTCAGATGTTCTCCTATGAAGAAGTTGTGACTGAAAATTTTGGTTAGAAGTTGAGACTGCTCTTCCAGGGCAAAATTATACTCCAAGTCCCTTCTCTGGAACACTCTGGAAGTCCCAGGTACATGCAGTCACTTGTGGTTATGGAGCTATCCTCTCTGCAGCAGGGAGCTGGCAGTTATCTGAAGGGGGGACGCAGGCAGTTTGCATTAAAGACAAGAATGTAAGAACTACCCTTGAAAAAGATCTGTATTTTATTTCTTAATGCACTGTCTTTGGATTCATCATTAAGGTCTATGCAGATCCCCCAAGTCTTGCTGTCGGAATAAATATGTTCACTTGGTTCAAAGATAGAATGTGTTCTTTTCTGTCATTGCATTGTTTTGTGCTCAGGTGGTACAGAGAAAAATTTAAAAAGTGTTAAACTGCATTATTCGTAGGAAAAGCTGAAAAGATTCTTTTCAGCATGGGTAAAAAAAGGGAAGAAAAGTGAAATCAATTAGATGTGAGATCTCATCAGATATCCTGTATGCTGAGACTGTATTTAGAGAAGAAAACACGAGAAAGATTCTTCCTGAATATGCACAAACCAGTCACTTGGTATTACACGTGTACTATATTAAGTCCTTTAACAAACATTGGGATGATATCCAAGCCAGTATCTATTCAATACCACTATAGGTGAAGAAATACACTAGATTCTGTAATATCTAATGCCATATGGAAAATAAAATAATCTTTAAAAGTCTTATCAGGAACTTTTGTGTACCAAAAATATCTAGACTTATCCTATAGGCTTAGATTAATTTAAAACTGTTTTGTTGTTGTTGTTGTTTTTGATAAAAAATAAAGAAACCAAGATCATGCTAAAACAAAGGGAGAGTCAGGGGCAGTAATGTGTGCCTCTAGTCTCAGCTACATGGGAGGCTAAGGCAGGAGGATGGTTTGTGTTCAGGAGTTAGAGGCCAACCTGGCAACACAGAGACCTGTGTCAATAAATAAATAAATATGAAATAGCTCACGATTTACACTTTTTTCCCAGAAAATAAATAAAGCAAAGGGATAAAGCCTCAGAACATTATCTGTCTTAAGGAAACTTCACTATTTTGCCATGGAGCTGGGCACAAAACCCTTTGAGCTTGTCCCATTCTGCCATTGTGTTTCAATTCTATTCATCTCTGGATGCTTTTCTTTTTGTCTGACCCCATCTAGACTCCTTTATTCTCTCACACTGTCCCCTACTCCCCAAGGGTTTAGTGAATTTAAAAAGTGCCGTGCGTACACACACACACACACACACACACACACATACACAGAAAAATGCTGGATGCTCAACCCCCTACCACAGCCAAAAGGCATCTATCTGGCTTTTTATTGGGCTCTCAAGGGCTATAAAGAGGAGATATTTTATAGATATGATGATCATATTTATTACGAGGTAGGGGTGATCTGAGCTTCTCTCTTCCTACCCAGTCTTGCTTGCTTTTCGATGCTACCCTGACATCCTCTGACTGATCTGTTCCTCAACTTTCTCAGTGTCTTTCTCCTTAACCCAGCTCACGTGCTCTCCATCTGATCATCTTCCCCAGGGTGGTTCTGGCCTTCGGGATGCAGTCTAGGTGTTAAAGGAATGATTATTCATTGTGATCTCCAAGCATGAAAGCCCTCCTCTCCTTATAGAGGCTTTGCTCCCTAGAGAACAGTTTGGCAGCATTTTCCTCAAAGTGGAATAAAAAATGCATCACAGTTAAAAAAAAAAAAAACCCACATGGCATCTCTCAGGAGACTTTTGAGGCAGGTTCCTTTTCTGTCAAGAGAAGAGGCGATGCCATAGTGGAAAAAGCATCGACTGGGACTCAAGAGACCTCCCTTCTAGTCCTGGATCTACTAATTAGTAATCGGGGATCACCTACCAGTTACCTATCTCTCTGGGGGTCTCAGGTCCCCAGTGTGAAACTAGAGGATGGGACATGTGAACATCAAGGTCCTTCCAGCTCCAACACTTTCTGATTCTAGGAAGTGAAATCATGAGACTGGGAAAAGAGACTTTTGTTAAAACTAGGGTTTGGTGGTGGTGAGTAGGTAATTTAGGTTGTTTCCTTCTGCTATTTTTTTTCCTGTGAATCACAATTTTGCCCCCATGCCCAAGTTTCTCTAGGAAGAATATCTAATAATCACTTAAAGTATACTTTCCCTTATGAAATTGATTCTTTTGGGGAAAATTTGAAACCACTGTCCCCTCCCTCGCTGTTTTTGGGCAATGCCTATATAAAGAAAGACAATAATTGGAAGAAAAAGAGTCAGCCTCATAATTTTGTCTCCTTGATTGGTGCATGCTACAAAGTATAAGGCTTATATTTGAGAAATCACTTTTAAAAAGAGAAATTTTCTTTCTGATTCTATAACTATAGTTAAGTTAATCTATCGTTCTTTCTACTTATGTATGTACAGATTTATATATGTGTATTTTATATTATTTTAAAAATAAAATAAAAAATCTTTCTATCTTGTTTCAAATATGTATTCCATATTAAATGTTTTGTGTTCATAAGATTGTCATCATTTGGGATGCACCTAAAACCACAGAGGATCTAGAACAAAAGAATGAGCAAAACTGCTTGATACTTTACATATGGATAGAAGGGAAGAGAGGAAGGAGGAATGCGGGGGGCGTGGAGTAAGGAAGAGCAGACAGGCATGGTTGGCTGCTCTTAGCCAGGTCTGTGCACAGATAAATAAGATCCATGGTCTCTGCATCAAGGACAGTCCCCATTCCTACCACCAAAGTTAGGTAATGCAGAAATTTCAACAATATGGGAAATTAAGGTGCTTTCCTAGCTTACTAAGAGTATTGTGTCCTAATTAGCTTATGTAATCTAGAGAGTCTGTAAAAAATACCATTTTATTGTTGGTGCTTTGGAAAGTAGAAGTGTAATTTAGGCCACTGTTTTCCCCATCTCCAGCTTAGCACACACTAGCACATGGCAAAGCCCTTTCTGAGATGTTGGGTGTACTTCAAGCCTTCCCCAACACAGAGGACTCCTGTCACTGAGTTCCTGAGTCTCCCTTGTTGTGTCCATTAATCAGCCCACATTTCTGAGAGTCCCTCAAATCAGGACCCAACTCGAAGCCAGGCTGCTTGCAGCAATCAATTTCACTTTCTTCCTAGATGCCATCTCACTGCAACCACATTGCTGCTGTATCAATCCTTTCTTTGTACCATGCATTTCTGACTATGTTCTATTTAGTCTCTTCTCTTAAAGTTCTCCCTTTTCCTTTTCCACCACTTGATCTCATCAGTGACAGTCTCTCATCTTACCCTTCCCTAGATGAGTCAAAAACATGTTAAAATTTATTTGCAAAGAACTGGACTTAACCTAGAAAACCAAATTTCCATCTGCAAGTAAACTTTATTATGAATGAACTATGTCTTGGATCAGTTTAACCTCTGTCTGCACAAACCTTTCCCAGGTACTGGGGTAACGTTGGTGATCATGTTGTTGCTAGGAAATGATTCTGGTACCAAAAAGAATCAGATTTGATGTGGACCAGTATCAAATCTCACTCTATATATCATACTAATTTTAAGGATAAATGAAGGAGGCCAACTTTCTGTCTTATCCATGGTAATTCCCCCAATTTATATCATTCCAACGTCTAAATCTATGGATTTCATAATCGTGCAGATAAATTACTAAGAATATGAACTATGCTTATTGAGGGCTCACTGTATACTAGGCAATGAACTAAGCATTTTCTTTATATTATCTCACTGAATTTTCTCTGAAAACTTCTGTGGAAGGTATTATTACTTTAGTAAGCAACTTGTCCCTGATTATATAGCTAATAAAGTCACAGTCAGCAAAACAACCAGGGCCTGACATCTAAAACAGTACTCTTCTCTCCATGCTAAACATGATGGTACTGAGTTCAGATTCTTAACATAGTCAATCACGAAAATAGACTTTCATGCAAGTCACCTAGTTCATTCATAATAAAGTTTACTTGCAGATGGAAATTTGGTTTTCTAGGGAGCATTTGTGCAGGCAGTGGGAGAAGATTTAATCATGTGAGGAAGAGAGGGCTACAGGGCTACTTGATTCTGTTCTTCCTGGGCACAGTAGAATCATGCAGAGGATGGTAAAATATTCCAAGAAGGGAATATTTGTTAGACTATGAAGGAGTTAGGTTAAATATAGAAAATATTTCCCTATATAGAGAGTTATAAGACACAGGAATGTGTCTTTAAGGAAAATGACAAACCCCGATTCACAATAGCCCTTTAAAACATAGGACAGATTTTCCTTTTGAACATCAGTAAGAAGATCCACAGGAAAGGTCCAGAATTTTGCCCTCTAGGATTC
>CM053410.1:39346546-39464171 GCA_028644305.1 Xerus rutilus
TCAGAAGCTGTACACACTATTCACTGAAAACATTTGTTGAGGCAAATAGAAAAAAATTGTTACAATCATAATTTTTCTAACTTTGCACAAAATTATAAGCAGATTACGTTCTTCATATTAAACATCTTTATATGCACTTTCAATGAACAGTATATATATATATATATATATATATTTTTATATATATTTTTATCGACCAATATAATTATTCTACAATTTTACTTTATTTATTTTTTGGTACTAGACATTCACTCCAGAAGCCCTTAACCACTGTTGTTGCATCCCAGCCCTTCTTATTTTTTATTTAGAGACAGGATCTCACTAAGTTGTGTAGGGCCTTGCTAAGTTGCTGAGGCTGGCTTTTGAACTTGTGATTCTCCTGCCTCAGCGCCCCAAGGTACTGGGATTACAGGCATGTGCCACTACTATCCTACATATCTACATAGTACCCCAGTATTACCGTTCATTTAGCAATATTTCATTTGAGATCATGGTAGCCAAATGTTTGCAGAACCCAGGAAGAGAAGCCTGAGAGTCAAAATTGGATGAGAATCCATGATTCTTAGCCTAAAGATTACAGTTAAGATGAGAAATGAGTCACCACTGAGGGAAGGGCATGAATCAAGTGACAGGATTTTATCTGGATTTAATATTTGTTAATTAGGGACAATTAGACCAGTCTCTTTCCTATGTGGAGGTACAAGATTCTATTTTGTAAAAACTCCCCCTTTTCATTGCATCTAGAGGGGAGGTAAATTTTTCAATCATTCATGGGCTTTTAAATTTGTAGCTCACTTCTGTTCTGAATGCTAAAGAAATAACGTAGCTTTTTGAAACAATGAGGGTTTTTAATATTTGGATCTTAAAGTAGTTAACTATTAATCAAAGAAAAAATCTCTATGCATGCAGCAATTGAACCAAGATTCAAAATCTAATTAGTGATTCATCTTGGGCCTGGATTCTTTGGTGAGAGATGGAAGTTTGGGGAGATCAAATCAGTGATAAACCAGGCTAAATATAGGGTCTATATATAAATATTGGGTTTTTACAGAAAGGTCTGGAGGAAGTAAGAATTTGGATAGAATCTGAAACTCTCATCTATGGAACTGTTTTTCTTTTCTTTTGTGATGATTTCTTAAAGCTCTGATGGCTTGCTGTTACCAGATGCATTGTTATTTTGACACTAATAAACATGGAAAGGCCTGGGAAAATCTTGTGGTCTAGAAATTGTAGACAAGTAAGTCTTGCTTTTAAAAAGGTGATCATTGTCTTTTTATTCTTTATTTTCAATCATAGAAAATATTATTTTTATATGCCATGTTCAATAGGGCTTTTTTAAAAAAAATTGAATCATAACAATAATTTCCTAATACCCCAAACATGTCTTAACATACTCTTTTAAGAGAATTAAGCATGAGCTATGAATTTGAGTAAAATTCATTTTTAATCTAGATTATTAATTCAGTAGTGAGCTGGAGATGTAGCTCCATGGTAGAGTGCTTGCCCAGCATGCACTGGGTTCCATTCCCCAGTATTGCAAAAGATTTAAAAAATACATTCAATAAGCAGTTTATGAGTGTTTGCTTTTATTTCATTGCTCTGCCCTTCCTTATGCTCCTGGACTCTCTTCAGAGGTATTGCTTTGGGTATAACTTTTCCATTGTTTTCTTTATTGTTTTAATCTCATCATTTGAGGTTTGAGACTGATTATCCAGCTTTTTATACAGCAGTACAATTTTCTTTCTCTGTTTAACACATAGCAGAGAACTGAGTGTCAGGTTTCTATCTCATATGTTCCACAATTCTGTGTTCTGGTGTAATTTGAGACAAATAGTGATCTTTCCAAGTTTCATAAAATAAATGCTTATAATTTATAGAAATTAGAAATGCAAATATTGAATCGTTTTAGACTAGCACCTGGTTGCATTTTATAAAATTTCAAAGGTATGGAGAATTAAACTGACCCGACCTCCTTCAAAACAACAGCTAACATTCTAGATTGTACAAAAATAAATGGAATGATTTCTCTCAGAAGGAGGATGGAGGATGAGAAAAGACCCATCATCTTGTCACATTTTTCTGGTTTAGGAAGATAAACACAAGGCTCACAGGGCCACACACACTTTTTCATATGTCCATTCAATATTGAAAAATAAAGCAACATTTAGGTGGATATAAGCATCACTCTGTCAGTTGGTAAAGACTCCACTGTTGCTGCCAATTGTGTTTTCCCAAATGTCTTAAAAATCTGTTTAAATCAAAATGTCAAACACTCGTATGGTTTCTAAAGTTGCGGGGGTCATTTAAGGTGATTCACATAGTCAGAGACAACCTCTTGATCAGTTCTATCTCCCACAATGCACAGCACAGTGCTTTATTCAAGAGTTGTGTGTTGAGTCATGGAATAAATGAATGGATCTAGTTTAACCAATATCCCAATGTGAATGTCCCTCTCATTTTTGAATATCTCACTAGTCAATCTTAGTCAATTGTAACTTACCTCCTAGAGTTTCAAAACTCCCTTCAATGTTGAACCAATGTTTTTCTGGCTGTAACTTCCATTCATTCATTCTAGTTTGTATTGTAGAGGGAGTAGTCTATTCCCTTTATGACAGGACAATGCTTGCAAGCTTGCATTTGGGCCCCACCTTTGCTTTTTAGAAGAAATGAGACCCTTGTGGGCCACTTAATCACACTTGTCATTTGTAGATTTATATACAAAGTGGCATATTAACTTCTTATCTGATAGTATTGTTTGGAGGAATCAAACCCTCTAAAAATTGTCAGGTATTATTGAAATATTCTGTTATTACAGTAAGACATAGTTTCATAGTTAATTCACCAGTCCTGCCTTTTCTCTGGCTGTACCTATAGTTTATCATTATAGTAGCCAGCATTAAATTCACTGTCCATCCATTATTGGTCATAAGACAAAGTATAATATAAATGAATATGAGAGAAAGGAAGGAGAGAAAGTACAGTATTTAAAACATAGCAGATGCCAGGTTGTTTTTTTCTTCCCTTCCTTTAATACTCATATAACTCTTTGAGGCATGCATTCTGTAGATAGGCAAAGAAAACTTTAGAAATTCTAAGTAAATTGCTTATGTCTTTGATGTCAACTTGACTTGTGTTCTTTCTATATAGCCGTGTTGCTTCAGTTTCTATTATTCCCATAATCAAGACAGTCGGCTTCTGCGATTGGAGCATTAGTGGGACAATATTTCCTTCTGGCTGGAGCATAATGCTGACTCATATTAAGCTTGTGGTAGTGCAGGGCTTTAGGATTTCACTTTTATTTTGTGTAACAATTCTAGTTATCCCACATTCTTCTGACAGGTTTGGGGGAACCTAAATTCAAGATCTGTGTCAAATTTGACATGCTCTCACATTATTCCATTATTCACATCCTATCATTTTTTAATAATTTATTCAAATTTTTGTTTAATTTTTTCAATTAAAATTTTATTATTATTTTTTTAGAGGGTAACATTTCATTTCTCTGGTTGTAAGTGATATAGAATCACAACTTACATGCAGTCATACATAAAGTTAGGGCTATGATGACCATCATATTCCACCACCTTTGCTGTCCCCATGCCCCCTCCCCGCTTACACCCCTGTGAACAGAGTTCCTCCATTGTTCCCATGTCCTTCCCCACATTATGGATCAGCATCCACTAATCAGCGAGTACATTCGGCATTTGGTTTTCTGAGATTGGCTTACTTCACTTAGCATGATATTCTCCAACTCCATCCATTTACCTGCAAATGCCATAATTTTATTCTCTTTAATTGCTGAGTAATATTCCATTGTGTATATATACCACACTTTCTTTATCCATTCATCTATCGAAGGGCATCTAGTTTGGTTCCACAGTTTAGCAATTGTGAATTGAGCTGCTATAAACATTGAAGTGGCTGCGTCACTGTAGTATGCTGTTTTTAAGTCTTCTGGATATAGACCGAGGAGAGGGATAGAAGGCTCAAATGGTGGTTCCATTCCAAGTTTTCTAAGGCATCTCCATATTGCTTTCCAGATTGGTTGCACCAATTTGCAGTTCCACCAGCAATGTATGTGTCAAATTTGACGCGCTATCACATTATTCTCATCCTATTATTGTTTAATAATTTATTCAAATTTTTATAGAAATACTCCCTAGAGCTACCAAGGTTTCATCTCAATGTCTTATCATGCCTCATGTTGAAAATGGAGACATTTGTCCATCTTCTCACTCCTCTTATTCTCATTTCTCTCTTCTTCCCTCTCTTTTCCTTCCTTCCAATTGAGTTAATAAATATAAAGTACTCACAAGAGCACTTGTCACAAAGTTCTCAAAAAATTAGTTGTTATCATTCATTTGACAAGTATTGGTTAAGCATTTCCCAAGTACCAGCAACTATGCCAGTTTCTGTATATTCATTGTTAACTAAAAAGAGAATAATCCTGTGTGGTGTTCACAGACCAGTGAGGGGACAGACAAATCCTTAGATATTGGAATGGAGAGGTTATCCAGGTGGATCCTAAATGTAATCACAAGTGTCCTTTAAGGGGGAAACAGAGAGAGATTCCATACAGACAGAAGAGGAGGAGGCAACCTGTCCAAGAGACAGGTTGAAGTGACATGCCACAGGACAATGGAGGGTAGGGGTCAGCTAAAATGGTAAGAAGCAAAGGATGAATTCTCTAGATCCTATGGAGGGAGTGAATAGCTGCTGACACCTTGATTTCATCCTAGTGATACTGATTTTGAATTTTTGGCTTTTAGAACTGTGAGCAATTAAATTTCTGTTGCTTTAAGTCACCAAGTTGGTGGTAATTTGTTATAGCAGCCACAGGAAACTAATGCATTCTCTTATATATTTCTCAAATGTTCCTTAAATTATTTTTTAATCTCCTTGGGTTGTATGCTCCTCCTTCATTTTTTTCTATATAAATGTTATTTATGTTTCTATAAAACACATCCCATATGTTTTCTTATAACATCTGAGCTCTCCAAATTGGTATCCTTGATTCACTCTAGCTTCTTTAAATGTTGTCATTCAGAGGTCAGAAAATGTAAAACATTCTGTGGACAGATATATAATGATTTTCAAATGTCTTTTTCCTGAGCTTTTCAAATATCAATGGTCCAAGAATACTTACCTGAGATTTTTTAAAGTAGGAGATCTTTTGTTCAGAAAATTAGAATGTTTGTGTTAGAAACTCTACTCATGCCAATAGACCCAGGAGCTAATAGAGTGGGACAGAGGACTTACAGGGAAGGGAAAGGAGCCAAACAGAGACCCAGGGAGAACTTCCATTGCACTCAGCTCTGCCCTTCAACATCCTGTGAGAGAATATATCCAAATCTGCTACTTCTTATGCAAGAAGGTTAATTCAATGCCTCTTTTGAATAACCCTGTGAGAATAGGGCAGCTGAGTGAGTCTCAATATAATGGCAACAAGGATGTCATGATTACCTCTAACCTTTTTCCTGTTGGAAAAGTGTATTAGTCAGTTTTATGTCACTATGACAGAAATACCTAGCAAAATCAACCTAAAAGGAGGAAAAGTTTATTTTGGCTCATGGTCACTTGGGTCCTGTCATGTTGGTCCTGTGGCAGAAAAACATAATGGAAAAGGCAGCTTGGAAACTAAGAGAGAAAGGGGAAGGGGCTGAGGTACTGATATCCACTTCAAGAGCATATTCCCCTATGACCTAACTTCCTCCCACTAGGCTCCACCTCCTAAAAGTTTCACTGTTTCCCAGTAGTGCCACAAGTCAACCATCATGCCTTTAGCTTTTTTAACACATGTTATTTTAGGGGACATTTAAGATTCAAACTATAGCAAAAAGACATTTCTTATTGGCCCATCTGATGTTTAAAATAATAAAATATTATAGAAATTATTACATATTAAAAGAACCTGCCTGGAATAGCATACTTTATGCATTTGTTCTTCATTTGAAATATCATACATAGAAATTATTTAGAAAAGTATACATACAGAATAATAATTTATTGCCATCTAATTTACTTTTGCTGTCATTCTTCTAGGGGTGTTTTCTGTACCTGGGTATGAGGAAGGGGATATGAGTGGGAAAGGAAAGGGAAGTGGTTGGAAGGGAAGTGAGGAAGGGAGAGGAAGGAAGATAGAGAAGGAGACACAGAGGAGAAGGAGGTAGGTTTGACCTAGATTTCCAGCTGCCCAGTCTGAATATCAAAACTCAATTAAATGATGTCAGAGAAGGAACAGAGAATAAACTTCCAGAAGCCTAAAGTCCAAGTGTTCAAATGTATAATTCTACTCATTTTCCAAAGGGTGTCACCAGGTCAGCTCCTAAAGCCCCACCTTCTGATTCACATGGATGTCTTCTTTCTCTAGTGAGATGAAGCTAATTTATTCTGCCACATGCTTCAGAAATACTTAACCTTGTTATCTGATAGCCATGTGTTCACATGCTGAGGGAGGAGGAGCTGTCCCAACTCTTTTTCACTGTGAAAGAGATGAACTGTGTGAGGGTCTTCAACAGTTGGAAATGTCAGTTATAAGTAACTGATGGTGGTAACCCAGTACAACCCACAGGTGCTCAGACTCACTTCTAAGCCACTATAATCAAGTAAGGGTGTCAATGCCCATTTTACTTTTCAATTTATATATACTTTCCAGATTCTTTATGAGCTAAACCTAACCTATTTGCAGATAATCTTGAAAGTAAAAGTGCAAGTGGAATCATGTGAAGATTTTGTTGTTGTTTATCAGTTTCTCTTGTGTTCTCTAATGTTGTCATTCTAAAATTGCTTCTTGATATTTTAACTTAAGTTTCAATCACTGTCCAGATCTTGTATTCTGGGATGCTCATAGATTCTTATTAAGCATCCGCTGAGTGGAGGACAGAGTATTTAGCCCTATGAAGAGCATAGCCTTGGTCCTAGAGGGGAACTAAATGTCACAAACCTGCAGATGGTGAGAACTCTCCCATGGCAACAGACACCCACAGCATACTTGTAGACAAGAATGAGGTCAATGCTAAAAGATCATAGGTATTCTTAGCCTTGAACCTTCATCTGAGACTCTCAGGAAGAGCAGAGTGAGAGGAGAAGAAACCAGAGGAGCTGGGATGGAGTAAGGCAAGGGAGGCACTTGCTTCTGGTGCAAAACTTAAAGGGATGCCTAAAAACTCCAGAGTTTGGATAAAGACTATTTGAATGTATTTTTTAAATAAAATCATCACTGATACAAAAAAATTAGTAATTTTCAAAATGTCAAAGTATTAAAGAAAGAGAATTGATGTTATTGATTTTTCCTTGGTTTCCACATACAGCCTGCAAGTGGGTGAGAAAGGACATGAAGTCAGTGCCCATGATTGTTAGAAAAGTACTGATAGAGAAATGAAAAGTTCACATGGTATTGTTGGGCAAATCAGGTAGTCTTGGACAAAATATCTAGGTGAGGTGGATATCAGTTTGAACTGCCCATGAGATCTTTGCAGGTAACCAATATGACGGATCTAGATAGCACTAAAGGACCGGGTGGGTAGGGGTATATGGGTCTTGTTTGTTATGGGAGTTTCAACCACAGTAGAAGGAAAGGCTTTAAGAGTAGGGTTTCTGAAATAATGATTGAAAGGACAAGAATTTGCTTTACCCACTAAATGTTTCTCAAGTGTTAGTGCTATTTACATTTCTGTATAACAAGTATTTGTCATATGAAATTGTTCTGTGTATCCCATAGATAATTTATGCTTTTGCTCCACTTCCTTCCTCCTCTCTTTTTCACCCATCAAATGGCAGTAGTACTTCCCAATCATTGAGTATGCTAGTCAACTTTTTTAAAAAATACTTTCTAGTTGTAGATGGACACAATGTCTTTATTTTATTGCTTTTTATGTGGTGCTGAGGATCGAACCCCCGGCCTCACACATGTGAGGCAAGCGCTCTACCGCTGAGCTACAATCCCAGCCCCGCTAGCCAACTTTTTGTCACCCTGACCAAAATACCTGACAAGAAAAACTTAGAGGAGGAAAAGAGTATTTTGGCTTATGATTTTAGAAATTCAGTCTGTGGTTGGCTGACTCTATTACTCTTGCCCAAGATTAGCAGAACATCATGGTGGACAGGCATGGCAAAGAAAGTTGCTCGACTCAGGGCAGCCAAGAAGCAGGGAGAATGAGGAGTAAGAAACCAGGGATAAAATATAATCAATCCCCAGTGATCTACTTCCTCCAGCCATATCCCTCCTGCCTACAGTTACCACCCAGTAATCCATCCAAATCATTAAGCTATCAAATGCATTAACCACTAATTAGGTTACAGCTTTCATAATCTAATAATTTCACCTCTGAGAATTGCTGCATTGCCACATGAGTTTTTGGGGGACATCTCATATCTAAATCATAACATTGGGACAACTGGAAAAGGCCTCACATATATCCAAACTCTGCCCCAGAATGTGGTTTCTGGTCCTCTAGCCCAGGCCCATTGAGAATTCCTCTGGGAAGGAAAAGAATCTGCATTCTGGGGAAAAGTTGTCCAAGATATAATAACATAGTAGAAAGTCCAAAAAGGTTCCCAAAGTGAGGTAATCAGAGATGTCAAGTATAAGAAAGATTAATGAATAAGGACACCTGAAAAAACAGAAGACAATTGGTAGGGTATTTCTCATGACACCTTTAGTAATTCCAAATTATGTGTTGTCCTATATGGTCAGTGATTGGACAGCTACATTTTTTTTCAGGCAGGACCCAATTTTTATGCTTCATTATTATACTTATGTTCACACAGTTAAACAATTTGAGGATCTAGCCCTATTAAAAGTGCCACACACTTAATATATGTATTATTTGTGTATATGTTTGTACATGTGTGTGTATTATGGACTGATTTATAGGAAGAGTGTAGTTTTATAATAAAGTGTTATCTTGCTGTTGCTCTATATTCATTAATGCCATCTGTGAAGCTATCTGCAGCATGAAAATATGCAAATTTTCCTTTTACTTCTTTCTAAATGTAAAGAATGTTTTTGTGGGTGTATGTGGAAACAAAAGGGCAACATCATCATTTCAAAATCAATTTCCCCAGCTATAAGTGGTAATTTTTATGATAAAATGTACTTAACAAGCTGGTACCAGTCTTTTCCTTATCACCTTCAAAGATATGTGAGCTCCTTCCTTGCATTTCTTCACATTTACATATAGTGTATCTTTGAACTTGCACAAAGATTTGATTGTGGTTTCATATTTTGGAGTATTCTCTCTTGGAAGTGAAAGAGAGAAGGTGATTTATATGTATTATTTTTCATTCTGTTTAGGCTAGTCTTGCAGTTGGACACTTAATTTGGCATATGGTCTTTGGAGTGATGATGATTGTCCATTTCCACTGAGTTATTGGTCATACTGAATCAAATCAGATAAAATTTTGTGAATGTCTACTGCATGTTCTACCAAAGTTGTCCCTAAATTGTTGGTTTTGGAGTACTGTGTTACTTCTTTAGTCCTAGTCACCACATTCTCTCCAGATTGGAAAATCAACTATGGAGGAATATTTCTAAATATAAATTACTATCCTTAAAGCTTCTTAATTCCTCTTTCGGAATCTCAGATTGTCAACAGAGGTCTTTTTTTCCCCTTTTTCATAATGTTCAAAATGATCTGCCCTTTTATGAATGCCTTGAGACTATCGCACAAAGCTAACAGGGAGGGAGCAGATGCCTCATTCAATTCCAAATAGAAGGAAATCTGTTGTCTCAAATAATCCCTAAATTCAGACACTTTCAGACAGCTATTATCAAGAGACCACATTCTAAGAGCAGATGTGTTATTAAGGCTGAGAAATGTTATGAGGACTTCATGATCTGACAAATGATTTCAATCTATCTAACATTCCAACATTTCATCTTTTAATAAATTAGAGATTAAAATATCCATTTTAGGGAGACAAGTTGTGTAAGGTAGTTGGGAACTGGAGTTGTAACTGCTACTTCATTTCCATGTAAAATCCTCCCTAAATGATGTTTCAAGATCCCTGACATATATGTAAAATCAGTTCATTTGATTATAGCACTTATGATGCATTTTAATCTCTGTATTCAATCCTATGGCTCCTTCCCACAGATATGAAATACAGCTCCTGGTTCTTAGTGAGGAATAAAAAAACCAAATACATCCGTCTTTATTTGTCTCACCTAGATGTGCTCAATCATTCTTGATATCATTAAGTTTACTTTTGTGTGATTACTCTATTTAGAACTTTTTCAGTGAGGCAACTACTGGAAAATTCTGTTGAATGCTAATGCTCTTCTTTTCTTGTCTGAGTGTGGTTATCTACTAGTACTAAGCCTTTCTCTCTCTCTTTCTGAAGGTGCAATGGATTTCTTACATTCTTACAGTCTATTGAATAATAGACTCTTCTGGATTCAAACAAATGCTTTTACCAGCCCTATTCAGAATTACAAAGTGTCCCATCCCATAACAAAGTGTACATTCCTCACACTTGCAACCTGCTTATTATCCAGGAGTTGTACTTTGATCTCCTGAAAATACCTGTGGTGATGTGAGATTTTTACATAATTCTATCATTGTCAAATATAATATACTGAGATCCAGGTGAACATCAATTGCCGTAGGTAACAAGGAAAGCAATGAAATTCTCTTTAGTAGAGTTGTCTCCAGCTGTATATATATTGGAATTTATATTCCACCTGACCTTACACAGTAGTAAGATTAAAAAATATTAGTAGATTAAAAAATGTTCTTGACAAGTTTTCTTTAATCATCTAGAATTGGTATCCTAGCTCAACAGTTGTAGATACTTCCCTGATATGAAATTTGGGAGCAGATGTGAATCATCTAATTGTCTCTTGTCACTGGTAAAAATATATATAAATATCATATATGTATATATAATACATATAGATATACACATATATATATATATTTGTGTGTGTGTGTGGGGGGGGGTACTGAGTATCTAACCCAGGGCCTTATGCGTGCTATGTGAGAATTCTACCACTGAACTATATATATCCCCAGCTCCACTGTTAATATTTTTACCTCTGACTTTAAAAATCAAAATTGGACAGCTATATTTCAAAAACAAATGATGTTTACATTATAATTTTTAAAATATGCTAAATTGCCAAAATCCTAAACAAAGAAATGTAGCACAACAAAAAGAATGGAGCCCCGCAGACTGAGAGGCAACTCTACTCCTTACTAGCTGTTCATGGTCTGCAGAAAAAAGCACATTTGACCTCAGTGAGTACACTGCTGGCAGGGATCAGACTTAACCTCTGGTGGGCTGGGGGTATAGTCCAGTGGTGGAGTACTTGCTTAGCATGTGCAAGGCCCTGGGTTTCATCTCCAGCACTGGAAAAAAAAATGCATTCCCTCTAACCAAAACCAAAACACTTCTGATTTACCCTTAACAAATTCAGTCTTTATGGATATAAGTATTCAAACTTTGTTCACTTATTCATTCATTTAATATCGATTTAACTCCTACTCTGGGTAACATGAAATAAGAATGTTTGAAATGCCTTCATGAAGCAGACGTTCACAGAAACTTGGTACAGACCACAAGAATGATATAACTGTGGTCTAATCAAAGCAAAAAGTTTAAGAATATAGGGCTATGTATAAGGAGTTGAAAGAACACTAAAATTAGTGGCAAAGTTGCCACTTAAAGCCTTGTGATTTAGGACACTTGTACCTCAGATTCATCACTTCTCTAACATAGCCATGACTAAGTAAATATCTTCTATATGCAATCATGTGTTGGGCATTTTTGATGATATCAAGATAAATTTAACAATGATTTTGACCTTATTTAACTTCAGATGTACACATAATTATGACACAAGGAAGAAGAAAGATATGAGGTCAGTAAGGGAGGCACTGGTTGATATGAAAGTCCAAAGAAGCAGATGTATTTGTATTTGGGGATATCAGAAGGGAAATATATTTGATTTGGGTCTTAAAGAGCAGGCAAGGTTTGGATATGCAGAAGTAAGGCAGAATTTTACCCCAGGCACATAGAGCAAGTGGGAAAGCACACAGAGGTGGGATGAAATACAAGAATTGATGTGAAACTCCAAGCACTTTGGAAGGCCCAAGTTCTGTTTCTGTTTCTTACTGATTTGTAATTGCTTTTTTGCTAGTTTATTTTTTGCAAGATACACTCTTGCACTCATTTCTAGGTACAAGGGAATTCATCTAAGAAAAGATTTTAAAGGTGTATTTGGGGAGGGGTAGGAAAACAGTGGCATAGGATCCTGGGCCAGATGAAGTGCATGAAGCTAAAAGGAGGGATGGGCATTATGAAGGAGGAAGATGAGGCCAAGCCAAGGACAAGCATGTGTAGAGGTGCAGGAGTAACTCAGGGCAGCTGGGGCTGTCCTTACCTAATGGCATCTCTGTTCTCTATGACAGGTTGGCATCTGTTATTTCAAAGAAGCCAGAGGGTGGAGACTGAGAAGACTGATGAAGATTTAGAAGTTCTGATGAAATAGATGGGGAAAAAGGCCAATGATGGTTAAGGAGAGGAATTGCTGAGCAGCCCTGAGGACCCAACTGAAATCAGGAATCATACATTTGCAACGAAGCCAGACAGAACAGTGATTTCCTCCAAAAATCAGAGTGTGCAAAGATCCAGGAGATGGAGACACAAAGGCAGGAGGCAGAGAGAGGAAGCTTGATGAAGGGCAGAAGAACGTGGGATCATAATAAAATACAGCGAATAGAAAGAATCTGGCCCAATTTTGGGGTTGAGCAAGGTTTTGGAGAATCATATATAATTTCCACTGAATCAGAATAAGGAGAATTTTCAGCAAATCTCTCTTTAACGGTTAATGTATTGGTCCAATTCAAGATGGCAAACAAGATTTCAAGGACTTTTTAAAAAAAGAAACAAAGTATGTAAATAAACTTTAGTGCTCCATTATGTAAATATATCTTCAAAGCAGTCAAAAGTTGGAAAATAGTTTAACTCAAGAAAGGCAAATAGATTTGAATTAGCAAAGCAATACCTTCTGCTTGATGGTGGTTGCTTGGACTGCTGTGTTCAAAATTTGGAGGATCAATGTGAAACAGTGCTGTTATCAATTGGAGTTGACTGGTAAAGTCACAGAAAAGGAAAGTAGATATATATGCCACTTATCATTCTTGAAGTATAGAAAGAATGTAGCTTTGTATTTTCTCAGGTATGTCACCAAAGTAGTGTAAAATCTTGTGCAAATCACTTAATGTACAATTATCACAAATTGAGCATCCCTAATCTGAAATTCTAAATCCAATATTTGAAAATGTTTCAGGTGAGTCCACACCATGAAACTTTGTTTCATGCACAGAATTATTTTAAATATCATATAAAATTACCTTCAGGCAATGTATAGAAGGTATCTTTGATACATATTAATTTCATGGTTAGACTTGGGTCCCATCCTCAAGATATTCCATGATGCTATATTTGTTAATATTATACAAATATTCCAAAATTCAAAAAAAAAATCTAAAATCCAAAACATCTCTGGTCCTAAGCATTTTGGATAAGGGATATTCAACCTGTAGTTTACTTCTCATTGAAATATGACATTTAAATGTATCCTTATATACTGCAAGCATTTTTTACTTGTAAAGCCCTTGGAGTTCTTTCATAGAAGTTGACAGATCATTGTTAATTATAATTATGTAAGTAAATATGTTTTGTTAAATGAGTGCTTGTCTTTTATCTGAATTAAATTATCAGCAGGAAAAAGGTTTGGTTAAAGTGAACTATGTTCATGAAAACATGATTATAAAATTTTTCAATTTCTGAATGCTTTAAAGACCAATTGTACTTTTACAGGCTGACAAAAATAAAGAAAAATTTGATTTTAAAAAATATTATCAGGGAAAAGAAGAAATTCAAGTTTACTGAGGTTTGTTTTAAGTTCTTTATATGTATTCTTATTTAGTCCTCAAGACAACCCTGTGAGGTGGAGAACTGAGTGAGGCTGATGAAAGTGGTAATACACTCAAAAGCAAATAACCCTCAAGTGACAAAGGCGGAAAGCAAACCTATGTCTTGCTGGCTTCAAGAGGCACATGGACGAATGATATATTTAAACTGAAAACTAATGTTAAAATGTGTGTGTGTGTGTGTGTGTGTGTCTGGGGAGGGTTACCAGGGATTGAACCCAGGAGGCACTCAACCAGTGATCCACATCCTCAGCCCTATTTTGTTTTCTATTTAGAGACAAGTTCTGAGTTGCTTAGTGCCTCGCTGTTGCTGAGGCTGGCTTTGAACTCACAGTCTTCCCGCCTCAGCCTCCTGAGCTGCTGTGATTATAGATGTGCATCACCGCACCAGGCTGAAATGTGTTTTAGTCAGCTTTTTCACCTTTGTGATTAAAAGACATGACCAGAACAATCATAGAGGAGAAAAGGTTTATTTAAGGGCTCAGTTTTAGAGATCTCAGTCCATAGACAGCCAGCTCCATTCCTTGGAACTCTGGATGAGTCAGAACATCATGGAAGAAGACTGTGGTGGAGGAAAGCAACTCACATGGTGAGAGAGAGAGAGATTTAACATATATACAAAGTATATACTCCATAGCCATGCCTCCAATGAACCACTTTCTGCAGCCACACTCCACCCACCTTCAGTTATTATCCTGTTAATACCATCAGGGATTAATTCACTGACTAGATTAAGAATATAGCCTGGTCATTTCTGCCCTAAATCTTGAGTTGTCTTACATGTGAGCTTTTGGGGGATACCACATTAAACCATAACAAAATCCTATCAATTTTTGTAAGTAACACAGGGAAGGAATGATGATCACTATGATGCAGGGATTGTACATGTTAATAAATTACTCCTAATATTTTATCAGCAAGAAGAGAGGTTTTAAATGTTTTATTAGTCCACTTTGCATTACTGTAACAAATACCTGTGACAAATAATCTTATAAAGAGAGAAGTTTTATTTTGGTTCACAGTTTTGGAGGTTCCAGTCCATGACTGGATGGATCAATTCCAGGTGGATCTCTGATAGGATGGAAGTGCAGCACATTATGGTTGAAGCATGTGGCAAAGAAAACTGTTGACTTCATGACAGGGAATTAGAGAGAGAGAGAGAGAGAGAGAGAGAGAGAGAGAGAGAGAGAGAGAGAAGGAGGCTGGGACCCCACAAGCCCCTTTGAGGGTATGCCTCCGCTGCCCTACCTCTTAAAATTTCCACCCTTTCCCAATAACCTCAAGTGGGGAACTAAGCCTTTAACAGAGGATCCTTTGGGGAACATTTAAATCCAAACTATAGTGTGTCTCTATTGAGGTTTGCTTTGCAACTAAATCAGTAAGGATACCAGTGAATATTATCAACTGATACTGAACTTCTGTGTATGGGAACAAGAGGTGAGTGGCCCCGTTGACACCATATCAAATCCTATTTTGTTTCTCTTCTCTTATGCTATTGGAGCCTAGATATTGGATCTTAACTTGTTGGTTAAAATGAGACGTTGGCCAGGTGTGGTGGTGCACACCTGTAATCCTAGCCGCTCAGGAGGCTGAAGCAGGAGGATCACAAGTTCAAAGCCAGCCTCGGCAACTTAGGTCCTAAGCAACTTAGTGAGACACTATCTTAAAAAAAAAAAAAGTTTTTTAAAGGCTGGGATGTGGCTCAGTAGTAAAGTGTCTCTGGGTTCAATTCCTGGTACAACACTAAAATAAAAATTAAAGGAGACATCAGTCTATGAAAACTAGGGCCATCTGAGCTACCTGAAGATTGATGAAGTCAAGACAAAAGTAAAAAGAATATTGATCCTTTGAAAATCCAAAGGCAATGCCAGCTTGTAACTAACTCACAAAAGGGTGTTTTGGGGGTTCAAATATAGTTTTTCTAACTCAAAAAACAAACCTAACATATTAAGTGTTTCATTGAAGTCCCCAATTATGTCTAGAGCTTTGTGCTGAGTTTATTTTAAAATATATCTTGAAAAGCTGGTGGTCCAAATTTCCCATAGACTTACACATGATGAGAATCTGTCTCTTTATATTTAGCTGCAGGCCACCTAACAAGTTCTTAGGCGAAACACATTATTTTGCTAGCACAAGAAGAATAAATACTGTATTTGGAAAGTTCCAGTGTTCTTCTTTAAAATATCGCTGTTTCCATAGCAATAACATAATGTACTGAAGAGTAGAATAGTGTTTCTTTAGAAACCACGTGTATAGATACATGTTCCCACGAAGGCTTTGAAGCATCTCACCTGCTCATGGTCCAGAAATGGAACGACAATAGTAATTGAATCAATCATCATCTTATGAAATGAAACTTGGCTAGTGTTTTACTGTCTAATTGGACACTGCCAGCCTTCTGGTTTTGGTCATCCATATAGTACCTTCTTAGGCTCTTAGAGGGTGGAAAATAGATCTATGTGTGTTCATTGAGTCATGAAATATTTATTAAGCATCTATGATATGCTAGGTATATTTCTAGGTACTAGGGACTTGACATTAGAGAACTTACATTCTGATGGGAAACACAAAATTCTCCTTACACAAGGGATATCACATTGTGTGCAAATATGCCTTGTAAGTCCTTCTTGGTGATGTTAGGGATGTTTTAAATACTTTGCAAGAATAAAACATGAAAGAATACCATACTTAGGGAATGGCAGGGAATAAGAAACAGGGGAGAGAGGGCTAAGAACAACGGTAACTGATACTCTGATGGAGTAGATCTAGGATGAACCTCATGATATTAAAGGTAACAAAGGAGGGTCTCAGGGGATTTGGACAATTAAGGTATTACTCATTAATATGAAGACTGGGAGAATGAGTTCTGTGTGAGTGAATGCTCCTCAGGAAAGTGAGATAAGTCTCAGGATTTTACTATGATCTTGAAAACACCTATTAGTTTGGAAGACCCTCTTGAAATGCCTACCTCTTTCTTATTTTGCCTTGAAATTGGGTGCCTCTGCCTTCCTGTAATCCTCCAAATTTGTTTCATGTGCTGACTTTGCCTTGCTGAGCCCTGCCCCTCTCTCCCCCATATCCCCAGCTCTAACTCCCAAAGCCTCCTTGGGGAAGTGAACGGGTGGCGGGAATGTCACTGAAAAGGTCGCTTCTCTGGTTCGCTAATGGCCTTCTGGCATCTGGCAAGAGGGATGCAGGTCACAAATGTCTCCATGCTGGGTCCGTCCTTTTACTGCAAGAACAGTAAAAGGATCAGAGTGTCCCCACCCCCTCCCTGAGGCCACACATCTTTGTCTCCTACACAAGGCTTCGCTTGTGCTTTCAGGAGCAAAACCTTGAAGCCTTTAATGCCTTAAGAAACCCATGCCTATCTGCCCACGTCCAAGGTCCTTTTGTGCAGACTTATTGGTGCCCTGGTCATAAGCATTCAGCAACCTCTTGACTCTCCCAGACTTTGAAAGATTTGGCTCACTGTCCAGATCCAAAGAGCTCTTGGTTGCAGACGCTTCTCAAGCCTTCCTGGGAGCACAAAGAGCTTTGTGGGCCAGACGTGGGGTCACAGAGTCAAAAAGGTTCTCAGCAGCCACCCTGTCCTCAGAACCAGACAAGTTGACCAGCCACCCCAGATGCCTGCCTGGACTCTGCTAATAAATCAGTGAGCAGCAAGGTCAGGGAATGCTGAAATGTACGCGCATATTTTTGAGTAAAGCATTTCAAAGTCTTGCTTTTGCCTGCAGCAGGGCCAGAAGTCCCAGGGGAGGAAAATTCTAACTCTATCAAAGAAGTGAATTTTGGGTTGCTAACCACCCCATTCTTTAACCACTATGATTCTACCCAGATGTTCTTCCTCAGATGCAAAGGCATCATTTTCTTGCCAAAAAACTCAATGATTGATCAAGCCTTCTTTAAATCATTTCATCTTATCCATTCCCATCTGAAGGAGTAGATATTGCATTAATATTAATATTCTTATTGTCTCCCTGGAGAGAGAGATGCCCCTTTAACCCCCTCCCAATTACTGCCAACACCACAGGGATATGAAGTTAGAGAAGGAAGCTACCAATGCGGGGGCTGTGGCTGTTTTATTAGCAACAGCTGGTGGCAGGCCCTGCCCTTTTTTTTTTATGCTATGCTTGTCAGATCCAGCTTCTTGAGACTGGATGGCAAAGGGTGAGACAAGAACACTGCATGTTTCAGGTTTTGCATGCAGAAAAGCGGATTTATGCTAAAGAAGGTGCAGTTAACATTCAGAAAGCTGATTAAAAAACTATAAAAGATTATTTACTCTCTATACTGGGTAGGTAACATTTGAGCAATTACACAAACATATTGAGTAACTGAAACCACCTGTAGGATTTGGAAAAATATTCTCTCTTCTCATTTGTCCAAGATGCCTTAATAAGAAAAAAAATGTGGGCCGCACATGTCTTACATTTATTCTTATTGTAACTTTAACTGTGTTTATGATCAAGGGTGGCATTTGTGGACAACAGGGCTCCTTCTGTGTTGACCATCAAAAGGAAATCTGTGCCATTTGCCCAGCAAAGAAATAAATCTTTCTTTACTCACTCTAGGCCTGGTTCCTATCTAAGAAACCCAAATGAACACTGTTTCATCTTATTTCATGTTTGAAATTCCAGGTAGTATTTTCAGGTATACTAAATTCACATTTGAAATGTGTATTTGACAGAAACTTTTGGTTAGCTAAGCATGTGCCCTTTGTAATTGTGGCTATTTCATTTTCATCTAGTTTTCCTAAACTAATCAAAATGGGATGAATTTCATATAGGCATTAAGTAACTGAGCACATACCATACAATCAGAGTTTGCAACCATCCCAATTTCATAAAATACCAATTACCAATATCATGCAATTAAAAAAAACATGAATTTGAGTAAGATAATACATTTTAAGTATTAGAAGAAAAAGGGCATGATTAGGTAATGTATTGCTTACTCAAGTCCATAAATAATGACTGTTGGAAAGAAAATGGTTAAAATAATCCAAAATATGGATCCATGATATGCCTGCCTCATGAGGAGACTAGAATAATGTCAAATGGAAAGAAATCTTGGCTGTCCTCCCTATTTCTTTCATGTGTAACAAATTTAAGACATATATTTCTTCCCTATGGAAAAACTATACTTAAATATAAAAATTTCTGAACATAACTAACTCTTTTAGGACTAATGCTTCATACCTCCATGGAATCTTAACAATAGCTGTAATAACCTTGGGAAATGCATAGTCCTTCTTAGATATGGCTGTTTCATTGGCTATGCATTCTCTGTTCTTATTTTTATGGCCAGATCATCAGTAAGTTCACTGTAAAGGAAGCAGATACCCTGCTGCTCGTTGCCATGTCTATATTTTAGTGGGTACTATTTGGGGGGATTCATTTGATTCTTACAATTAATAAATATTATTTTTAATAAGAAAGAATACACTGCATCCTAGTTTTATAATTGTTGTTGTTGTTATTATTAGTAGTAGTAGTAGTTTAGTGGTGCAGGGGGATCAAACCTAGGGCCTCACTCATGTTAACTGTTCTACCACTGAGCCACATCCCCAGCTCTAAAAACATTATTATTAGACAGCCCAAAAGTTATCATGATAGGCAGAATAATGGCCTCTCCAAAGTCAAATGGAAAAAGGAAGTCATGAGCCAAGAAATATAGGAAGCTTCTAGAAACAGGAAAAGGCAAGGAAATGGACTTTTCACTAAAGCCTCCAGAAAGGGACAGAGCCCTGTGGATGCCATGATTTCAGCCCAACGAGGGCTGCACCCAGACTTCAATTCTTCAGCACAGTAAGATAATAAATGTCACCACTGCATTTGTGGTACTTTGTTAAAGCAGCAAGAGAAAACTAATCCACTTGTGATATGTTACTTTTTATTTCTAAGGATTCTGTTTGGAATTAATGGCTCTGGCTCCAGAGCATGTTATTATCAAGGAAATCCACCAAGACTCAAACCAAGACAGAGAAGAAAATGGATATGGAAGGATGAGGATGTGACCTAAATGAGTAAGGGTAATACATCTCAATTATATTTATTTTCTAAGAGCCTCTTAGATGAAGCTGTGATTTTATTTTCAATAAATGGTATACCTTGGTGGGACATTAATGGCATTTGTTTTTTGTTAGAACTTAAAAAGAATGACAATATTCCTTCATGCTGATGATTTTGCAAACAATAATAGAAAATCTGAATTTTAATGCCTTCATTTTTGTTAAAGTGCTTATTTCACAACAATCTAGACAAAAGCAAAATCAATACCTTTAATGTTATTCAAGGACCAGCTTTTAAATCTGTGGGAGAAGTTTTGATCAAACGGTTCCTTTTTGTTTCATTCTCTTTCATCAGAGAAGTCAGAGGTGAAAAAGACCCACAAGATCATAAATTAATGATTGTGTGTTAATGCAGATGTCCCTGTTAATTAATAAAGGAAAGTAAGATGTGAAGCTTGAATATATCTAAGTACCTTTTAGTCTAGGAGAAAGATTAAAAGTTGTTTCTGTTTTACACAAAAAGTTGACTTATAAAATCCTGACCCTAAGTCCTAATATTTATGGTTTTTAAAAAACAGATTCTATCCCTAACTGAGGGTCAGGCAGAATTGGGCAAACCTGAAGCAAACAGAGGAAATTCCCATGATACCTGGTCACTAGCAGAGTCCCTAAGTGTAGCCGGTCACTGCAGCTGTCTCCTATTTCTCTCCAGCCTTTTGCAGATTATCCTGAGTTCCTTCTAGTCAGTTCCAGGTACAATATTGGAAGATGTTAGCTTCAGAAAAGATGCACTTTCTAAATGGGGCTATAACTTTACAAAATAGTATATTTAGAAATGGAAGCTAATAAGACTCAATATAAATGAATATGAAAGCTGGATGTCTTTCATGATCTATCCTCAAAAGCTGCATGGCATTATTTTATCCTGTGTGTTACACTGATCACCACTGCTTTCGTAGACTACCTGGTTACTCCACAAGGACAAGAATAGGAGGCCCCTGGAGGGCCATTTTGGAGACTGACTACCACACAAGGGCTTGTTTTCCTTCAAAGATATTTTGATAAGGTTTGGCCCTTTTGACTTCAACCTGCAGAAATACTTCTTTCAGAAATGGAATGTTTACGTAAATGTCCACTCTCATCCTCTTCCTCCACAATGGCAGAACCCATGATCAGAATGACAAGGAAATGGAAAAACTGATATCACTATTATGGAAGAAATTATCTGCCAACTAAGTCAAGCCCTTGATTAATCTCTTTGCTATAGTTTGCAATGTCCCCCAAAAGCTATTGTGTTAAGGGCTTGGTCCCCAGCCTGTGGCATTATTGGGAGGTGGTAGAGCCTTTAAGAGGTGTGACCTAGTAGGAGAAAGTTGGGTCATTGGGGGTGCACCCCTAAGGGGGCATTGTGGGACCCTGATCTCTTCCTATCTTTTTCTTTGGCTTCCCAGGTGTGTTTAGGTGAGCAACCTCCTCTGCCATGTGCTCACACCCTAATATACTGTGCCACCATAGGCCCAAAGCAACAAGGTCTCAAACCTCTGAAACTGTGAGCCAAAGTAAACCTTTCCTTCTTTTAAGTTGATTCAGGTATTTTGGCATAGCGGCAAAAGCTGACTGACAATCTATGTTCTGAAGAGAGTCTTTCTTTTTTTCAAATCAAACAAGCAAGTGACAATAAAATACCTTCTCCCTGAGGTTCGACTAGGTACCCAAGAATTGCCATTTAGAAATTTACTGAATTTATATGGATAAAGAAACAACATCACTTTATTTAACGACCTTGAATAAAAGTCTCTTAGATTGCAAATGAATAATTCAAGGTTCTGATGCTGATGAAATTGACAAATGTTAAGCAGAAGTGGATATGATTTCAAAATTGTTGGTCAAGTCTTTGAGATAAGCACACACCAATGTCAAAACCAATAAGACATGATGAGATATTGTGATTCTTTGTTTACCAAAGAAACAAAACCAGGTGATTTGAAGCCAAGCATGGTATGTACTTTATAATTCAAAATTTTGTTTTCAAATTACACTTTTGATTGACAAAGAAATGCTTTACAGTTTTGGAGATGTCAGTGGACTCTGAGATTTCTGAAAGGGGCTAACAAAATAGGAATTCTCTGATAGTACCAGCATGAATCTAATAGATAAAACCAAGAACTAGATGTATTAAAAAATGTCAATAATTATCTTTAAGGGAAATGGCTCTTAGACAGTTCTCTATGACTTTCACCAAGTGATTGAAAAAAAAAATGTGAGTTTGGAGTAGATGACTTTATTTGATAGATATACTATTTTAGTATTTCTTCTTTGATCAAAATTACAAGTCTTGAATATTTCCCACAATATGATTTCACAATTGTGTGCAGATTCTTTCTTTGGAACATTATAAGCAGCTTTGAGAGATGTATAAGAACAAAGTTTTTGTGTTAAAGCAAGGTTGTATTTTTATAAGGTTATAATGAGAAATATCTACCTTGCTTGATATGTTGAGAGGATGGACTGTTTTGTTGGATTTGTGTTTCTACTGGGAGGATCTGGGCCACACAAGAACACTGTGGCTTTTGTATCCTGTGATGCTCAATAGTGAGAGTAGAAACAATGGCATGGGGAACATATCATTCTTTTCCCCATGATATTTCCTCCAATTGAACATTGGCCTATGTAGAAAAGCAGAGATGCCAGGTTTATTTCCTTTTGTTATTATCTGTAGGAAATCCATCTCAGTGCCATATCAAGATGATGATTGTGTTTGCTTTACCTGACTGTGTCGAAAAGCACTGCCATCTTATACTTCTTTGAATCAAAGTGATACCATAAAACATGGTGGTTACAAACACTATTTAAAAATGAAAATTTTTATCAAAATAACAGAAAGGTGAATCAAGAAAAATAATACTCTCCCAAGGCTCATCCATTAATGCCTTAGAAGATCTTGTCTTCATTTGATTTCTTGTCTCTTCTCCACTAGACTGAGCTCCTGTGGACTTGAATCTCTCTGTCTCCACCAGATTAGTGATTTCTTATAACAGCCATATGAGATAGAAATTACTCACTATACCTTACCTACTTCCTATCTAAATCTCAGAGCAAGTAACAAAGAGTGCCAGCCCCATAATGTGTGCTTATTAAAATTTTGTTGAAGAAATGAATGAATTCAAGTATGAGAAAAATAACTTTGTCTATATATCTCCACTACTTGCTGCAGAAGGGTCCCTTGATGGAAATATTCCAATCTAGCTGCAAGTAAAATATTGTTATCCATAAGCCCCTCAGGTCATCAAAACTCAAGGGTGATAAACTTAGAATCAGAGGACCTAGGTTCAGATTCCACCTTTGCTACTTATGTGCTGGGAAATAGATTTCCACACATTAGTTTACCCATTTGTTTTGGAACCACTGGATGCTTGTCTCTTTATGATGCTAGAAATATAAATGAGTTTCTCTGAATCTTGATTAACTCATCTGTAACAGGAGAATATTAATATGAATTTTACAAAATTACCTTGAAAATTAAGTAAGGTTCAGTGGCATGACACTGGGAAGTATCTAGATTCCATCATGTGTCTGATTATATAGTGAGTGTTCAATAGAATCTAAGTATATATTCAAGTCTATACAGCTTCCTAATACTCTGACTACATACATCAATCAGTCCTCTCACGTTCATTTAATTCCTCCAGAAAACTTTTGACTAGGAATGAAAAGTACTGAGGAAATAAGGCAATGCTCTCATTTTAAGTCTCATATATGTATCCACATACTTCTTGATAAAAATTATTTGTAAAGAACCTATACATGTGTGTGTGGTTGATTATTATAAATCACTTTCTAGAGGCTGTCACTCCTGCATGAGCTAATAGCAAATAGTCCATTTTTTTTGACCTACACAACTAAAGATCTTGTGATGACTACATGAAGGTCAGATACCTTCTGAAGCTCTGACCCACCTGATATCTGTTCATCACTTTCTACCTTCAAACTTGGAAAAACAATATGTTAGAATTTTCCTATAGATATCAAGTTCACAAACTCAGCAGAGTAAGATCTCCATAATAAACTGTCCAGGATGACCATCTGGAATTCACTCATTCATTCAGCAGAAATCCACTGACCATCAGTTGTGTGCCAACCTCTGAGCTGGGTTCTAGTAATTAAAGATGGAGAAAACAGAGTCCCTGCCCTTGAGTAATCCACTCTCTAGGAAGTTCTTGACTACACTGAGGTTAACATCGGTTTGAAGAACTTGCTGGGTGTCTGCCTAGTTCACATCCTGCATGGAACCCACCAATTAAAATGTCCAAAGTGAGAGGTGATGGGTGTGGTCATGTGTATAGGCATTCACACATGTGCAATAGCACAGCATGGTACTTCCTCAATTCTATAAATATGAATTTCATTCCAGTACTAAGTTGACTTACTATAATGTGGTTACTAAAAGGTAGATTTCAAACATGACATGTTGAAAACATTATCCAGTTGTCTAATCTATACAACTGTGTTACTGGATACTCTATTTGGAAAAATGTGCATATTTAACTCATTAATTCATTCACTTATTTGACAACTGTTTATGGAGAACCTGCTATGTGCCAAGAATTGTTCTGAGTTCCAGGAATGAGTGGGCACCACTGATTCAAATCCTCTCCATGAATCTAAGCCCAGCTTCAATCTCACTCTCTCCATAAATAGTCCAGACCCTGGAGTGGGACTCTTCTGAACTTCTGTACTAAGTTCTGGATCTCCTTCAGGAGCTTAAATAAAATATTATTGAAGTTTAATACACATATGAAAAAGTGTACATCAAGTTCATGAATATACTTGTGTAACCAGCATCCAGATCAAAACAGGCAGAATGCTACTAGGACCCCAGAGGTCTCTTAGAATTGCCAAACCTCACCCCCAAATAAGGGTGGTTCCTATCCTGACTTCCAAAATCATAAATGAGTTTTAACTATGTTACGCTTTAAATAAATGGAATCATATTATTCTTATCTCTAAAGGTATTTATAAGATACTGCCTGGATTACTGTGTTTTATAATGTATTTTATAATGTATTTTATTCTGTATTTTTATTCTGTTTTATAATGTATTTTATTCTGTATTTTTAATGATGAGAATATAAGTTCCTTTATGTAACTTCCTAATAGAAAAAGCAGCGCCTTGGATGAAAGTCATTAAACTGGGTGCTCCTGGGCTTATTCAGTTCACCCAAGTCTATGGAGATGTAGACTTGAGACTTAACCAGGAACCTCTCTGAAAATGGGGATCTAGTTTCTGCTCTAGTCTTCACTTTAGACATCACTTTGTGTGTGAACTTTTTCTGGGTCAACTTGTCACTGCCTGATTGAATCAGCATTTCTGTGCATAAGAATAAAATATGTTTTTCCCATCCTAATAATATTAATGGAGGTTCTCTAGACTGGAATGAACTTACTGCTGACCTCTTGAGACTATCTGAAAATTATTCTTAGCCTCATAACTTTCTTCTGATGACTTTATTGACTGGCAAGAGAAGAGTGTCATAGGATCCCATTAGTGATCATGTGGCAGTTGGTTTATCTTCCTCTCTAACCAAGGAAATACTCAGCTGCCATAGCACCATTGAATGATTCTGGTACCTACAACCTATTCCATTTTCTTTCTTTCTTTCTTTCTTTTTTTGTTTGTTTGACAGATTACCACCATTAACTCTTGCTAAAAGCCAAGCAAGTGCCATGCCACTCTACTGAGAATATTTTTTATACCACTTACTTCCATTTTCAGCCTTGTTATAAGCTTTCCCAATCCCTAGTCCTCTGGAAGGTATTGATCTCTACTGTGCACTCAGAACAATAGCAAATGGGTTGTTCTGAGACATAAGGAAAGAAGACCTTGAAAAGAAACTTCCTAATGGAGCCATTCTGGGAAAAATTGACTTGGCAAATGGCCCTAGGTATTCACTGTGGATGTCCATCTCCAAACAAATTCTGCTAAGTCACAGCAGTGCAAGCTGCTTAAAGGGCATCAAAGGAGTAAGAAGATGGCGGCTGAATAAGAAGGGAGACCCAGATGACAGATGCTTGCCGTACAGGAAGCAAGAAGTTCCAAGCTGTGGTGAGCAGAGCTTCAGATCTATTGAGCCTGAGAGTCACATCCAAGATTTTCTTCTCACTGCTTCTATTGTTATTTTAACTTTTGTCAACTCAACATTAGATCCTGAACCAGACCTGAGACTGGTGTCCCACATTCTAGATCATTATTCCCTCTGCTGGCTCTCTACTGCTCATCCCTTGGGAGATTTCTCTCTTACAGGAAAGACATCGAGACACTCACTTCAAGATCCAGGGGGTTATTTCTGACCCTCTCTTCTGCTTTTCCTATATATTGATGCTCTTTCCTATAATTCATAAGGAGATGGATTCTAAGAATGCTATTCAATAAGAGCACTATTAAGCCAAACTGCATCTCTGTGTATTGATTCATAATTGTGTTGCTTTTGTTTGGTTCCAGGGACACTTTCCTGTTTCATCAACTAGGTGATGGGAAAGGTGTGGAGCACAGTGGGCCCTGAGCAGGTTCGGAAACACCTTGTCTTCTCATTTGCTTTTGTTGTAAATGTTACCATTAGGAATTTATGTACAGTGCTGAAGAATGAGCTGCCGGTCTTCCTCAGTTGCCATGGCAGTGACTAACAGGGTCTCCAGTTGGACACAAAGACTTTCTGCAGTTTAAACAAAGACAATGGGAAAGTATGTTTTCTTGACCTGTTGCAGGAAATCCTGCCCAAGATACACAAGAATGCAGCATTTCCCAGACTGCTGGTAGCTCAGGTCTCTTGTTAAGGGTGGGCTTGAGTAAACCTGGAGAAAGATCCTCAAGCAAATAAGAAAACTTGAAAGTCATTACCTAGGTCTGAAGGTGTTAATGTCTTGCAAAACCCCAGCATGACCTTGTTTTTGGACCTTTGGGATACAAAAAATGTGACACACTTGTCTCAAGATAGATTAAAAGAGAAGATAAGCACACCTGATCTTGACTATACCCTTCTACCCTGCTTAGTTTTCAGTTTCCTAAAATAGTTTCTGCTCACCAAGAACCAAAGGGTAAGATGCTAACTGGAAAGACAGGACAATGAACACTGTCTTATGACATTAGAAACAAATGATAGTTCAATATCTTTATTCTAAAAGCCTTAAACTAAGGGAGAAAAAAATGCAAGCTCTGTTTCCCTCCCCTGGACTCTGATGAAAGTCACACAGATAGGCAACACACAGCTGTCCTGCTTTGCACTAGTGGCCCTCTCGGATGGTGACATATCAGAGTAGCAATGGTTTCTCTGAACAAAAATAATGAGAGAAACATCTGTCTTCCTGCTAGTCTCTTTTCCAGGCAAATGGCACTTACAATTCCTATTTTAGACTTGTAAGTGCTCCCCTGAAAAAGCAACTTTGGTGTTAACCACATCTCCCTCTGAATCTGTTGATCACTTTTCTTTTACTGGTGTTTTAAGACAGTTCAAAAACAAAAAAGACAACCGCAATGAAGTGGATGCATAGTGCTGACACTGGGTTAAGCAAGCAGAGGTGAAGAGAACAGAGGAATGTGGTGTTACATGGGTGCAGATATTCCTTCCTTCCTTTCTTCCTTCCTCCCTCCCTCCCTCGCTCCTTCCTTCCTTCCTTCCTTCCTTCCTTCCTTCCTTCCTTCCTTCCTTCCTTCCTTGCTTCCTTCTTTCTTTCTTTCTTTCTTTCTTTCATCATGTTGGATATTGAACCTGGGGCCTGGTGCATGCTAAGTGCACTCTCTTCCATGGAGCTACAGAAATTAAGAGAGATCATGTTTTGGAAATGTTTGCATTTAAAATCTTGCCAAAATTGGAAAATTACCAAGTGACTCAGTTTGTGAGTGGAATAGTGTTGAGAGTTGTACAAGTGTATAGTCAGGGATTATAGTCCAAATATTTAAGACCTACCTGTCCCTTTTTGTCTCTCTTTCTCTCCTTTCTCTCTCTCTCTCTCTCTCTCTCTCTCTCTCTCTCTCACTCACTCTTTCCCTCTCTCTCTCTCTCTCTCTCTCACACACACACACACACACACACAGAAACACACCCTGTCCCATACTCAACTAAGCCACACTTTCATAAGGAATTCAAATAATGTCCCTGAGATTAACAAACGGCTGTGAACTGGTATCTCTAAGGCAGCAAGTTGGGAACACAGGCTTCCTGCTTTCTCACTAGGGTACTTGTAAGAACATATGCATAAAATGATACCATTTCTGTTTATTTTGGCTCACATAGAAGTAAGATATTTTGGAGTTTGGAGGACTTCAAAAACAAAGCAGTTCAACACCCCATTTTTCTAATGAGGAAACTGAGGCTTAGCAAAGACCACAGTGTAGCTAAGGAGGCGGCAGGATGCTGGCCTCTCACTTCTGATCTCTCCAGCCCTCTCCCCCTGAGGTCTCTCAGCTCTCTCTTGCTTTTCTTCTCCACCTCCTCAGGCATTTCAGATCTATTTCCTCCTCCAAGTGGCTCACGACCTCTTCTGAAAGCATTCTGCTGCTGTTATTTGGAAAACAACGAAAACAGAGGCAATGTATTTCTGTGGATATTTTGGTGCTCACAGACTTGCAGCATCCAACATGAACACTAGCACTATGACCATGTGTCTTGTGGAGCTCAGTAACGTCAGGTGTGCATGGATCCTTAGTCACTTCAATATATCCTCTCTGCCCACCCTCTTTTGTTATTTGAAAATGAAAATACTTATGAAAATGTTCATAACTTAAAAGTTAATTTAGGATAACCATTTAAGCAGATTTAAGAATGCCTAAAAGGAAAATAGGAAGAGTAGACCTGCATAAATCCAAACTTATTCTGAAGAAGTATTGGTTAGTATTATAAGTTGATGTTTCAACCATCCATCCATTCATCCACCCATCCATCCATCCATTTATTCTTCCACTCATCCATTCATTCATCTATCCATTCATCCATTCATACACCACCTACCCACCCATTAGTCTGACCACCCACCCATCCATCTCTATTCATCCATTCACCAAAACTTTATTCAACCAATATTTCATTCAAAAACTTTTTGTATATATCCTAAATGCCAGTTATTGAGTATGCAATGTCACACGAAACACAATCTGGCCCAAGAGATGAAAGCATATACATAAAGCTTACACTATGGTATGATGCCTACATAGTATACACATACATACAATATTATGTACTGTTTATAAAGGTTTATGTAAGGCTTGTAATTGAAAACTATAAAAGACACAATAATAAGTAATAAATAGTCCTTGCCCATTGAGGATTGCAAGTTCAAAGCCAGCCTTAGCAGCCTAGTGAGGCCCTAAGCAACTTTGCAAGATTTGGACTCAAAATAAAAAATTTTCAAAAAGAGCTGGGGCTGGGGCTTAATGGTTAAGCACCCTTGGTTTCAATATGTGGCACCTAAGAGAGAGGGAGAGAGAGAGAGAGAGAGAGAGAAAAGGAGGGGCAGCTGATGTTTCTGATGTTTGAATGTGATCCTTCCTGGAGATAGAGAACTGAACTTCTTGGATTCTTTCTCTTTTCATTTTCTTTTCTATTATCAAACATGGTGTTGATTCTTCTGTAATTTTTTCATTTCATTAAGATGCAAAATGGAGAACCATTATCTCCATAATAATTCAAAAAATTCCTTAAGGGGCAAAACCATCAGACTCTGCAGATTTAAAAATCATGCTGTTTTATTGAGTCCAAGTTGTTACCAAAGGCCCTGCCTTTTGGTTGTCTGAAACATGAGGCCCATCTGAAAGTAGGAAAAGGGTTTTCTGAACTTTTCTCATGCATGTTTTCTTGAAGAGCATTTTCTACCTCCTCTTGGAGCTTTACTAAATTATCTCTCTCTTCTTGCTTTAATTTTATTGACTTACCTATACATTTTTTATTCTCTCTCCTGAAATTAATTAATGAAAACAAAAGCAACAATTAGATTAGAAAAATATAAATTCTTGTCAGTCAGGTAATGTACTACTTCTAAATCCCAATGACCACTGTCCATATTCCACACAGCCTAATTTTTATATTTTAATTGGTTGATTTTTAAATGTTCATTAATTTTTATTTTTGGCCCACAGTTCAGTTATTTCAGTGAGTACCATTCTCTAAATTTGCATTAAGAAAATTATTGACAGAAAGACAAAAATAAAGATTTCAAATTTCACTCCAAATATGAACTTAAAATAATTTAAAAATATTTTAAATACTTTATCATGATTTAAAGCATTAAAGATCACAATATCAGGAGTTGTAAAATATCAAGGAAGGTACAGTTTTTTGAATATGTACATTGGCACCATGAAAAAATGAAAGATAAGTGGCAAAAATAGCACTTGGAAAATTGAACCTGACCTCCACATTTGGAAATATGTGAATTGAGCAAAACTGTTCTTCTTAAACTAGCTCATTAGTTAGTTAAAAACCAAGAATAGATCATGAATAAAATTCATCTGTGGTGATTTTAAAACATGACTGCAAATTCTTTGGCACTCTTCCCATTGAGGGAGAGAGTCTAATTCTCCTCCCCTTGAATAGAGGCCAGCCATATTACTGACTAGCTTCTACCAAACAGAATGTGATTGACTTCTGAGGCTCATTTAAAAGGGCAATCTATCTAGTGTGCTCTCTCTCTCTTGTGATGGTTGTCCTAGGAACCCAGCAGCCATAATGTGAGGAAGCCCAAGGCATATGGAGATGCCACATATCAGTGATGCCGCCAATAGCTAAGGTCTCAGCTACTTTAAAATGTACTTGGTATATGTTTTAGTGAGGTATAGTAAGACACACAGACACAGAAAAGATTTTCAAAGAAAGATGTTTTTATGCTCACAGATCTCAGAAAACAGAAGGCATACCATGCCAAAGGGGCCATACAAGGAAGCATCAGGGTTGGTCAGGAGGCAAAGAAAAACTTTGATCATGGTTTGTTCTAGAAGGAACAGGGGAGGCAGAGTAAGCAGGTCTAAGAGTGACTTATTTGTTTAATTTCAGTGGTCTCTAAGACACAGGGAATTTTCTAGTTGTTTAGTTCCTGACCTTGTGATGATTAGAGCAAGTAGGCAATGGACCAGTCTTTAGATCCCTTGGAGAACCTAATAAAGGAGATGTTTAGAGAAAGGATCCTAGATTAGTTGGTTTGCATATGACAGTCAGTTACTATGTAGAGGAATTAGCTTATCCTGGGAGGAATAGTCACTCCAGTATCAAGAAGGCCCGGATGTCAAGACATCAGAATAAAAGATGCATAATACACCAGCTGACAGCATCAACTTCCAGGTATATTAGTGGTGAAGCTTTCAAGATGACTCCAGCCTCAGCTATTCTACTCTGACTATAGACCCTGAATGAGAGAGCAGGCTATGTGAGATCCATCAATCTTCCAAACCCATGACAAACAATAAGAATAAGGATAAATCTTGGTATTTTATGCCATAAATAAATGGGTTTGTTATGCAGCAATAGAGAACCATATCACCCTCTGTTTGTTAGTCAGCTTTTTGTTACTATAACAAAATGCCAGAGACAATAATCTTAAAAAGATAAAGGATTTATTTTGATTCACAGTTTCATAGTTCTCAGTCCATGATTGGTTGACCCACTGCTTTTGGATCTGTGGCAACACATCACATCATGGTAGGGAGCATGTGATAGAGCAAAACTGTTCACTTCATAGTGGCCAGGAAGCAAAAAGAGAGAAAGGAAGTGACAGGGGTCTCACAATCCCCTTTGAGGCCATGCTTCCAATTACTTAAAATCTCCCACTAAATCTCATCTCTTAAAGGTTCTATTACCTTGCAATAGCACCAGCTTGAGGACCAAGTCTGTAAGTCATGGGCCTTTGGGGGACATTGCAGATTCAAACTCTAGTACTCTGCTTAAGGAACTGGTAGGATAATATAAATCACTTTCATTGATAATACTCAGACTTTAAACATCTATAAGAATTGTATGTATACAGATAAGGCTTCATAGTCTCAAATATAGTATGTTCTCCCATATGGCATCATGACATTAATTATGACATTTCTAGCATGTTTTAAGCACATAGATTGTCCTATAGGTCATAACTGCTATTTTGAAACAAATTGCTCTCATCAATTACTATGTACAAATAAAGATGCACATTTTAGCTGAAAACCATTTGAGAATATAGATGCTGAAGACTAGAATTATGAAGCAAACTCTGATTGGGCTCCTTCCTAGAGGGCATTCATGGAATTATTTTTTAGGTACATAAGAAAATATTCTAGTTTCCTTAAGAGAGCATCTCAGGGATGAAAGTTTTATGCTTGGATCTGCTGAGAGATTGGTGAGGTCTTGGATCTGCTGAGAGATTGGTGAGGTCTAACTATATAGCTAATCAACTAGATATTTACTATCATAAAGAGCAGAGACTCTGTCTTTGAGTCCCACTCATCAGTCTGGTTCTGCTATGAAACAATCTGCTAGCAGTCCAGATGCTGGCCCTGGTGACAAACTAGCTCAGCTCTCTACTCAAGAAGACAGTGCATTCCTGGAGTTGATGCTCATGGGTGTGAAGGTTATAACATAGGTCTTCAGAGGGTCTTGATTCAAGGGGTGCTAACAATCTTCAGAGTCTCACCAGAATCAGGAAGGGAAGCCCTGCTCTAGTGAGGGGAAAAAAAAGAGGAAAGGGAAAACCTTCTGTTGTCCTCTCTAATCATTTCTGGAGGGGAGGATCTGATATAGGCCAAGTGGTAAGTGCTGCACAGTCTGGTTTAGGTGCCCACTTCTGGCTTTCTGGATCATGTGGCTCCTCTCCTTTCCAGTTTTCTACTCCCCACCCCTACCCTCAGGACCCCTCTCAGTATTGTCCTATAGATCCCCTCCCCCCATTTGGAGAGTTGCTGAGGACTGAACTCAAAGCCTTGCTCATGCTGGGCAAATGCTCTACCACTGAGCTTCATGCCCAGCTCTGTCTATAGATTCCTTATTTATAAGAGGTTTCCTGATGTCACCTCAGTCTCTAAGACCCAGAATTAAGATGCTGTAGTGAAGAAAAGTCAGGTAAGAGTTGGGAATTGGGGGACTAAATAGTGGGCCCAGAACTTTTTGCAATCAGCCAGCCTGATTCCCCCAAGCTCAGAGTTCCCTAGGGCCAGTCTGCTTTGTGGTTTGACCCCAATGAGAAGTTTCAAATTCTACTATTTACTTCATGAAAAGACAATCCAGAAAAAAAACAACTCACAGCATTTTAGGAAGCATAATGTTAAATGCCATAAACCAGAGGTTGAAATGATTGCTTTTTAAATCCTAGGATTCTGACATTAACATTTTAATAAGTTGTTAGTCTCACATTTTCAAAATAAAACCTGAAATTATCCAAAAAGGAATTCTCTTTGGAGGTGTGGAAAGGAGATCTCTTTCAAGTCCATCTAAGTTGTCTCAAGTATGTCTGCCTTTTGAGATTCTGTATCATTGTGTATCCTACACATAACAGGTGCTGAGTGAGGGAATAAATGGATGGGAGGGAAAAAGACAGATATCTTTGGAAAGCAGAGAAGTTACTTATGCATAAAACCAAAGAGACTTAGGATGATTGATACTTCTTTTAACACCAAATACTGGAATGAAGAACTATTTGAGACAGGATCTATACTACTAATTAAATTGACGGCAGTGGCCAATTGTGCCTGAATCTGTCTGCTCTATGATCAACAACTACCACTCCCCACCACACACACACACACACACACACACACAACACCCTGCCAAGTGAATAATTTTCTCGCTAATTCAATTAAGCTGTTCAGAAATTGATGTTTTGTTAGATGCAGAGACTAGTTCTCTAGAAAGCTTTTTGATTTGATTAGATATACTCCTTTTTTCTGATATAGGGTGAGGTTTTTGTTGAAAGCAAGCAAAGAGTTTTGATGACTACCTTCAGTTGGTTCTTGTCTCTTAATTCATGATTTCAGATTCGCTACCTGTACATAAATTCGGGAATTTTTCTTTCATGCTATTTCTGCTATTTATTAGGAGTCTATAACTCACCACAAGCCATCTTCCAAACAATGATTTGTGTCTACTTTAAAGGAAAATTAAGCATGTCTAAAAGAATTCATTTAAATACTCGACAGCACTATTGAAAAACAGAAACCACTGAACGTAAATGTGTCCAGTCAGCTAAGTCAATGCAGAGTGAAACATTGGTTCTATACATATTCTCAGAACCAACACTTGCAAAGAAGGAAGAGAGTTAATGAATAAATACAAAGGCCTGACCTGAACCATGTCTCGTAGGCTCATCCATGTGAGTTGAGATTGCTTTTTAATTATTTATATATCATGAGCATCTTAAGGAGGCAGAGTAGTTTCAGCAGCTTGTAATAAAAGCAAGTATAACAATGCCCCAGCCATTATCACAAGATGGAAGGAAAAACCTACAATAAGAGCTAAGAACAGAGGGAAGGTCAGGTTAAGAAACTCTATGGAGAAAAGCTATTCCATTTTTAGCTATTATTCTAGAGCTCATCTTTGACATAGCTGTGTAAGTTTAGGCAGGCTTCTTCAACCCCTCACTTCCTTTGTTTATAAAACATGGATAATAATTGTACTGATCTCATTAAATTGTTGAGGATAGAATGAGCAAATGTGTTTTAGAACCTAGAATAGTGTCTGACACTTAATGAATTCCATCTTGGTCTTTGTTAAGTTAAAAACCAAAACAAAACTTTTGTTTAATGATAACGTATAACACCCGGAATAAACCTGGATGGGGAAAAAAAAACCCATGAAGCTAGGGGTAAAATCTTTTAAATATGTGTACAGGCTTCTGAATAAAGGAGAAAATTCAGTTCATTTTGGTCATAACTTTGTGGATTAATCATTTTCTGTTTTCATTTCAGTGCAATAAATTCTGTGAAAGTCCCCTCTGTTATTATGACGTCAATATTTGGCCTTCTTCGACCTACAAAGAAGTGGAAGATTGAAGTGGTTCCGTGTAATATTAGTGGGTAAAGAAGAACAACGCTCACTGGAAACTAAAACAACTTCTAAGTTTTCACTTTGCTGAGAGAGCTTCTGGACATTTCAGACACGAGATGATGGGGAAGTTGTGAGAACTTCCCTGTGTGCCCTTCAGCCTTGAACAATGGGAAGCCATCACCCTAGATTTAGCCACAGTGTTTCCTGGAGTTTCAGACAAAGCAGAGATTTTTTCCATTACTCTTTACTTTGTAGGCTTAAGAATGTCAAACCACCTAAACAGTGTGGGAATAGACTCTACAAGTGGTCACCGCAGGTGCCTTCAAGTTCAGCAAATGTTTATGATGTCTCCTAAAATCCGAACACTAAGACTGTATCAGCAGCAGCATCCTAAGCATTGTAATTAGCAGCAGCATTTGAGATGACTAGGTACCATTTTGTGAGAACTACATGCCAGTCACTGTGCTAAGTGCTGTGCCCACACTACCTCTTTGAAATTCCTGGGAAGTAGGATCCCTGCTTTTGAGGAGCTGGCAACTCAGAAGGAAATGATAAGTGCCCGCATGCCATGTGATGGGCTACCTCCCCAAAGGCCCCTTCAGGTACATCCCTTCTTCCATCATACCTCTGAACTTATTCCCAGCTCTTTCTGGAGGCCACTTTGGCTACACTCAGTTCTTCTAAAGAGGAAATCAGCTCCTAGGTAGAGTGGTAACCAAGGCCTTATTATGAGTGGGGCCACACTGAAACACAGAATGACTTCCCAAGGTGCCATAAAGAATACATGATAGGGGCTGGAATTGTAGCTCAGTGGTAGAGCGCTTGCCTTGCATGCGTGAGACACTGGGTTCAAGCCTCAGCACCACATAAAAAAATAAAATAAATAAAGATATTGTGTCCATATACAACTAAAAATAATTTTAAAAAAAGAATACGTGATAAATCCAGATCTCCCTTTCCCAGCTAGATATTGCTTCATGCCAAGAGACATACACAGAAAAAGGTAGGATGGTAAATAAAAAATAAACCCCTTCTACATTTTAATAGTAGCATCAGGATGAATACAGTACTAATCATAACAGCTCTCAGTTATGTCAATACTGTGCCAAGGGCTCCATATGCACTTCTGGGCTTCATCTTCACAGAAATGCTCTAATGTAGATCCTGTAGTCATCCAGAGCAGTTATATCATGGTCACCTGGCTATATAGGGTGTTTGAGCTCAGGTCTGTTTGACTTCTAAGTCCCCAAGTGTTCTTAGGATATTGAGCCCCTATAGCCCCTATAGTCATGCTGTCTCTCTTCTGTTGCTAAGCTTCTCATTTTCTCCCCCACTTATGATTTCAGCTCATCCCTGGCAACAACTGTAGCAAGGACATTGTCAGTCAAAGCTGCTCAAGAATGGAGGTTTAGGATGAGGTTTTAGCTAGAAATGGGATGTGGAGGATGTAACAAAACACTAGATGGTTTCATGTCTTGGAAACCTTCCCCATTCTCTAAGAAGAAGGTGACAGAGCTCTGAGGGGCTCCCATCCATCAGTGGAACAGCAACATGCTATTAATATTTACCAGCTGTGTGACCAGGCCTCCCCTTTTACAGATGTGGACACCAAAGGAGAATGAATGTTATGGGACTCCCTTAGGGTCACGCACAGCACAGCAGGGATTACATCCACAGTCTTGGTATTTTTAGCCTATTGCTTAGCCTGTAAATTTACTGCACATGCTGTGGCAAATGGATGGCTAGCTGTCTCTTTTGATTGAGTGTGAACATACTTCATATGCTTCTGGCTTACCATGCTGAGGCCACAGTGTGGAGCTTCCACTATGCGTTTACCTCCAGGGCTCACAGGGGGGCGCTCTCATACGAAGGAGACAGACTCCAGAAGCTGACTTTAAGATCAGAGTCACACATCCCCTTATAGACATAGGAGATCTTGTGGGTGTTCTGTGCTTTGCTTACCTTTCAAAGTATCTGTGGAACCTTTGATTTCCTTGGGAGAGTGAGAGCCAGCAGGTAGGGATTCCAGCTTAATACACTCATCTCATAAATAGGCCTGCTTCTGAAATTCTGTGCTGTACAAACGGGAACTGTGCCCACTTGCTTGAGGCCAGTGCTTTGACATTTCAAAACCCAACTCCTCTTCAGTATGACTAAATCAAGATATATATATGTGAAAGTGAACCAAGTGCCATATCTTTGGAAAGCCCACACTTTTGAGAAAATGGCAAATAGGCCTTCTTTCTCCTTTAACTGAGAATGCGAGAGCCAGGGAACATCACAAATTCTGAGTTTTGTTTGCTTTTCCACAGGGCAAGTGGGGATGGCCATGGGTTTTAGTTCACATTTTGGTCTAAGTGAGTATTTTCTCTACATACGTGCAGAACTTCAGAAACTTTCACGTTGGGTAGATACTTTCCAGTGGTCAAGCTCTCTCAACTTTCAAAAATGACTTCCATGTGGACAGTTCCAGCTGGAGTATGGATAGCACCCAACAAGCACCGATTTGAGAGTGTAAAAGAGTCCAGGTATCCCTCATGCATGCTGGATCCATTTGGTGACTCTCCTATTATGCAAAGGAAGCTCTAAAATACCAGGAACCTCAAAACCTCATGTAGCCATTGATTTCAGATACTGACTCAATATTTGTATTAATGTCTGGTTATGTTTTTATGAAATTAGTCATTGACTTGGATCTACTTAATTTTTAAAAAGCCCCCACCTTATTGTCTCATGTGAAGTAATACTATCATTTAATAAACTCTGATGAGATCAGTTACTTTTAGAAGGCCAAGGAGTATTGGTAGAGCAGATGCCCAATGTATTTTTGTCTCATGGGCCATAAAATTGTCAGAAGTACAAAAAACTAATGCACAATATTAACATAACCATAAATAAGCATTCAAAACTTTTAAAATTTTCTTGAACTCTTAGACCTGGAAGATAGAGCATTAAATATTTAAATATTAATACAAATCAAGCCAATATACTAAGATTTTAGGTTAAATTTAGGAAGAACATGTGTACATCTGTTATATTGAATATCTGGAATATTTGGGAGGAATGGGCACATTGTAGTATATAACAGAATATCATTCTAATTTCACAATCCAATTAAAATAATGTGAAATTGAGTTCATTAATTTGACTTATAATTCTAAGTCAAAAGTTTAAAAGAGTATTACTAAGGTTATAAGCAAGACTTTTAATAATTTAAATTCATCATATAAAGAAGTTTCTTTTTAATGTTTATTTTAGTGCAATATACATAATAGTGGAGTTCATTCTGACATATTCATACATGCATGTAACATAATTTACTACATTTCAATACCCAGTACTTCCTCTTTCTCTCCCTCCCCCTTTCCCCTGTTGTCCTTCCTCTATTTTATTGGTCTTTCTTCTGTTTATTTATTTTTTTGAAATTAGTGCACTATATATATACATAAAAGTGGAATTCACTATGATGAATTCATTGTGTATTTATATATACACATAGCATAATTTGGTCAATTTTCTACTGTAATTCCTCCCCTTTTCCCACTCCTCCTCCCTTTTAAAATTAGATTTAAGAGAGCAATATAGGTACTTGGGAAAGTTTTATTTATTTCTCTGTCAAATGAAGCATTTGAAAAAGAAATTGAGTATATTATTTTTATAAATGCAGTTTAAAATATTTAAAAGAATTTAATTAAGAAGCAAACGTTTCTTTAAAAATTTATGAGATATTTAAGTAGAATGTATAAATAGAATAACAAGATTTGTAAGATGAAACTAAAAGCTTAAGGAAAAATTAGGTTTTTGATTTTGTGAATTTTTAATTTTGATAAATCAAGTGTTCATTTTTAAGACCTTGAATTCCCTGCAAGAACCAGAAAAATTCATACTGAGAATTGCAATTATCAGTGATTTACCAATCTTTTCCTTTATGCTGTAAGTACCTTGGGGGGCAGTCAAAAGTCAGGTCTCACCAAAATGATAATTTTTGATTAACATGGCTTTTCCATCAACTGTTTAACCTCTTTCATTAACGTTTGGCCTTCTATTTTGTTCTGCATTTATGCAGAGCAGGATTGAATATTAAGTCAATATCATTTTTCTTATTATATTCAAGTAAGCTGTAAGACACAAGTAGCCTAGAAGTTAGCTTATTTTTTTACAAAATATGTCTCAGAACTTGTGGGAAATATTTTCAACTCAATATATTGTCAGTACAATTCTTGGTCCTTGGGACAATCCTGCAGGAATAGTGCAAGTCCTAAAGTCTGTAAGACATAAAGACCATTGACATTATTTTTATCTACATTGTAATTTCAGCCTAGTAGGCTAGATTGAGAAAAGAAAAGGAAAAAAAACCAGAAAACAAATAGCAACAACAACAACAAAAATTATTTTCCAGCTTTCTTCAATGATATGCCCCCAAAGCTTATGATTTAAACAAATCATATAAGATTTTACACTATTAATACATTTTGTTGTGCAAGTCCAGAGTCAGAACCTTTAATTGAGGCAAGATTTATTTAATGACCAGAGCCAGGGGGCAGGGTATGTAGCTCAGTGGTAGAGTATTTGCCTAGCATAAGTGATGTCCTGATTTCTATCCCCAACCCGAAGAAGAAAGAAGAGGAGAGGAAGAAGAAGGAGGAGGAGGAAGAGGAGGAGGAGGAGGAGGAGGAGGAGGAGAAAGACCAGTCAATCCTCACCCGGCTACTGAAAATCAGTAAGGAGATGGTGAGATCACTGTGCTCTTTAAGAAATATTGGGATGTCTACCAACCCATTGATCATAGGGAACAAATTCTGAGTTGTTTTTAGAGCAGAAGTGACTCCTTTCCATGGGTTCAACCCTGCTTTCCTGTCCATTCTTTCCTACAGTTGATAGAAGGCTCACATTTATGAGGTTTCTGGTTAGTTGAGGTTTCTGGAGTCATAGAACAAGTGTGTGCAACTAACTAGCCCATGTGCACATCGGACTCATGACTTTGGCCCAGGTGATGCTAAACAACTGCCAGTGTGGGACATAATATGCACTTTACTGTAGACAGCAGGGAGTGGCATAAGCAACCTCTTAGAACTGAAGGGCACACAGCCCAGGCTGGGCTTTGTGGGCAGGATGTGTGCAGGGGGCCCGGGCAGCTGCTCTGTGCCAGCACAAGTGGGACAGCTGCATTGAATGGGCCAAAGAGCCACCTCAAAGGCACACTGTGCCCAACTTCAAACACACGGCCTTGCTGCGGACAGCTGAGAAACAGCAGCAGCAGCGGCAGCGGGCAGTGGCAACAATCAGACCCCCTGAGTCGGGCCTTGGCGGGGAGGGGTAGAATGACTCCCCATTGTGCAGAGCCAGCCAGCAGGCAGAGTTGCACAAAGCTCGTCACAGCAGCTGCAGCCGCCAGCCAAAAGGTATTTTTACATGTGAATCGTTTGGACTGGGGGCTTCTGGTCACAAAAGCATTTTCTTAGCTCAGTCGGAGTATGGGACAGTTCTAAATTCCCATTGATCAATCGTATCTGTAACGAATTTTGCTGTGTGCTTCTTCTGGCTGACTCCCTTACAATGCTTTCCAAATCTGCACCATCGTGTTTTACTGTTACTGAGCACTGATAAGACTCCAGCTCTGCAGTTGTCAACCTAAGTAAAGAGCCTGGTAACATCTCCCAGAGCATTCCCCCCTTGGTAACTCTGCTTAACTTCATTCTTGGCATCTTTCCCCAAAGCCAGTCTCCAGGAAGGTCATGCCAGGTAGATCCATGCTTACTGCTCCTTCTAGTCTATGGTGAGTGGTGGAATTTTGTAGGGATAAGGAACTACATACCTGCTCCATCTCTGACAACTTAGAACTTTATTAGAAATAGGTACCCACCCTGCATCGTGATCATTGCCATGCTATGCATATTAACCCTCAGCACCGTATTCCCCACACTGAACTGAATGATGTTGGTGGGGGCTCACTATTAATTCTAAAGCCAGTGGGACAACTTCTCTCACTCCTTCAATCTGTGTTCTTCCTTGATACCATCTTCCAGGGTGCCAACAACTACAGTTTAGGACCTATTTTACAGATTGAAGAATTTTTTTTTCCTATATTATTCTAATCTTGTTTGACCAAGCTGATGAACTTGAGCAGCTGCACGGCAGTGACTCCCAAGTTTAGAAGGCTCATCCCCAGTGAACTTTCAGAGAAAATTGAGTCAGCTTCCTTATGTACGCAATGTGATCACCAAGAGTGAATGTTTAGGATATGCTAATATACAAATTGCTAAGTGGTATTTTAAAAAAAATACATTTTTTAAAAATGCCAACTCTAGATGTTTGAAAGGAAAAAAAAGATTTTCAACTTCTCCCTAAGGGACTGGGGGAAAAAATGTATGGGCAAGAGGCATTTAGTGCTACATATAAACTTTCTAATATTATTCCATGAGTTTCTTTATTCACTTTTTGTCACTGTCATTCTCATTGCTGCTCTTTTTCTCTTTTAAAACTGATTCTTTTTTTCTTTGAGCTGCCTTTATTTTACCCCACTGCCCCCTCCTCCCTTCCTTACTCCCAGGCATCTTGAGCTATACTATGTATATTATACCATAAAACATTCTGAAAGTTTCTGGAGCTTATTATGCTGGTGCCAAGGTTACTTGCAGGAGGCCCAGATGTCGTTTTGTGAACAGGAGTTTGATGGTCTATTGTTTGATGGTCAGAAACACAAAATACACTTGTGCTCTGGTTGCTTTCTTGTTTGCTTTGTAAAAACTGTAGTAAGCTATGCATAACATTTTAGTCACATTTAAGCAAAAAAAATTTGAATCGCATGAAGTACATCCATAATGTTGTACAGCCATACTTTCTGTATCTAGAGCTTTATAATTATTACAAATAGAAACTGAGTTTTTGTGTTTTGTTTTTTGTTATTGTAGTACTGGGGAGGAACTGAGGGCCTCCCTCATGCTAGGTGAGCACTCTTCACCTGGGGAATGAGTTAATCCCCAGCCCTAAAAAGAAATTCTGTAACTATGAAACAAAAACCCCCTGCTCCCAGCCCTTGATAATCTCTGTTCTTTCTCTTTGAATTTGCCTATTCTAGATGTAAGTAGAGTTATACAATATTTGTAACTATCATGTAAGTAGAGTTACACAATATTTGTCCTTCTGTGCCTGGCTTGTTTCTGTTAGCACAATGTTTTCAAAGTACATTCATAATGTAGCATGTGACAGAATTTCCTTCCTTTTGATGGTTATATACCACATTTTGTTAACCCATTCAACTGTTGATGGACAAGACAGCCATTTTTGGTTTTTGTAAATAATGCTGCCGTATCTGGTTGCTTTTTGAAGATAAACAGTTTAGATGTAACTGACAACAAGAGTATCTGTTCAGGACACTGAGGGCTTCCTGAGAAATTTTTATTCAGAATCCTTGAGTGTATGCAATTATTCAGAATCCTTCAGTATATGCAAGTACTTATTAACTCAAATTAACACCTTATTCCAAATCTGCATTTAATTGGAAGTCACAACTCCAGTCAAAACTCAAGGTAAGAAGGCATGTATTTCTTACCCTTTGTCCAATTGTGGGGCTATCACATATCCATGTTCCTGGCTCTACCCTATGTCCTATAGTCACATGCTAATAGATTACATCATAGAATGTTGGGGCGTCCCAGGCACTATTACATCACACCACAATAATTCCATGGGGAAGTTATATTCTTTTCATACCCAGTTTCACTGATGAGGCAACTGAAGCTTGACAAGATTGGTGTATCTGTGGTTACCCAGCTCATGAAGGGTGGAGGTGAAATCCAGGCGAGGCCTGTCTGACTCTTCCAGCTGAGGTGCTTTACTGTGGTTGGGTCATGGTCTGAATGTTGCAGTTTAAAGACCATAGTGTCCTAGATACTCTGGGTTATTCATTCTATGCAATCCTGTACCTTTCCATGCTGCCTGCCCCCCTCATGTGGGTGTCTCCCAAGTCCTCATAAAATAATCAACCTTCTAGGTAGACTCTTGTTAGTTGGTTTTACACCAACACATGACTGGCCTCAGTTCCTGTCAGGTGGGGTCTTTGTGAGTTTTCTTGGTCCTGAGGACTTCTAAGGATGTGTCAGCCTTGACACAGTCCCTGCTGTGTTGCTGTGTGAGGACCCTCCTCCAGAACTGTGAAGAAGTCCTCCCTGTGTCTGCCCTTGCTCCCTCCATACCTAGCACTTTACATTTCTTGGACAAATGAAATTCTTATTCTAGAAGCCACCTAAGAGGCAGCAGGCAAAACCAAAACAAAACACAAAACCCACTGCCCCCCACTCAAACAAAAAAGATGTCTGGCAGAACTCACTTGGGATGAGAGAAACCATATTTTTTTTCTATTTATTTATTTTGATTGTACAGATTTATGCAGAATAGTGTCATAATTCAATATATGTGTAGATAGTATAACAATCAAGTTAGGGTAATTAATATTTATTGCTCTCTTTAAACTTCGTTTTTGTGGTGCTAGGAATTGCACCTAGGCTCCTGCACATGCTAAGCACATATTCTATCCCTGGCCTCAAACTTTAAAAAAATTGTTTAATTAACACATAATAGTGCTTATGTACAATAGAGTGTGATATTTTAATCTCCATATGCAATATGTACTGATCAAATCAAGATAATTAACATTTTCATCTCTTTAACATGACTGTTAGGAGTCTTTAAATTCATCTTCTAGTGATTCATAAAATATATAGTAGGTTATTGTGACCTAGAGTCACCCTTCTATGCTGTAGAACACTAGAACTTATTGCTTCTATTCAACAGTCAGCAGTTATCCAACTTCTTAGAGTAAAAGCAAATATGTAAACTTGACCCCAAAGTTCTTTTCTTTGGCCTGCCCCTGACACTGTGCTGACTTCTGAGAGAGGCCAAAACAGACTGCTTCCCTCTCGCCGCTCAGTTTCCCTGCTGCCCAGCTACTTGAGCTATAGAGTTGAAAGTAGAAGAACCTAACACCCATGAAAGCCTCACCAAGCTCTTCAAACACTGAGTTTTCTTAACTGTGGAGTAATGAAAAGATGGGCACAAACCAATCTCTTTTTAAAATTTATTTATTCTAATTAGATATACATGACAGCAGAATGTGTTTTGATTCATTGTACACAAATGGAGCACAACTTTTCATTTCTCTGGTTGCATACCATGTAGGATCCCACCATATGTGCAGTCATACCTGTACCTAGAGCATTGATGTCCATCTCATTCCACCATCTTTCCTGTCCCCATGTCCCCTCCACTATTCTCCTTCTGCTTTGACAAAAGTTCCTCCATTCTTCCCATGCCCTCTTCCACATTATGGATCAGCATCTACTTATCAGAGAGAACATTCGGCCTTTGGTTTTTTGGGGATTGGCTTACTTCTCCAACTCAATCCATTTACCTGCAAATGCCATGATTTTATTCTTTTTTAATGCTGAGTAATATTCCATTGTGTATATATACCACAGTTTCTTTATCCGTTCTTCTATTGAAGGACATCTAGGTTGGTTCCACAGTTTAGCTATTGTGAATTGAGCTGCTATAAACATTGAAGTGACTGTGTCACTGTAATATGCTGATTTTAGGTCTTTTGGGTATAGACCGAGGAGTGGGATAGCTGGGTCAAATGGTGGTTCCATTTCAAGTTTTCTAAGGACAAACCAGTCTTGTTGCTCATGTCTTGGAGCATAGATTGTGAAAGCAGGTTGTGCATGTGTACATGTGTGCCCTTGTGTGCACATGTGTACACATTTCTAAAGCAAGGACAATGAAGTTATTATTGTCTGATATTTGCATTCCACATATAAAAGCAAGTGATTTTGACTTTCCTTATAGTTGAGAAAGAAACTCCCTGCAGGGTTAAGTGCAGGTCTTTGACCTATAGCTTTGTGGGTGGCCTGAGTCGGGATTGTGACCCAAGGTTTGTCAGAAGAAAAGAGAATAAATAAGAAAGAAGGTAGGGGCTTGTGCTGAACTTAAGCTTGAGGCCCTTCAAAAAGAGGCCTCTGAAGCATATTTCTTCCTCGGTTAATTAAGCATGGACAGGGAATTTATGGGGCAATGTGTGGAAACCAAGCAGCCATTTTCCATTTTTTCTTACCTATGGCCATGGCACAAGAATGTGGTGGGAGCAGGGATGTCCATAAATAGTCTGGCTCCGGTTTAACAGAGACAATTCCTTTCACAATCACAGCTTTAGCATGTGCTAAAAATGACAATGCCATCCAGTGTCAATAGTTCCAGGGAGACCCTTCATTCCTAGTTACAGCAATAAAACCGCTGGTGGGTGGTCTCTGCTACTGGTTGTCTTCATTATCATTTCATTGTGCTTATGTGAGGCCCAGTACACTTTGGAACTCTCAGGCATTTTAAAAGCCTTTCATGCATTGGAGTGGCTTGACATTCATATTTATATATCTTGCTTGCATGGCAGCAGAATCTCTATTCTTGGGATTCTCATCCTTTGTGTATTCAAGGTCACACCCCATTTAAGTGGGAATTGTAATATACCCTGAGAACATCAAGCCATCATAACTCAGCTCTGCAATCCAGATTACTCTTGGGTGCTTAAAACTCTGACTCAAAGCTTTGGTTCAAAGTCAAAGTGAAACCTAGAGAAAACTAGTTCAATTAAGACAATTAGAATTTACCTTAGAAACTTCAAAATGTTTCCTCTGGAAACTTACAAAGTTTTGTTGCCTTTGAAACATACCCCTTCAATGTTACATTTAAAAGCCAAAGAGGGCATGTCTGACTCAGAAATCTGGGCATCAGACTCCACTCCTTTCCCTTCAGCTCTTTAAGCAGAGTGGATCATCGATTCTGCTCAATTCTATAGATGAAGTATCTTTTAATCCCACACCTTTATCTCATCCCAAACCTCTGGGCTTGCTCCTTTCCATTCTGTCCTCTGTACGGCCAGAGTAAATTTTCTGTAATGTAAGCCTAATCACACCAGGTTCCCTGCAGGCTTTGGAGTAAATGGCAACATCCTTAGCATAGCCTAGAAGAATCTCCATTGCTTCCTGCCTGCCTCTCTCAACTTCTCCCAGGTGCCTACACCCACGCTTCCTCAAAGCATTTCCTTTGGAGCTCTCTGAGGCTGAATTAGATGCTCTCCCTTATCCTACTACTCCTGACATGTTCTGCACATCTCGCTGTCATGTGGCCTACAGGATTGTCATAGTTGATCTATTCACCTATTTCCCATTGACCACAGGCTCCTTGAGAGTAGGGACTCCTTTCTTTCTCTGGGTCCCTAGATATTCCACAAGGCTGAGAATGGGCAAGTTTTTGTTGAACAAATACCAAAATAAATATTGCTAAGTCATGCTTTAAATGATCTTTTAAGGTGATAGTGTATATCAAGAGTCTGAACCCAGTCCTTGGAATTATATGAGGATCAACTGAAGTTCTAACCAGATGGAACTGCTAGACAGCTGCGAGGTGAGGCGGGGGACACATTGCTGCTTCTGATCACTGATGGCTTGCCAGGGCACGGTTGGTTTGTTTGCTTGCTTTTATAGTTAGTTTGCCATGTCTCTGATAAGGAGATGAGCAGTGGCATAAGAATCTTTCCCTTCTCCAAGGTCACTGGTGGTTCTCTTGAGAATTTTGTACCAAACAGCGGAATGAGTCACAAGGAGCCCTTCGACAGGCAGGGAGGCAATGGTGTCTTCGGGGTTTACCCCCATCATTCAGGGAGGTCTTTTAATTTTACTTTGTGAAAAATGGAAAGGTACTCTTTTCCAGTTATCTGACAATGAGCTTGAGATTCAGTTTGGTGAAAGATTCTGATAAGAGGGAACAGAATGAATGGAGCTTGCCTCAAGCCCCAGGTAATTTCCCTGGGTCTTCTTCACACGTCCAGGTAAAGTCATGCTGGTTGCTGGCAGCTTTTCCCAAATCTTTTGGTGGCCTTTGTCTAAACATTACATGGATGTTTGCAAGATTATTGAAGTGATTTCCTACAATTTATTTCAAGCATTTACTGTAGGTGGCTTCAAGAATTTTAAGTAGCATATAAACTACAGACCACCTGCCTCAAAGCAACATATCCAGCGTTGGTTTTATATTCTAACAAGATGGGATAAGGCACAATTCTTGAATGGCTGCCAACTCTGGGCTCTGGGCTCTGGATACATCGGAAATGCCTTGCAGAGGCCCTCCTCGTACTGTCCAGATTCTCTGACTTTCAGAGTGTGGCCCTCAGACCTGTTCCTCTCCCTGAGATGGGTTCTCTGAAGACTCTTCCTGAGACACTTTTTGTAGGGTTTAACAATGGAGCATGAAAAATATCTGAGAATTTTTTAAAGGCCAAGGATATAGATTGCTAAATCTCTTCTAAAATCTGATTATCCTCCTTCTCCAGTGTTGAAAGCAAGCTGTGACTCACTTCCCCTCCTAGATAGGATTTCCTCCCCTGTATACTCCTAGTGCATGGGATTCTTTGAATGCCTTTGCCATTACTGCCCTTTCTTCAGTTTGATTCTCTGAATATTCTTAGGCCTTGCTAAAGGTAGGACACCATCTTTATAGCTTCTGGCATCACCTAGAAGGGCCTCACCTATGGGGTGGTCCTTGGGGATCAGTCTCCCAGCACTTTACATGAGGTGCCCCAGGGCACGGGCATGGTTTTCTCTGCCTCAGGGAGACACATGTTAGAGGACATGCTCCTCCGTCTTCATTCCCACATCCCAGGCAGGCAGGCGGGAGCAACCCAAAAACTGGGGAGGACAATCCACGACATCTAGTGTCCCTCCAAACAAAAAGTAAGTCAAGTTTATACCCATCTTTATCATGTATTTTAAGTGTTCTCATGTGATCAATGCTTAGTAAAACTTTAGATCCCACTAAAGCCTCTCAAAGAGCTAATCACTGCTCTACAGAAGATACCTGTTCTGGACAACTAATCAAAATGAAACACAAAAGATATCAATTATGCATATATAGATGTGTTTCTTAATAGTGTACCCTGAGAAGTGCTGTTGGTGTTTTTTCACATTTTCATGAAGGTGAGTGTTGCTGATGAGAATGATTACATTAAAGAGGTCTATTCATTTTATTAAACTATTTTCCTAAGTATTTTTCTGTGGCTGATGAAAAGAAACATAATCCTAGCTTTGAGTCCATGAAATAGTATAATCTTACTGACAGAGGGAGTCAAGAAACAGACGTTAAAAGACAAAACAAAGCAACAACAGCAACAAAACAGACAGATGTGATGGATTCAGGTTCTTCCAAGCACCCTAGAATAGGAAATAGGAGAGAGAAGCTGAGGAGTGGGGTGAGAGGCAGGGTGGTGCTCTTGAGTGAGGGAGAGAGGAGGTGTCTCTGAGGAGGTGCTGTGTGAGCTGACGCCTGAAAGAGAGAGAGGAGGCACACACAGATCCCAGGGAGGAGTGCTCTGAACCACCCGTGTAGCAGAGACTATGGTCTTAAAATGAGCATGTGGTTGAAAAGACAGTAAGAATGGAGTATGGAGAGCAATAGAGAGATGATCCTGGGGGAGGTTAGAGGGGAAAACAGGATCCAGATGATGGTGGCCATTTTGAATTTTAAGCATAATTAAAAGACAACAGAGAGCTTTAGACTAGGGAGTGACATAATCTGATTTATGCTTTAGGAAAATTTCTCCATCTGCTCCATGCAAGATGGACAATAGGAGGCATGGGGAGGAGGGGAAACAAATAGGAGCGACAGATCATATGAGAATTGATGGGGTTGGGGACTTGATAGGGGATTTTCAGTTTGGGGATGTATTTTGAAAACGTCAACAGGACTTACTCGTGGATTGGTTGTAGAGTTCAAGGGAAGGAGAAGAATCAATAATGACTCCAAAGGTTTTAGTCTGAGTAATTGGGTGGATGGTGATGACATACACTGAAAGGGGGAAAAGAAAGTTCAGTTGTTAAGAAGGAAAAAAAATCAAATGTTCAGTGTTGACACTGTTGATTGTGAGGAGCCTGTTAGTCATTTCAATGAGGATGGTGAGTAGGCAGTTAAGTATTTGAATCTAGAGCTCAAAGGAATGTCAAGGCTGGATAAATGAATTTGATGTTCAATAACATAAAAATGTTTTAAATTTATGAACTGAGTGAGATCATCTTGGGAGAATGTAGAAGTTGTAGGCTATCCCAAGGTTTAGAGAAAAGTAAAGAAGAAGAGCTATCAGAAGAGTGTAACTCAGAGTCAGGGAGTCAGGAGGACGACCAAGCTAGTGTTGCATCCTAGAAGTCCAGGGATGAAGGATTTCCAGAAGAAGGGACAGCAACCCCACCCAGTGCTGCTGAGGGTTCTCATAGAAGGAGGGTAAAATTGGCACTTGGTTTTGGTATTGGTAATCAGGATCAAAGCCATTTTGGTGCAATAAAGAGAACAAAAGCTTGATTAGACCTGTTTTAGGAGAATCTAAGAGGTGGGGAAATGGAATGAGTAATAACCATCATCTCAGAGATTTTCCTATGAAGGGAGGCACACAAAGGAGCCAGATTTGGACTGGGAAGATAAATCAAGAGATTTTGATGTGGGTGTTATTGATGCATGCTTATTGGCTGATGGAAATGAATATAGAAAGAAATGAGGAAAGAGAGAGAAAGAAGAGAGGAGATCATTGTAGGAATGAAGTTGTTGAGAAGAGCACACGGGATGAGATTTCTGATCATAAATGGAGCAGCTGGCCCAGGAAAGCAGTAGGTATGCTCCTATTTAAAGAGAAGCAAAGAGATTTTAGTGCAGTGAATTTCAGGTCTCAAATCCCAGCAAGAAGTAAGTGGCTAGGTAGTTTGAACAAGTATTGGGGTTTTAAAAAGCATGCATGATGGAAAAACAAAAGCACGGCTATGGAGGACATTTGCCAAAGAAGTGTATAGTGCTGGACTAGGAATCTAAGCTAAGAAAGGAAGTGAGAATATGTGTGGGGGGAGGAATAGGGTTGCAAGGGTGGTGACAATAATGAATTGTGAAGAAGTGGGGCTGCCAGTGGATGGTGGGTCATGCGAGAGTCACAGTACTATGGAAGGAGATAGTAGAAAGTTAACAGCAAAGATAGATGGTGCTCAGAGTGAGATGGTTAGTTGAGACCCCAGTCAGTTGCACCCTTGTGAATGAACATCTTGGGTTTGGCTATGGGAAGGTATAATTGATCTCCACAAGAAAAGATCTTTTAAGTGAACAAAATCAAGAAACTAAGAGGCCAGGATGTGCTGGATCACGGATGTGGAGGATGAAGTGCCCATGAGCAATGACCGTGGGAGGGGGCACCAAGGAGCATCCCTGAGTGACTGAGAAAAACTGAGGTCAGTAGGTTCAAGAAGAGAGGAGAAGCAATGTGTAGTGAGGCAGTTTGATCGTTAATTGTTTCAAAGGAGGGTTTTTGAAGAAGGAAAGAGGAATTGGCAAAGGGAACTGGAACCCATCACAACTCTAGGTTGTGTGGTATGTCGGGGGTAGAATAAATCAGCTCCATTTGAGAGAGAGCTATAGGGAAAGGAGGCCTCTCAGAACACAGAGCACTACATGAGAGCAGGAAGTCAATGGGACTTTCAGATGGGGCCAAAGAAGCAATTAAACAAGTTACTTAAAACTGTCGCGGGGCGGGGGGGTGGTGAGTGGGGAGAGACCAGGACATACTCTGACCTTTTGCTCCTGTCTCATCAGGGTTATTTGTTGGGGGAGTCAAACCTTCACGACATTACACTGACTTCATCTTATTTGTATTAGGCAAGTCCTGGGATAGAGATCAGCAACATCTGTCCCCTTGACACACCAAAGAGATGGAATATCAAGAGATCTAATGGCCCTGAAAGATCTATCATTGTAAAGTGTGCCACCAGACTGCCTAAAAAAATGGGATAACGTGGAGTCCTCATGTCTAAATGAGGAAGCTTGAGGTCATTGGGCCTGGATCCTAACGTCTGTGATAATAAGGATGTGAAACTAGCTACGTTCCAATAATAAGTTGTGATGACGATTCCATAACATCTTAAACTGACATCACATTTTCTGCTGACAAAAACCAAGTGGCAGAATTTTCAGGAAGCATACACAGAAGTTTTAGTCTACAAAAGAATATATTTCCCCCTATGGTATGAGTAAAAAAAAAAAAAAAAATAGCTCCAAGTGAAAGTGATTTCAATACCACGATTGACTACATATACACAATTGGTTCTGTTTTCCTAATTAAACTGATAGATGCATTCAGTAAACGTCTTGTTGATTCAGTCAAATATTTGATTTGAGAGCGAGAAAAAGTTCTCATTATCTGACTGAAAGGATTTGGTCACTTGAGTCCAAATGCCCATCCTTGTGTTGGTGGAGGCATTTGCTTGCTCAATAGGGATGGAACACACTAGTTTACGTTTATTAGATTAGATCTGTTTAGTTGAATTTGATTATGCTTAGTATCAGTTTACTAGAACAAACTTCTGCTATCATAGAAAGTGACTGGATACCAGAACAGGGAACCAATATAACATCAGTGGACACCTGATGTTCATAATGATTTAAAAAGAGAAAACCTGGCAACATTAACTATGCAGGGATGATCTGAGAGCTATGCTCTTGGGCACAAGGCTGCCCTACATGTGAAAATCTACGAGCTCAGCTGACGGCACCAACAATGCCTTGCCTCCCACCCCCATAGTCAGTCACTTTTAAAACAGTCCTTTTATGTTTTTTAAACACATGAGTAACAATAAACCAGAGTAACTGACCATATTTACTGACCCTCTCCTACTTCTGGATGTATTGAAACTGAATTTTCTCAATATCTCCACAAGTCTTCAGCTCCTATAGGTGGACGACTTTGGGAACCAAAGGAGATATGAAATGGATCACCTGATAAATTCAGAGGAGGAAACTCCCTTTTCTATGCCCCATGAATCTACTTCAAACATAAGGGTTTCAAAAGCCAGTGAAATTCAGGGGTGAAGGATAAGCCTGTGTGAGCTCTTCTAAGAAAACTAAGCTTTTCTGGATTAGAAACAGAACTGCACTTACTATCCTTAAATTGCACAAAAAGGTATTTTAAGCCTCGATGACCTGAGATTGCTATCTGAGTTCCTTCTGTTTTCTGAGAGCAATCTGCCATGCTAGTTTTTTTTTTTTTCAATCCCAAATAGAACTTTGTGAAAGCACTGGGTTCATTTTATTGACATGTACAACTTTGACATCTGAATGTATCACTTTAAACTTCATCTCTTTCTTATCTGAAGGCATACAGAAAAAGATAATGGTTTTCCTCTCCACTTTGGTTTCATAGCGTAAGGAGGCAGTATGCCTATCTGGATTAGACATGCATAGGTTAGAACCTTGTTAAATGGGACGATCATCCCTAATTCAGAGGTGTGTGTGTGTGTGTGTGTGTGTGTGTGTGTGTGTGTGACCCAAGATAAAGCATGTCCAGTCCCTAACACACAGTAAGTGCTCAGTACATGCAAGAATCATTAGCATTAATATTTGATAGCATCTCTTACACTATTGTAACAACCTTTTAACTGATTTTTAACTCATTCACTTCTTCTGTTCTTATTCTTCTACAGAGTGGCCAGAGTGACATCTTTTTATTTTTATTTTTATTTTTGTGGAGGGGTGGGTACAGGGATTGAACTCAAGGGTACTCTGCCACTGAGCCACATCTCGAGCTCTATTTTGTATTTTATTTAGAGATAGGGTCTCTCACTGAGTTGCTTAGCACCTCACTTTTGCTAAGGCTGGCTTTGAACTTGCAATCCTCCTGCCTCAGCCTCCAGAGCTGCTGGGATTACAGGTGTGCACCACAATGACATTTTTTTCACACATAAATTCATCACGTTGTTCCCCTGCTTAAAACCACCAGTGTTTTCCCATTGCTCTGGGAATAACTCCAGGGAATAATCATGACACAGAAGGACACAGCACTGTGTGAATAAGCCCCTGCCCAACTCTCTAGCAGGACCCTTACTCTTCCCTCTGTGTCTCCAGTGTTCTAAGATCCTTCCCCCAAAGATGCATTTGCCTTGTTATTTCCTCTTCCAGGAACACTGTTCTCCAGATCATAGCTGGCTCCTTTTCATCCCATAGATCTAATGTTACTTTATTAAATAATTTTTCCCAAACTATTCTCCTCATTTTACTGAAGCACAATCAAAAAATTAAAAATTGTATCTATTCAAGATATACAATGCAATGTTTTCATATACATACACATTGAGAAATGATTGCTGCCATCAAGCTAATCGACATATGTATCACCTTACATGGTTACCTCGTGTGTATATCCGTGTGTGCAAAACATTTAAGATCTATTCTTTTAGCAAGTTTAAAATATGCATACATTATTGTTAATTATAGTCTCCATATTGTATGCTAGATCTCCAGAACTTATTCATCTTATACTGCAAGTGTACATCTCTTCACATTTCTCCTACCCCTAGCTCCTGGTAACCACCCTTTTGCTTCCTGTTTCTATGAGTTCAACATTTTTAGGTTCTACATATAAGTGAAATCATGCCATTTTTATTTTTCTGTCTCTGGCTTATTTCACTTAGCTTAATGTCTTCCAGGTTTACCTGTGTTGCCCCCAAATGGTAGAATCTATTTCTTTTTTAAGGTTGAATAATATTCCATCATATATGTGTGTATGTGTGTGTTGAAAAATATTCCATACACACACACACATACACACATATATGATACACACACACACATACACACATATATGATATATATGTATATATGATATATATATATCACTTTCTTTTTTCAGCTGATGGACACCTAAACTGTTTTCATATCTTGTGAATAAGGCTGTAATGAACATGGAAATGCAGTTATTGTTTTAGATAGTGATTTTATTTCCTTTGGATATTTACCTAGAAGTGAGATCAATCAATGTTAACTAGCTCTTCTCCTACCCCACAAATTCTCTACACAAAATTATTCTTTTATTTTCCTAATAGCACTATCACTCTCCAAAATTATATTAATTGATTTGATAATTGATTCCTTTTCTACCTTCCCCTAGTAGAAAGTAAACTCTTCGAAAGCAGGATTTTGTGTGTAGTAAATAATGGTTATTCAACAAACGGCTGCCAACAAATGGGTCAACGAGAGAGTGAATGAACTCCAGAAATACAAAATGCTGATAATAGTCCTCAGGAAAAAATAAAATGTATTTTAATTAAAGTACAGGTATGACTGTGTATGCAGGGCTTAGAGTTTTTTAGTGGATCGGAGGGCTAAGTAATATCTATGATGGTAGGATTTCACAATTCTAAGAAAATTGGAAAGCTTTTCCCTAGAGACCAAAGGCCCAGGGAACACTAATAGAAGTGATCTGGCTTTGATGTGTGTGCTTAGTTCAGATTAAATCAAGACTTAGTGTTCATCCTTCTTTCTTGCCATGGCTCATTTGGACTATAATATGGTGCAGGAGAGAAGGTGGGAGGACCTCCCTCATTCGTCTTCATTCCCTCAGGGTCTGATTCCATTGAAAAGACAAAAGAAAATTGGAGGTTTTCTGATCTGAGGAAGTCTGAGCTCTCCTGTGTTTCTCTCTTTCCAGGTAACCACACATTCTCATCCTGGGGAAGGGAGAGATGGTAACATGTAATTGGCCTCCTTCCAAGCTCCTTAGAATAGAAGTTCGTGGGAGGAAGCATGCACATGTGTAGACCCATCTTCAGACTGCCCTGTCTCCTACCCAAATACACACTGACCTCTGCCTCTTCAAAGACAAAATTTGATCCATTAATGTTCTCCTGTGTTGGTTTCATAAAACATTTGGATGGGCCCTTCTTCACAAATGAATAAAAATGAGTAAAGTCCTCCGAATCAAAGGAAAGCCAGGACTGGCTTCCAGAAGCACGAGGCAACCCAGAGAGTCCATCTGCAGCCAAACCATGCAACAGACCCAGACACAGCTTAGAGGCTGGCAGCAAGTCTGCCTACAGGAGCTGCCAAGGAGCCAGATGCTGTTGCTTCCAAAGCTTGGCATCAGGGCCCCTGATTGCCATCCAACAAAGAGGAAAAATAGGAATGATATAATGTGGTGGGATAAAACACATCCCACCTCAACCTTTTTTATTACTCACTGAAAAAAAATATGGAAGATATTTATGGGAAAGTACCAATGTTTTTGGAAATATTGTACATACATTAGCTACAACACCATTTTTGCCAAATGGGAAATATATTTAAATTATGCAGTCTGCGTCTGTCTAAAAATAAATTGTCATCTTTTCTGATCAATGTATATGTCCAGGATATGGAAATGACTCTGCTAATTGAGGATGCTGTCAACCAGTGCACTTGTAAGTTACCAAGAAGTAAAGTTGTGAAGAAGTCTGTCTGTGTATGTGCATAAAATAGCAATTAATGTTGTTGTCATATAAAGTGAGTATAAGAAAGATTGGGCTTTGAAAAAGAAGAACTATCCAATGAAGGTGGAGTGTTGAATTTCATGGTTATATAAAGTATTAGGAGTTATGTTAGGTTGGATGAGATAAGATGTTTATGAAAAAGTAGAATGTGGAATGTGATGAAGGGTGGTGTTTGCCAAGGCTCCAGGGTAGTATTAATAACCCACTATATATGACAAAGTACTGTGCAAAGTACTTTGGGTATTGAAAATTCATTGTCATGTCTCCTCATCTGGGTTTGAAATTAGCAAACGAATGTCACTTTTGATAATACTAGTGAGATTTCTATTGTTTTGGGAGTGACTCAGAATTCTACATCTAAAAATTAGAAAAATAAGACTGGATAAGAGATTGTACCTTCTTTGTTGAGTGAGATGGGGGACATGCCGAGACCAATGTGCTTCCACTTTTCCCTGGATTTACACTCACCTGAAAGTCCGCCCTCAAAGTCTTTGCAGGCTTCGGCAGCACAAGAGTTGATTCCAGGAGGCTCAGCTAAAATGCATATTGCTTCAGCATATTATCACAGGCAAATTTGTCATCTTAGCTCGTTGACAGGCATTTGAAAATAGGGGACAATCTGTGCGTGAGCAAGGAGACAGCGAGGGCATCAGGTAAGGCGAGCCTAGAACCTAAGATGGCAGTGAGGGGATGAGGGGACACTGTTCTGCTCAAGGTGGACCCTAGGGGGAAAAATTCAGCCTCCTCACTGTTTTGCCAGGCTGGAACATTATTGCATGCATTTTCTGTCTCAAAACTGAGAATCTAGGACAAAAATCTTAAAAAAAAAAAAAAAAGTTTGGTCTAAAACACAGTGGCTGCCTAGGTTACCTATTTAAATGCAAATAATTGCAACTCAAATATTATTTCTTAACCCAGGATCCTTGGGTTCTTCCTATGAATGAAAAAGGCAAGCAATTTGAATAGAACACAAAGATCATTCCAGAGAGGAATGATAGATTCTCGATTTTAAAATGCTTTAAAAATGTTTTGTATTTCAAATAGCTCCCAACACTTCACGGAAAGGAATAGGCTCTGAAAACATACAGTGTTTTCATGTAGAACTTCCCAAAGATCTTCGTAGGTCCCTGGACCCTGTTTTAGAGAAAATGGTTGCATTAAAGGGCAAATTGGAAAGGTCTGGGTTTGATCCCCGTTTTGGGACAAGTGTGTATCCACACAGACAAAAACACTTGTCCACAAAAATACACAGACACACACAGGCTGGAGATGTGGCTCAGTTGTACAGCACTTGCTTAGCATGTGAAAAGTCCTAGTTTTGATCCAAGGCACAGGAACACACACACACACACACACACACACACACACACACACACACTATTCAAATAAAGACCCAGGGAAATTTTAGCAGACTCCTTGGTTTTCAGATCTTGAGAGTAATTTATTCTCTCTTTTTTCTTCTCAGCATCTCTGAGGATTACTGGGATGAGACTAGTCTGTTCTGATCTCTTACTCAGTATATTATTTACACTAAAGAAGTTAACAGGTAAGAAAAAAATGAGGATTTTTTTAAATCAACAATTTGACCTTCTTGCTATTTGTACCACTTCAGATTGGTCCTTCCAAGAAGTGAGAGGTTTCTTATCATAACACCAGCAAAACCAAACAGGTTTACAAAAATTATATTTTCAGGACATTTCCAAATTGAAGTAAGAGGTCAGGTCTAGCTCAGGTTAAAAATGTTATGATATAAACACAAATTCATCACTGTTGCAGTCATACATTCCAGAGTGTCAGGCAAGGATCATGATTTGTGTCACTGCAGAGAATGATAAATCACCATTGAAGACAGAAGGACCAGAATCATCACCACTGTATAATAGATCATGATGCACCCGATCTTTTCCAGACATTATTTACAGTTATCAGGGATTGAGGACGGCAAAGCACACATGGATATTAATCTTTGCTCTTCCAGGGCTCGGCAAACTCAGGGTTCCTGTCTCTCCGGGTCTTCCCATAATTTCCAGCAATGTGATAAGCTCTAGCTATGTGCAGTGTGTCCAAAAGGGATCAAATATAAATATTTCCAAAAAGAAAGAGTGTTTCAAATCCCATCAATCAAAGCCTTTGACAACTCTGTTACTGTAGCATTCTGGAAAGGATCACTATGTAAGAATTTGTTCCAGAAAAGAGCTACTGAGGTAAATGAATGAGGCCATGTTATGGAAAAAAGAGCAGGGTAGGCAGAAGTAGCTCATGGAAAGCTGGAGCAAAGTGACTTTCCTAACCCAGACATTTGTCTAAGCCTAAAAGGGAATTGTTACGTTATGCATGCACCTTTGACTCTAACTATACAGATTAAATGAGTACTTGACCCTCTGACAACTAAAATATAACCTCAGGTCAGGACTACATTTATACTTCCTCAGCCAGAGACCTGCACCTTATTTTTGGAAATCTCAATCCCATTCCATATCACACATATTAAAATGTACCCACATTCCACAATAAATATAGAAAGCATTTTTTTGCTACAAAAATATATTTTGAAATTACAATTTTGCTTTTGATTTTTTTTTTTTTGCTACTAGTAATTTAAATTATAATTGGCAGTGGTTTCCTGGCAGTTCTGGTGCCATCTTAGAAATTTTTATAAAAAGAGAAAATCTATGTATTTTATTGTTTTCAAGTGAAGTGTCTTTTTATTAATATAGTTGGCCCTCTGTATCCACAGATTCTGCATGCATGCTTTGTTAATTTAACCAACCTCAGGTAGAATTTGGGAAAAAATTGTGTCTGTACTGAATATGTACAAAACTTTCTTTTTCTTGCTATTATTCCCTAGGCAATATAGTATAACAACTATTTACATAGCACTTATATTAGATATTACATATAATCTAGAGATGATTTAAAGTATATGGGAGGTGGTAATATGCATATATTACACCATTTTATAAAAGAGACTTGAACATCTGCCAGTTTTGGTATGGGTGAGTAGGGATCCTGGAACCAATCCCTCATGGATACTAAAGAATGATTGTAATAAATTCAGCAATTAGCAAGTCACTGTGAAGATGTTTCTGCAAATAAAATATTTATTAATTTCAATTTTGTAGTTTTCTTTTGGGGACAATAAAGTTTTTGATTCTCATATATTTCATAAGTTCCTAAATACCCTGTATTTACCGGCTGGAACCAGCTGTGGCAAGTCCTCAAGAGTAAAAGCATCGTGTGTAGAAGGTGGGAATTCCATTCATTAAACCCTGCACCTCTGTCAACTAAGTTCCATCAGCCCTCTGGTTTCTCTGTAATCCCTTCATGCAAGACTCATTTAGGAGCCCAAGGACGGTGTCCTGTGGTAGAGGGAACATCAGGGTAGTGCAAAGTACATAGCTGAGATCTGTCACAAGGAGGCTCCAAGAAATCAACCTTGTGTGTGCTCCTAATTTTTGATCCCCTTTGCAAAAAACCTTGAATCCTTAAGATAATGGTTTCTTCTGACAAAAGCTCCATCTTTCATCTTTCTAGACCCAAGGCAAGCTTTTCAATCTATGTCCTGTCTATTGACTCTGTAGTAAGTTTCCTTAGGATTTTAGCCCTATGTACATCTTTTCCAGCATTTCTAACTGTGGTAGAAACTGAGAGAATGTGCAAACACCTCCTTCAATTTGGGGAGGGCATGTGAGTGAGTGTGGGGGCTGTTTCCCTGATTTATCACTCTGATTTATTCTGCTTTCAGAAAAGTGCCCGAGAGATATAACCTGTGATAAATACTTTAACTACTCTCTTATTTAAAATAGGCAGAACTAGGACTTCTTTTTTCTGCTTTTTTCTTGTCTTTTGTTCAACCAGTGGGATCTTTTCTTGTTTCCTGTGCTGTAGAGGTGCCATCTTGGATCAGCCCCATCCTTCTTGCCCCAAATAGTTCATTTGGATTGTGATTCTGACTCTGTAGGCTTTCCCCTCACATTTTTCAGAATTTTACAAGCAATCTTTTCGTTTTGCATCACTCTGCTGTCTGGGTATCACCCACACTCAGCCCAGCAAAAATATCACTCACCACAATTCACACAAAGATAAAATTTCCTATCCCAAAGTCATGGTTCCCAATGAGCATATCATACTCAGCATTTTAAAAGTATCCCTCTATGACTTTGACTTGGAATTCAAAAATACTCCATGTGACAGTTTCGTATTTCACTTTCTCTTAGTTTTCTTCCTACCTCCCAGGTTATACCTAGTATGTCTCTTTGTCCAACTGGCACATTATTAGGGAGGCCCACTCTGATACTTTATAATTTCAGTCTTCATCCTCTCTCTACCTTCAGTATTCCTACTCCTAACCTGTCTTGTTTTGTTTTGTTTTCTTTAAAGAGGGTGGCATTTTTTATTTATTTAATTTTTCATGGTCCTGAGAATCTAACCTAGGGCCATGCCCATGCTAAGAAAGCACTCTACCATTGAGTTTTACCCCCATTCCTGGCCCCTTTTAACCTACAATGTGATTTACTTATTTATTATAGTGTTGTAATGCACGTTTTAAAAATCCCCTCATCAGAATGTCAGGTTTACAAGAACAGGGATTTTTGTCTGTTTGTTCTCTGATGTAACACAAATATCTAGAAAATTTCATGACACATAATAGATACTCAGCAAATATTTGTTGAACAAATAAATGAATAATACTTCCTCTAGCCCCTGAGGTAAAGGCTTAAATAAAAATCTCTCCTATCTGGTATCATAGATTCTTAATGTTCTGTGCTAACATTTATAGCCAAAGGATCTCATCTGAAAGTCTTATGCAAACTCTTAGGTCCTTTACTTCCTGGCCAGACTTTTAAAATGCAGCCATCTCATTAGCTGTGTAAATATTGCAGATGAGAGAAAAATCATCATCCAGGCAGCGTTTAGTGATGTGTGATACAGAAATTGGGTTACCTGTGTCTCAGAAGCCTAATGTACTGAACAAGCATACCTGATAGGCTTCCCACTTCACTGGAACACGGCTTTGTTTAATTGGAAGCTCACTAATAATAGGGCAATCACAGCAAGTGTAATAATACATATATTTTTCTCAAATGCTCCTCTACAGTGTACCTCAAACAACTTGTACAAATGCCTATAAAAGAGATGTTAAGCCCAAAGGGTTAAAATGTCAGAAAGATTCTGAAATCCATTTTGCTTTGCTTCAAAAGGTAGAACTAAAACCAAATAGGTAGATATCATAGAAAGATGTTCTAGCATAAGGAAGAATGCTTTAAGAGTGAGACCTACTTAGAAATGAAATGGGTGACTTGAATATGTAAGGCTGGATGAGTTTACTCCAAGGCTGAACACCATCTGCCAGGGGTGCTGTGGAGAACGTTCCTGCAATGAGAGAAGAATCAGATTGGGTGAACTTTTCCTGCACTGGAATTCTATAAGACCAATGGGTTATAATGAATCCGTTTTATAACGTCCTCTTTTTAGAGGACCAGGAATATCATATTAGCTGGTCGATAAGGAAACTGAGGCATGAGAAAACTGAACAGATGACCCAAAATTTCAGACTGAAAATTCATGAAAAGAATATCCATATTTCTGAATTCCATTTTTCCTTCACATCAGATATAATTAGCTTTCAGAGTGAAAAGTATCAATCAAATGTGAAGGGCACGGCAGAAATGTTTCCACATTCTTTCTACTTGGATAAAAAGGAATCAGCCTCCTAGCAATCAAAATTTACTTCACAGAATCCAAAATTAAGCTGAGATAACCCAACGGGGATGAGCAGCCATTTTTAATTGCCTCTCAGAGTAGTCAAAAACATTCCAAAAGGGAGAAGATGGGGAAGAGATAAAGTGAGTGCCAGAGGTCTCCCATGAGCAGCATAGACTCGCAGGCTTAAAGCCTAAGAGATCACTGCCTCTGGGCATGAGTTGATTTAAAAACTTAAAGTCATAGCCAATACCACCAGCCTGATGCTTCTCAGAGAGCTGCTTATAATAACAGTTACCATCAGTTCCTTCTCCCCTAAGCTCTTGGAAAAGTCATGCAAAATTATGCAGTTTTGAACCTACCTATAAAATTATACAGCACATCTAAGAACCAGAATATTCCAAATATCCAGTGTCACAGTTACTGCCACCACTTTGTCTGTTCCTGGATGTAATGACAAGAGCTAGAAGAGGCAAAGGGTCCTGTGTTATCTTCCAGGCTCCAAGAATTCTTAGTAATCTCCATGGTGGGGAAATAGGAAGTTGGGAGTGGCCAGAATTGTAGGTTTTAGTTTCAGGACTGGAAAGAAGCAATAAAATTTATCTCTATTACCCTTACATTCTAGATATGTCCAAGTGAGCCCAACATCATAAGTGTACGGGCCCCTTTGAAGTATTTTCACTAGGAAATCCGAGTCTTAAAAGTTTTGAAGGTTATTCCTCTTATGAAGGAGAAGGGATATCATCTACTAGAAAGATTTGAATTTTGAAGAGGAAAAGAGAGATGTTAGAGAGAATGACTGCTTTGGAGATTTACCCTGTCAAGGATCCTGACATTGTAAACTTGAAAACTGATGTAAACTCACCAATGTGGGGTCTTTTTCTTTTACTTAATGTGCAAGGTGTTGAGGAAAGGGCTTCTCACTAATCCTGCCTTCCTCTCTGCTCTTGAATGTTCCACCTTCCCCACATCTTTGGTCTGAACTGTAACACACCTTCAAGCAGTCGACTGAGGTATTTTGCATTTGTTTTGACCTAGAAGGAGTGAGAGAGTGATTCTGGGGAGCAAGTATCTGTTCATTTTATTTTTTCAATCAACTATTACCTAAATCTCTTCTAAAATTACAAAGATGCTTTCTAGAGGTCATCATGGTGTGACGTGTACTACCTTGCCTCATCATTAGACAGTGGCCTTCGTTAGTGATTCCTTTTGCATTGGACAGTCCTACTTGTCAGGGTTATTTCTCCTCTCTTCACTCTTTCCTCAAATGATCTCTTTTTGTTCAAGTTTACAAAATTGGCATCTACTTCTTTTTGCTCTTTTAAGGACGTAGCACAGAGCTTTTGCTGCTCTGATGCTCTGAACTTTGGAAGATGAAGTTCTGTCTTCCAAACCACAATCACTGGCCATAAGCTGTGGGTATGTTTGAAGAGAAGGATCTAGAGCAGGGATCAGCTAACTGTGGCTCTTGGACCAAATTGGGCCACCACCTCTTTTTTTTTTTAATAAAATTTTACCGGAGCATGCTCATACACATTTACCTAATGTACAGTCAATGGCTGCAATGGGGCTATGACAGCAGAGTTGAGTTGTGGCCACAGAGGCTGTACAGCCCACAAAGTCGAAAGTGTTTACTATTTGGCCCTTTCCAGAAAGAATCTGCTGACCTCTGGTCTAGAACACCATAATAGAAATAGCTCATGATAGGAGTGAAAAAATCAGCAGCCAGGACCCACCTGTCTCTAATTACCTCTGTGACTTTGGCTACACTGGAGTATTCCTCCTCCTTTTCCCCTACCTCCAGCTCCTCCTTCAGTTCTCCCCCTGCCCCCATCTTCTCCTCCTCTTTCTCCAGTTCCTCCCTGATTCTTCATCTGCAAAACAAGAGAAGTGGCCTATGTGCTCTTGAAGTTTCTCTCAAGGACAAAATCCTCAGCCATCTATGAGTAGGACAGACTCTGACTTTTCCTTCCCTCTCAGCAGCTCTGAGCCAAAGATGATGCCACCCAACCTGAGTTAAGAATACTCCTCCTCTCCCCTCAGTACGCTGTTCCACTGGGGTGTGCACTCTTAGGCAGGCCCTTCCTTGGTCTCCATTATTATTAACATGTCCTTTATTCAAGTACTTTCCCTGTGACTAACCAGGAAAATATAACAAACAACTCCTGCTAGAGTCACTTTGCTACAGCTGTGCCGGCTGGGCACAACCTCAAGATTTTCCCCCACTGGGCTGGGGCTGTAGCTCAGTGGTAGAGCGCTTGCCTAGCATGCGTGAGGCACTGGGTTCGATCCTCAGTACCACATATAAATAATAAATGAAAAGTAAAGATCCATAAGCAACTAAAAAAAAAATTAAAAAAAAAAAAGATTTTCCCCCACTCAGGAATGCAGAGAAAAGTTCTGGTTCTCCATGAATAAACAAAAATCAGAAGCCCAACAACAAAAAACTTGACATGATCTTTCATCCAGAATTCCTCCAAGGAAAATCTTTGTTGAATCTTTTCTCCCTAAATCTTGGTGGTCCAGTGACAGGATTGCCAGTACAACAGCTGGCCAGAGCTTCCTGTATATTTTTGGAGAATCACTGGTACATGAGTTCAAATACTTGCTAGGTCTCTAGCCAGCTGTGAGACCAGGCATGGACTATTTAACCTCTCTGGGCCTCAAGTTGCTGCATGTGCAGAGTGGAGATAATACACCTGTTCCAAGATTATAGACAACAGATATAAAATCCCTGTAATATGGCAGATATTCACAAAAATATTCTCACAAAGGAGGAGGAATACTCCAGTGTAGCCAAAGTCACAGAGGTAATTAGAGACAGGTGGGTCCTGGCTGCTGATTTTTCCATTCCTTCCACAAATACTTCCTCCTAAGCAATTGTTCCCATTTCCTGCCTGCAGTTTTCTTTACTGGTGAGACTGGATTGTGGCTGTCTTTCTACATCTTATTTGTCTCTGAGGTCCTTAAGTGAATTGAGAAGGCTAGAAAAGCTCAAGTAGAAGTCTTGAGGATGTCCAGGGAACCAGACTTCCATCTGCTCCAATTTCAACCCCTGTCACAGGAAAAGTATGGGGATGGTCATGGTGTGTTAGTTTGCTTTCCATCACTATGACAAAATACCAGACATAAACAACTTACAAGGAGGAAAGTTTATTTTGGCCCACAGTTTCAGAGGTTTCAGTCTATGGCCACTTGGTCCTATTGTTTTGGGCCTGTAGAGGCACAGTACATCATGAGGGGAGCCTGTGCCCAAGGAAGACCTTTTACCTTGTGGCAACCAGAAGCAAAGAGAGAAAGGAAGGGACTGGAGTCCCAGTGTCTTCTTCAAGGGCATGCCCCCAATAACCTAACTAGGCCCTACCTCTTCAAGGTTCCACCACATTCCAATAGTGTCCTCAGCTGGTGACCAAGCCTTTAACATGTGAGCCTTTGAGAGACACTTCCAAACAGACGGCAACCAGGGACAATTTTCCTAGGAAACGGTAAATGATTAGAATTAGCTCTCTGTTCTGCTCTAATAATTATGGTAGTTCACAAATCCTTGCTTAATTATTTTCTGGCTGAAACTGATTTTTGCTTTTGACCTTCCAGATGAAGTCTAGAAACTCCTCAAGGGGAGGTACCATGTCTTATTCACACTTGTGCTGTGTATACAGTGCCTGGCCCAGTGCTGGACACTGATTCAGGGGCCAGTAAATGATGCAATGATTAATCATGACTGTTAATGATGAGTTAATAATTGAATGGCTTAATTAACTGGATATTGAGAAAAGGGAGCTCTTGAATGTTCGGCCTCATCCATTGTATAGGGCAAGGATAGAAACAGAAGGGAAGATAAGGGAATTGTGAGCAGAAAGGATTCTCAAAAAGGAAAACAGCATCCAGCAAAAGCCGGAACTAGAGGCAGCCCAACTGTGAGCAGTCCAATAGTCCAAGTCCGGGGCTCTCGGCGCCAATCCCCAATCTCTGAGCCGCCAGGCCTCCCTGGGCTTGGTGTCAGAGCCCATGCTGCTGCTGGGAGCAGTCATGCGTGTTACCTCAGCAGCCCAGGCCTCGCGGAGCCCTGCCAATTTACCTTCCGCTACAAGGGCCAAGTCGCTTCATCCAGCAACTCTCCAGTCCCTTGTCCCTCTCTGACATTCGGGATATGGCAGCTCCTAAACCACAGCAAGTAGTTTTAAGGAAAAATGCAAAAGTGATTCCTTTTCTGTTGGCTAAGGGAGACCCCCACCGTATCAGGGCTATTTGTTGACTCTTGATACAGCAATTAGTTTTGTGTTTCTGTAGTCTTCCAGGATTGCCTCTTTCCTCCTAGGGATACCACACAGGCCCACACCCAGCCCCAGGACCTGCCTTTGGCAGCCTGGGAAAATCCCCTAATGCCCAGCCATAGTATATTTATTTCTGGTGGGGCTGCTTGTTGCAGATTCTTGTCTCTTGAGAAACCCTGACTATCTGCGGGTGTGAGCAGGAACAGACTCCCATGGTTCATTCTCATTTATTTTAATTCGACCTTAAATGCTTCTGCTCCTCTCTCTTTCGGGGAGCTTAGGATTTAAAGTCACAAAGGTTTCTGTGTTTGCAAATATTCCCTTGTGAACCAGGCAACACCCTCTGCTTTTTGAGGCAACAGAGGCATGCTCTGCCACCATCCTTGAATCAGCAAGCCCACCCTCCAGATGTTACATGATGACCATGTTCATAGCACCTTCACTTCTTCTTAGAGATCTGTGGTTAGTAGCAAACATTTCACATCTGACCTCTGGTTCTAATCCTGCCTCTGCAATTTACAAGTTGGGCGACCTTGAACAAGTTATTGTTTCTCTGTACCTGTTTTCTCATCTGAAAAACAGATGAGAACGCTAGTGCCCTCTTGGTAGGGTTGCTGAGAATCAGAAGAATTAACAAATGTCATACTAGCAATACAAGCACTTAAACAATGTGACAATTATAAAGATCCCCAAGACAACACAGTTGTAAGGACCTGGCCTTAATCTTTGGTGTTGCCTGCTTAGGGAAAATGCTGGGTATCATAATTCTGGCTCTGCCTCTCACTAGCTGTGTTCATGGACAGAACACAGCAGCTCTGCATCCCAGCATTCCTATGGGGCAACGTAATAGCTATACCATAGCTACAAAGTTATCAGAGGAATCAGGAGAGATCACATAAATGAAAATGCTTTGTGAAAAACATAAAGCTTTACAAATGCTAAGCTATTGGGTAATGCTGTCTAGAGCAAATGATTGATCTGCTCTTTCTTTTAGGAAATCTCTCCTGGGAGAGAGATTCTGGTCCCTGCTGCAGGCTAACATTCTGCTACCTGGACGGTGAATAAGTTCTTCATGTTGTTTTAATATAATATCTCAAATTTTGTCCTTGCTGTGGTCTAGGGGCTTGTTCTCTGAAAAACTCAAGTTGAAACTTAATCCCCAAAGTCAAATTTTAATGGTATTTGGAAGTGGGGTCTTTAGGAGTTAGTTAGGATTAGATGAGATCGTGAAGATGGGACTCCGTGATGGCAACATTAGTGGTTTTTTCAGAGGAGGAAGGGAGACCCAAGTTAGCAAGCTTACTGTGTCTCCCCATGGATCAGAGGCCCCATGAGCAAGAAGGCCTTCACTAAAGGCAGTCATTCAACCTTGGGCCACCCAACCTCCAGAACAATAAACTGAATAAATCTTTATTCTTTATAAATTACCCTGTCTATGGTATTTTGTTATAACAGAAAAACTAATACAGACCTATGAAAGCATGGACAAAATTAGTCATTACCACCTTATGGTTAGGAAGGAGGAAAAAGTCCAGCCTCAGCAACGGCGAGGCACTAAGCAACTCAGTGAGACGCTGTCTCTACATAAAACACAAAATAGGGCTGGGGATATGGCTCAATGGTCGAGGGCCCCTGAGTTCAATCTCCAGTACCAAAAAAAAAAAAAGAGGAAAAAGTCAAGCCAGAGGGTAGCAGGTCACATTCTAATCTAGTTTTCAAGAAGTACCTGTGTCCTCAGTGTAAACCATTGAACTTTGTCTTGATTGGTTCTCCATGTCACTAATATAGGGCAATAAGCACATTGTTGCTCATTCATTTGTTCAACACCTGTTTATTGCAGCCTCCTCTGCCATTCACTCTGCATGGAGCATTGAGTGTGGGGCATGGATTCAATGAAATGCTCACCAAGAGAGATGACAGAGTCTGTTCCAAGACTACTCGTGTCATCTGCTTTAGAATTCTCAGTTGCTTTTTTGTAAAGCACCTACAAATTAAATTTCTTAGAGAGTACATTTATGGACACCACAAAACCACAATTATGGACAGATCCAAGCAACATATAGGTACCCATGGGTACCCAGAACTGTGGAAACACTATTTCCAGGGATTATTTTTTCTATTTGTTTGTGCTTTTTACATTACCAGTGTCTGCTCATTGGTGAGATCCAAATTTATCAACTCTGTAAGTGAATGGTCCCTGAGAAGTCTTCACAGTAAGAAATCTCTGGTTTGGACACAGAAGTGCCTGGAAGATGGAGTTCCTGGAAAGAGCATGGAAGCTCAGCACCTTCTTCCTCCACGCCTTGCCTTAGCATCTCTCCATCTGTATCAATTGTTAATATCCTTTATAATAAACCCATTAGTGTATAAAGAATTCTCTGGTTTGAGTGTTCTCTCTCAGAGCCCCTCAACTCTCTTCTATTCCTCCTGCAAGAAAAAAAAAAAAACCACTCACCTTGGTGCACTTATATGTGTGTGGAGAACCTCTTTCTCTTGGTCTCAATGAAGAAGGGATGGGGGAAAGATAGCCCCCTGCAGGGGTTATCTGTCCCTAAATCTTTTCTGATCCAGATCCTTCTGCAAATCCCATTCTCGCTCCCCTACCTTCCCATGCCCCAAAAGTACAAGCAGGTAGATGGAATGGGGCCACAGCTGAAGCCTCCCTTTCTACCTCCACAATCCACTATGGGAACCCTGAAGGTGTGTTTGGAAGGCACCCAGGTTCAACAGACCGCAGAAGCAAGGACACCTTCCTGCCCGGAAATGCTGCATCTGAGGTCAAGGCTCACAAGGGCTTACTTAACTGGTGGTGGCAAGCACCTGCTAGGCCATGCTACTGGGCGGCAGGTGTGTGGGGACCAATTGTTTGCCAACCGCACAGTGTGCTAGATGCTTCCCTAGACCACAAGTTGTGAGGAGAGGAAACAGAACGTACATGAGGCAGATGGAAAAAAAAAAGGATCAGGGAAAACAGGTGAGTAGCACAAAAAAAAGGAGTGGAAGGGTCAGCCCTGGCCAAAGTAAATACAAAACCATCAGCATCAATGGTGACTGTGATGGAGGAAACACCTTCACTGGTACATGCCACCAACTCTATATGTCAGGGTTTGGTTTCTGTTTCTTGTTCATCTGTAGCAAGGCCTGGGAAAAATTTATATTTTTTGACCTGGTAATTAAATATCCAAAAATATAACCTAGAGGGACTGTGGGTATAGCTCAGTGGTAGAGCACTTGCCTGGCATATACAAGGCCCTGGATTCAATTCCTAGAACTATAAAAATAAAAACAAATAAGGACTACAACTCAGAGACATAATGCAAAAGAGAAAAAGAGAAAAGGGAACAGATTCTATTTGAAGATGATGAATTTTTTTAAAATAAAGATATTTTAAGAATTTTCATCTTAGGATGAAATTATAAATATATAAATGTAAATATTCATCCCAAACTCACAGAGCACTTTTAGGACATGAAAATACTCTTTATAATACTATTGTGGTGGGTGCATGTCATTATACATTTATTCAAACCCACAGAATGCACATCACCAAGAGTGAACCCTAACGCAACCTATGGACTCTGGGTATTAATGAATGATGTATCAGGGTAGATTCATTGGCTATAATAAAGGTACCACTCTAGTGTGGGATGTAGACATCTTGGGATGAAATTAGAGATAAAGATGTATAGATGTATATTCAGTCCAAATATCCAAGAACTGTGGAATGACCAAATTATTTAGATGTCACTAGAGTGATATAATTTACAGACTCTTGAAGAGATAAGAATGGCAGAGGCTGGAGAGTATAGCTCAGTGACAGAGTGCTTGCCTTGCATGTGCAAGGCCCTGAGTGCAATCCTCAGTGCCGCCAAAAAAAAAAGCATGAAGTCTATGCTAATGTATGAAAACATATATATATATATACATATATATCACATTTTGTGGATAAATGGAAACTCAACACAGTACACACACACATTGATGTCAAAATGTATACAAGAGCCAGGCGCGGTGGTGCATGCCTATAATCGGCTAGAGAGGCTGAGACAGGAGGAGCGTGAGTTCAAAGCCAGCCTCAGCAAAGATAAGATACTTAGCAACTCAGTAAAAATAAAATACAAAATAAGGCTGGGGATGTGGTCGAGTGCCTCTGAGTTCAATCTCCAGTACCAAAAAAAAAAAAAAAAAAAAAAGCATACAAGTACAATTTCAAGGCTCTGAGATAAATTTGAATTATACAAATAGTTGAAACTTTAACTTCATTTTTTTCCCTGTCAAATATTTAAGGCCACAATAAAAAAAAATTTGAATAAAAAAAAGAGAAGTGAGGATGTGGTATAGACAAAGGGAACTTTGGAGAGTCCAGAAAGTGATTAAAAGAAACAAAACTAAAATTCCCATCAGAATAGAGTGAGAATGAGGATCCCTGTTCTCACCCCATCTCCTTCCACCTGCCCTGCTTTCATAGGACTCCACTGTACCCACAGTCAAGCCTCCAACTCAACCTCACTTTTTTTTTTAAAGGTTTGCATTTCTCTTTTGTCTTTTTTCCCTCTTAGATAAGAAAGGCTGAATGCCAATCGAGCATTGACATTGCCTATGACAGGGGCTCCAGAGCTTTCCAAGACATCCAACTCCACATCCTGTGGCCTGAGTTCTTTCAGAACAACTGTGTGAAGGGAGAGAAGGCACACTCCACAGCCACAGATCCCAGATTTGCCACTGGCATCAGGTCCCTGGGCCCCAGATCCAACAGTGGGCTCTCCTGGTCCAGCCACAAAACATTTATAACCTCTCCAAGCAGTCCTCTGGCAGAGAAAAGCAAACTGTGAGCTCAGGAAGCTAATGACCTTGAAACTATCCATTTATCTTGGCCTTTCCCCCTTCGCGTGAGATGCCACAAAAAGTGCCAGTCTCTCTCTTTCTCTCTGAAGAAGAATGAATATCGCCAGAAAGCCAGGCCTCACCCTTGCTTTCCCTCCAGGGCCAGACCCAGAGCTGGAACACCAACGGGACCAGAGGGGAGAGGAAATCATTCTTGATCATTCCTGAATCCTCCACGTAGGGGAGAGAGCTCACCTGAGTTCTGCTTCAAAGCCTAATGTCTGTCGGCTTCTCCATAAATCTTCATAAGTAGACAGCGCTGATTCCTAACAAACCTCCTGCTTGGAGCCAGAGACTGGTGACAACTCTCCCAATTCGAGCTGTGTTGGCAGCCAGCGGTGGACGACACAGCTCCCAGCTACCTCCGCCCTCCCGCCAAGAGGAGGAGGAGGGCGGCCACCCTGAGGAATTGGAGCTTCTGAAACCAATCGTTCTTCTCAGTTGCCCAGCATCTGCTTCAGTGGCTGCCCTTACCCTGGCACGGGGACATGGGCTTCCCGCAGGGCCCAGCCAAAGCCAAGAGCTGGCACTGCAAGGCTCCCCTTTGTTTATGGTGTGGGCCACTTGGGTGCGGGGTGTTTCCTCTTTGCTGCAATACTCAATTGGATTTGGGTTAAACAACCAATTCCTGGACTGTGGCTGGGTTGAGAAGGCAAGTTGTCTCTAGCCTGGAATACAAACAAACAAACAAGAAGACCAAAACCAACAAAGAAAAACAAAATTCCTATGAATTTGAAAAAGGCAAAGTGAGTTTTAGGACAAAGAAGGCCATTTCCCTCAATACCTGCATCTTATCTTTCATGTTGGGAGATCTCCATTTGCTTGATAACTTTTTTTCCCTTTCCCTCCCCACCAAAGCTGTATTTTTCTTCTTTCATGGAATCACACCAGAGACTTGTATATTCTTCCATATCAGAGCACATCAAGTTTCCCTTATCATTTAGATCTTTAGCATCTCATTTCCAATACCATTCAGAGGGCAATGTGAAGGAAGAACATTTTGGCAAAACATCTTGAGGAGGAAGGAAAAGAACTAAGGGCTGTAATGGTCTCCCATTCAAATTACTAATATTGAGCTGTCTCTCTAGAGTTGTATGTTTTTATTGTTGTTCATTTGTTTGTTTTCCCTCAAGTCTGGCTTTCAGGATAAAAAATAGATTATTTTCAAGTAAATTGAAGGCTGTTGTTAAAATTCCCAGGCTGTCTTGGATACCTGAAAAGGTAGGTTAGTTTGTTTGCAACTGTATTAATGTGTGAAACGGCTAAATTAATCCTTCCATATGATGTCTGAATAGGTTATTATAAGGTGCTTAGAGATTTGGCAGGCTAAGCCCCATCTTTCTTTCAAGATGTTAAGAAAATAAATGCAAATGCAGGAAACACTGCATGTGGGGCATCTGCTGTCCAACTTTATAATTTGAATGTCAGTGTAATATTTAGGAAAAGTTAACCATGAGAACAAGGACACAAGATTCTCACTGGAGTTGATTTTGCTTCTGACCCTCTATTTATTTGCATTTGATCCTAAGACACTTGAGACTTGACTGCCTCCAGTTTCTCAACACTTTTGTCTTATTTAAGACTCTTTTGTCTTCTATCTAACAAAAACCAACTTGACCTAGTTTGAACCAAGAGGGGAATTTATTAAAAAGTTACCGGGTCATCTCACAGGATCCAAAAGCAACAGGGCCTCTCTAGGAGCACAAAATAAGAACTGGAAAGCTATCAAGAATCCAGGCCACAATCTTGCTCTGTTTGTTTTTCTTTGTGTTTCCTATTTACTCTGCTCTTCTGTGAAGTCTGACTTTCTCTGTTTCTGCTTTTACATGGAGGAAGATGGTAAACCCAGCTGCTGAGTTTTAAAATGTCCCTTAATTCTGTCCTACAAGCAGAAGATGGCCACCCTTGAATTAGGATTTCACTTTGGCAATCAAAAATATGTTTAACATATCTGAGCTCTTTCTTGTGGCCTCAATTGCACTGGCTGTCTCTTTGCATTGTTCCTTTCTCAAAACATCCTGTTCTTGTTCTATGAATGTGAAACTTTTCATCTCTCCCTAGGATACTAATTAGATGTTTGTGTTGTTTGTTTATTTGGTTTTCAATTTTCTCTTGTGTTCCCTTAATTATCTTTTTTTCCCAGGGTCTATTTATTCCGTTCCATTCTATTCATCTTGTTTTCATGTGACTCATACTATGAGGTCTGGTTAACTTTGCTTGCAGTTTTTTAATTAAAGGTGGAAGAATGGCTTGATTTTTTTGTAGTTAAGTAGATTTCCCCCTGCTGTATGTATATGTTTGTTATCTTGCTCTTTCATAAATTAAATGTTTGGGATTATAGTATGATCAGGGCTAATGAATGCTAAGTTTCACTTCAGAGTAAGCAAAGGGAGAATTGGCCAGGTGGGGTACCTGATTTGGGGTTAATGCAAATGCAAAAATAGAGAGGTTTTAACTCCGGTATACTAATATCCACCTTAGGAGCCCTTATTCTCTTTAGGCTGATTTCCTCAACCCCAGGCTTTTTGTCTGTGGGTAAAGAACTGGCTGCCTTTCTAGGGATCATAGAGAGGTCAAGGAGGAATACATGGAGCAGTCATTCAGTAAGTAGAATATTGTCCCTACCAGCTGAGCTTGGAGGCTTTCCAGGCTTCTGTTGGATGAGCTGGCCTCTCTGTTGTAGTAGCCTTCTGGGTTGTCTGGACTGATCCTTTCCTACTCCAGTTTGTGTGTCAATAGGCTTTTAGACTCTTCATATTCTAGAGATTTGTTTAAAAAATCTTGCCTGCTGCTGGTTATCTTCATATTTATGGATTTATTTCATTACATTTTATGGGAGTTTCAGGAGGGAGAAGAGAAAAATACTTGGGATCATTCTGCCATCCTGAAAAGAAAATTACTGAATTCTAATTTCAAATTTCTAGACAGAGTATCTGATTTGTCCAACACAGATAATGTGTCACCCCTGAATCAATAAAATGGGAATGGGAGGAGTTCATGTCTGTCAAGGCAACCATGTGGTGAAGCAATTCTCAGGGCAGGGGGTTCAAGGTGGGCTGGACAGATGACCATAAGGCAGTCAGGACACTAGATTTAAATAGCCCATGTTTGTGGGCTCTATTTCTTCTCCCACCTCATTCTAGCTGAACTAAATCCAAAGTAAGGCTTTTATTTTATCTAAAGCAGGTTGAGGTCCAGTGGTGATATGGTAAATGTTTAACAACAGAGGTGGGGGTAAGATTCCTGATTTATAGCATTTGCTGATTTCTGTGGTGTGAATAGTCCCACCCTGGTGAATTTTAAGCTAGGTATATGACAACTTAGATAGGTGGGAAAAGATACACAAAATTGACTCTTCAAAGTGTGTGCAAACCACCTCCAAGACACCACCAATTAGGTCAAAATATAGTCCTAGGCACAGCACCTTCACCCAACAAAGCTGATTAAATTGATTAAGACTCTGGTTACAAGGAACAATTCAAATAAAGTTATATTAAACAAAAAGAGAAACTCATCGGTAAGAGTCTGAAAGGAAAAGCTGAATGACCAGGATTTGGGAAATACCAACATCACCCTGGTGACCTCAAAAGCAGCATTTTCTGGACCTTCTCTTCAAGGTTCATCATCTTTTGTGACTTGACTCCTATTTTTAGTCTCCAATTCTAGATGAAATTCTCTCTTGGAGAATCTGATTGCTCTCAAACTAGGTGTCCTGAGCTGGGGATGGATATACCCAGTGGAAGAGCACTTGCCTAGCATGTGTGTGACCCTGGGTTCAATCCTCAGCACTGGAGGAGGAATGTGCAACTATCCTCATTTAGTAAAATCTATCTCTAACCTGAGATAAGGTTTTCTCTAGTAAAAACTGAAGGAAGACATGTGACATAATTTGTTGAGTTCAATGGCAAATGAAAATGTGGGGTCTCTTCTTCAAAAATTATTATAATTTCAGGATGATACAAAAGATCATTAAACCAAGTGTGGAGGGCCTTCATCTGTGTGACTTAGGTCATATGCCCATGAAGATGGTCATGACCAGGGGCTCACTTCTGTGGTTAAATTATGATTTCTGTTTCTTATTCTCTCTTCAGTTACTCACTAGTAGTGTCATAAGGAAACCCCGTGGAAAGACAGTGTGGCAAGGGACTGAGGCTTGCTACTACATGAGGGAGTGTGAAAAGAGATAACACCCTTCCCCCTAAACCTACTCCAATCCCACAAGCCTTCTGATGATTCTGAAGTCCTACATGACAACGTTAACCTCATGAGAGACCATGATTCAGAGTCATCCAGGTAGTCCCTGCCTAGATTCCTGAGACCCAGGAACTGTGAGATAATAAATGTTGCTTTAAGTTTTTGAGGGTAATTCATTACCCTGCATTAACTAACTAATATATTTTTATTCTCTATTTCTGGCCTATTCAAGTGTATTGTAATTTATATCTGAGTAGCTGAGTCAGTTCCTGTGTTATATCATATACTTTTAACTAAATGCACCCTTACAAAACATGGACATGTGGCTTCTAAAGATTTCCACAAAGAAAAGAAAAGGGCAATTGAAGGTAATGCTGATAATACAAACGGAACCCCAAGAAGATGACTCTTCATAAATCTATTTTAAGGAAAAACATGGTAACTAATCACATCATTTTGGTGCTCCAAAATGGTGCTCACAAAACTCAACATTTTTGAAATATGGATTTAATCAACTTGGAGGGTTACCTAATAATAGTAGTAATATGTAAAAATTATAAATAAATATTTACATATCTATACATGTTCAAAAATAGATGACTGATGGGTTACATGATCAAAAAGGTTTGATGAGTCCCTGAGTCCCTGCTTGGAGTTGGGTAATAGACAAAACCATGTCCTCAGTTCTATGGATACCTGGTTGCAACAGTATTATAGCAAAGGAGGGAGTGGTCAGATGACAGATACAACCTGTGGTAATAGTTTGGATGAGAAAGCACTTAAAATAATCAGGAGACCTACAGCATGCATGCTGATGGGGACTACACTCCCCACAGTCACATATGATGGAGACTTTCTTCTTTTGGGGGGAGGGGGGCAGCTAACCGGGTATTGAACTCAGGGGCACTCAACCACTGAGCCACATCCCCAGCCCTATTTTGTATTTTATTTAGAGACAGGGTCTCACTGAGTTGCTTAGTGCTTCACTTTTGCTGAGGCTGGCTTTGAACTCACAATCCTCCTGCCTCAGCCTCCTGAGCCACTGAGATTACAGATGTACAACCACTGCACCCAGTAAGACTCTTTCTTCTTATGAGAATGTTAAAAGAAAAAGTAATTCCAAAACTCTGAAAATCTTTGAGAGCATTCAACTCATACATGCAATGTATTTTTAAAATTTTTGTTGTAAAATATAATACTTACCCAGAAAAGCTAAAAAGTACATATGTATAATGTATAGTTTAACAACTAGTAATAGAGTGAAGCTATTTTACTTGCCAAGAATAAGAAAGCTGCCAGCAGTGAAATCTTCCCAGCTCACCTTTCCTAATCACATCCTCACACTACCCTAGAAGAAACAATGGTTTTGAAGTTTGTAAAATTTTGTAATTTTTTTCTGAATTTTTGTAATATTTTGCTTTACTATAGTTTTTGCTACTTTGGTATGTCTTCATAATAAATATGGTTTGGTTTTCCCTGTCTTTAAATTTTTTTTTTTTTGATACTGGGGATTGAACTCAGGGGTACTCGACCACTGAGACACATCCCCAGACCTATTTTGTGTTTTATGTAGAGACAGGGTCTCACTGAGTTGCTTAGCACCTCACCCTTGCTGAGGCTGGCTTTGAACTCACGATTCTCCTGTCTCAGCCTCCCAAAGTGCTGGGATTACAGGCATGCGCCATGGTACCCAGCTTGTCTTTAAATTTTATATAAAGGGAAATCATATTGTATGTATTCTTCTTTCTTATTTCTTTTGCTCAACACTGAGAGTAATTTATGTTGCAAATATCTGCATTTATTTTTATTAACAATTGTCTTCCTTTGGAAGAATGCTCAATTTATATAAAGAAAATGCTACATATAGAGTCAGGATGTACACAATGGAATATTGTTCAGACATTTAAAAGAATGAAATTCTGTTATTTGCAGCAACATGGATGGAACTAGAGGATATTATGTTAAATGAAATAAGTAAGACACAGAAAGATGAATGCCACACATTCTCATACGTGTGGAGGCTAAAAAGTTGATCTTATATGAGTAGGGAATAGAATAGTGGTTACCAGAGCCCAGGAAGGATTTCAGGAAGGGAGATGTTTTAGCTTTTTTGCCACTATGACTAAAAGATCCAACAAGAACAATATTAGAGGAGGAAAAGTTTATTTGGGGGCTCATGTTTTCAAGGTCTCAGTCCATAGATGGCCAACTCCATTCCTCTGGGGCTTGAGATGAAGCAGAACATCACAGAGAGAGTATGGCAGAGGAGAGAGGCTCAGGACACGGCCAGGAAGCATGAAAAGAGCTCTGCTCAATAAGGACAAAATTTATACCCCAGGGACCCACTTTACCTGCCTAGAGTTAACAACCAGTTAATCCCTATCAGGGAATTAATGCACTGATTAGGTTAAGACTCTCATAACCCAATCATTTCACCTTTAAACCCTCTTGCGTTTTCTCACACATGAGCTTTTGAGGGACACCTAATAACTAAACCATAACAGGCAGGATAGAGAAAACTTAGGGAATGGGTATAGGGGTACAATTTAATAGGAAAAATAACTTCTAATGTAGGATCATTATGATTGACAATAATAGCTGAATATTTCAAAATAGCTAATAGGATTTCAAATGTTTCCAAGGCAAAGAAATGATAAATGTCTGATGTGATAGATATGCCAGTTACCCTGATATGATCATTATACATTGTATGCATGTATTGAAATGTCACATTGTACCCCATAATAATGTAAAATTACTATATTTTAATTAAAATAAAAATGTATGAAAAAATAAAATAAGAATACCCAATTTATTTATGCATTCTTTGTAGAAGAACATTTGGTTTGGTCCCAGTTTTGAGTTATTACAAACAATTCTGCCTCATACATAAAATTTCATGTAACATACATGAATTTCTCTAAGACATAAGTAATAAAAGCACTAAGTTATAAGCTGTGTACAGCTTAAACAATAGTAAATAATTCCCAATTATTTTTCAAAGTTGTTATGCCAGTTTACACCCTCCCCAATCAACAGTGTATAAGACTTCCCATTATTACACATCTTTTCCAACAGATTTTGGCAAATAGTATTGTAAAACTTAAATTCTTGCCAATCTGATAAGTGTTATCTCTTTGTGGTATCTTTGTGGTACTTTTTTATGGTATCTCTAATGTAATCTCCTGTGCTTTTAATTTGCATTTCCTTCATTACTAATAAAGTGCTTTAATACATATTTATTGGCCTTTTAGATTTCTTCTTGGGTAATTTGCCAGGATTTGTACATTTTTCTATTTGATTTTTTTGTTATTATGGAGTAGTTCTTTATGTATTCTCAACTTATTATAATATTTGTGAGCTTATCCCACCCTGTGGTTGACCTTTTATTATTTTTATTTCATTTTTTGATGAACACAAGTTGTAATTTTAATGTGCTCAAACTCATGCATCTTTCATGTTTGAATCTTAAGGATAAATTGCATGTATTTCTTATATATATGAAGATACTCCAGACTACTCTCCAAAAGCTTAGAGTTTACCTTCTAATGTACCTGAGTCTCATCATTGAAAAGGCATTTATTTCCCCACTGACCTACAATGGTACTCTATCATACATCAAGTATCTTTTTCTGTCCTCTGTGTTCTATTCCATTGATCTATTTGTCTCTTTGAGATAATACCACACTTACCTGAAAACAAATCTTGGTGTCTGATACAGCAAGTCCTCCTACTTGCTTTTCTTCAAGATGGTCTGAGACATTCTTTGCATTCACGTATAAATGTTATAATCAATTTGTTAGTTTCTATAAAATCTTGCTGAGAGTTTTATTAGGATTAGGATACATGAGATTTACAAATCAATTTGGGAAAATAAATTTCTTTCCAATATTGGGTCTCTCAATCCATGAATATGGTATATATCTCAACTTATTTAGGTTTTCTTTAATATTTCTTATGACATTCTCATTATATATATGTGTGTGTGCATATATGTGTGTGTGTGTGTCTGTGTGTGTGTGTGTGTGTGTGTGTGTATTTGGTTTTCTACACAGTTCCTGGCTCATAATGCCTTCCCCAAGGTGGGCAATAGAAACTAGAATTTCTTTTTCTCAAGGCAAGGCATAGAAACTTTAATTTTCCTTCATCTTTCTGTCTTGTAATAGACCATAAAGAAATTCTCTACCCTAACTTTGTCCAACAGTAGGTCCTGGGACTCTCTTTATTCCATTGGGCTCTTGTTCCATGCCCTTTGGGGAGGAAGGTTGCATAAAGAGACTGAGAGGAATCTGGACAGACATGCCTTGCTGGGCTTCCCCACCCAGTCTATTAGCAATCATACCTATGCAATGAAATTTCCACAAAAACCCAGAAGTACACGGTTCTGAGAACTTCTGGATACCTAAACATGTGGATGTTCCTGGACAGTGGTATATGCCTGGAGAGGCTTTATAAACCTAACTCCCCTTCCACTATACCTTGTTCTGTGCATATCTCTTCATATGTAACCTTTGTAATAACTTCTATAGTAAATTCCTGAATTCTGTGAGCCACTTGAACAAATTAATCAAACCAGAAGAGGGATTTATGGGGAAAATGATTTGTAACTAGTCTAGCAACAGGTAAAAACAACCCAAGGCTTGCATCTGAAGCATTAGTCTTGAGGCCAGAGCTCTCACGTAGATGGTAGTATAACTGAATTAGATTAAAAGATACCCAGCCAGCATCTGCTACAGAATTGTTTACTTTCTGGTGAGGAGAAATTCCCTAACCTTTTGAGGTGACAGAAGGGATCTCTATTGCGAGTTTATAGTAGGAGATACTGAGTACAAGTTGGTTTCTCCTTCTACGTATCAGATATCTCCATATAGTTTTAAATTTTGCCCATAGAGGTCTTGCCTATTCTTAAAAAATATTTACTACTTGCTTCTTTTTATTTATTTTTTATTGATTTATGGGCATATAGCTGCATATATATTGCTATTGTATTGTCTATAGTTTGGATCTGGAATGTTTCCCAAAGGTCCATGTATTAAAGGTTTGATCTCAGCTTGGGTTTTTGAGAGATAGTGAAAACTTTAAGAGATAAGAGTCTAGTGGGAGTCTTCTGGTCATTGAGATGTGCTCTTGAAGGGAGTAATAGAACCCCAGGCCTTTTCTCATCTTATCTTTTGCTTCCTAACCATGAGGTAAACAATTATTTGCTCTGCTATGCATTCCCTGCCATGATGTGCTGTTTCATCATAAGTACAAAAACAACAGGAACAATCAACTATGCACTGGAGACTCCAAAACTATGAGTTATCAATTATCTCAGGTATTTGTTATAACAAGAAAAAGCCAATTAGCATAGTATCCAACTGTCTTGGTGAGGTCCCTTATTAATTCTAAAATTTTACCTATAAATTATGTTGGATTTCCTGAGAACACAACCTACCTTTTTCTTCTTTTCCCTGCCTCAGTGAACTTTATAGGGCCTAACTATTATAATTTTTATGCATGTACCTTATAGTTTTGCAGTTCTGTAAGGTCAGCGAGGAATGGGTCTCTGCATAAAAGTGCAATTTGATACACATTTGTTGAGTGAATGAGCTATTCCATCATTAAGATGGCTCATCATAATAGAAACCATGAGTTGTCAAGGAGGCAGGGGACAAGTTGAAAAATAGGTTAGGAATCAAAATCAGAACCAAAAGGATAGAATACACTTCTGGAGACCAAGATGAAGGTCTCCAGATTGCATATACTGGCCAACCCTGGTCTCAGGACACTCTTACCTGCCTTGCTATGCTCCAGCCTGGCTTCTTTTCAGTTCTAGAAAGCTCCAAGCTTTCTCTCTAATTAGTGCTTTGCATATCTGTTCCTTCTGCCTAGAATGCTCTTTCTACCCTCCTGGATGACTGCTCCCATGTATCTATCAGGGCTCTGCTCACTTTCTCAGAGAAGCCTAAACTTACTTTCAGCATATTACTTAGCTCCACAGGAAGTGTTTTTCAAGCACCCATACCTTCCTTTAAGAGCTCTTACCACAATTTAATTTCTGTGTTATGGTTTGATCAATCATAATCTCCTCATTAGATTAGATCCAAAAGCATGGTGACAAAAGCTAGCTTGTTCATAGCTGGATTTCCCAGAATTTAGCCAGCATCTGGCTTTAACAAGGCCAGTGACAGTCCTCAAGTGAAAAGCTCTGGGTCTTCACTATAGCCTCTGCTTCTTGTTACCATCCCTGGATAGTCTTTCTGATTTCCCCTAGACCCTCCCTCCTTGCTCCACAGCCCTCAATCCTTCATTCCATCATTCCATGTAACCATGGCAAACTCCATTTACTTCCCTTTGTAATTTGTGATCTACCATCTTTATGATTTCACCTTTATGCTTTCAGCACTTGCAGAGGTACCAGGCATGTTGTAGACACTAACATATGTTAGCCAAATAAATGAATAAATGCAAGAGAATAAGAAATAAAAATGAATTGTGTGTGTTTATAATAAGTATTTGAGGATTTCTTACCATAGAATAGTGTTTTAAATGAAGCTAACTACTTGTAAGTTTTTTTTAATAATAATTCAGTAATTCATTTCACATTGAGAGTATCTAAGAGAGAAACACCTTATACTGACTACACGAGTAGTGACTAGGGCTACAGGGAGGGTCTGGTATAGTGTGTGCATGTGTGGATGTGTATGTAATATATCACATACATATATTTTTTTTCTTTCTAAAAAAACTTACAAAAATAAAGAAAATGTCAAAGCCTTTTAAAGGGCGTGATCACGCTGAGTAATACAACCCTTCCTTGATTTTTACATTATTTCAGTATGAGATGTTTTTATGGCTCTTGCTAAAAATAAAAGACATTTCAGAGTTTCTCAGTAAATGAAGCACTGCAGACTTTTCAGTTTTGTTGTTTCCCCTAAAATTAATATAATTAATTAAAATCCAATGTAAGTCTGATTTACAATCTGTGAGTCAATGAGTCACAGAATCTTATGCTAATAGGGCAGCTTTGCTTTCTGAGCTCTCAACAACAAATTGCAAACTGTGTGCCAGTAAAAGGCCAAAAAGAGCAGAGGGCAATGCAGAGACCCAGAGAGAAAGACCTTTGTCACCTTGCCGTAGTATTTTTATATTGTGTTTGGAATAAAAGAGCCTGGAAATAATTTGGAAAGACAACTGCTTTTATCAACTGTAAGAAATTAGTTAAACGGAATTTAAATGTAATTACAGGAGCAGCTGGTGAAGGCTGATTTCTGTTCAGTCTAGTTTCTTGGGAACCACACCCCCATTCTGTTCCCTGGGAAAGGATTGAGTTGTAAGCTTTACATTACTGATACCAACTTCTATGGTCTGGTCTTGGCCTGGGGTCAGTAATGGAGCTACATAGAGGAGATTCCCTGCCCTGGTGCTTACTTTTAGCAGCTTGTCCCTCTTGCTTTGAAAAGAGACTTCCAGGTGTGAGTATACTGTGGCCATTACCTTGAAAGATTTAGTCCCTCTGTGGTCCATTCTGATGGTGATAACTGTCTAGATGGCACCAGATCTAGCATCCAGGTTCTTCTGGTTCATGATGGTAGGTTCTCATTCCAGGAGGAAACAGTTGATTTCAAGAACTAGAAAGTTCATAAATGTCTTCTACCTGGGCCAAACCACTCACCTTACAGGCTAAGAATGGAAATCAAGAGAGGAAGGTACTGTACTACCAATTCAGTATCTTCCACAACCTTACCCAACACAACCTCGTCTCAAAAGTATCAGCCCATTGCCTCCAGATAGGGTTACAAATCACTCCCCTCCAATCTAGGCCAGTGCTTACAATATTTCTAAGGATCAGATGTACCCAACTATTCACACAGGTGTTCAGAATTTTTTGTTTGACCCTATCACAATTTCCTTTCTTTGGGTCAAGGTTTTGCCCTTCTTAAATTATGAATCTCTGTGGTCCCTGTCAGATTTGTCAATCCTTTTCACCCCAGTATAGCTGAACTTATAGAATTATCTATAGGAGAAGAGATTTTAGTAGACAGAAAGGAAGAAAGAGGTCAGGATACTGGAAAACTGGGAAGGCTGAGCTAAGACAGGATGAGCTATGGGATCCTAAGGTAAACATTCATTCAGAGTTTGTCTTGGCCAATCCTACCCCTGAGCCCATATCCCTGAAGCACTGGGGTGCCAGAAGAGTTGTATATCCTCCCGGGAATCAGCTGGTACTGGACTAGGCCTGGAATTTCCTTTCTTATGGGCAAACTTCTTAGAACTTCAACATACCAGAAATGCGTGGGGGCCTCTCATCCCTTAGAAAGTCACCAGATGAAAGCATCCAGTTCAGGCCTAGGAAACACCCAAAGAAGTTGTTCAGTTCTTCATTGCTCAAGATGAGGCCTTCCAACCAGCAGACTGGCATTGTCTGGCACTGGCTGAAAATGATAAATGTGTGCTCACCCCAGCCCAACCAACTTAGTATCTGTACTTTTATGGGCTCAGAAAGTGATGGAAGTAGACATTAAATTTGGAGAGGTTGGGACTCAGCCCATCTTTGGCCTCCAGGTAATTCCACATTGAACTGTGGGGAGATCTTCACTCCCATACAACCTTTCTGAAAACCCGATTTCCTTCTTATGTCATCAGTCTGAACACTGGATGACAGTGGTCTGGGAAGAAGAGGAAAGAATGGATATAGAATATAAAGGCATTCCTGTTTGTGGGTACTTCTCCTCTACCTCTGAGCAGGTCAAAACACCTTTGGCCTATTCTTACTACCTTCTTATTTTCTGCTCATCCCCTTCCTGCCTTCCAAAGCCAAGGCAGGCCAGGTAGAATGAGATAGCATGGAATTCTACTTCCAAGGATCAAGAGCTACCTCATTCTGGATTTCAACTCAACCTTGAAATTTCAAAAGGAAAACCAGGTCAACATGCACATCAGTGGCAAATTGGTGGAGAAAAGAAATCACCACAGCACCTTCTATTTGGGAGGAGAATGAGTTGGGGACAGACAGCAGTGAGGAGAAGAAGCAGAAAGGATAGAGGAACACAAATCTCCATATGTTTTAGCACCTTCATCTCTTTCTCTCTCCTTGCCTCCTTGAGGATCTTCTCCTCTTCTCTCACTGCACCAAAAGTTTCCTGGTACTTGTCCACTCCCAGAGTCCTTTAGATCACAGCTGATATGACCCAGGGAAGGGCTCTAGACTCCACTGGAGCTGCCCATCAGAGAACATTCTCCAAGGACATAATGTGGCTTGTTCCTTCTTCATCTTCATCTCATCTTACTATGTGTTTATCTTTCTTCAGTTCAGATGGAGAGCTGTTTTACCCATTCTTTCCCATGTGCCTGGTCACCTCCTTGTGGTCAGAGCCTGGTTCCCTTTCCAGCAGCAAACAATATGAGACCACTTGGATGTGTATACACATGGCTTGTGCATGCTCTTGCTATGGGACACACCTGGGCATCCTGGTCTTCCTTGGAAGACTCCTCCTGCTCCTGCTGTGCTCTTGATCACAGGGTCCTCTCTCTCCTGCCTCTTACAACTCTCCTCAGCCACAGCAAGGTGACATACAAGGGGGACCTCAGATTGTTCCAGTGTTAGTATCATTTCTGGATTGGTTAACACCTATAAGGATTCTTCACTTTAGACCCCAAGTGAGCATTTATTTTCTAAGTGCCTAATGATGTGTTAACAAAAAAAAAAGAAAGAAAGAAAGAAAAGAAAAAGAAAACAAGAAAGAAAGAAAAAGAAAAATATCGCAGGATTAAGAATCAAGACTTCTATCCTAAACAAAAATTCCCAATCTCATTCTTGAAGGTTTGTTGCCTACAATTTGGCGTTCAGTTTAGATGAAATTGAAAATTCCAGAACCACCATTTGACCCAGTTATCCCAGTCCTCAGTCTATACCCAAAGGACTTAAAATCAGCATACTATAGTGACACAGCCATATCAATGTTCATAGCAGCTCAATTCACAATAGCTAATCTATGGAACCAACCTAGATGCCCTTCATTAGATGAATGGATAAAGAAACTGTGGTGCATACACACAGTAGAATATTACTCAGCATTAAAAGAGAATAAAATTATGGCATTTGCAGGTAAATGGATGGAGTTGAAGAATATCATGCTAAGTGAAGTAAGCCAATCCCCAAAATCCAAAGGCCGAATGTTCTCTCTGATAAGTGGAGGCTGATGCATAATGGGGGAGGGGGTGTGGAGAGAATGGAAGAACTTCGGGCAAAGGGGAGAGGAGGGAAAGGATGGGTCATGGGGACAGGAAAAATGGTGGAATGCGATGGATAACAATGCCCTAGGTTCATGTATGACTGTGCATATGCTGTAACTCTATATTGTGTACAATCAGAGAAGTGAAAAGTTGTGCTCCATTTGCGTACAATGAATCAAAATGCATTCTGCTATCATGTATAACTAATTAGAAAAAATTTAAAAAATTTTAAAAATTTTTAAAAAGAAATTGAAAATTCCCTTTACAGGAACTTGACCATTCTTTTATTCTGCCATGGTTTGTATACCACAGAGGCTTTCTCAAATTATTGGCAGGCATGGAAAGGAAGCTCCTCTCCCTCTAAACATATGCAAATATTATTGAATGTTAATAAAATTTGTGGGGGGTAAAAATCCCATTGTAAACATCTAACGCTCACACTGGGCCTTAGTTCCCTAATGGGAAGGAGGTGGCCTAAGTAACTGAAGATTCCTCTTAAATTCTGATGCTATGGATAGCAACTGCTGGTTACCATGAAGTAACATGGCTGCTGAGGAGTAGTAAAAAGGGATAAAGGTCTTTAACCTTGAAAGGCAGCTTAGCAGTGTTATCTTACTTAAAACCCTCCTTTCCTGGTTCAAACCACAGAGCCCTATTCCCTGATTAGAGCAGTGTGCAGCCTCCAGTCAATGCTCCTGTTATTAAGCGGCATTGTTCACTCTAACCTAACACCTGACCATCTCATTCCAGGCTGTTGTTTTTATAAAATTGTCTTCCTCAGTGAAGTCATTTTGTTCAACCCCTGCTAAATTGATTGCTACTAACACTCCTTAAATAAGTAGCATACAAGAAAACAGATGGGTGGGGAGAGGGCAGAGAGCTGAACCTGGGGTGTGAATGGAGTATGGTCTGCAGAACAACTGTGAGAGCCCTCAGGGTCAGATGAAAGGCTCAACAGGTACGTGAACTTCAGTCCTCAAAGGCCTGAAGGTAACCAAGCTCCTGCATAGGCCTGGACTGGAGGAGCCCTTTAAGACCAGATAAGAAAGAGTTTTGTTTTCAGAGGATCAACTTGCAGCTCAGTCCATGTGAGAGCTGTTCACCGAGGTGTCTCAGCCAGGTGGTGGATTTCTCCTGTTGTCCTGTAACTTGGCTTGAAGCGGAAGATGACCCATGTCACCTGGCGCCCTGATAACAGAGAGCAAATTCCAGCAAAAAGTGCCCATGCCTCGGTTGGCCATTACCATGCCCAGCAGGCTGCTCCCTGCCATCTGGCCACCTTAGAGAGATCACAGCCGCTCTGCTCCTCGCCCACCTGGCTTCAGCTGCCTCCCAACCCCAGTGACAGGGCAGCGTGGCCAACACTGGGCACAAATTGGGCTCTGATTTACCTGCTTTCCTGCTCCAGGGATTCTGGGACCAGGTCTCCTAATGTGGCTGTGACCCAGTTTCCATAGAATCGATGCCCCCGTCCCTTGGGGTAAGCAATCTTTCAACCTTATTTACAAATATTGAAAAATTCAAAGCTCAAATGTATTTGTGGCATTCAGAGAATGAACATTTGTCAAACGACTTCAGTAGAAATTTCAAAAAGCATTAAGTGTAAAAAAAAAAAAAGTACCAGATATAGCAAATGTTAGGGAAAGAGTACATACCAAGCAGACACCTAGATTGTCTTTTAGTCTGACATAATATTACAAAGAGGAGGTCCAGATAAAAATCATTCAGAGATCCTGGGTAGAAAATGACATGACATAATAATGCTATGTTTCTTAAAGAGTGATTTAAAGTAAAGGCCAAGTAATTTAGCTTGTGATGTTCCTACAAACATGAACACTCCATTCATTGGTCTGTTCGCACATTGGTTTATTTCACAAGTGATTACAAGAATGTATGTAAAGAATAAATGATTATAAGAATAAAGCAATTATAAAATTAAAGCAACTATAAGAATAAATGCAAAAATAAGAATACATATGATAAAATGCAAAAATATGGGCAAATATGTGAAAAACCAAAGACAATATATTGAGAATGGGAGGGAAACTCTGGCATCAGATATAGGATGATAGGGTTACTCAGAGAATAGAGTTGGGCCACAAAACATTAGGATGCCTAAACCTATTGGTAATGGATTATTTCTGAACATTTCCTCCTTACTGGTGTTGGTGACATTAATCAACACCTTACATGAATGAGGTGCTGACTTTACATGGGGTAAGATGTACTCATGACTTCAAGAAGCTCAGAGAGCTAGATACAGTGGCCTATACCTATAATCCCAGTGACTCAGGGGGCTGAAGCAGGAGGATCACAAGTTCAAAGCCAGCCTCAGCAATTTGGCAAGGCCCTAAGCAACTTAATGAGATCCTATTTCAAAATAAAATATAAAATGTACTGGGGATGTGGATCAGTGGTTAAACGCCCCTGGGTTTAATCCTTAGTACAAACAACAACAAAACAGTGGCTCAGGGATTTGGAACCAATAAAAGGAATTTCTCTATCCAAATGGGTTCTAACATAAATGACTTGGGGGAAAAGATAGATGGAGTTAGCAAAGTGACTTGGCTAAGGTCAGAGACTGTTTGCAGATGGGAATCCTGGTGACAAGTAACCTCTCACTGGAGATCCATGCTGTGGTCACCTCCACTGCACCTGCAAGTGGCCTATGCCATTTTCCCTGTTGACAGTGCGCTTGCCCCTGCTCAAGTTAGACTGTACAGCTCCTCCCTGAGGACCTGCCTAGGCCTATACAGAGCAGCCCATCAGGAAATTTCTCCCTCCCTAATAGCTCCTTCCCTTCTTGCCCTAATCCTTGAAATGTTCAGCATTAGTAGTGCAACCAATGATTGAAGCAGGTCCCACTTAAAAGTTTAATAACTTGCTACTCATTTGCATGGACTTGTTTATCTGGTGAGTTAACTTTAAAGCTGTCTCCCAGACCAAGATTCTGCTTCTGATGAGGGAGGGAAGAAACCTGAAGAAAAGGCCAAATCTTCTGACTCAAGGTTTTCGGCATATCCAAAGGCAGTACTAGTATCCCAAAGCTTGGGAAAGAGAATTCTGAAAACCAGAATAGGGACAACTGAAAGGAGATGCTTCCTTATTTCTTAATTTTAACTTTGCCATGCCACTTTGTACTTAACGCACTTGATTTGTTTTTCTTAAGTGAAATAACCCTGGATTTGGTTTCAGCAATTTTGGAAAGAAACAAATTATATCTCTGTACTCCAGCTTCACTCTGAATTTCTTTTCATGGATCTCTATCCTTAGGCGTCAAAAAGTCTTATATTGTTTATTGGATATTCAATTTCTTCCCTATAATGACTTTAAAAGGGTTGAGGTAGTCCTTTTCCCCCTATATCAGTATAATCAATTAAGTTAACTAAATGTGACTGTCAATTTGTACCAACAAAAAGAAGAGTGGGGAAAAAACAATATAGAGAAGAAATTTTTAATATTTTTCTAGCTAATATTTAATTATTTTAGACATAACTTAATACTAGACTTTTTATTGGTATTAATTACTCAGAATTTTTCTAGGTCAAAGTCCTGATGGGGAGCAAGTAAAATTCTATCTCAGCAAGTCCTAGAGTTTAGAGCTTTAAGGTTTCTTGGCATCAAACTGTAATTGAGTATTGCTAAAGTTTGAATCTTTAATGTCTCCCAAAAGCCCATGTGTTGAAGGCTTGGTCCTTGTTTGGCACTATTGGGAGATGGTGGGTCCTTCAGGAGGTGGGCCTAGTGGAAGTAAGTTGAGTCAATGGAGGTGTGCCCTTGAAGGGGATATTGGGCCCTTGGTCCCTCCACTTCCTCTTTCCTTTTCTTCCTGGCTGCCATGCAGTGAGAAGCTTGATCCACCACATGCTTCCCACTATGATGTTCTGCCTTGCCACAGGCCCGAATCAACAAGGCTAAAGGATCATGGACTGAAACTCCTGAAAGCCTGAGCCAAAAGAGACCTTTCCTCCTTATAAGTTTATTACCTCAAATATTTTGTTACAGTAGTGGAAAACTGACTTACACCTGTGTTTTTATTCATTCCTGCGTTCACCTCCAGCTGACCAAGGGTCAGGGAGAAGGCTTTGTCATCAAAAAGAGTTGGACTCAAATTCTGGTACAAGCACAGAGTTTCTGTCTCTGAGCCTCAGTTTCCTCATTTGAAAAAAGAAGCTTATAATGCCCACTTATTATAAAGATGAAATAAAATAAATGTGAAAAGTCTAGCAGGGTTTCTGGCACTCAGTATTTGAAATAGTCATTATCAAAAGGGAATGAAATTGATTTAATTAAGTGATGTATATGTAAGAATGTCACAATAAATCCTGCTATTATACATACTTATAATGCACTAATAAATATTTTTAAAAAATAGTCATTACCATCATCAATTTCACATTTTCCTCTGATCATTATTTTCACAATCATCATTAATTCTTACAACTCACCCAAGAACAAGCCATGCTTTTTCTTTAAACTTCTCATAACTAGTTGGAAGCCTGTCCCTGCGAAGGGTGATTAGATTTGGGGTCGATCCTGGTTGTCAATTCTGCTTCTGCATCTTGGAGGTTTTGCTTCCTGCTCCAAACCCCATCACCTCATCATAAAACGAGGACCACATATATTTCCTTATGGGGCTGCTGGGAAGACCAATGTGATGGCATGAAATATCTGCTTACTAAAGGCTGGTTTCCCCTATCCTTCATCATTTCTTCTTTGCTTGTGATGAAATAATAGAAGAAATCACATCAAAATGAGATGCCTCATTTCTACTTAAAAACTTTGTAATGGATAGGCAAAATATTTAGTCTCCTTTCATCAAACTCTATTCTCTTTGAGTTCTGCTAGTTCACAATAGGTATTAATCACTTAATCATACAAGCTAATTTATACTCATCTGTTAATCAATTAATGGCTCTTTTTACACATTTACATAATGTCTTTAGCCAGAAAAAATTCAGTCTCCTCAAGGCTCCTAGGATGTGCCTCTGGGATGAGCCTGCCACATCCACTGACAGCGGTTACCTTTAGGTGGATCTATTGGGCCAACAGCAGCTTGTCTGCCTGTGCCAGGATCTGTTGACTAGACAAAACTCCCTAGTTGCCAGTCCTTTTTTGACTGAGTTTCTTTCTTTCTACTCCCAGATACACAATACACTTCTTGCTAGAGTTAGGCTGTGTGGAATAAGGAAATAGCAAGAAGCAGTGAAACCTTTATCTTCCAAACCTGGACACTGCCTGCAATAAATGCAGACCTGCATAATGTGATATGGGGACGACTGGTATAAACAAAGATGAATGGTCACTGTAGCAAGGAGTATGCATGGTATGAAATCTACATTTCTTGTAGAATAACTCTGAGAATCAAAGTTAAACAACTTATTGCCATTGCATGCTACGATCAAGACATTAGAGAAAATGCTTCATTAGTATTTGGAGCACTGTTGTTTCAGTGTTTTGATTGGATGGAAATATGGCACTATGGGACATGCCTGGAATCCCAGTGGCTCAGGAAGGTGAGGCAGGAGGATTGTAAGTTCAAAGCCAACCTCAACAACTTAACAAGACCCTAAGCAATTTAATGAGACCCTGTCTCCAAACAAAAAAAATAAAAAGGGCTAGAGATGTGGCTCAGTGGTTAAGAGCCTCTCAGTTCAGTCTCTGGTGCCAAAAAAATAAAAGCAAAAATCACTCTTTGTTGAATGAAAACTCAACTTTTATCAGTAGCTGAGAAACATGTTTCAGCTCTTTCAATGAGAGAGTCTGGTTCAATCCATTATGCAATCATCTCAGATTCTAGAGAACTATTCTGGAAATAAGTCACATTGTGTTTTGAAGGAGTAGAGACAGCTGGAATCTAAAAGAAGACAGGTCAAAGACTGACAGAGGCCAGGGAATGATTGACAAGGAATGTGGGTGAACCTCTCCAAGGTTAAGTGATTCTGCTTATATAAAAACATAAACAGCAGATTAGTGCTGAGACTTGGATGGTTGGCTATAGCAAACATTTGGAGAAAGCATCAGTCAGAGCTGAAGGAGCACTTAGTGGATTTCTGTGCAGAATAATGTTGATATGAAGAGACATAGCATATAAAATTGGTTTGGATTGTGGAAGCCAAGAAGTTCTGCTGCCAGGTTAGATCTCAAAGGTTAATCAGAATCTTGCACAGTCCTTGAATAGGGTGTTGCAGCTATTGTTGTTGCTTTTGTTGTTGTTGCTGTTGCTGCTGCTGCTGTGGCTGCTGCTGCAACTGTGTTTTTTGAGACCACAGAGAAGGTGGCCAAGGGTCTGTACAGTCTCCAATCATTTCTAACACACTGGCTTTGGAAGCAAGCATTGGGTTCCAAGGATGGACATCTCCATGGCTAGCCATCTGGTTAATGCTCAGCATTCTAGTGTGGGATGCAGACAGAGAACATACTTAGAGGAAGAATCAATAATCTGGCGAAGAGGAGGAAGTTCACAGCTTTACAAATGAGCTCCTTGGCATTAATTAATTTATTCATTAATTCAACAGTAATTTATTAAGGGCATATTCTATGACAAGCAATGCAGAATGCTTGGTTGGAAGATGGAGGACAGGGAAGCTACTATTATAAAGATGTGTAAAGATACAGCCCTCCCTATATTTATGAAACTCATACTGGGAGAGCCTTGTAGATATCTAATTAGAATTCAATATTAATGATGATTTTCTAGATATATACAGAGTATTGCTGTACTATAGAGGAATGTGCAATTCTATGAGGGATTCCATAAATGCTTCCCTGAGGAAATGACATTCAGGCTGCATCTTAAAGGGTCATGGGAAATCTCAAAAGAATGGGAGAAGGAGAAAGTAACAGCCTTTAAAATCAGTCAGACCTACATTCTAGCCCTAGATCAAATTGTGTAACCTCATATTCATTTTTTAGCCTTGGTGGGCCTCTCTTTCTCCATCAGCACAATGGAAATAATAATGCTTACCTCGAAGAATTGTTATAAGAATTAGGGATAACCTATGTCCAATGCTTTACAGAGAAAAGGATGTAAAATAAATGGATGATTTATTAAATATACTAGCTGAGGCTGTGAAGAAGGGCATTTCAGTTAGAGGTTATCCTATGTAGAAAAACAGAGATGTGAAATGTAATAGTATGCTTTGAACAGAAAGTAAATTTGCTATTCATTGAAAGTTGCCTTGAGAGGAGGACATAATAAGAGATGAGGCTGGACAGGTCAATAGGAGTCCATTTATAATGGGACCAGTGTTATCTTAGGTAAGAAGAAAACCAAAATCATTCAGTCTTATCTGAAATTTCTATGCCCAAGGGCTCTCTGTCAGTCTGCTTTCACAGATGGCCTTGGTTCAGTCTTCCTCATTCTTCCTCCTCCTCATCCCTCTCTGCCCAACATACTCTGAGAATCACTACATCATCTCCATGGTTCCTATCTTCAGCTTAGCCATATGCTGGTTCTTTCTGATTTTTTAGCAGCCATGTCTATTTAGAGATCCATTGAAAGTCATTTCCATCATTTCTCTTGCAGGTGCACTGTGTTCTAAGAATACCAAACAACAAAAATCCAAACATGCCAATAAGAAATGACAGAGAGGTCTTGACAACACCAAAGATCTCTTCAAGGGTTAACTGGAAATGATTATACCAACTTCATAGGATTTAAATGAAATAATTATATGAAGCACATAGTAATTGCTCCAACAATGTTAGCTGTTGTTTATTAATATTATTAGCTTTATAAAATAATTTACATCCAATACTCTTGAGTGCTTGCTACATACAATCTATCAAAAAATTCCTTCACAAACACATAATCTAACAACTTTTCAGGACATAAAATTTACCTACAACATTTTAGGCAGATATATTCTGCATAAAAGAAAGCACAACCATATGGGAGTAGTGCAATTTAATCATCACCTAATTAGCCAAACCATTTAAAATAGGTCTCACAATGGTGATGAAAACATTCTCACTTCTAAATGCCGGAAGCTGCGTCTTCCCGCAATTCTCTCCCTAGGAAAACTGTGAGTGGAGTGACTCTAGGCTCTTTGCTGAAGTTTCCTCCACATTACATTTAGACCTCAGTGATTCTAGTCATTTCCTTTCTCTGTCATTAGATGAAATGAGGACTGCTTCTGCCATCTTTCTTCATTCCACCATGTTTTCCCTTGTGGAGATTGTTCTTTGTGTGGATGGGTGTGGTAATAATAAGAGCTAATATTTATGAAGATTTAACTCCATGGCAGAAACGGTTTTAGCATCTCACATTTAATCCTCCCAATGGCTCTGTGAGATTAATACCATCAGTATCTCCATTTTACTGGAAGGAATCAAAGTTCCAAGTGGCTACGTAACCAGCCCAATGTCTTTCAGCTGGTAGGGAAAGCAGCCAAGATCCATACCAAGGCAGTGCACTTCCAGCTTTTGTTAAGAGTTAGCATATTCAGGAGTGGAAACTTGGAGCTATGAAGAGGCAGTTGCTATGAGCTGAGCCAGCTTTTACCTTTTGTCCCTCATTTAACCTGAAGTTTCTCTTCCAGAGTCTAGAACAATATTTTCAGATTGTCTAGTAAAATTATGGACACTCAAGAAGCCAGTCTATGAATGTCCAATGATATATTTCTCTAAACAGATGACTGATAAAAATCTGTTATGATAAAAAGGCCAGAGAGATTTAAAACTGGAAGTAAAAGAAACTTTGAAGTCTTTGAAGGTGAATCAAAAAGGGAAAATATTGTAAATACAAAGAAAGCTTGCCAACTGAGACCAAAGTGCAGGAAGGTCAGCAGGAAAGTTGTGTAGAAGATTCAGGCATTCAATAAACAATTGCACTAGGTGTTTTGAAGGGCCTTTCTAAACCCTGAGAAGCCATTATTCAAAGAGTAATACAATTTTTAAAAATTTCCAGTTATAATGCTTTCAGTTTCATGGAATAATTCATAGTAGATCCGCATAGTTTTGTGCTCCCATCTGCCCCCTAAACATTTCCACATTCAAATTCCATTGTGCCTCAATCTCTCTGCATCCAAAACGAAACATGTTGGCTTCACTGCTCCTTTTTTCCGGTGTGCCTTCTCTCAAATAATGGTTTCACCATCACCAGCCACTATCACTTGATACTCAGAGTTCTCTTCAACTCCTCCCACCTCCAGCTCCACATCCAACTGGCCATAAAAGTGCCATCAATATCTAAAATGTCTTCCCTCTTTTCCAATCTCCCTGGTGCCCCATTGGTATCAGTAATTCATGCTACAATATTTATTGCAGAATAAAAATAGAAAAATGTTTTACAAAATAAAAATACAAATATAAAAAGTTCTCACAAGCCGGACGTGGTGGCGCAAGTCTGTAATCCCAGCACTTAGGGAGGCTGAGACAGGAGAATCACGAGTTCAAAGCCAGGCTCAGCAATGGCGAGGCGCTAAGCAACTCAGTGAGACCTTGTCTCTACATAAAACACAAAATAGGGTTGGGGATGAGGCTCAGTGATCGAGTGCCCCTGAGTTCAATCCCCACTACCAAAACCAAAAAACAAAAAGTTCTCGCAGCCTGGAAAAGGAGGAGGGCACATAAACATATAACTCAAGATGTTAGGCAAGAGGCATAATGGAAGTTAAGTAAATGTGCCATAGATCAAGATGTACAAACCACCTCATGACTTCTCACCTAGACACAAAAGCCTCCTTCCATGTCCCTTCTCTATTGTACCAACAAATCTTTACATGCTATAATAACCATCTTCCTCTTTTAATGACACTTAGTGCTACAGAGTGTTAGGTGGCTTACTCTTACCTATAGAGAGGTCAATGTTAAGGGCATATTTCTAAGTCATGGTATATATAACTTGTGGTTGAAGTGATGGGGGCTTAGGAGCTTTTTTAGAGAAAAGCATCCAGAGTAAAGAGAGGAAACATGGAAATGGAGCCCTGCAGAAACAATGGCATGATAAGATAGGCAAAAGAGCTTGTGATTTCTTCCCAAAAAAAAGAAAGAAAGAAATCACAGAAATGGAATAGAAACTAGAAAGAAGAAAGAATATAGAGATGATAGTGTGCAAGAAGTTGAAAATAGTCAATACCATTGAATGCTGCTAAAATCTTTAGCAAGGAGAGAACTGAAGATGGGATATTGATTGCCTATAGATTTGTGAGAGGTAAATATTTCAGTTGATGGGTAGAATTACAAATCAGGCTTCATTGGTTTGAGGTTTAACTATAGGTTCAGAAAATCAAAATTTCTTTTTGTGAGAAAGTTGGAGGAAGAGAGAAAGCTGAGGATGAAAGTGATATATTTAAAGCAGTCTATCTTATATTTGATTTATCTGAGTCCATAGGTTGGTTTTAAATGCAGAGAGTAGAAACCATCTTACTTATCTTTATATCCTTATTCACATTCCCCACCCCATGGTAACCATAAATGTTCATACATGTATATTTATTTAGGACAATAATATTTTTTCTGTAATTAGCTCTTTTAAAATATCTGTTGTTACTGAGAGTTTATTTCATCAGTCATTTTAAATATTGTTCAGAAATTTTCTTGTCCTATCAATTTGTATTCTCAGAGAAAAAAACAGCCAAGTAGACAAAGATAAACTTTCGTAGACTCACATTTGAATTATCACAAATTCTGAACTCATAAATGGCCCAAATAAAGATTCAGTTTTGTACTTTGGGCAGTCCATGACCTTGCCATGTAAGCTAATAAGAAAGCAGGATTTGGATTACTAACTGGCTTAGCTCACAGCACCACAAAACAGTCTATAAACACCTATGATCGGAACTTCTGTTACATACAGCAAACTCCCAACAGTGTGCCACATCAGGCGGATACTGGAACAAACTTTATTACTAATTTGACTTTCCAGTGCCTGATGTTTGTTATTCTCTTTAATATCAGAATTTTGGTTCTTTCCAACACTAGAGTCCTCCTTGGCTCTGCACACAAAACCATTTACACATGTAGCAGTAACATGATCACCCCAGTGACCTTGCACAGAGGAAATCATTATTTCTTGTAAAATATCAATAGCTCCCTTCCTAGACACCCTGAGAGGCCTTCTCCCACAGCTCTCCCATAGGTTAGCCCAGGGTATTCCAGAAGTCTCTTTAGTCATAACCTCGGCACCCACTTCCTATGAAATTCCACCAAATCCAAGTGGGTGAAGAAGCACTGGATTCTCTGCGTCGGCAGAAAATGAACCTTGTTAAATTCTCCCAACATCTCCGAAGCCTTTCCAAAATGGAGGGCTCACCCTGCCCACCCAGAGCCAGAGTCCATCAGGCCTTCTCTGCTCTGTTGAGGCTTGGCATACCATGGCTCAGACGCTGCAGCCTCTGGGCCAGCCGGCAGTGCCAGCCATTCAGCAGTCGCCCTCCAACAGCCGGAGTCCCTGCACACAGGCCCTCAGCACTGGCACGTCTGCATCTCTCTGGGGCACAAGGAGAAAGAAAGAAAACACTCAATGAAACACTGGATCAGCAAGACCCATTACTCATGCACAGAGGGGAAGCAATGGAGCTGAAAGAATAGGTAAAGTCCTGCCGGTTGACATGGGGAACAAGTGGGAAGTCCAACCGCAGCGCCCTCTACCTTCTGCCGGCTTCAGTGCAGGTCATGAAGCCTCTCTGGGCATCCATGCCAGAAAGTCATCTTGTATGTATGTCTCTTTTATACTACAAATGTAGCCTTGTTGTTCTGACACATCGATTAATCCCTTGCCAAAGAACACCTCAGCACACATGCTAGCAATCACTAAGGGTCCTAATTAAGTCAAACCCCTTCCTGAATCAATAGTCTTGGGAAAGAAGTGTAAAGAGAGGTATGATCCATGCTTAGCCTCTTTAGGGAGTACTGAATTTTTAACTGACATAAAAAAGGTAATTATTTGAACCCATTGTAAACATAAAGTGGCTTTCTCTGATTCCTTTTAGCCAAAGAGGCACTTAGTCATTTCTCCTCGTGTCCATCAAAACATGCACTGTATCCAAGACATTACCCAACTCAAATCCTGTAATTCCCTCTAAGTCTATCATAACCTTCCAAAATAAGCTTGTTAGTTTAAAATAGCCTTGTAAATAGCACTCACCAACTCATACAGAGCAAATAATGATTTATACCCGAAAAAAAGGAAAGCGGACAACATTTGACTCATCAAGGAGGAAAGAATGATGTATTTATGGGTAACTGTTTTAGCAGTCCTTAAAACACAAATTTTTACCTTTTTAAAATACAAGAATGAAATATGATCACTAGGCAAAATTTAGAAAATACAACTGAGCAATAAAATAAAATATAAAATGAAACAATATAGAATGAACTATAAATGCCACAATGGAAATTTAACTTTTTCTAACATCGTGGTTTATATTCTTGCAGATCATTCTTTTTTTTTCTTCAAGTCCATCCTCAAAATGGGGTTCTAATGCTCATGATTTTCATTCATGAGGCCATTTTATATGGTGAAATTTGTGTCAAAAAATAACTCTGAGCACACTCGACAGTTTTAGCCCCTGAAATCCAACCAGCCTTGTGGAATATCAGGTCATGTTCACTGGGTTCAAACCACAATAGTTTCATTGGGTGGTTGGCCACATTTTAATTCCATGTCATAGCTTTGGGCATTGGGCGGGAGCAGGGAACAGGAGAGCCAAGAGGACTTAGTGTAAGTCAACATGTTTGTTGATCCTGGACCAGTAGCCAAGCCAGAGGATGGGGCGCCTTGCAGGGCAGACAAAGAGTGGGGAGATGGATCTCAGACATGCAAGGGCAGGCACGGTGCTGGCTCTTCTCTGGGAGAGGCATCCGGGATTCTTCCATTTGCAGAGTCTACAGTGGTCAGTACCCCATGCTCGACAAGGCTTCAGGTCTGTCAGAAGAGGGCCCTCTCCCAGGGGAAGAGTTAGTTGTTTATTTGGCATTTAACCAAAGGCCATTAGGGCTCCTTTCAGAAACATTTGATCGAGAGCCAATTATTGTAGCATATAGTGTAGAGAAAGGAGGTCAATTTAAAGAAAGTTTAGATAAAACAACGGCAACAACAACAAAGCAGCCTCTTTAAGGGGCAAAGATGTGGGCACAGTGTTTCTAGGGAAGGGACACTGACCCCATTCCCTTGAATATGGACAAAGAAGCTCATCAAAGAAGCTCACCAAGCCCAGTCATTCATAAGCATGAAAGGGGCCCTCATGCCTCGGCATCTTGGCTGGGAACCAAAGGCCCATCAGCTTTGACACAATCAGTCCTATTAACATGGAGAGGTCTTAGGATCCGAGCAAATTCCTCTGGGCAGCCAACTTGCCTCCAACGATCTGCCAAACCCTATACAAGTGAAGTTTGCGCTCTGGTTAGGGGAGTAAAAGAGGAGAGAAATGGAGCTCACATTTCCTAAGCTTTTGCTAACTGTGGTGTATTCCATGTTACCTCTCTTAATCTTCACAGAAGCCCCTGAAGGCTCAATTTTATTGTTCCTATTTCACAGAAGAGAAAGCTGAGGTTCAGATTGCATAAGGGACTTTCCTGGGATCCCTTAAGAAAACATTAGAGTTGGCATTCAAAGCCCTGTGGCCTCATGTTCTTAACCTCTAAGCTATTCTGGTCCCAATCCCCTTTTTAGAGTTCTTTTTTGTTCTGTTGATTCTTTCTTCCTTTTCCTCAGAAAAGTGATGAGTATTTACAGGTAATTGTAATGAATGTGAAATCTTAGCTTTTCACAGACTTGCTCATCATTCAAAAAAGAACCAGAAGTTGGGATGGGAGTGACCTTTACATAGGTGCAGACTTTTGTACCTCTCTCTGCATAAGCTTAATTAATAAGGAAACACAGGGGCTGGGACTGTAGCTCAGCGGTAGAGTGCTTGCCTCGCATGCGTGAGGCCCTGGGTTCGATCCTCAGCACCACATACAAAGCAATAAAATAAAGACATTGTGTCCATCTACAACTAAAAAAATATTTAAAAAAAAATAAGGAAGCACATTTCAAGATGACTAACATTTAATATTTATCTAATACTTAGCCAGTGTTCCAAAAGACAGACATGAATAGAATTGAAAATAGAAAAGCAGAAAAGAGAGAGGAGTCGAAAAGACATTAAAGGATTGAGGAAGAAGAGAAAGTTTGTCATCCCATGCATTCTGTCTCTCTCTCTCTCTTTTTTTTTTTGTAATTAAAAATATTTTCTATTGGTGCATAATAATTATACAGAATAGTGGTTTCATTGTGACATATCTGTACATGCACATAACATGATTTGATCATATTGTTTTTCTCATGTCCAGAGCATTACTAACTAGTACTGTCACCCTTGGAGTAGAAGAGCAATGCTTCCCTGAGCAGGGAGCTGACCACAGAGCACACTGGGGGACCCTGTCCTCAGGACACAGATTCCAATTGTGGTTTTCCAGGGGTGGGACTCATGGCCTTGGGCCATCTGTGCTCTCTCTGCTGGACCCCACAAGGTTTCACCGTGACAGCTGAGCAGGGCTAAGATTGCAGCCTTCAGCACTCTGGAAAAAAACAGCTGCTGTGGTTCCTTTGCTTGCTGGCCTGGTCTCCATTGGCCAGTGGGACATTAAGGTCTTTGTTATTCACGCAGCAGTTGGAATCTCTGTCCATTTAAGGAAGGAAGCCGCAGGGTAATCCAGCCCTGGCTGTGCCATTGATGAGTGACTCACTCATTTCTGCCATGTGAACTGTGGATGAACCCAGGCCCTTCCTCAGACATGGTCTACAGCCTGCACTCGATTAAACCTAATGGATTCCTGAGGAATATACGCAGTCTATATATTAAGTCAAATTAAGCCCCATGCACCATAAACCATGCTTTCTGTTTGTTTTGATAACATTAGAGAATAAGAAGGAAAAAAAGTTCAGGCCTGAGAAAAGAGCAAGAATGCGGCCACATTGGTTTACCCCAAAGGGAATCTAAGCCAGCACTTGCCTGGTGGCCTGGAGGGCTGAGGGTTTCATCCTAGGACACATTGCACAGGGAAAGGCTAAAATGTGACACAGAATAGAGCTCAGACCTTGGAATGAGGAGACACTGAATTCAATCCTAGCTCTAGCCTCAGTTTCTTCATCTGTTGAATGGCCCATCCCTAATTCACAGAGTTGGCATGAGAATCAAATACGTAAAATGCTTAGCACAGTCCATAGCAAAGGTGCAGAACAAACACTAATAAAAGATAGGAATAGACATATTTATGTATGTATCTGTGTATAAACTATACACACTCATATATATGTGCATACATATACACATACATATACCAATACAAGAATTTGTAAATATACACACACATAATTTTGTATATCCACATTCACATACATACGTATGCTTATATACAATACATATATATGTGTGTGTGTACAGGTATATATTTATATATAGTATATAATTAGTAGGGCTCAAGGTTTCAGGAAGTCCAGGCAGTGTATCAGAAGGGACAGTGCAGAGGAAGCTGGGGAGAAAAGAACGAGTGTGACCCCAAATGCCCACTCCTACCTGAGTGCAAGAGCACCCCTGTTCATCACCCTCAGTGATCTGTGGTAGAGAAGTTGATATTTATCAAGTGGGCCCCTCATCAGAGAAGACTTGTCTTTCCATGTTGTCTTCGCTGGTTCTAAAAACAGAAACTAGAGGCTATCACTGCTGCCAAAACTTTTTAAAGGAAGCATCCATTGGGAATCAGTAGCTAATGTGCTGCATAGATCAACATCAATAAGTCACGCCTGTGTCTTCCCAGTCAGAGGAAAAAGGAAAGAATCAAGCAGGGTGTGGACCCTGAGAGAGGAGGTGCACTGTGTAAGCTTGGATGGTTATAAGCTGAGGAATGTCACCAGGACATGAGTCTGCTTTCTGGGCCTTCTTATCACTAACCAGGGGAGTCATGTTCCCAGGCCTTCAGGAGGGAAGCAACTCAAGTACAAACAGTTGAAAGAAGGAGTGATGTTTTTTCCTAGCACGTGACTCTATCCCAACTATGTCACTAGCAATCTCGTTCCACAACTCAATATATGACATGCTGTCTGTATAGCTCTCCTTAGCCCTTCACTTTTCTCTGTTCCTGTCTTGATTAAACACCTAGAGAGAGAGCAGGCCTTGGATGCATGATGCCCAGGGAAAAGGGACTAGATGAGAGAAGGCAGATCCACATCCCTATGACAGCTCCGCTCTAACACAGAAAGGGACTTCAACTTCAGCACCCTTTGTTCTAATGATCCTCACCTTCCGCATTTGAAAAGGAAGACCTCCCAGCACTTTTGTAAGCATACAGTGCAATTGTGCACCCAGGGATTTGGAAATCAATGCAGCACTGCACATATGCACCTCCTTCCGGGATTTAGGTATCACAAGGACTCTGGGAAGTTGGCTTCTATTTTTTTTCCACCATGCAAGAGCAACATTAAAATGCAAGGAAGCCACACATCTCAGGCCTGCAACAGTCAGGCTGAGAATGGTGGTGCACCAGGCTGGGGATCCTCAGTGCCCCAGCCTCCAGGCTGTGGCAGAATGATCTAATTACTATGGGATGAGTGCGTATGAAAATTCTCAAAAAGTTTTCAAAATCCATCTTATTTTTTTGAGACCTCAAGTTTCAATGTGGGCTGGACGTTGGTAGCAAGAATATCCAATAATACATGTTCTTACATAATGTAAAAATATATACCAGCAGCACTTTTCTGGAGCACGTGGGCAGGTGCAGGTGGGAGAGAAGTTTGGGAAGCAGCAGAGAATGTCACAGTGCCAGGAAAACTGAAAAGGATGACACCTGGGCACACTGAGACATTGGTTACTTCTCACTTGCCCTCCTTTACAATGAACGAGTGGGTATTTCACAGTGAGGATGTTAATCTCTCTCTAGTCAATAGTTCTTAGCTCAATAATAAAAATAAGATAAAGCAAAACCCTGTTTCAGTGTCCACGATTTTCTTTTTCTTGCTTTGCTTTTCATAGCTCAATAATAAAAATAAAATAAAGCAAGCTCTGTTTCAATGTCCATGGGTTTTTTTTTTTTTTTCTTTGCTTTACAATCACAAAGTCTGGGGCCAGGGACCCATCTCTTCCTACTTCTTTTATCAACACCATGACTTTAGAACCTTCTTCTTGGCTCTCCCTACCCAGGGGTGGTGTTGACCCTGCCCTTGAAGGAGACACCCTTGGCAGCATGGGGTAGGGAGGCTCCAGTGTGGCTGGAATGAACCAAGGGCCCGATCCCAGGAGACCGTGTGGCTATTGACTATACCTGCCAATTGTCTCGAGAGAGAACCACAATGTGCTCACTGTGAGAGGTGCCTATCAGTCCGCAGTGATCTGTCAGGAGACTACAGTGCGTGCCTTTGTGATTTGGAGGCTGGATGTGGTAGGGACAGGGAGGAGTTGGGAGGCAAAATCTTTCCACACTTGGGGACTGGGTAGCTGGAGAATGTGTTATCATAAATGCTGTCTCTCAGCTTGCCCCAGCTAATTTGCCTGGTTGAGATTCTGTGTGAAATTAAAGAGAGAGGCCAGAGGGAGGATGTGAGAAACAGCCTGTCTATAGAAAAAAATGAAATGCTATCTCACCTGCACCGTTGTACTTGTTGGGCAGGGAGAGAAAATACCAACCAAAAGAAAAAGAAAAAAAGAAACAGGAGCTCTTGTTTCTTAACTTGTTCATCTCCCATCAGTAAGAGTTTCTGCATTGCCAGTGGAGTTTCCCAGGAAAACAAATTCTGAAGGAATCATTTTCACTTAACATAGAGAGTGATGTATTCCCCCAAAATCCAGCTGTAAGAATACAGATCTAGAACCTTCCCCTTGGGCTCTCTGGATGAATGATGCCCCTGTCCAGAGACTATAACAACAACAAGGATGTGGTTTGGAGGTCTGGAGAATTGCAGAATTAAGTACCACTCAAGTTTGAAATTCCCAAGTCTAGTTGATAAACTCTTCTAGGAAAGGGTGGCTTGTTTCTCTCCTTGGATTCACCAGCTCACCAAGGCCTCTTCCCTGGCTGGCTTTGGCTGTCATCCTGGGGCTGGGGCTGACCCTTTCTGTGGCCAATTACCCTGGTCTGTCTTGCCAGAGAGGCATAAGTATGTTTGTTTTATTAGTCCCTGTAAATGGCAAAGTCCTTGAGAGCAGACATGGTGCCTTAAGCATTTTGGGGTTCTCTGAAGTTCTGAGCCTAGAGCCTTGGTAATGGTCGAAGCTCAAAAAAAGTTGAATTGAAAAGGAATTAGAATGTATTACAGACATAACGTCCTGCTGCTCTCCAGCCTGTCTTGCACAATACTATGGTGTGACTAAGTGAAAAATAAATAGGATACTGAGAAATAGTGAACAAAGAGATTCTGGAGTCTTTTAAGTAGTCCTCAGGGTGAAAGACTCTTAAGCAGCCCCCCCTCCCCAGGATTAAAGTACTAACGCTGCAATGTGAAAAATGCAAAGTTCAAAGGGAAAGAGGCCAAGGCTGACATTTAGACAAGCACTTCCTAAGCACCCAGGAAGGGCCAAGAGTGTCAAGTCTCATTACAACTTAATGCTGCAAGGGATGCAATGCTCTTCATTGATTTCCTTAAAATCTAAAACTTGTGGATGAGCCTTACCTCAAAAGGCAAGGAGCCCTTGCATGAGAGGTGTCTTTCCAGCTGTTCTGCACTAGATGAGCAATACCATGTGCACCCACCAATCAGGTTATTGGGAAAAGCTTGGATAATATGGAAATGATTAGAATACTCAAGCCAGTGTGTGTATATAAGCATAGGGAAAAGGGAAATTAACATTCCCGAATCCTCAATTCTGACAAAATGGCACCCCCAAATACCCTCTTGCTGAATAGGGAGGTAGTGACTAGAGGTTCTGTCACCTGTCGTGAAGTAAAATTGAAATTTAGACTAGAGAACAGAATAAAGTGAAAGAGTTGGCTGTGAAAGAGAACTGTTTTTACAGTGAGAGAAGTAGGAAGGCCTGTCAAGGCTTGACTTGACCCTTCCTGTTGTTTTTGGAGCACTGTTCTCCCTGCCCTCCTCTTGCTCCCTGTGTGATCTGTCCCCCAGGCACACACACGATCTGTGTGCCTTTGGCTGGGGTGGGGGTGGGGGGGGCGGGCTAGGCGCACTTCATCCTGGTCTCCAGAAAAATGAATCCCCAATCAGAAATGGCCTCTCCTTCCTAAGCAGCCGTCCACTACTTGTCCTTCCTTACATACCATCCCTGTCCAGCCAGGGCACCTGCTCCATACTCATGCCACTGTGACAGCTCAGAGCAAGGAAAAAATGACAAGTGTCTGTGGACTCCGGATCATGGGCTTTCTCACAGAGACAAGACAGAACACTGGTAACATGAAGTGGAATCTCAGTGTAAATACAAAATTAGTGGCCTGAATACAATGTGCCAAAAGCCCTGTAGACAAAGCACCTAAATCTCCTGGAACACCTTCAATCTCAAAATTCTGTCCTCATAAGTCACTAAAAAGTTCCAGGTCTTTTGATACTTAGGGGCACCTAAGCACCATCTCTGATTCCTCTGATTTCTGGAAGCCACATGAAATCAGTTTTCAGACTACGTCTGTCCTAATTAGGAACCTGTGGTCTCCATCACTGAGGGCAGTGAAAGTGAACTTTTATCCAGGATGGCCAGAGAAGCCCCCTGAAGGAGGAGAAAAGAGGGACCAGCGTTGAGGTGAGGAGTCACAGATCATGGAGTCTCTCAATAGACAATGATGTGAGCCAAAGACTGAGACCTGAAAGCCGGGAATGTGTCCCCAGGGCTGAATAAAAGAAGAGGGGTGTGGACTGGGAGCAGGAGACAGAGAAGTAGAGGAGCTCCCCGTGAGCCAGTGCTGCGGGAACCCTAACCCCCAGCCTGAGGCTGTGGGCTTAATGTTTCACGCCAGCATTGCCTTTGTGGTATTCTGAAAAATATAGTGTGCCACCAGATGTGAACAGATGTTCAAGGTGGGCTGGATCTTACCCTCATCTTTCTTTTCTATTCTGTTTCCCGGGAGGCTGGCCTCTCTGAACTGTACCATTTGGACCCTGAGTTTTTGTCTTTGCGTTGGCTTCGGTCAGGGCAGCTAGAATGTAGTAGGAGTAAGAGATGAGGGTATTGTTCCCTGGGCCCCTCCCTGGCTTGCTCTGTTTGCCTGAGACATGTCCCTGGGTGGGGGGATTTCAGCTCCTGTCAGATAGTGCCCCTCTCAAGTCCATACCTGTTCCAGGCTCTGTTCTCTTCCTTTATCTCAAAGCCTCAGGTAGAAGCAGTTGCCAGTGCCTGGGTGCTTCATCATCCCCTTGTTGGTTTCCTTAATCTGTTCACTTTTGTTAATAGTCCCTGCAATTACTCCTTTGAATGAGCCATCTGTTTCCTGCCAGGATCTCAGTCAAGTAAACTTGGGGGACATGCTTGAAAATTTGCAATGCTTATTAGCATCTTAAGGCTCCAAAAAGTCCTGCAGTAAAGGAACTCTTTAATTTTGTTTAGTCTACAAAAATCCTTTTTTCATGGAATACCTATTAATCCCTATAGAGCATAAGAAAGGCTGCTATACACTAATGGTCAATTGAGGTAGGGAGGAACAGGCACAAAGCCTTTTTTAAGAAAAGTTAATTTGACTCCTAGGAAGGAAGGATCCGAAAGAACAGAAACAGGCAGATCTGGAAGGAGAATAGGTGAGAGTCTTGTGTGAAGGTGCAATTTACGTCCTGGCAGTGGGAAGAAGAAGAATGAGCATGTTCTACCCGGTCTCTTTCACCAGTCCCCATGAGGCTGGGCAGCTACTGCTCCCTCCAACAAAAACAGAGTTCCACCAGTGGTGAGTTTCATGATTCAGTGCCCATATCTTCTTTTATTATTATGCAATTATCTAATTTTATTTTATTAGAAGTCTTACGAGGGACACTGAAAATACTATCTACTACCAGTCAATAAAAACCAGCAGTAGAATGAAATCTGCCCACTAAATACATATAATTCTTTACCCCCAGAGGTTGTATAAGTCAAAAATAGAAACAGTTTCAACTAAAAAAATTTAATAACCATGATGGTTTGTTATTAAAGAGGTACCACAATACCAAGGAGTTTGCTTTGGAGGGCAATTAGGCCAGTCCTGGGTCTCATGTTAATGCAGAAACTGCTTTGGGCCTAATAATCTCCTTGATCAAGGGACTCAGTTTGTGAGGTTTTGGTGTCAGGAGGACTTTTGCCACATCCCTCAATAAAACTATTAACTGTTCTATTCTCCTGACTACATACAAACTCTATGGACCAAGTTTGCCTCACTATTTCCTTTTCTTTTTTCTACTTAGGCATTGCATTATGATCCAAAAGAGGTCTTGTCCACTTCTGTTTTCCTGCAATAACATTTTTACTTACTACTTTCCCCTAATTGAACTTTTTCACAGACACGCAGAGATAGAGCTGAGAACACCAGGCCTCCAAATAGACCTGTTGCTAAGGTGGCATAATCAATTCTCAATTATTTGCAACAAGGAGAGGAAGCATTAGAGTTGGTTCCAGAGGGCTGCAGGAAGTCTGCTCAGCAGGGCTGAAGTCACAGAGAACCCAGGGCCAGATGACTTTCTTCACAGCAGTAATAGTTCTTGGTCAGGATTAAAAACTGGAAGGAACCCTTTCTAAGTGGTTTGAATGCAATGGATAGTAGCCTTTTTGAGAATAGCTCATGGGTTTTGAAGACACAATGAGTCTCCAGTACTCAGGGTGATCATGGGAAAAAGAGAGGGGGCTAATTCCCTGCAGCTCTGAAGAGTAGGCTTTGAACCAATGGTCTAAATGATATTATGGACTTTGGATGATAATGATATAAGAATGTTGGTTCATCAACTGTAACAAATGTATCCTCTGGGGTGGGGGGGAGGTCAGTGATAGGGTGGAGGCAGAGGGAATATGGGAAATCTTTGTACCTTTTACTTAATTTTTCTGTAACCCTAAAATGACCCTAAATAATAAAGTCTATTAAAATGATAGGCTTAGGCTTAACTTTCATGAGCTGGAGGAGACATCTTGTATTTCAACTCTCAGAGAATTGATAATAATAGAGCAGATCTATCACTGAAATTTTATTATGAACCAGTTCTAGCTATATTTCAGTTGACTGCAGCTCCTCTTCACTTCCTCAACCAAAAAAGAAAGTAGAAGTCTCCAGTGGCCTCAAATGCATAATATGGCAAATGTTAGAACAGGAAACAAGATGCACAAACTCCCATCAAGAGAAGTCTGTTTTAGTACCCAAATGTGCTCAACATCTTTTTCTTGATATGGAGCTGGTAAAATGGTCCACTCCATTTTTCTCAGGAAAGGATAGGCCATTTTCCAAATTCTAAATTTTCATATTAAAAGGGACCTGGTAAAATGAAAAATCTGATCCTTGCAGAGATGTTCTCATTGGGAACAAGAAAGTGCTCAGGTGTTGGGGGCTGCTTGGGTCAGTTCAAGGGTGCCATGTAATTTGTTGATGGAGATAATCAATTGCCATACTTACCAACCTAGTCAAATATGTATGTGTACACATACACACAACTTTATTAAAAGAAGGACCTGTAAATAGAGTTCTGGAGCTCTTCCTGGCTACCACAAACCACAGACTATATGGACCAGATGTAGACAGCAAAGGAGAATGGGATATTTAAGTCCCCCTTCCCCAAAAAGCCATTTTCCTCACAAACTTCCTGATGATCACAAAGGCTAAGTTGACACATTAGATGGCTGCTAACAACTTGGGATTGCTTGAGAACATGCAGGGGACATGGGTTGACAATCCTCCATCAATTCGTCCAATCTTAAGATTTCATGAGACAACCTCTGTCTTACTCCAACATGCACATCTGCAGAGTCACTAAGAGAAAAGAAAGCCCCTCTAGTGATGGAGAATTAGTTCAAGGAAAACTGAGGTCAGCAACAATATAACTATTATGACAAATGACCAGGTGGTCTTTATGCCTTTCAGTTTGGAAGTATAGCATGTCTGGAAACTCATTCATCTTCCCAAGTACTGTGGTGCTGGAATCCTAATTCCTAGTGCAACAGTGTTGAAAAGCAGGATATTTGACAGCTGATTAAGTCATGAGAGTTCTGTCCTTATGAATAGATTAATGTCATTATTGTAGGAGGGGGCTTGTTATCATCATGACAGTGAATTTGTTATAAAAGCAGATATAGCTCTTGTGCATATGCTCTCTTGCCCTTCTACTTTCCACCATGGAATGATGTGGCAAGAAGGCCTTTGCCAGATGCTATTAACACTAGACTTCCCAGGCTCCAGAAGTATAAAAAAGTAAATTTATTTTCTTTATACATTACCAAATATGTTATATTCTGATAGAGCAGAACAAAACAGTCTAAGACAAGAAGAAGGTTCAATTTGTAGATATGGATATTGAAAATTATTGGGTAGAAAGATTGCTAAATACTGAAACGTGAACATGTACCCAGGCCAAAAAAAAAGATAAGTGCTCTGACCAAGGCCAAAGACCAAAAACCTCCTAAGAGCACTGGAGAACAAAATAATTCAACCATTGTTTTGCATCATGTGGACACAACCAACTTGTGGATTGGCTTAATTTTTTCAACCAGAGAAAGAAGTATTGTATTGGGAGAAATCTACATCTTTTAAGATGACCACAGGGTTTCTACCTCCTGGGAACCCATCTCCCAACTTGAGTTTCCCCCAGTCCTCCCCAGGGATGGAATGATAATCCAGCTGGAGGATTAGCTGCTTCAAAGTCAAAACTCTATAAACAAACAGAAATCCCAGATTCTTTGTGGAAAGGAGTAGCTTTTGCTTTCCCAAGTCTCTGCAATCCTACTAGCGCGTTCTGGAGAGAGAAATTATCACCCCGTGTGCACCAAGACTGACTGCATGTCCTGCAAAGTGAAGACATAACTGGAAGTCACTGCTCCTTGCTGGATTGTGTGGAAGATACTTCACAGTTTCCTTTTATGTAGCCCAGAGTATACCAAATACCTCATTAGTCAGAAAGGTGAGCTTGGCATTTCACTATGTCCCTCTGGCTGGCTCATATCTTGGAAGGAATAAACCTTAATAGGTATCTATGTCCAGTTTGTCTAAAACAGTTCTGGGGGAAGGTTCAGAATGGAGCAGTAAAGGAATCTTGGTAGATTTTTCAGGGCGAGGAGGAGGAGGAATGTGAGAATTTCTTCACTCTGCCTCACAAGAAACCAATTTTCAGGGAAGGAGGAAGAGGGCAGAGATGGCTGGGCTCACCCTCTGCTTCTCCCTTCTCTGTGGTTGGTCTCATCACAGAGGGGCTCTGGGACTCCGCTGAGGCTTACCTGGGCTGCAGCCGAGGCCCACAGGGAGACTCTACCTGGACTAAGAAAAGAGCTCACTGGAGCTATTCTGTTTTTGAGACAAAGGCAAACATGTGATAGAAAACACAGGATCATAAACAGGATCAGAAGAAGGGCAAGGACAGAAAGAAGGGTGATTAGCTGCCTGGATTTTGCCCATTATTATATGCTCCGTTCATGTTTTCAACAAGTGATTTTCCATTCCTTGCAGAGTGGCCTGTGAGGGTCACTGAGACTGTCCCTCAGTCACTGGGAAAAATACAGACCCAAACAGAAGCAGAATCTGCCCTAATCACTGGCTGGCGTGGGCCAAGATAGTGCTCATTCTAGTCTGGTTGATGTTTTCCTCCACTGAGTATTTTTAAACATGGCTTGCTACTCCTTTCAGAAATGAGCATGAGGAATTGGATCATACCTGACCCATCAACGTCTGGCTGAAATGAAACAGTCTGGGCACTCCCCCTCCCCACCCACCATGTGCTGGACATTGTCTTCCGCTGAGTTACTACACTTCAAGACAATTACCTGGTTGACAGCAAAGCTGGGAGTATTGTCTCTTCCTCAGAGAAGCCCTCTTTGATTGTCCCAGACAACTTTTCCCAAAGCAGTATTCTTTTCTTTCATCACACGTAATGCCATTATAATTAACCAGTTAATTAAATTGTGTGCATGTACATTTAAAGTTTGCCTCTCTAACTCAAACCTTGGAGTGGAGAAGACTGTTAATCCAGTTTATCTCCAACTACCAGAACAGAGCCTGATACACAGTAGGTGTCCAGTGTGTTTTTTTGGATGAATGAACAAAAAATGTCATTTCCCTCCAAGAGGAGACTATTACCTGGAAAGAAAGGATACAGGTCTATAGCCTGAGATGACTTGTTCACCCTCAAAGTTATTTACTGATGCTGAGCGGCATGCAAAGAGTAAAGGCTCAGGAATCTTATAGAAGGAGATTCAAGTCTCAGTCTTGTTGTTTACCACCTGTAAAAGTCTTCATAGCTTTGTTCCTCAGTTGTCTTATCTGTAAAGTGGGGAGAGTAATCACACCCACTTCAAGGACTTAACGAATGTGAGGTGCTTAGCTCACCATCTGCCACATAACAGGTGCTAAATGAACATTGCTTTCTCAGAAAACTCCAGAGGGAAAGTAAATTGGATGTTGGCAATAATATGGAGGGTAAGTGAGAGGGGTTTACCTAGAGGTGGCCTTCTAGGGAGACAGCTAGCTTGGGTTAAGCATGAATGTGTGGGTTAAGCATGAATGTGGCCCAGCAAGGAGAGGGATTGTGGCAAGATGCCACATGCCCAGCCTCCCTAGAGGGAAAACAAACTCCTTGGAAGAGGAGGGACTGTGGTGATTTCTTTAAAAATATGTACATGAGGGATATAGAGCAGAGGTTGCCTATTCAACAAGGTTAGCAACTGCCCAGAAGCAAACCCAGAAGACAACTTTAAAGTCTTTATGTCCAAAGCAGACAGCCTGGCATGGCCACTTCCTGCTCCTCACTCTGACCTGAGTAGTCTCATCTCCCAGTCTCAGAAGACACAAGGCATAGGGGGTAGAAGGGGGAGGAAGAGGAAGGAAAAACAACAAGACTGGGGCACACAGCAGGGAGCCAAGGGGCCAGGCAAGTAGGAAATCTGGGGAAAGGTGTCGGGAAAGGGTGAAAGGGACAGGTCTGAGCATAGGGGCCTTTGATCTGGATGCATGACCCCATGTCCATCCTTTGAACATGCAATGTCCCTGTCCTGAAAATAGAAACTGAGAGAGACTGAGGTAATAAAGACTCCCTCCTGTCCACTCACTCCCTCACTCCTTTGCTCAAAAAAAGCAAAGCAGACTTCAGCAAGGCTTCCCTTTATGCAGACAATGTGCTGAGGACAGAATGGCAAAGCAAATAGTTCACAGCCTCCAAAGTGTCCAAAGTGGCAGGAAGACCTCCATATAACTGTCACAGCCATGCAGAATCTCAAACTGGTAAATGCTGGGAAGGGAAAGAAGAAAGAGCCTCCAAAGAGCATGACCAAGGGTCTGAGGAGTCCAAACCTATCACCCTCACCGCCCCTCCTTCTTTTTCCCATGACTTTAGTGTCCTGAGTGGCCAGCCCTCTTCCTCCCTGAGGAAGGAAAGAACAGGAAACCAATCCTCCCCGTCTCGATGCAGGTGATATCTGAGTCTGAGACCCAGAACTGCAGGGCCAGGCTTTCTTCTTTTTTCTTTTTTTCCCCCCTGCTGCCGGGGATGGAACCCAGGCCCTACTTTGAGCTACATTCCCAGTCCAGGTGAGCCAGACTTGAATGATAAGTGCTCAGGGTTCTGGCCCAAGAGTATGATGAGTACCTGTCCCTGTTTCACCTTCCCCAAGTGGTAACAAGAAGAGTAATGAATGTCTTCCCTAAAGATAAATGTACTGTTGCACAGAATCCATACAAAGGGCCTTCACATTAGGATTTACATACTCTACTTTATCGATGAGGAAACTGAGGCCCAGATCTGATAAGAAACCTGGTATAAGATCCACAATTGCTGCGAGATGGAATTAGGACCTGATCCCAGAGGCCACATACCCATGAACACATGGCCTCCCTTCCAGGCTTCCGGGCCATGGTCAGCTTGCTTTGCTCTGAGGTTTCCAGTCACTCTCCTACCCCACCAACCCCACCCCACTCAGCCACAGCTCTATCCTAAGTGAACCTATAAGCCGAGGCCCCAGGACCTTTGGAGATGGGTACCAGGCACTGGTGGAGCTCCATGCACTGACTCAAATGCTGAACACTTGGCTGGGAGCAGGAATTTTGAGCCCCCTCCTCCCTTTTGGCAGCAACAAGTGTGAGGGTTCCCCCCTCCTGCCTGCCCCATCCATAGAAGCAGGAAGCTGCAGAGCAGCTGGCAAACACAGAACCAAACACCTGTGTGCCAGATATTACAGCTGCATGTGTGAAACGTGATCTGTCTGCAGCGCCTGTCACATGCCACGTCCAGTTGTTGTACTCCGGCAGGTTGGAAGAGGATCCATTGAAAAGAACTTTCTATGGCAGAATTTCAAAGCACAGGCACCCACCCCTCCCCTTCCTCTCACCCCCAGCATTTTATTCGCTCCTCTTCTTTGGCACTCAGCATTTCCGGCTGAGTTTGCCTTTTACTAACTCCGGAGCCGTGACAGTGCTGGGAGTTGATAGCTCTGCATAGCGACACACACTACAAGGCAATAATAAAGCTACTTAGAGTGCTCTGAGGGCTTTTCATCTTCAAAGCAGTTGTACAACTACGTGTTCCAAGAGCTGCACATCTGGCTGAAACATTTGTGGATTCCGAGTGGGCAGGTTACCCTCCAAGTGGGGTTGCCTGGGGGACACCTAGGGGCATCCTGCAGTTTGGCTGAGCACCTCCTGCCTGATGGAGTCTTCTCATTCACCTCACCCTCCGCCCCATTCTATTCAAAGTCCCAGGCTCTTCACCTGCTTCACAGACATGTTCATTTTCTGCCAGAATCACTTTCAGAGCTTTGGTTGATGTTAACAATTAGCTTGCATATGGAAAAAGGAAAAGATAGGACATTTTACAGGTACTAAAGAGGGTGGGCAAGAGAAGGAAGCACGAAGAAAAGAATCAACTATTTCAGGATATAAACTCACAAAATGTGATTCTCCAGAAGGCAGCTTTGAAGGGAGATCACAGATTCCCCCAACAACCAACTATGAGGAATTGACCTTAATGGAACAGAAAAAGAAAAGTCCAAAATGGCAGAGCACACGCTGAATGCCATGAGCTCTGTGATACTTCAAACTTCTTGGAGATTTGGCCCAGCTAAAAATGAGAGAGTACCATTGCACAGGAGAAACATCTACCTTATCAAACCCAAGTGTTTCAGATGAGTTGCCTTTTTTATTCATTTGGTCAGTGTGTTAGTCAGCTTTGGGTCACTGTGACCAAAACACCTGACAAAACAATGCAGAGGAGGAAAAGTTTATTTGGGGTTCACAGTTTCAAAGGTTCAGAGTGCCAGGAACCAGGAAAAAATAAAAACACGAACATTTCTATAGTAACCGTTTTGGGGGGACACCTCATATCCAATCATAACATTCTACCATGGGCCCCAAAGGCTCTTGTGCATCTTATAATGCAAAATGCATTTAGTCTATAGTTTTAACAGTTTCATCATTGTCCATAATCTACATCCAAAGTCTCATCTGAAACTCAAGGCAAACTCCTGGCTGTGAGAGCCTATAAAAATCAAAGAAAATTACATATATCCAATACATAATCGCACACAGTAAACATTCCCATCCCAAAAGGGAGGAACACAGAAAGGGACACAGAAAGAAAGGGTGGGGCCAAAGCAAGACTGAAATTCAGCCTTGCTTCTTGCAGTCTTTGTGGGTTTTCTTTTGGCGTGACTCTGTCCACATCCAGAAGCTTTCCTCACTGACATTCCACATTACTGGCATGTATTAATCTGGGGGCCTCCATTCCAACTTTGGTTTCAACTTCACAGCTTCATGCATCACCCTCTCAGGGGTTGCATGCAGGGATTCTGACCCTGCCACACTTTGCCTGTCCTCCCAAGCATTCCTTTGAAATCTTGGTGGAAGCCTCTATGATCCCCTAACTCCAGCATCTAGCATTTCTGCAGAACCAGCACCACAGGACATTGCCAATGTCTGCATCTGGCTCAAGAAGTAGCTGGGCTTTCTCGGAACATGGCGGCAGCAGCCTGAGTGCATGGGTGGCTGAGCACACATAGTAAACCAGATCCTGAAGAATAAGTTCCTAGGCTCCCCTGTATGAGCAGAGCACCACCATAGTCTCCCATGTGAGTTTTCACTTTTATACCCTGGAGCTTGCCACAAATGTGGTCTTGCCAATTCCTGAGATGCCCTCAAGGCATCTTTTCTATTGTCTCTGTGACAAATACTTACCTTCTCTTTAGTGGAGATAATTTCTTCAGCAACCATTCCTCCTTTGGTTCCAATTTTACATGTGTTTCTTCTCTGGACAAACTGCAAATTTTTCAAATTTTGAATCATAGTAAACCTGGCTAAAAGCCACCAGTGATACCCGTGCTACTGTCTGAATACTGTGCTCTCTTGAAATTTCCTCCACCAGATTAATTAGTCCATCACTTTTATATTCAGCTTCACAAAAAGTCTCAGGACATGTGCAAAATGTAAACAATTCTATGCCAGAATTCTCTAGTCCAATTCCCAATAGAGTCCTTGTTCCCCTCTGAAACTTCAAGAGCACAGTCTTTACTGTCTGCATTCTTATCAGCAATCTGGTCTTCTGAGCTCCCACCAGAATTGCTTATTAAGCTCTGCCTACCACATTCTAAGGCTCTGAATCTCCAAAATTTTTCAAACTCCTCCTACAAATCACTTCCAAAGGCTTCTGAACCATATGGTCAGGTTAGTCACAATGAAGTCAAACCCCACTTCTGGTACCCAATTTCTATATTAGTCAGCTTTGACCTCTGACATCTAACAAGAACAGCTTGAAGAGGAAAAGTTTATTTGGGGCTCTTGGTTTCAGAAGTTCAGCCCATGGTTGGCCAACTCCATCCCTCTGGGCCCACAGCAAGGCAGACCATCATGGCAGAAGGGCATTGTGGAGGACAGTTTTCAGTTCATGGCAACCAGAAAACAGAAAAAGAGCCCAAGGAACCAGGTATAAAATGTGAACCCGAAAGGCACACCTAAAGTGGTTAAACTTCTTCTAGCAACACTCTACTTGCCAATAGTTACCAACCAGTTGGTCCATTCAAATTATTAATCCATCAAATGGATTAATTCACTGATTACATTACAGGTCTCATAAACCAGTCATTTAATTTTGAACATTCTTATATTAATAGGAGCTTTTGTGGAACATCTCATATCCAAACCACAGCAGTCAGTTAACTATTTATTTAATCAGTCCTTACTACCTTATGCAGTAGTTTTTTTATTAGTATCTCCAATTTAAAGATGAGAAAACTAAGGTTTAGGAAATTAAGTCATTGGCAAAAGGTCATCCACGTAGTAAACTGAGTCCAGAAGGAAAATCTGGGCCTCCTAGTAATGAATGAGCCAAAACTCAAGTTTTCCATGCTATCCTAAAATACCAGGCTTGGAGCTAGGCATGATGGCATACACCTTCAGTCACAGTCACTCTGGAGGCTGAGCTGGGAGGATTGCTTGAGCCCAGGTGTTTGAGGCCAGCCTGGGCAACACAGGGAGACTCTGATTCAAAAAGCAAAGAGACAGGAAGAGAGGGGAGGAGGAAAGGATGGAAGGAGGAAGAAAGGAAGGAATGAAAGGAGGGGGGAAGGAAGGGAAGAAAAATACCAGACTTGGATGAGGTAGGAGACCATATGTAGACTTGAGGCTCCACACTGGCATGCTTAAAGGAGAAACTTCAGCTTTGCATTTCCTCAAATTCACTTGTCTCTCTTCAACAGTCCTTTCAACTGAAAACAAAACTAAATTTTAATTCCAGAAATTATTTTACATAGATCAAAAATTACTTCTTTGTTTTGTCACTTTGAAAAATGACACAGAAATTACATCCCTTGGTCCCATCGGTCCCCTGGCTGGACGTCATCTTCAACGTTAGCCCTGTCACCACTCAAGGTGGCAATTTCATGGTCCCTACAGAACGTAATTTTCACTTGCCCCTGGAAAATCAATATGGAAAGGCTCTAATTCCCCAGATTTCGATTTTTCAATAAAAAAGTGAAAATGAAACTCTGCAGGATTACAACCAAAATGGTGCCCCTGAGCCAATATCAGTCTGGAGAGAAGCTCACCAAGAGTTTCAGAGAAAAACACCAACTTTTGACATTGTTCTCCTCAGATGATGTATCAGATGAAAAAGGAAGCAAACGAGGGCTGCTGGGTCTGTAGGAGACTTAGCAGGACTCCTTCACAGAAAAACTTCTCACTCCCAGGAGGCTTAGTACAAAAATCAGTGTTTTCGGGGCTACTACTGATGGGCAATGTAACTTCAGAATCAAGACACAAACGAGGTCTCATCCTATCTCCATCACATCATAGCTGCTTTCCACTTAGCAGCTCTGGTCATCTTATTTTCTCAACCCAAAGGAGGAGGTGGAAGAGAGAAGATGAAGTTATTGATTGAGTTCTCAGAGTTGATAGGCGGAGTAAATGATCGATCTATGGAAGGCTCCCAGCAGGTGTCTGGCTCACTATAGACTCTCAGTAGGGTTCACTTCCTTCCTGCCTGCTCCTGCCCCCTCTCTCCCTATAACTTAGGCAAACAGCTGGGTATACCCTTTGGAACATAGCATTGTCAGCGGAGGGCCACAGTGAACTATTCAGTTACCTACTCTGGGACCTCCTAATCCACCCATGATGGTGTCAGACTTAATGAAAATGTCACCACCAATCTCCAGATGCTGCAACTAGAGACCTTCTGGAGTAAATCCACCAAAGTTCCTCTCTACCTCCTTCTACTCCTGTTTTAACATTGAATCCAGAGAAAGAAAAGCAGCCCCCAGCAGGAGACCTCATCCTGTAATCTGAGCTGCTGCATGCCCTGTGGGCAGCTCCGCCTGAGCCAAGGGCAGTGACTGCCATCAGAAGTGTATCCCGGACTCTTGGACACTGCCACATGATCCTGGGCGGGTTGTGTAGCTTCTGGGTGGTTCAGTGTCCTCAGCTGTTAAATAGGTTAATAATAGTGAAGCACACTTTGACCCAGCAACAGGGTATGGCAAAGAGAGAAGCCACCCTGACAAGTTCAATAATGAGACTAAATGAGAAGAAATTGGAAATTAAAGTCTGCATATCATTGAAATTTATTATTTTAAGCCTTTGCTCCTGCTATGCCCTAAAACAAAGGAAAGGAGAAATTTAAGACCACTGAGATAACACAGAACTTCTGGAGGTTCTCAAAGTTCCCTGGAACTGTATCGCTCTGCTGAAGACTGTGCAACCTTCTGAGTGGCTTTCATGGGACCCCAGTAGCTTCCAAACCTATAAAGTGGAGGCTGTGAAGGCAGGGGTGCAGGGGAGAGGGAGGGAATGGAAACATAGGCTGGCTACTTCAGGAAACTGCACATAGAATTTTAACAACTGTCCCAGGAACAATAAGCAATTTGCTGGAACAGGGCAACCAAAAAGAGTAGGAGGAAAGGAGGTCAGCAAGGGTTGGAGAGGCCAGGTCCCATGGGGCTCTGTGTGCTATTGTAAAAACTTGGGATTACATCCTGATTTTAATAACTATCCCAAGATCCACCGGGACTATATCCTGTAGGAAAAGGTAATTCCCCATGAATTGCTGTCATCAGAAGATGAGGGGAGGGTTTCTAGAGAGGCCAAAACAATTGATGCTAAGGACACGATAAAAACACTGCTGAATTTTTCTAAAAATAACAAACATAAGAGATCATGCCCTTTCTCTACATGGCAGATGAAATGAATGGAGTTGATACTGAGTGTTTTTCCCTGAGTGTTTTCTGGCTGGGCATGTAAAGGGCGGACCACTGGTCCTGGTGGTTTGGGATTTCCTGAGTGATGAGGCCATAGATGGTGGGAAGATTCAGGCGGGACAAGGCTGCCTAGAACACACCCCTAGAGTAGCCCATTTGTGCCACCTCATCTAATAGCCTGAAGGTGGAAACAACCTCAATATCTATCGACAGGTAACTGGCAACGTTACACACCAATGGGATGCCATTACTCTATTCAAGGCTGTTTTTTTTTTTTTTTTTTTTTTTTT
>CM053410.1:39464671-39591816 GCA_028644305.1 Xerus rutilus
GAGAGCTGCCACAAAACTGGATGGAAGATGGCACCCCGCTACTTCCAGTCTCAGTCTCAAGTAGCCGTAGCCCTGTGCCGAGGCCCGGGCTGCAACCGTGTTCCTCCGGCCGGCGCCGAAGCCACGCCTCCTGCCTACGGCTGTCAAGGCTGTTTTTTAAAAATATGTTCAAGGAAAAATAAAAGAGAAAAATATGTTAAAGATGTATGTATTCAGACATAGAAATATGCCTTCAAAATAGAGTATTGAGTGAAGAAAGCAGTTTATATAAAATGTATACTACAATCCCATTTAGGCAAAAGGGAATCCATACATTGGTGTTGCATATATGTACCAGGAGGTATTCTGAAAGTCATCGGTGGTTTCTTCAAACCCCAAGTGATCTGTTTTCTTTGTCCCTTATTCTTCTCTCCTGTATTATTTACTTTCCTTACAAAAAGTTCTTACATTAAATAAATAAATGTCGACATGTGTGAATATCATCTCTGTAAGCCATAAAATTTCATCTTTTTTCTTCTTGAAAATTTAATGTCTTACTGATCTTCCAAGATAGGCTATGATTAATAAAGAATAAAGCCCTCTCTGATTTCTTAATATCACATTAAGAAAAGGTACCCTCAAAAGCACCCCTCTCAATTCCAACAAATCCTCATTCTCAACCCTCTTGCAAAGAAAAGTAGCACTTCATCTCATAAGGTTTGGTTGTTTTTTGTTTTTTAAAAAGCCATGTCTTCTGGGGCTGGGATTGTGGCGCAGTGGTAGCGTGCTCGCCTAGCATGCATGAGGCACTGGGTTCGATCCTCAGCACCACATAAAAATAAAATAAAGATATTCTGTCACCTACAACTAAAAAAATAAACATTTAAAAAAAAAGCCATGTCTTCCCCTTATTTCTTTAATCTTGTCATTCAAATGTGGGATATGTCAAACTTCTATAAGAAAATCAACACCTCATCAGCTGACTGTGTTTTCTTTCAGGGTCACTGCCCAAAATACCCATGGAGGCCAAGGTCATGGTCTTCTGGTCCATGGAGTGAGTGTGCATTGACTATAGGGCATTTGAAGCCTCTTTTAGTTTCTCCTGCATACTCAGATGGATGGTCTCAAGGGTCACACAGTCATCATTCACTCCATCTTCCTTTGTTCTCACATCCTGAGTGTCCACAAGGTATCAGGACAGTGCTAGGGGCCAGGCCTATAGCAGTGAATAAAGCGCAATCTCTGCCCTCAGGGAGCTTGTATTCTAGTGAGAGAAGTTGAACCATCCAACACATGTATTTTGAGAGGTAATAAATGTTATGTAGAAAGACAAAATAGGGCAAAATAGGGTGGCAGCGGGGGAGCTAATGCAATATTAGTTGGGGTTGTCAGGAAAGTGCTCTCTGACAAGATGGCATCTAAGCAGAGGCCTACCTGAAAGAAGGGAAGGAGTGAGCCATTAGGACATCCTAGGGAAAAGCACTCTAGGCAGGGGAACAGTATGGGCAAAGCCCTATGGGAAAGTTCACTCTGTGCATTCCAGGGATGACAAGCAAGTCTGTGTAGCTGGCAGAGAGCAACCAAAAGAGTGGGAGAAAAGGAGGTCAGCAAGGGGAGGAGAGTCCAGGTCCTGCGGAGCTGTATGCTTGCTGTATGCATCCTGAGGGAATGGGAAACCTTAGGAGGTTTTTAAACAGCTACATGATCTACCATGGAGAAGGAGTTTTTAGTTTTGTTTTGTTTTTGTATTTTAGTCCAGAAACAAGTGGAAAAAAGAAAAGATACCAAATAAATAAAAATTAAGAGAATTTTAAAAGAGGAGAAATGAATACTAACATTGTGAAACCGCTATGGGTTTCTTCCTTTGCACAGTAGTAATTCTGTTTACCTTGTAAGAATCTAATGCCTTTCCCCAAAAAGCATCATTAACAATATTCAGCCAATAGTCTTGGAAAGCAGAACTTGCCTCAAGGCAACAATAAGTACTCTGAGCCAAGTCATGCATCCCTATGAGTGCAGGGGGGACTTGACTCTCCTTTAGTGGAATTGAGGACATTCCATTTCCCCTTCTCTGTACTCTCCTTCATGATAAGAATGAACCTGAGGGGCAACCCTGGCTTGTGCAAAAGTCAACAAGCTGTAGTTCCCACTATGTAAGTTGAAAACTATCAGTCATGTGTTATTTTTAGCAAAAAAAAAAAAAAAAAAAATTAAATGTATTCATAATAAAACTATTAGTACAACTATCAATAACTAATATGTATTGGGTGTCTCCCACATTCTTTAAAAATGTTTACAAATATTCCTAAAGTAATTCTTATTAAAACCTTTCCATGCTCTAATAAGAGCCCCATTTTATTACTCAGGAAACTGAAACTCAAGAAAGATAAAAGAAAACTTGTATCCATTTTTATACATAGTTAGTAGCCAAGCTGGAACAGAAACCAGTTTCTTTCTGGATTTAAATCTTCTGTTCTTAGCCACTAAACTACCTAATATAGTCCTGTCCCTAATGTAGTATTGTCCACTAAACAATGTACAGTGCTGGATTCCCACAGGAATATACAAGTATAAATTCTAGTTGGTTGAGAGTTTAAAGGCTGGTTGGAGCTGGGTACAGTGATGTGCACTGATAGTCTTGATTACTCAGGAGGGTGAAGCAGGAAAATCACTTGAGCACAGGAGTTTAAGACAAGCCTGAGCAACATAGCAAGATCCCTTCTCGTAAAAAATAATAAAATTAAATACAAGATTATAGGAAGCCAAGACCAACACAGAGAACAAAAAGAAGAGAATGAAGTACTAAATGCAGGAAGATCAGACCCCAGAAAAGCTTATGGAGCAGGTGGAGCATGGGCCATGATTTCAAGGAGTTATTACTTTGAGCAGTATGCAGAGTTAAGAGCCTTCGAGGGTGTGTGTGTGTGTGTGTGTGTGTGTGTGTGTGTGTGTGTTTACACTCAACATAGGCCAGCCAAGAATGAGACTTTCTTTGATTAGAGCACAAAGTCTATTTGGACACTTGACATTAACTGAGTTCCCAACTCTCAGAAGTTATGGATTTGGTAAGGTGAGCCCTGATGTAGATATTTCTAGCAGCTCCCACCTATTGATCAGTGACTGACTCAGTCACTCTGCTAGGCACTTGCTATGCATTAGCGTATCTAACCCTCACCACCCTGTGAGGTAGCTTCTCCATTTTACAGAGAAGTTGAGTTAAGGTGGCTAAAGTCTCACAGCCTGGAGATATAAGCTCAGGCTCTTCATGGGTTCACTCAAAAGCCAGTGTCTTAATCTGATATATATACTTCATAATTTCCAGGCACACAGAGTACTTTCAGAGTAGTATAAGCTGTGTGTGTGTGTGTGTGTGTGTGTGTGTGTGTGTGTGTGAGAGAGAGAGAGAGAGAGAGAGAGAGAGAGGAAGAGAGAGAGAGAGAGGGAGAGGGAGAGGGAGAGAGAGAGAGAGGGAGAGAGAGAGAGAGAAACTCTAGTATGCACTGAAAATCCAGGCAGAGCTTCCAGCTCAGGCTCATTCCCTCTATCTAGCTGGGCACACAGAGGAAGGGGGTGTGGGGATTTGTCCCTATCTAAAGTCCTATTTTCTTTCTAGAATCACATTGTAAAATCACTCTCAGAACAAAGGCTTTGCTCAAAACAGCCTCCACCTTCAGGCTGGGCAGGTGTGCCGGGGCTGGGTTTCCCAGCACAGCTGCCCAGGGCCAGGGGGCAGCAGCTGTACCCAGGGTGTCCATGCAGGGTGTCTTCTGCATCCCTGCCCCACGTCACTCACTTGGGCTCACTGCACCATGCATGGGGCCACCTGCTGTTGGCCACTGTTGGCACATGTCCACCCCAGCAGGTTTATGTCACATCCAGCACTGTCAGTATCAGCAGATGGGCTCGGCTCTCTAGGTCCATCAGCAGGGGTTTCATGTCACCTCCGGAGGCTCACAGGAGATGTTGGTAATGGTGACACCACCAAGATGCTGGAAAATGATGGTCTAGCAAGTCCAGGCCTCAGAGCCAAGAAAACAAGCAAACAAACAAAAAAATTTAGCAGTCCTTTTCATCTACATGATTTCCTCCTGACCTAAAGGATGGACATTATAATTTGCAGCCTCGAAACACACCCAGCAATCATTGAACACCTACAAGTCTTTTTATTGTTGTTGTTAAAAATAAGAGAAAGAAAAAAATAGAGTGTGCATATTTATTATATCTTTATAAATGTAAAAAGCTTTATCCATTCACATTGGTGCAGGACCTTGTTTCCTATGAAAGGATATCTAGAAATCTTATTTGAGTCAACTTATACAGCTGATCTGAAAATTTAAAGTTTCCCATGCATTACAGAAGCACGTGGACAAATATGATTTCCTTTATGTAAGGGAGAATCCACAAGCTGGGCACAGTGGCGCACATCTTATAATCTCAGTGGCTTGGGAGGCCGAGGCAGGAGGATCACAAGTTCAAAGCCAGCCTCAGCAATTTAGTGAGGCCTTAAGCAACTCAGTGAAACCTTATCTCTAAATAAAATACAAAAAAGGGCTGGGGATGTGGCTCAGTGGTTAAGCGCCCCTGGGTTCAATCCCAGGTACCGAAAAGAAAAAAGGAGTGAGGAGGGGGGACTCATGCACCCACACATCAACATAGGTTATGTGCATCAAGAGATATCCTGAAAGATGCTCACCAAAATGTTTTTGGTGGTTTTTTCAGAGAATGAGATCTTGAGTGATATATTTTCTTTTTCTCTTGTTCTCTTCTATATTGTTTGTGAAAAGACTAAAGAGAGGAAAATAAACACACAGCCCTACCTAAAGGAGATGCTATTTAATGCTAACATCTATATAGAGCTCTGCATCTCTAGAGCACTAGTCATGTCTTTACTGCTTTCAAAACCTTCCACCAGGGCATTCCTACCAGCACAGAGAACTGTGAAGCTGAAAAGGCAGATTTCTTTGAAGATTTGTGTTAATTTCTAAATTCATCCAAGTTTGTTATTATATTCCAAAATATATTGTTTAAGCATAAAAGTGTTCTTGATTATCATCAAACAAAATTAATTAGGAAAATATTCCGGTTGATCCCGTGACTTTCCACATCTCCAGTGTAGACTGTCAGAATTCCTAAGACTAGGTTCTTTCCAAGCAGCAAGGAGGTTGACAATGGGTCCAACGGCTTTATAGACTTTTAAATTCTGTTCTAGTCTCCTCTCCAACTGCAGAAGGTCCTCTGGCAAAGGATGAGGGGTTCTTTAAGTCTGGAAGTGCTAGCCAGGTCAACTTGAAATGGAATTATTTTAAATGCATCAGAAACCTTCAACTCATATTGCTGCTGAAACAAGTTGCAGTCTCTAGGAAATTTTATCTTATTAATATTCCACTCTGGTCCTTGCTGAAGTCCTGAACGGATATCTTGGACATGCCTTTGGCCTGTTGGACTGAGGACTTATGCTTCTTGGCTTTTCTTCTGTTTTCTGTCTTTAGGGGGCCTGCAAAGCCTATTTGACCAGTCACATAATCAGTTTAAAAGCCCTTATGACCCAGATGAGCCACCTGGAGACTGACAGCTGCCACCACTGACAACGGCCAAGACACAGCAAAGGCTGACACTAACCTCAGCCTTCATCAAACTATGGTCAGAGCATATAGTACCACACTATACGGTGTATGACTTCGGGGAGAGTGAACTGTATTTTCAAGTGACATTCATCCCACTTTGGAGATATTTCATAGTTAATACCAATGGAAAATTTACTGGAGACCCATAAAAATATTCTGGTCTACTTTCTAGTTCTCTTCTTATATCTGACTTGATTTAGTTGTTTGGGTTGAAAAAAACTGACTTCAGCGGATTTATACTGAGAATGGCTCAGGCAAGTTATGATGGACTTTGACATAAATAATCATTCCACTAGAGTGGAGCTTATGAGGTTATCGGGTACCTCAGGACAAGCAAACTTCCTTTGGAGTTCGTTTAGCTTCTGAGAAGACTATTAAAACACACATGGTCAGTTTTTATTTGTTAAATAAACAAATGTTTAAAATAAATAAATGAAACATGCAGGGAACATCTGATACTGTTCTTTATGCCTTCCTCTTATCTGACACGTGGTCAAGGTCATGCTATGTAAACTAAAGTAAGATGACCTCCTTTGAGGTGCTGAATTGTTTAGCAGTCAATACAGAGGCCTAAGGCAGAAGTGGTGGCATGTGTGACTATAGTCCCAGCTATTCAGTTGGCTGAAGCAGAAGGATCATTTGAGTCCAGGAGTTCAAGACCAACCTAGACAACATGGGGAGACTCTGTGTCAAAAAAAAAAAAAAAAAAAATACTAGAAGAGTTTTGGCAGCAAGAAGCAGAGTAAAGACACTAAGCAGAAATATGGTCACCCACTTGCTTCTTTCATTAAGATGGTAATAATAGAAAGATGGAAGTTACATGTCATCAAAAAGCAAAGAACTGTTACTCTTCATACATTTGAAATATTATTGATGTCTAGAATCACCTGGTTCAAACAGAAATAAAAGAGAAACAACAATTTATTTAAATTGGATTTTTAGGTTGAAATGTGCTATTTTCTAGAAGCTAATAAATAGCTAAGTGGATTTGGCTTAGGTTTTCTGGAAGAAACTTTCTTGGATCAGTATCAGTTAAAAATGCATTTGGCTACAAGTCACAGAAAACATTGCTATAGTGACTGAGAGAAATTGAGCTTTATTTGTCTCCCACAATAGGAGCTGTTCAGGTTGCAATCAGGGCAGTGAAGTTACTCACTGATGCTCTGAGGACCCCAGGTTCTTTCCATTTTTCTATCCCTCACTCCATTCTTACCATGGTTGGGATCTCATATGCATTTCCTGAATGTCACCGGTGTCTTGATATCTGCATTCCAAGGGTGTGTTAGTCATTTGTTTGGCCACCGTAACAAATACCTGAGATTAATAAATGTATAAAAAGAAAAAGGTTATTTTGATGGATAGTTTTAGAGCTTTCAGTCCATGACCAATTGGCCTTGTTGCTTTGAGTCTGTGGTGACACATCATGGCAGGAGCACATGGATGGGAATGGAAAGAAAGAAAGGGAAGAGACCATCCCCTTTGAGAGCATACCTCCACTGACCCAACATCTACTAGGCAACTAGGCCCCACCTCTTAAACGTTCTACCACTTCCCAATACCTGTATGGGTTTGGGAACCAAATCTTTATGTTCCCATAGTTCTGATTCAAACCATAATAAGGTGGAAGAGCAAAGGATTTAAAGGAAATCTTTCTTTTTGTGAAGCTTTGCCTTTTGCTTAAGAGCTACATGTTCTGGAAGAACTTCTCCCCAAATCTCATAATCACAACTATGGCAAATGGATTCCACTAGCTGAGAAAGGGAGAAACATATTTCTTTGGAAAAGAAATTCTACCCCAGGCAAACATGGTTGCACTTGATATTCACTCACTGTTCTGATTAGCATTGCAGCCAGGGCACAGGCGTGCCATAAGGTAGCGGTTAAGTACCCTGAACTATTCTCACAGAGTTTTACTTCTGAGGGGTGCTGTCGCATGTCACAGCTATGAAAAAGCACGACGTGAGTGCTATTCTGTTCCCTCTCTAGCAGACATTTTGAAAACGACAGATTTGAAATACAGATTTATGGCCAGAATTGAGTGGCCATACTTATTTGACAGCACTGCCCATCTCCTGGGTTGTTGAGAGGTGCAGATTTCTTAGAAATTTACTGGCTGGTCCTCATGTATCTGTCAACTCTTAATGCTCTTTTGTAAACAAGTGTCCCTTTGTAAACATTATTGCAAGTTAACAACAGACTTGTAGAATGTTAGGAATTCTTGTATTTCTGTATGAATTCTTGTTCAACATGTTTACAATGTTCTGACTTCAGAAATGCCATGATTATAGACATTAAAAAATTTGTCCTTCACAAAAAGAGAGAGAGACAAAGGGAGTATTGGCACTCAGTTATATTGCTGCCTCTATAAAATTGGGGCCCTGAAGAGAGAAAACCTGAGGAAGACAGAGAGGTTGGGTGAACAAAATTAGCATAATCTACCACAGTATCTTGTTTCTAGCAAGGAATTTGGATACCTGTATAAAAGTCAGGATTCATTCTACCACAGAATTTGAATGGTTTTCCAGAAGGTTTGCTACCAACATGTGGCTACTATAACACAGCATCTGAACAAGGGTAACTTGAGTCCCAAGGTCTACGATGCCTATGTCCTTGAACGAGGAAGAGAATGACCTGACAGCCATATCTTCTTTTTCTAGTGCAATGATGCTTAATGAAATGATTAGCACACATCACCAATAATGTGGTTCATTCTTTTATCTGTGGATTAGCAGGGAAAGAGAGCCCTTTTCTCTATCTTTCACTTTTCTTTTTCCCATGCTGAATATTACCCAGGGCTACCTAAATTCCCATCTTCCAATGATTTAAACAATTGACTGTACCTCTCAGCACTTCTTCCCATCTCTCAATCCTTTAAAACATTCATACTCGACAGAGCTGCTCAAAGAATTATCTAGAATTGTGCACTGACATTGCTTGTCATCTTCCTCTTTGGGGAGCTTTCTGCCTAGTACACCTTAAACTTTCTTCTCAATAGAGTTATGAAAAATATTAATAGGCTAGGATTGAAGGCTCAAAATTCACCTATTTTAAAGTCAGTACTGGCATCTACAAACACTATTTTACAAGTAATTCAAAGCCCATGACTTGCTTATAGCTGGTGGTATTATTTTAAATTTATGGATGATTGCACAGTATGACATAAATTCCTGCAGTAGGATTTGTAAGTGATGGGCTACTTTTTAAGTAAGAGCTTTACAAAATCAAATTGTGTTTGGCTTGTATCTCGTTATGACCTCCAGATCTTATCAAAATGCTCCTCTACATAACCAGTCTTTTTTTACCTTGAAATGGGATACTGTGGTTTTTGATTCTCAGTACACAAAATCCACAGGCAAGAGAAAACATGTGTATAAAAAGAAGAAGAGATGAAGGTTGAGTTCCTTCTACAAAAACTAAGTGAACCAGGTTGCAAAGAACAACTAGTGGGATACAAATGGTCACCTTATATTAACATTCATCCTCAATTTGTAGTTGCTATTTTTCTTTATTATATAAGAAAATGATATTGAGGAGGGACAATCTTTTCCAGGAAAAATGAAAATATCTTCTTAAAAGAGTAAATATAAGAGAATGGTGCTATCATTTGAATATTTAATGTCCCTCAAAGGCTCATGTGTTCAAGGCATGGTCCCCAGCTTGACATTATTAGGAAGTGGTGGAATGTCTAAGAGGCGAGGTCTACTGGAGGAAGTTAGGTCACTGAGGCCATGGCCTTGAAAGGGATGTTGGAATCCTGGCTCCTGAGTCTCTCTTTTTGCTTTGCGGACACCATGAGGAGACCAGCTTCTCCTGCCATGTGTTCCCACCATGATGTGCTGCCTTTCCACAATCCTGAAAGCAACAGGGCCAAGTGATGATGGACTGACACTCTGAAATTGTGAGCCAAAATAAGCCTTTTCTCTTTATAAGTTGGTTACCTCAAGTATTTTGTCACATTAAAAGGAAAAGCACAAATGGCTATTTAAAAGACTGGATCCTCTCTCCTCTTGAGCAAAGAGGAACGGTGGAAGCAGGTTTTCAGTCCAGGTAATCTTGTTCTAGAATCTATGTCCTTTACCACTACCCAACACTGTGGAATTCTCACTGTACAACACGACAGACCAGCACTGAGACCAAAGGAGATTCTGGGGTATCTCACAGAGTGACAAGAAAGAGCCCTCACACTTGTTCATGGGAGAAGGAAAGAGGACAGTTGAACTGAGACACCTGGAGCTCCCAAGCTGGGATGGTAGGGAGTGAAGCTCACCCATCCATACATGGAATTGAAGAGAGAAACAGAAAAACAACCATAACACAAACGTTAAGTGTAAAAAGACCGATCAATGAAATCACTTTCTCATGTGTGAGCAACAGAGCTATAAAAAGAACTTGAAGCAGCCTTTCAGTCAAACCTATATGCAACCAAGAAACCATCTCAAAATTAAACTCTCAACTTTTTGCATAAGGCTAATTTTCATTTAGGTGTGTCCTCATCTTACCCTTCTCAGGTCAGAATGATCCTGCCTGCTAGCCACAAGTCAAGATCAGCTGGACAACCCAATATAAACTCAGAGTTCAAAAAATCTTTTTTTATTTATTAAAGAATCTCCATCACCAGCCTGTACTGTAGAAGTAGCAATCACATATCCAGCCAAAGTAAAATTAAGAAATTTGCATGTCATTTATTAATATCCTCCTTGTCTGTCAAGCAGTCTTCAAAAACATGTTTTCCTTCTTTCAAAAGAAGCAAATCATAATGAGCTTATCCACACAAAGGATCTCAGACCAGATTATGTTCCTCCATGGGTAGGTGGAGGATAAACTTCCATAAGGGGGACCTTGACCAATCAGTATATTCCTCTCTCCATCCTAACACCTGGAACATTCTTTCCTGTGCATGATCATTGTATCTTATCTTCAAAATGGTCTCCTCCCCAACATAATCTATCTTGAAATCAAAAGGTCATTCAAAATATTCCAAAATGCCTGGGTGTTTGATTAGGGAGCTATTGATAGGTTAGGAGGGATAATGACATTGTGGTTGTAGAAGAAAATGTCCTTATGTTTTAGAGACACATAATGACGCACCAAGAAATGAAACATAATGATATTTGTAATTTCCTTTAAAATACGTTAGTGAAGTCTTTGCATTAAATAAAGTAAGTACGACAAAAATGTCAAGAACTGGTACGTTCAAGAAATGGGTTGGAGCTGAGCGCAGTGGCTCACGCTTGTAATCCCAGCACTTAGGGAGGCTGAGACAGGAGAATCACGAGTTCAAAGCCAGCCTCAGCAACGGCGAGGCGCTAAGCAACTCAGTGAGACCCTGTCTCTGCATAAAACACAAAATAGGGATGGGAATGTGGCTCAGTGATCGAGTGCCCCTGAGTTCAATCCCCAGTACCAAAAAAAAAAAAAAAGAAATGGGTTGGTAAGTATGTATTCCACCTCTTTCTCTATGGCTCTGTGTGTTTGAACACTTTCACAACAAAAGAACAAGAACTCCAAGATAGGCCTTGTTTGGAAATTTGTGGTCTCCAGTTCTCTTCTGCCAGTTGCAGCAACCCTTAACTACCCTTCTCTATATTAGCTCTGAGCCTCTGTTGACAGGAACCCTGACATTTACAGCTAGAGAAAGGATAATAGTAACTGTAACTGGCATTCAAGAAGCTTTCTCTATGTGCAAGGCACCATTCTAAGCACTTTTCATGAATTACATCACTTAGACCTCACAACAGCCCTATGCAATAGCTAACATAGCTATTATTATCCCTGGAAGTAGAAACTGAGACCCAGAGCAAAATGCAGCTAATGTACCCAGGGACACTCAAATAGCAAGTGGCACAGACAGAATTTAGAGCAGGCAGTTACTTCTGTGTTAAACTGCCTCACCCAACTAGGGATCTGAAGTCTCAGTGATTCTCTTCCAAAGGTCTTGGTTGTGCTTTCCTACCCTACATGATATTGATTACATTCTAGAAGTTGTCTTTCCACATGCAGTAAAGGTAAGTTTCAGTTGTTTCTTCTTTTTTGTGTTTCTCTCAGGCCAATCGGTGCCTACTTCTTCAAGGGCATTCAGTAAGTGTTGATTGATTGATTTGTTATATGGAAAGTCCCAGGAAGATAGAGTCAAGGACAGCACCAGATTGATAGCCAACCTTAAAGCCTTAATTTTTGCCTGGGATATTTTTAATTGAATTTTTTTATTTGTGCCAATTAGTTATACATGACAGTAGAATGTATTTTGATACATCATACATAAATGGAGTATAACTTCTCTTTCTTCTAGTTGTACTTGATGTAGAGTTACATTAGTCATGTAATCATATATGCACATAGGGTAATAATGTCCCATTTATTCTACTACCCCTCCTACCTCCTTACCTGGGATTCTTGTCCCCATTATTCAAGTATGAGCAAGCACAGTCCTTACGCATTAGGTGAAAACCCTAACTGAAGGTATTCTGAATCCAGTTCTGATATGGATCTTGGTTTCTTCCTGCCTAATTGAATCACTACTAGAAATGACAGCAAAGAATGTGGTACCCATTCATATGTCCACCAATGGTGTCTAGCTGAAACCTAGCTTCTTTCTCTCTCCTCTGTCCTCCTGTATCAGTACTGTGTAGTTTTGATGGTTAGAAGATAGGGAAAAGCCAACATATTTTATTGTAAACTAGTTTATCTAGAAATACAGAACACTGAATTCCTCCACCCCCTCATATTAGGAACAACCACTTCAGTGGATTTTTTGGCTGGGCAAGGATATAGCAAAGATCCGATTTCAGAATTGGAATGCTCAAGCTCACTGAATCAAATTGCTTTGCATAATTATGTAAAAAGTTGTTCATGGTGAGCACATTCCATTATTACTTTTCTGAAGATGGTTTTAGATTCTATCATTTCTGAACACTATTTTCAATTCTTGGTTGATATATTTTTTCATTTATTCAAGGGCTGGTTTGCAGTAGAGTGGAAACAAAGACTAGGAGGATGTTAGAAGCCAATTGTCTTTTTTAGGGAGGCAAGACCCCCTAAAAGACCAAACAAGCATTGTCAGATCCTGTCCTGATCTTTCCATAAAAGCCCCAGAGCAGTAGTCTCTGAAACTGAAGGGCCCAGTTTATTGAGTTCTCAAGGCTATTCTAGAGATGCCCAAAGCCAGGGCCATTCTCTGTAGGTAACAGTTGATTCCTTATGAAGTGATTCCCCTTCAATAAAAACATATTTGCTTTCAGTGTGGTCCAATCTGAGAAGGTCTGTCCTGATACAGGAAGTGAACACCAAGGAGATGGGCCTTACACCAAAAGTAAGAAGCCACTCCTTCCCTGGATTGTGGAGTTTGGTTGTAACTCTGGGAGGGAGAGACATGCTTATGGCCTCCCACAGTCTGTGTGCCTAGCCTGGGAAATCTTGGGAATTTGATTGCACTTGCCAGCATGTCTGGCCACTCTCAGTCCTGCTTTGTGTCTGCAGAACACACTAGGTCACCTTCAAGTGGATTAACAAGCATATTTCCATTAGTTTCTCACAAATGCTTCACATTGTTGGTAATCAGACAAATACAGGTTGAAACAACAATGGAATAGCTTTTTGCATCTATTGGGCTTGCAAAAGTTCTGCAGAATAACAGCCAGTGTTGACTTAGGTTGAATTACCCTTATTCCACCTCAACCCCTAACCAATAGCCCAGAGGGAGAAATAGTCTACAGTTCCTGTTGTCATTTATATAATAATTATGTCATCAGCATTAATAAAGTTAAATATCAACAGGGCCAGAGGCACCTAGGAGTAGAAATTATTTCATGTATGTATTTATTAGTTAAATAATTTGTACAGGAAATATTTATTGAATATCTAGGAAATACAAAGAGTGAAGAAGGAAGGTAAAAATACATCAAATACTGAGCTGGGTTGTTAGACTGATCATCCTATGAGCTGGGTAACAAGATCTCCTTTTCATGATAAAGAGAGGATGAGTAATTTGCCCAAAGTCACTCATCTAATAAAACCTTTGCTGGAGGCTCCCTGAGACAGAAGGTGTAGAATGCCCCCTGCCTTCTTGGAGTTTGCCATCTGTAGGGGCACTGAACAGGCACAGGGAATCCCCACAAGAACAATGAGAGCCCTAAACCTTGAAGGATTCAGGCAACACACATTCTGGGAAGTTAAATAAGAAGAGATTATCATAGTCCAGGCAGGGTGGTGCTAAAAATATTTTTCAGACACACATTGAACAAAATCTTCTAGGATAGGTCACATTTTAAGAGAAGCAAGAGGAGTAGAATGTCCTAGGGGAAGAGGCCTGCTTGAGGAAATCAGTAAAGAAGAAAGGCCCAGGGCATGCTCAAGAAAAACTACAAAGAAACAAACAAGTAGAAAGGAAACAATAATTATGTACAACCAGAATTTTAATCTCCCCTTGAGTTCAGGTATCGGCTTCTACAGATGAAGTTGCAACAACTGTGCCTGATGAAGTGAAAAGTGAGCCCAAACTAAGAACCCAAATACCTGTTTGTGTGAGCATAGGCTTAGTTCTAAAACCCACAAAAGGAAATAAGGTGATCTTTCTTGAAGAATTTCTAACTCAAATCCCCTGAGCCCTGCCTGGTTGAGCTCATTTGCAAAAATGAAAAAAGTGAGTGAGGGGTGATAGTCCCTTCTTATTAATGTTCTCAACACCCAAAATGCATATTGTGAACACTAAATTCTTTCAGGACTCCATATTTCTCTAAAACCTGAGGATGTGTCCAATCATCTCAAGTTAGGAATGTCATAAATGTCTAGACTAATTAATGTGGATTCATATTCATCATACCTGAATGCAAAGTATGTGTAGCAACTTGAGCAAAAGCATCATGCAAAACTGGACAAAGGCCAGGGGATAGTAACACATACTCTTGATTAAGTGCTTACCACATTCTGAGCATGGAACAAATACTTTAAAAGTCTGTTAAATGTTGTGCCAAGTGCTAGAATATGATTAGGAAAAAGACACAATTTCTACCTCCGGGCTTCATACACATTTTTTCATACAGTCCTCATAATGATCCCATCCCTAACTATTCTATATTTGAGAAAACCAAAGATAGATAATGGTTTTTTGCAGGGGAGTACTGGACATTGAACTCAGGGGCACTCAACCACTGAGCCACATCCCTAGCCCTATTTTGTATTCTATTTAGAGACAGGGAATCGCTGCGTTGCTTAGCGCCTCACTGTTGCTGAGGCTGGCTTTGAACTAGCAATGCTCCTATTTCAGCCTCCCAAGCTGCTGGGATTACAGGTGTGTGTCCTTGCGTCTGGCCAAAGGTAGGTAATTTGTCCAATATCATGCATGTAAAGAGAGGGTTCAAATCCATTGGCCATGAACCCCCACTGTAGAATTTGGGAGTCTACTGGAAGCAAAAGCACCACTCCAGCTCACAGGACACCTGTCCTGACTGCAGGACAATCCTGAAAAGACACATGCACATGAAGAACACCATGCGTGAGGCTGTGAAAAGACAGGGCAGCTGCAAGACCAAGGGGAAATCTGCTCCCCATCTCTTCAGATAAGAGCCTGTGCCATGCACCAGTGTGGTGTCTGCAAAGGCCCGAGAGCCTTGAGCCAAGGAGCAGGAAGCAATTTAAATTTTTAGATCTCTATTCCTCTAAACCTTTCTATCTAATTAAACTTCCAGTGGCTTTATTCCTACAGCCCTTCTTACAGGAATACTCTATTTAAAATAAATAGATAAAAGAGAAAGGAACTGATTGAGCCAACTGAGAATTTATCTCATTTCCACATCTAACTCCTATGACTAATTCACTTGGGAAAGGGCAAAGTCTGTCTAGGTATGATTGTGTTTTGCATAAACTCTTGTATATGGAGTAGCTCTATTTGCAACTAGATAGGATCCAAATTTCAGAATTACTCTAACCACTAGCTATAGTGAAGTTTCATTTTAAAAAGAGAGAAAGAGGGGCTGGGATTGTGGCTCACTGGTAGAGTGCTTGCCTCGCATGCATGGGGCACTGGGTTTGATCCTCAGCACCACATAAAAATAAATAAAGATATTGTGTCCATATTTAGTTGTGTCCAACTAAAAACATTTTTAAAAAAAGAGAGGGAGAGATGCTTGAGTTATAATAACTCTGAAGACAGACTCTTCCTCATTTGGAAGCCACTAAAGACACCTCCTATAGACTCAGCCTACTCAGACTCCAGCACCCATCAAGGAGCTCAAGGAGCTTACCATTCAGTAGACGAGCAGAACCAGCATCATCACCTCAGCCTAGCTTAGCTGTGGCTTTTTGCCCCAGTTCTGGTCTCTGAATTCCTGCCTGGGTCATGCATCTAGTGCCCTGGCCTGTGGCCTTCCTTGTGGTGTTGACCTGGGGAGCCTTGTTTCCTGCTACAACCTTGCTTCCATGTGCAGAAGCTCCTTAGACTCCTCTTTGGAAAGCTGCTTGAGAGCCATTGGCCATTCTTTCTTTTCACTTTAGCTGTTTTCCCCAAACTTCAACGTAGATAAGAATCACCTGGGGAGTTTGTTAAACTATGGGCTTTAACTCAGAGAGGTTGGGATGGAACGTGAGAATCAGCATTTTTAACAAACTACCAGGATATGTTTTAGAAATAATTACAGGATAGTCAGCATCAAAGAGATGAGGTAGCCAGTGGCCACTACTATTTTTGTTTGTCCAGAACATGTTTCCCCCTACCATCCCCAATCTAGTAACAAAATTTTCTCTCCTACTCAGAGAAATGGGTACATAGCTTAGTCTGGGATAATCAGAGTCCTGCCCAGAAATAGGTAAGGATTGAGGAGCAGTCTGTCTTTCCCTTGAAGTTACTAACCTGGGATGACATAGTCTGGGACTCCTTGGCACATGCAGGAAGCCTATCAGCAGTGATAGAGAAGGAGAGAAACTTACAGAGAGAGATGAAAGGGGCAGAGACAATGATACTATTTGAACTCCTGGATCCAATCACACGGGATGCCAGATCACTACAACCTGTTATGTGAGCCAACACATTTTCTTTTTCACTTACCTTGAGTTAATCCTTGTCACTTACAAATAAAAGAGTCCTGACTTATATAGTGGTTAAGGCAATTTGGTATAAAAAAAAAAATACATAGTGATGATCTTTCACAGAAAGACTCTAAAAACAACTCCTAAAGGCTAATTTCTAAAAAGTGCTTGAGCGATGGAAGTTTTATTGAACTACTTGCTTAGTCTCGCTCTAGGTACCACTAGGACAGGGTTGGAATGTGTTTGAATGAACTTATAATTTAATTGTAACCTGTCTTGTGAACTACAAATTCTCTGGAGTCCAGGACAGCAAACCATACCAAAAGAGGATACTGTTAGTGAAGTCAAGAAAACATGATCAAGTACAGAATCCTGAGGGCCTGACATCTAAGCACAGGTAATGCCATAAACAAGAAACTTGAAGTGCTCTACCATGCAATGTTTGCATGACACCTTTTTATGGTGGTATTTTATTAAAACATTTTGCAGAGTCTCCACCTATCCAACTTCCTGGATTTTCAGTTATATAAGCAAAGCTTAAAGTTAACACAGGCTTTTGACTCCAATTCAGATTCATAAGTGGCCTTATTTCCACTCATAGCCCTTGATGTCATCTCCTAGAGAGTCATTATCCCAGCCCTTTAGAGACTTTCTGAGGCCTTGGGATCTGAGCTGCTTTGCAGATCTGTGAAAAGCAAAGGGTCCACATGCAAAGTAGATTGAGACTATGCCTATATGAGTTGCAGGAAAAGGAAGCCAATGTGTGGTGAAGGAAGAGGAAAAAGGAGGTTCCTTCTTTTCTCTGTGACTTCCCTATTTCATATAATGGCAGCTCCGCCCTTCTGGTTATTCAGGGTCAAAACCTCAGAGCCTTTTTGACTCTTTCTCCTTTTCATATTCTTCCTCTTTGCCTTCATGAGATTGATTCCATCCTGATGCCAGCTCTGACATCTATCTCCTGTCCATTCTGTTACTGCCTTTTTCAGTCCTTTACTATTCCCACCTGAAGCACTATGGCAATGGCCTTGTAACTATTCTTAAATTTCTTTTTCACACTCCTGCCAGATCCAGCCAAACACTTTGAGGATTATTGGCTCACCTCTGTGGTGGATTGTAATTTCCCAAGATACCATGGCAATATCTCCCATTCCACATGTTCTTACAATGACATTCCTCCTAGCAAAATGTGGCATCTATGCACTCTCCCTTTGAACTTGGCTTGAGATGCAGCAGAAGAGATGCTATGTGATTTTTCCAAGATTAGCACCTAAAAAGTGATATTGCCTAGTTTTTGCCTAGTTCTCTTGGGAAACTTGCTTTCAGATCCTTGGTTGCCATATATGAAGTAGAAGGCTGCCATATTGGAAGGAAGCATAAGTCACATGGGGACAATGTGTGGGGGTGCTCCTAATGTGAGATCTGACAGTTAAGAATATGAATAAACAGAGCTATAGATAATATTTTTACCCAACCTGGTGAGTCACCTCTAGCCTTTGAGTTCTCCCAATTAAAGCCATGAACATCAGGAAGCTGTACTCTTTTTAATTCCTCATCTACAGAATCTGGGAGCATAATAAAATGGTTGTTTTAAACGGCTGATTTTGGAATTTTTTACATAGCTAGTATATAATTGATATTTTGTTTTAAAACTACTTAATTTTTTTTTGGTCATAAATTTCCTAGCCTTTTATTTGTACACACGACCAGAGTAACTCCACAACATATACAACCACAAGAGTGGGAACCTCAATAGAATAAGTTATACTCTGTGTTCTGCCAAAATACATTCTACTGTTATGTATAACAAACAAACAAAATACTGAGAGGCAGCCTAAAAGGCTGTTGTAATATGAAGTTCATTCCAGAGATAATGGTAACTATGAGCTGGGTGGACCAAATAGGACTTTTGTCTTTCTCCTGAATTTTTACACAAAACCTATATCAATCTTCTGGCCACAAGCTATAAGAAGCTACTAATAGAAGTGATGAGGTTTGGAGACCAGGAATATATCTTAGCTCAGTTGTAAAGCAGATGCTTAGCAGGCATGAGACCTGAGTTCAAACACTAGCACTGCCAAAAAAAAAAAAAAAAATGTAGAATTTCAACACCTGTGAGTGAAGTGAGGCGACGATCTGACCAGGATAATCCATTTATTCCTATGCATTATTTTCAGTACTTTCTATGCAGTAGGTGTATTATAGACCTTATCATAATCCAAACCTTCACCATCATGGACATTAGCTATCTTCTTTAATAGTTGCAGAAACTGAAACTCAGAGTGGAAATGCACATTTCCCAAGGCCTCCCTGAATATAAATAGCAAACCAGGAATTCAAACTCAGGGTCTGATGACGCCAAAGTCCTTAGGATCCTTACAACACTTCTCACAAAGAGCTGAACCTAAGAAAGAGAATGCAGATGAGCACTTGGCACAACTTTGCTTTACCTTTCCCAGGACATTACTGAAATAACTTCTCTCTCTGGAATAAAGAAAAACAAAGCAGTCTGGCTTGGCTAGAGAAAGCCCCCAGCAACAATGTCGAACAAGCCAGGAGTAATTTGTCTCTATTCTTTTCCATGTGACTGCCGGAGGTTATCCTGGTTTTTATTAGCCCAAACTTCTCCTTTTCAAAAGATAATTCTTTGAAATCTTCTGGGAAATTAACATGGCTCAATCTGGCTCTGGGCTGGCCACCACATGCTCACAGAATTAAGAGAACCTGGGGTTTTAACCCCTTACAGTCAGTCACATACACATGCATACAAAACTGAATTTGCCTCCATGGTTTTGTTGTTTAACAGTCTGTAAAGAGAAAATTTACACTGAATGAGCTGTGATGTTCAGCTCTATCCTGGAAAAAAAATTCATCTTCTCGACTTGTTCTAGTTCAGATTTAGTTACAATGCAGACTCACTAGAAATCTTTTATTTAAGAAATATCAGGAACTAATGAATATTCAAGTTAATATAATTTAAATATGCTAATTTTTTTAAAAATTCCTTAAGGAAATTTTATTAAGAACAAATAATATAAAATAACCACAGTAGAAATTTTAAATTCTAATTCTACTCCATGTTATAGTCAATTACAATTAAAACGTTGGCCATTTTACTTCATTTCAATATTAATATCCAATTGGAATTATTTTTATGATTGTTTACAATGTCATAGGAAAAACATAAAAGTGACACAACTTAGGCAATCAATTTCTTGTTCTTTCAGGATTTCCAGATCAGTGTTTCTGGTTGGTAAAACTTTGTGTTCTTCTAGGAAGTTTGGGGGCAGGGAGAAGGGTGGAAAAGAAGTCCCTCAATTCTCCATCCTATCTCTTCTAGCACCCTTACTGTGAGGGCTTATGGTCTGCAAGTTGGAATCTCCCTACATTCTCCTGTTCCTTTACTAGGCCAATGTCCCTGAGATATGACTAAGAATATCCCACTGGGAGCTGATAATGGAAGTGGGTATTTTCCTCAAGACCCAGCATCAAGGCTGTAGTCAGAAATTCCTGAAATGTAAGGGTGCACATTTACTGAAGGAAGAAGCATGTGAGTCTTTAAAAAAAAAAAAAAAAAAAAAAAAAAAAAAAAAAAAAGAAGAACATAAAATCTTATCAAGCCAGTGCAGTAACTTCACATTTTGTCTCACACCTCCTTGCTGCAAAAACATAGTAATGATAGGTAGGAAACAAAACAAAAGCAAAACACTTGGACTCAAAATAATTGCCTCTATGATAGAAATTAAAAGTGGTGAGCAGCAGCTGAAGCCACAGGCCTGCGGGCTGTGATGGTCTAGAATTTGACTCCTGCCAAGTGACAAGATTATTAGTGCTTCATACTAGAGGGGAGCTAGAGACCTTTTCATTGGTAAAGGTAGGGACTGTAATGGGTTTCCATGAAAGAAGTCTGAAAATTAAGCTGCTGACAAGATTGTGTCTGGGGATTCTGCTTTTCAGCCTAAGGAGACCAACAAACAAGGAAAAACCTTTGTGGCAAAGAACCTAAATCAAATTTAGTGACTATGAGTATGATATCTCCAGTATTACTATAGGAAGTGTGACAATTAATTTTATGTGTCAACTGGACTGGACTAAGTGATGCTCAGATAGCTGGTAAAACATTATATATGGGTGTATCTGGGAGGAAGTTTCTAGAAGAGACTAACATTTGAATGAAAAAAGCAAAGGAGATGGCTCTCATCTATATGAGCAGGCATCATCCAGTTCATTAAGAGTCCAACCAAGACAAAAAGGAAAAGAAAGAAAGATGGCTTCATTCTCTCTGTTTTTGAATTGAATAGCCATCTTCTTCTTCCCTTGGACATTGGTATTCCTGGTTCTCAGGCTTTTGGACTCAAACTGAATTATACCCACCAGCTTCCCTGTTTTTCCAGCTTGCAGATTGAATATTGTGGAACTTTTGGGCCTCTAAAATCACAAGAGCCAATTCCCATAGTAAATTTATGTAAATCATATATGTACTTATTATTTTTTTTTCTCTTGAGAACTCTAATAAGGGGTAAAAGATTTGAAATAGTAAATATGGTTCAGAATGGGAGACTTGGATGACAACCACTCTGAACAAATGTAAAATAATTGATAAAGAAGAAAATATGGGAAAAGTGAGGTGAAGAGAAAGAAAGAAACCATAAACAAAATCAGTAAGTATGTAAATCAAATAAATACACAAACCAAAATTCCAAAACATGAGGAAATCTAATGAGCATGAAATCAAAATCTGAATGTCAATTGATTTCTGATTGAATCAATGTTATAGAAAAACCTGGAAAGGCTTTTTAAAAAATGGATGTTTATAATGCACAAAGACATACAAACAAAATAAGTTTATTTTAACAGACCAAAAATATATGGAGAGGACAAAAACAAAAGAAAATATGTATATAACAAGAGTCCACTAAAAAAAAAGACTTTTTCTTAAGTCAGTATATGAAAGAAGGAAAGAATAAAAGAGATGCAGAAAAAAAGTAAGAAAGGAGGGAGAAAGTAAGAGAGAAAGAAAAGAGAAGAAAGGCAGGTCAATCAAATCCAAATCCAGTAAAATATAACAAAAATGAAATGTCATTATGGAGTTTATTCTAAGAATACAAGGTTGGTTAACATTTGCAAGTATGAATAGTGAGATATCAATGTTTAATTTCCTGACCTTTTTGAATTACGCTCATACAAGAATGTCCTTGTTCTTAGGAAATACACACTGAAGTATTTGGGAGTAAAAATGCACCACATCTTTAATTTATTCTAAAATGGTTCAAAAAATAAGTGACATGCACATTTATGTGTGTATATAGAGGGAGTGATAAAACATATGAATCAAAATTGAAACAACTGGTAATTCTGAGTAAATTCCTTCATAAATCTTCAACTTTTACACAAGTTTTAAATTCTATCAAAACCAAAAGTTTTAAAATAAGTTTAAAAGTTTTAAATTAAGTTTACAAAAATAAGCATAATTCACCTTGTAAACAAAAGAGTAGAAAAATCATATGACCATTTCAATAAATGCAGAAAATAATTTGATAAAATTCAACATCCATTAATGGCAAAAACTCTTGGGAACCTGTAAATAAGACACTATTTAAACTGATAAAGAGTACCTATGAAAAACCTGCAGGAAACATTATAATTAATGGGAATTGATTTTCTCTGCAGTTAAGAATGAGATAACGATGCTACTATCACAATTTATATTCAACAGAACCTCCAGGAGAAAACAAGCTTACTCTACAAAAGCCAGCAAAATACCTGTTCAGCATAGGTTTCTTACTCCCAAAAGATAAAAGGATCAAGCTAAATTGAGGTAGTCTGCAAGTTTGACATTGGATGAGTCATTACATCCCTCCAAGGGTGAAGCTGGTTGAAGAGTGGAGATGTGCTCGGGGAAAATCCTTCCTGATAAAATCAAGATTGAAGAACAACTTCCCCCTAACAATGTTCAAGATCTGTTGTTAGTCACCTTTCTGTTGCTATAACAAATACCTGAGATAATCAACTTATGAAGAGAAAAAATTTATTTTGGCTCACAGATTTGGAGGTTCCAGGCCATGAACAGTTAGGTTTATTGCTTTGGGGCCTGTGGTGAGGCAGCACATCGCTGCAGAGCAAAATCACTCACCTCATGACTGAGAAGTAAAAAAGAGGAAGAGGCCAAGGTTCTGTAATAGCTTTCAAGGGCATGTCTCTTGAATGTATCCCACTTGGCCCCACCTTTTAAAGTTTCCACCACCTCCCAATAGTAGCAAGTTTGGGACCAAGATTTTAACACATGGGCTTTGGGGACAATTAAGATCCAAGCCATAGGAAGACCCTTCAAAGAAAGGTACATAATCGTATCCAAAGGTATAAAAGAAATCCTAAACAGATGGAAAATTAGACCACATTCACGGATGAAAAGCCTACATATTGTAGATGCCAATTCTCCACAATTCTCTATATTTGTTGAGTTTATACAAAACTGATTCACTGGTCCAAAAAAAATTCATATAAAAAACAAAAGGTTTAGAACAGCTAATGTCAGCTTTGAAGACAAAGAACAAAGAAGTGCCAACCAAATATTTAGAATATTTATTAACCTATTGTACTTAAGAGAGTAGACAAACAGAAAAGGAACAGAATAGGGGCTGATGAACAGACAGATGATACATACTACACATGACATAAATGGCATTTTCAACCTAGAATACATAAAGAACTCTCAAAACCCAATGGTAAAAGGACCGATGATCAGATTAAATAATAGATATGAAAAGACATGTCATAGAAGAGCATCTACAGATGGTATGTGAGCACATGAAAGGACATTGGGCTTCATTACCTGTTAGGGAAAAGCACATTGGAGAAACAATGGAAGAGCATTGCATACATGTGAGAGTGGCTAGAACAAAATAGTGACAACCCCATGTGTTGACAAGGCTGGGGAAACTGGCTTGACCATCCATTGCTGGTGTATGACTCTGGGTTACTTATCACCATCCCTGAGGTGGTACCTCATTGTTGGTTTTTATTTTATTTATTTATTTATTTATTTATTTTATTTATTTAGTTACTTACTTATTTATTTATTTTTTGGTACTGGGAATTGAACTCAAGGGCACTTGACCACTGAGCTACATCCCCAGCCCTATTTTGTGTTTTATATAGAGACAGGGTCTCACTGAGTTGCTTAACGCCTCGTCGTTGCTGAGGCTGGCTTTGAACTCACAATTCTCCTGTCTCAGCCTCCCAAAGTGCTGGGATTACAGGTGTGCACCACCGCGCCCAGCTTCATGGTTGTTTTATACATTTCCTTGGTGAGTAGTGAGTTTTGACAACTCTAGCACCACTATATCTATATATCTGTATCTAGCATCACTTGAGTTGCTTCCTTCATCCATTTTCTTGTTGGGTCATCCACCATTTCTTTCCTCTTGGTTTGTAGGATTTTTGCTTGTTTTTGATAAACACTGGCTAGGTCCTTATCTTCTCCTAGATTGTTTTTGGCTGCCATGTATGTATTTACAAAAAAGACTGTTCCTCTCACAAGCTTGTACACGTGTAGAATATCTCTGGAAGGACATGCAAGAAACTGGTCCTGGAGGCTGCTGCTGGCAAAGGAAAGTGAAGTGCTGAGGGAAAAGATGTGTAGGAGATATGCTTTTCTCTGTATCCTTTTGCTTTTTATGTTTGTTTGTTTGTTTGCATATTGCTATGATTTGCATGTGCTTTAAACTTTAAGACAAAGGAAAGGCACCAGATAGCCTATGATAATTACGTAGATTCTAGCTTGTTTTCTAATAATACTCCACAAGAGCAGCAGTGGCAGGGAAAAGGCTAAAATGCCCTGCCCTGACCTTTCTCAGTATAACCCATGGCCCCTTGTTCTCTCAATTCAGGGAATCTGCTCTATTGCATTCTAACTGCAGGGAAGTATAGCATAGTAATAATAGGCCCTCACTTCCCGTGTGAGGTGCCAAAGGGCTGTGGCTTCCATCTTGACACAACTTCTCTTGCTCACTGCTGTGAAGGGACTCAGTTCCTGTCTACTAAACTGCCTCATGGAGAACCCCACATAGCAAGGAACTAATATCTCCTGACAGAAGCCAGAGAGGAACTGAATCCCAATGATGGATCCCCACAACAAGCTGCGAGTGAGCTTGGAAGTGTATCCCCACCCAGCCAGCCTGGAGATGACTCAAACTAAGCCCACCCTTGATGGTAGCCTGGCGAAACATCCTGAGCCAAAGAGACTCAGCTAAGCCATGCCAGAATTCCTGACCAATAGAGACTGAAAGATGGTTTTGTTGTTTAAAGAATAAAGGAAAATAAAAACTAATGTCTCTCCCCTCAAATTATCAATCATCTGTCTGAGGGAAGAAGCAGACTAACAGATTGAACAGAATTTTTTCTAGGGCTAGGATCTCATAAAGTTCCCAAAATAATATAGGATGTCCTTGATTTTAAAAGAAATCCTCAAGGAAGCTAGTGATTTGGTGAATTTAACTTTCTGGCTAAATGAATGGATCTTTTTTATGAATTTTGAAAGCTCTTTTTTATTCTCTTTGTAGTATTGTGGTTTGAACCCAGAGCTTCGCACATAAGAGGCAAATACTCTACCACTGATCTACCTCAGCAGTACTAGACTGAAAGCTTACGTGTATCTCAGAGATCATTATACAGATGAGGAAGGAATGAGAATAATGACCTTCTGAAGGTTGTGAGACTTTTTTATGGAAAACCCTTTTTTGTTGCTGAAGCTCCTGAAATTCTTGGCCTTGGTACAGGCAAAGTCTGGACTTAAGTCGGGAAACATAAATTTGATCCTCAGTACTACACTTAATTGTGTAACCTGGTGAACCCTTGACCTCTCACCTCCCACCTCACCTGCCCCAGCGTAAAATAGGGAAAATAATACTTTCTATGACATAGAGTCATGGTGAGACTCAAATGAGATTATACATAGGAAAGTACTTTCTAAATTGTAGAGTAGTGTACAAATTTGGCAATTCTTATTTCTAAAGTGTATTGTTCATTGTGCTGACTTGAAAAGCAGATTATAAAATAAACACCCTCCCCCATCCCAATGCATGGGAAAGGGTTGCTGTTGAAAAACTTGGCTGTTTGGGGGAGGGAAAATCCATTTGGATCCTTATCTTAAACCACTCACTGACACAAATTTTAGATGAATTTCAAAGTCAAGTGTACATCACAACACAGATGATCTTTGACTTAATAATAGTTTAACTTGTGATTTTTAGACTTTATGATGATATAAAAGTGATATGCATTCAGTGAGAACTGGACTTCAAATTTTGAATTTGGATCTTTTCATGGGCTAGTGATATACAGTATGCCAGGGAGTGGCATCAAGCTGCAGGTCCCAGACAGTTGATAGTCATCAGGGTGAACAACTGATATTTTACAGTGTCCTGTGTTGCTAAGCTCTGACAGCCCATAGGTTAGGTGCATTAAATGAATTTTTCACTTAACAATTTTTTCAAATTATGATGGGTTTATCAGAATATAACCCCACAGTAAGGGGCATTTTTATATTATGTAATATTATACGATTAAACAAAATAAAGTAAAGTTATGTACATTGGCATGGAAAGATGTCCAGGAGTTAGTGTAATATGAAGACAAGCAAACTTTGGAATGCTATGTACTGTATGTATATGTGTTTTACTTATTTAAAATCAAATGCCATATACATGCACATGCGCACACACAGATTGCTGCAAGTTTAGAGAAAGTCTGAAGGAGTCAAACATCCATTGGTAACAGTAGTTGTCTCTAGAGAAGGTAATGAAATTAGATATGAATGTGGCATTTTTAAATTTTTCATGAAAAATCACACATACATACACACATATATGCTAGTTGAATTTTTGAATGATATGGATTAATTTCAAACTTCTAAAGTAAAAATATTTTAAAGTTAAGTGTAAAGAAAGCCACAAAAAATAGTACATGAATATCTGAAAAAAATTATAAGTACAAAAACGACATCAATAAATCATAAAAGAAGATATTTCTAGAATTAACTGCATTAAATGCTCTGTATGTCCAAATATAAACAAAATTAAAAGCTAAACAAGAACTGAATAACATCAAATATGACTAAGGATCAAATCCTTTGTATTATAAAGAATTAAAATCTTTTAAATAAAAATGCCCCCCTCTGCCCAAAAAAAGCAAAACCTGAACCTTTAGCCCAGACTCTTGAAGTGAAATATACATTCAAAATTATCATCCCTTATTCTTATTTTATAGACTAAAAAATAAACACAAACATGACAAGTTACATGACCAATATAAAAATCTGTTGGTGGAAAAGGGGGTTACCCCCATCATTTCCTCTGACCAAATCCTATTATCATATGTTTTTCTGGATCTCAGCAAAACCAAAATTCCTATCTTGTTTTTGTTTTGTTTTGTTTTTTAACTCACAATTAAAACCATAAAAATTGTATACACTAATAGGGTATCACACAGTGTTTCCATGCATATACACATTAATGTTCAAATTGAGTTAAACATATGCATCTCCTCAAACATAATATTTTATGAAAATTTTAATCATACAGTACATTACTGTTATCCATAATCCTTGTGCTGTGCACACCAGAACTTCTTGCTCCTGCCTAACTATAACTTAGTACCCATCAATCAACCTTTCCTCCTCCCTCTCTCACGCTACTCTCCTCACTCTCTGGCAACCATCATTCTGTAAGATCAACTTCTTAGATCCCACATAAGTGAGATCATCCAGTGTTTGACTTTCTGTACCTGGCTTACCTCACTTAGCATAATGACCTCCATTTCTATGTTGTCACAGTGACAAGATTTCATTCTTATTATGGCTACATGTATTCTATTGTGTGTACATACCACATTTTCCTTATCCATTCATCATAGATACTTAGATTATTTCTATTTCTTGACTGCTGTGAATACTGCTGCAATGAATGTGTGTGTGTGTCTCTTGGGCAACCTGATTTCCTTTTCTATAGACATATATCCTCACTAGTCGGACTGCCAATCATACAGTAGCTCTATTTTTCATTTTTTGAGGTACCTCCATACTGTTTTTCATAATGGTTGTCCCATTTGAAATTCTTTTCCTGAGCTTTCAGATTTCTCTTTGAAGATGAATTGAGGTCTGCACCTCACCCTAACTCCACCAAAAGGAGAAGTCCAGGTACAAAGACGTCTGCAGAGTTTCCACACACGGTGGCCTCTGGATCCACAAGGGGGAAGCCCCGTCCTCATCACATTTTTATCTAAGATGATTTCATGACCCTTCAGGCCTCACATGGAGAACCCACAGCAGGTCACTGGCTGCTCTCTCTTCCTCTAACTGGAAGGGGCATCAGGGATTGTCTATGCCAGTCCCAAGGGGAAACTGAAACAAAGAGAAGCGACTTCTCCAAAGTCACAAGGATGTGGGCCTCCATTCCCAGCCACGCCTCACAGCAGAACATGGGCCCGAAGATCCCTGTGTTTATCAGAGAATGGCTACTTGCACATGAATCTGCCGAAAGAGTATGACCCTGCGGTTCTACATGGTGTCTTTGTGTTTCCATCAGTGACAACTCTGCCCACTCAGAGTGGAGACCCTGTGAGGATGGAGGAGCTCGTTCCAGGCCCCACCCATGTGGGCATCTGAGCATCCCTGCCTCCGGTAGGGGAGAGTTCCCATGTTGCCACCACCGAGTCTCCTGATGTCATGCAAAATAAAGGGGAAATCCTGTGCCTAATAACTCAAATCTCATCTTCAAACTGATTTGAGACGAGGAAGGACATTCCTTTGGTTGTTTTTTTCTTTTTCCCCCCAAGTGCTGGGGATGGAACCAGGGCCTAGTGCAAGTTAGGCAAGCATTCTACCATTAAGCTATACCCCCAGTCCCCTGGACAGTTATTTGTAAAGAGACATTAGATTAAAATGTGCAAATAAATGATCTCGTCATTCCTTCAAGTACTTATTTAGCATACAACAAACATTTTTTTGGACACCTAATGAGTGGATAGATTATTGTTTTAAAAAAATAAAGCCATTTTCTGTGTGTGGTAGTGAGGAGCCTGAATGTGAGTCACAAAGCACTAGAGTTCTAGACAGAGTTTTGTTGCCCACTAGAAGACTTGAGCAAGAATTTAATTTCTCTCAGTATTTAGCGGGGCATAGTGGCGGATGCCTGGAATCTCAGCATTGTGGGAGGCTGAGACAGAAGAATGGCGAGTTCAAAGCCAGCCTCAGCAACGGTGAGGTGCTAAGCAACTCAGTGAGACCCTGTCTCTAAATAAATCACAAAATAGGGCTGGGGATGTGGCTCAGTGGTCCAGTACCCCTGAGTTCAATCCCGAGTGGCAAAAAAAAAAAAGTGGTTATTTATCCATAAAGTTGGCATAATAATGAAAATCCAGTATCTTCTAAGGATAAATGAGATGATGTGGGCTAGCATAACATAATGTCAGACATTCCTTAGACAAGAAAGGTCTGAGATTCCAATCTTCACCCATCCCTTTTCAGTTTCTTACTATGTTGGCTTTAACTACTCATGCTCTATGAACAAAATGTGTGTCTGTCCCCCATCCCAAATTCATATGTTGAACCCCTTATCCCCAGTGTGGGGGCATTTGCTGATGTGGCCCTTGAGAGTTATTTAGGATTAGAGTAGGTCATGAACGGGAGACTTTATGAATGACATTAATTATAAAAAGAGTCACAAAAGAGTTTACTTCTTTCCCCCATCTCCCAAGTCCCTGCCTTTCTCTTTTCCTCGTGAGAATACAAGGAGGAAACAGACACTTACAAACCAGGAAGAATGTCCCTCCAGTCACTGGATCTGCTGCACCTCGATCTTGGACTTCCCAGACTCCCGAATTGTGTGAAATAAATGTCTGCCATTTAAGCCACCCGGTCTGTGGTGTTCTGTTCCAGCAGTCCAAGCTGACTAACAAGCTCAAATGTATAAAATGTAAACATAAGAGCACCACACAAATAAATCTCCTTATTAGGATTGTCAAGCCCCTGCCTGAAAAAGATTAAGAATTCCATTTACTAAGGTGGGTGGATGCAACTGACTGGGAACGTCAGAACGGTACAGCCTAAAAGATGAATAATATTCCTTTGCTTAGACTATGAATATGCGGAAGAACAGTAAGTAAAAGACCAAGTCCTTTATTTCAGAAGTCAGCAAACTTTGGCCTCACGGCCAAATCCATTCCCCTTTCTGCCTGTTTTCCTATGTAAAGTTATTTCTGTAGAAAAAGCACAGCCATGCTCCTTTGTCTATGTGTTCTCTATGGCAGTTTTTCTGCTAGAACCTTGAAACTGAGTAGTCATGACAGAAATCATAAACAGAGATTATATGCCCCTTAGCCCTTCCCAGAAAAAGTTTGCCAATCTCTGCTCTCTTCTGTGCCTCTATCATAAATGCCCACAAATCTGAGGCTGGAGACTAGAAATGAACATTTTAGCTATAGATCCAGTTAAGGTTTATAAGGCCCAGTAGCTGGAACTGAAACCCAAATGAATCTGAAGACTGGAAAAACGAGAGACCTCTTTTTGGGCTCCCTCTGTCTTATGACTGTGTGTAGTCTTGAATCCAGCTGCATTAAAATATGGCTTTTTAAAGAAGATAAATGAGGCCAGGGACATAGATTAGTGTTAGAGAGCCTGCCTAGCATGCACAAGGCTCTGGATTCAGTCCTCAGTACTGCAAAAAGTAAATAAACAAATAGCAAATAAATAAATAAAATCAAGCTGAGGGTTTTTAAGATTCAAGACAGCAAAATGGAATAGAAGCAGCACTAATCTGAGATTTAGATGGCTGTGTCTTGTCTCTGATCTGCCACCAATTAGGTATATAATTGGGGCAATCACTTCATTTCCCAGACCTGTTAACTTTATTTACAAAACAGGGGCCCATCCATTCATTGAGCATCTCTCTGACTTCTCCTATGGGGAATTTGCCATCTTAGACACAGACATTTTGGACCCAATAATCTCTCTAAGATGCCTTCCAACTTTAAAGCTCAATGTAAAATTAAAATGTTCAGTGATATCCTGCATACCCTCGCAGAGTGATGATGTGAGGAGCCAGGAATTAAGATTCAAAGTGCTTTTGGTTCTACTGCATTTTAATGATATTCACCATGGTAGTAATTTATCATCACCTCTCTCTCCAAATAGATTACTGTAAGTCCATCCATCCAGTGAGCTTCTCCCATCTGCAGAGGGAGGAGGCAGCCCCCAGACAGCTGTGGACAGGACCTCCAACTTGAATTATGTAACAGTAGCAGGAAAAGGCAGATTGGCTTTCTGAATTATGCTTTCTTAGACTGGTATTAGCATGAGTTTATATACCCTGAACTCTCAGCACCAGACACAGCAAGGATGGCTTTATCCCTAGAGTAATTAATCCGCATAGCAAAGGGATCCTGAAGGTCCAGCCAACAATCTTGGGATAATTGAGACCTGACAGCAAATAAATCCTGCAGAATCAGGACCGCTTTCACTATCCCAAAGCCCCAAAGTGAGGACCACCTTCCAAAAGCTCAGAATCCAAAGCCTGTTTATCCCCTTTTGTGGCGAGTCCATCATCCTGGACTGCATGCCCCACACTCCTCCCCCCATAATACCCATTCAGGGCAGTGACCCCAGTTGGCAACAAGGAGCCGCATGGACTGCGGTCAAACAACACCCAGGTGAAAACTACAGCTCATGGCCTGGCCTTTCGGGTCAGTGGCTGCTATGCACAGCGCTCTCTCTGCCTCCTGAAGTTCAAATGCCAGCCTGATTTCTCTCTGGAAGCGCCCCAGCCCAAACATGGAACAAAAGTTCCCTCTGACAAGCCCATTCGGGTTCCAAAGTATGTTTTTATGTTTGTTGGCAAATAGAACTGTCACCGGCAACAATAACAACACTGTTTTCCCTCGACTGAAGCTACTTCATTTCTTCACGTTTGTTCCAGGACTGGAGCTGGACAGATGAATAATGTAGGCTAGGCGGCTGGCCCAAGTCCTGACCTTGTGCCTCCAAAAGCAAACACAGAGGTGAAAATGGAGACTTGTTTGTTTGAACTCTCATTGCCTAATCTGAAAAAGAAAAAACATCCTCCCACCATCCTATTTAATCGATGTAGACACTGAGGAGTTTTTGTTGTTGTTGTTTTGTGTTTTGTTGTGAGTTTGTTGTTTTGGTACCCCCACCCCACCCCGCCATTTCTCCCTTTTGGAAAAAAGGAACTACAGCCCTCTACTGGCTCATAGAATGAAGCCAATTTCTCAATTATAGGGGTTACTCTGCCATCTTGTGGCCATGTTGGGGATAGGCAAGTCAAGATCAAATTTCCCATTTCAGAGCATTGTGAAACATTTACAGGGATATTCAATGTAAGATATTTAAAAGTTTCTTCAAAATTTTTAGATAGCATTTTATGTAATACATATCAGTAATTTTATGCTGTTGTCTGGGGAAAACATATTTGGGATTTGGAGACAGAATGTTGGCTATATATCCAAGGACCAAACAACTATTTGTGACATCCTGTTTGTTGAGCAAATCACTTTATTTTCTTGAACCTGTTTTCTCATCTGTAAAACAAAGGTTACAATAATATATGATAATTATAGTTTTTGAAGTTTATATAAGATAATGTAAATTAAAAAGTGGCTATTTAGCTCAATGTTGGAATGCATGTATAGTGTGCACTAGGCTCTGGGTTCGATCCCCCAGAACAAAAAAAAAAACAGAAAAAAAGTGCTTTTAAAACTTTGTAGGCATATACACATAAACATATTGAAAATCCCTAGAAATAGACTCTCTACTCAGATTTGATTAAACTTCTTCAGAAACTTAAAACCTGTTTTGATGCCTAATCTTGATATGGTATAAAGCTCTGGCCTCAGAATAGGAAAAGAGAACAATTTGATGCTGTCGTGAACTTTCCTAAATATCATGCTGCCAAATTCTCCCAGTGTTCATCATTCTGATTTAAGGAAAGTCAGTTTCTTCAGCCTTTCTTATTAAGACCAGCAAATGAATAATGAGGAATATATACGAGTCTTTGGAAGTTAAAAAAGTTTGCTTCCATGGCATCTCAAAGTGCCCATTCATGTTGGGCTTGGGAATTTGGCTACCTAGTCTTTTGCTTTTGTGTGCTAAGCATGTATTCCTCCACTGAGCTACACCCCCACCCCTATCTTGGGTTTTTTTTTTTTTTTTTTAAAGCACAAGCCAGATAAAGCATCTAGAAAAGCCCTTATAGGATGTCTCTGCCACACACCACTGACGCAAAATGACTCATCAGATACAAGATAGGTTTGGCCACAGCTTCTGTGCAGCTGTTTGGAGAAAGCCAGGAATTTCTGGTGCCAAGCTTGGGACTTGGTGAACAAACCTCAATTTTGTAGTCCTTATTTCTTGCTTTTAGTTCTTTTTGGGTCAGAGGGCCAGTGCTAGGTCTATTGACAAAATGTCCAAGGCACTAGTCTGAGCTTGAAGTGACTTCTCATTCACAGGCTGGCCTTTTTTTATGTCCTCTAGTACTTATCATTCATCTCCCTGATGTATGAGGAAGGCTTAGGGCACTTTTGGCAGCAAGATCAATAGTTTTGCAAAGAGAAACTAGCAATGCCAGCCAAAGGGACATGAAATCCTTGGGTGAATGGTGAGAACATATGACTCAGATTTCCAAGCCACCTTCCCTCCAGGCTGGGCTCTGGTACCTTCATGCTCACTTTCTGCTTCCAAGTTTGTTTCACCAAGGCCCTTCCTCAGGCAGCTTCCTGGAGGATCCAGACTGAGTCCTCACTGACCCTGTGTATGCCAACTGTGAGGAATACAAAGGAAAGAAATAGACCTTGAGACCTATAGCTGGTCTCAAGAATGGAGGTGAAAGTCTATGCCCCTGCCCAGTGTTTCCTTTGACCCCCTAGAGGCAACATGAGACTCCAAAATCAGAGAAATCAGGGATGCATTCCCCTCTTAACTCTTACTGAGCTGAGCCAGAATATTCCAGAGAAATCAACCAGTAAATGGAGCCATGGGGCTTTCTCCTTCTCAGGCCACCTCTAGGAAGTTCTTCCTCCTTATTTTTGTTTGTTTTTGGTTTGGGTGCTAGGGATAAAATTCAGAGCCTCACATTCGCTAAGAAGATGTGTTACATTTACTGTTCTTTTTGTTCCTGGGAGGTTGTAGTCAGGGTCTTCCTCCCTGAAGGTGCAAGAGGGTGAGGTTTCTCTTCAGAGCTTTTCCATAGATGGTATAAACTACTTCAGTGAGCCAAACGAAAGTGGGAATTAAAAGTAGGTGGTCAAATCTTTCAAATGATGCACAATGGTCTGACAAGAGCAAAGGTGATTATGGGCACAGGAAGACTGCTAACAAAGAGTTTTTCTAGGTATATGTTAAAAGATAGGCCTTGGAGAGTCAGATGTCTGGGTCTGTGTGCCAGCCATGAAACCAAGGCACTGCAGCAGGCCAGGGGATCTCAGGAGGTGCCATGCAGCTGGCTGCCTTTACTTCCACACAGTCGACCACAGTTGGCAAATGTTCACAAGTGAGATTGGGAAGTTTGACAGCAATGGAAGAGGAGTCCTGCCAACTTTAAATGCAAGCCAAGGCATTCTTTTATTTTGGATAAATAAATTTATTTTTAGGATAATCTTGTAGGATTACTTAGCATGAACTTATTCATATAAGCTAGTAGTTATAATACCTGTCCTCTTAGCAGATCTCACAAAAGTTTAAGGAACAGGGGTAGGAGGATTGGGGAGTTGAGAGTGTGACTTAGGCAAAAACTGGACTCTTCCAACTTTAGTTTTCTAAACCATGTATAAACCACTTTCTAATGAATAATTCTTGTGCTAATAGGCAGATGTAACTCCCAGCTCCAGACTCAAGCTAAGTTGACTGTTTACATTAAAATGGGGATTTTGGAGTCTGGTGATATTAACAAAAATAGTTATGCTGTTATTTCTATTCTTAGCCCTGCATCTAATTGTTGGCTTTAAGCACCTTCCAGTACCTAGTGTTCATATTGTTAGACCTAGTAATTCTCCTATTATGCTATAATCTCTTCTAATCCTGAGAATCAACAACTGCTGGCCCCAGAATTTTTTGCTAAGGGAAAAAAAAAAAACCCACCTTGGTTAATGATTGAGTAGAAGATGAAACCAACTCTGAAGGATATGAAGTGGCCTCACAACTTCCAAGAACAAGGTCACAGTTCTGCATAACCAAATGGCAAGATAGGGAGGGAGGACTAGACAGTGAAGAGCAGAAATGGAAGGGAGGGCGTTGTGGTTTGGATGTGAAGTGTCCCCCAAAAGCTCACATGTGAGACAATGCAAGAAGGTTCAGAGGAGAAATGATTGGGTTGTAAGAGTCTTAACCTAATCAGTGAATTAATCCCATGATAGGTATTAACTGAGTGTAGCTGAAGTGGTAGGGTGTGGCTGGAGGAGATGGGAATTGTGGCGTGACTTTGGGGTATATATTTGAATCTGGCAAGTGGAGTCCCCCTCCTCTGCTTTCTGATCATCATGTGAGCTGCTTCCCTCTGCCACACTCTTCTGCCATGATGTTCTGCCTTACCTCAAGCCCCAAGGAATGGAGCTGGCTTTCTATGGACTAAGACCTCTGAAACCATGAGCCCTCAAATAAACTTTTTCTCCCCTACAGTTGTTCTGTTGGGCCCTTTTAGTCACAGCAATGAAGAAAGCTGACTAAAACAAAGACAGAGGACTACCAAATGGTGCCATCCCAGGATGTCCCTCCACCGAAAAAATCTTCAGCAACGTCTTCTAAACACATCACTGCTTTGTGTGCATGATTTTCTACAGTAAAATCCAAAGAAGGAAAACAGCTTCATGTCAGGATAAACATATTCCATCCTGAGGTAACCCAGGAGAAAGCTAGACTGATGGGCATAGGAGGTCTGGACACCCAGGCCCATCAACTAACAGAACCCTTTAGGACATCCACCAGTTCCAGAACTGGGGTCTTGAGACCATGCCACCTGGACAATCTTAATTGAGTCTGGAATTGGAATTGGTGTACAATAATATTTATCATAGAATCACACATAACATAGGAAATTTAGAAAATTCAGTTTACAACAATAGGGATCTGGTTAAATAAATTAAAGGAGAGCTAAATGAGGAAATAATATGTATCATTAAAATTATGTTTTCAAGGCTGGGGGTGTGCCTCAGTGGTGTGAGAGGCCCCAGAATCCATCTCCAGTACATGTACTCTATATTTCAAAAAACATAACAAAAAGGACTTTATTTTCTCCTCAGAGAAACAATAAAAGTTTGAGGACAAAGATATATTTATCCTGATTTGAACGTTTCACAATGTATACATATATCAAAATTCACATGGAACTGGGTGTGTTGGCACATACCTATAATCTTACCAACTCAGAAAGCTGAGGCGGCTAGCTTGGGCAAATTAGCAAGATATTGCCTCAAAAAAATTTTTTTAAAAAGGCCTAGGCATGTAGCTCAGTGGTAGAGCACCGTTGGGTTTCATCCCACCATTGAAAAAAGATATATACATGGTACTCCATTTATGTACAATTTTATGTATCCATAAATCAATAAAATTGTGTTTTCAAAGAATATTTAGTGACATGTGAAAGGTCCCTGTTATAAAGTCAAGAAAATAATCCAAACTGTATTAGTTTTGATGTTATTATTGTGTATTAGTTGTTATGTTCGTATTAGTCCTAATTTCATCTTAAGTAGTGTTCTATAAAGAAGAAAAGATTAAAATTTTAATGCAGACCACGCCAGAGGGAGTAGGATGATAAGTGGCTTGTCTTTTTGTCTGTTTTACTTCCACATGATCTTCAAATTCTCCATAACAAGCAAAGTCTTTTTAAAATCAGGAAAAACAAACATCCCTTTTGAAGACTGGGAGTGTAGTTTGCTTGTATTTGTGGGATGAGATGGCAGAGCAGCAGGAGCCATGAGAGAGAGAGTGTTGCCCTCAGGTTGTGTTTGGTCATGATTGCATCGGACCTGTTTAGGTAAAGACAACATTTCTTTAGCAGAGACTCATTTGCCATGTTTAGGGGATCTCCAGTCTTACCAGGAAACAGTGAAAAAATGTCTTTCAGCTCACTTCTGAAATTTTACTTCTGTGTGTCCCTCAGTTTTGTTGTTGTTGCTGTTTGTTTGGGTTTGTTTGTTTTGTACCAGGGATTGAATCCAGGGGCACTTAACTACTGAGCCACAACCCCAACTCTTTTTTTTTTTATTTTTTATTTTGAGACAGTTTCCCACTAAGTTGCTTAGAGCCTCACTAAGTTGCTGAGGCTGGTTTTGAACTTGCAATCCTCCTGCCTCATCCTCCTGAGCCACTGGGATTAAAGGCCTGCACCACCATGCCTGGCCCTCATTTTCTTTACCAAATCAAGGAGGTGAAAGTTGGACTATGTATGGACAGGAGAGAACGTGTGTGTGTGTGTGTGTGTGTGTGTGTTTGAGAGAGAGAGAAAGAGAAGTCACAGAGTAAGGCAGTGGCCCCTTTCCATGTCTTGTATGAATTATCTGAAATAAATCAGGACAAGTAGTCTAGGTGACCTTGACTCCTCACCCTTCCTTATGCAGCCCCCACAAAACTGAGGAAACCTTGATCTGGTACACAGCAGATTATAATGCAATGGTTTTCAAATCTCCCTGATGCCAGGTTCAGAGTTGGATGGGCTAGACTTGACATATATGATTCCAAAATATTCGAGGAGGAAATTATGTCAGATATTCTGAGTTAGTCAGGTAATGAATCCAACCTAGTACCCCATCCCAGACTTCAAGGTCACAAAGATATAGCTAATCTGGGATATGAATCACCAAACAATAGGATGACACTTCCAAAGCAACCCAAAACTAAGTTTGAACCCATGACGTGATTTAGAATTGTATACAAGTTATGTCACTTAGACCTGCATGACCCTGGCAAGCCACTTCAGCTCTCCAGGCCAAAAGTGCCTTACCTGTGTAGAGAGCTAAGGACTAGGGTATTTCCAATGTGCCTTTCAATATTCATAAATGTGATTCTTTGTAGGATATATGTAAAAGACAATGTGTGTGTGCATGCGTGCGTGCGTGTGTGTGCACGCACGCATGGGCATGCATGTGCGTAATGCTTATTTGCCAAATTGGAAGATAATTGGGCATGCATAACAATTTCAATGATATTTAACCCTAAGGGGAAAATGAAAGGAAATTGCCATTGCTTAAGCAACTTCTGAGACTGCAGTACTGTTCTGGGTGTTTTTACAATGTTACCTCATTTAATTCTTACACAAACCCTAATTACTCTATGACATTATTATACATCCTGTGGTTTTGGAAAACTGAGCTGAAGGTCACCCAGCCATAAAGAGGTATAGTTGAGACAGAGTACTCAGACTAAATGCAAAGCTGTGGCTCCCCAGTGCAGTATGGTTTGGGAACCCTGCCTGTTCAGGAGGGTCCTTTGGTGTTGGGAGGTGGGCTCAGGCATTGCCACCACTAGTCTGGTCTCCACAGATCCTAATAATGTCCTCCAGTACTGCAGTGGCTGCCAATGGGGGACTTGAGGTTGGAGAAAGAATGATTATAGCCTCTAAGGTAGACTTATTTTGCTTGCAAAGTATGACTCAGAGGTGGCACCAAAAGTCACCCCTCTGTACGGTATAAATTACAGCCCTCATCACACCTGACTGACTGGGTTCCAGGACTGATGCCTTCCAACTTGGGGCCAGTCCGCAGCTTTCCCGGGAGAGGTGTGCCTCCCACCTCCCACGCGCAAGGGACTGGGAAAGATGAAACCAAGCTTATAATTGTTGCACTAAATGCCATTTCTAAGAACATGCTACTGGTATAGGAGTAGAATATGGGCAAGAACCCAGAGGACCAAAGTTCCATTCTTTTGTTCTATCCCCGTGCTACATTGCCTCTTTAAGCCAATTTTATTTGAGAGAAAGTAAATTCCAAAAGTTTGACATATGCTTAGCCATTTAGGGAGGCTCAATTATACTGAAAAGAGCACTTGACGAAGGAACCACTAGTCACTCCGTTGCTATTTAGCTGTGAGATGTTGGGCAAGCCACCAACACTCTCTGAGCCTGAGATCCCACCTCCATTTTTAACAGGTGGGGGGGAATCAGGGAAGGTGATCTCTCACTCCTCTTCCAAGTCCACTATTTGCCCCAGACCATCAGCCTTACCAGGTTGCCGCCTCATTCTGGAGATGGCACTTTGTGGAGTAAGTCTGTGTTCACCTTGCATGACTTTTCCGACTTTACTTCCTTCTGGCATTATCCAGTGCTAGCCTCCTTCTGTCGATACGTGTGGTTCAATGACTACAGCAGAGACTGGGAGCAGAGCCGGATGCCAGCCAGCACCTTCCAAGAGGCACCGTCTTGCCTGACGCGGGGGCTGCCTGCTGACCTCTCCCCACAGCTGCCGCCATGTTGCAGGCCTTGCTGGCAGCCCACATACTCAACGACTCACAGGTGTTGCCCACCACCAGCTCTCCCCCCATCGGCCTCTCAGACACCACCTGAAGTGTCAGCTGGCCCTAGTGCCTTTGCCATTGGGAATACTGGCACCAGCTCTGCAGACTGCATTGAGCTGTTGGACCCTGGGGCCTTCAAAGGTGCCTCACACAGACGAATTCCCACTGGGTTGATAATCTCACCCCATTTCACAGATGGGGAACTGTGACCACAGGACCTCCCTGTCTTCCAAAAAGGAACAAAGGCAAGGTATACGCCAGGGCAGAAATAAAAGCTTCAGCCTCTCCTGGAGCAATGTAAGCTTTCATAATCGGTCATGCGTCTTTTTACCTTTTGAAACTTTGTCGGGTTTATATATAGCCTCCATCTTGTCCCTCTGAACTCGGCAGGGCTTGTAATCAGTCACTGGGCTGAACACCTGGAACTCTGTGGGGATTATCATTAGAAGGATGCGAGGCCAGGTGTGGTTTTGGACCAGAGACCTATTGGAATAGGGAGGATTTCTCACTTTCCAAGTTTACTCTGCTCAAGTTAAAACAATTAACCTCCTTTCCCCTTCAAACAACTGTTCTCTGCAGCTTTCTACTAGTAATATCCAACCCAAAGACACAATGTCAAAAGTGGACTCTCTCTCTACCCTTCAAAACCTGCAAATGAAAAAGCAGATTGGCCCTGTCCTTGGGGGTTCTCTCCACTATCACTGCCCTGTTTCCCCTACTAATTTCTCCCCCTTCTTCTAGATATTTAAACTTACAGAAAGCAGGAATTTTCTCTACTGCTGAGGGTCACCAAGAGATTATAGCAGAAGGGGCTTTAGACACAGTCCCCTATATTCACCTCTTGGGAGTTTGCCAGGCTGACCAGCAGGGAGGGAAGGGCAGATGGCAAGGTTATTCCCAATCACTTGGGGTCTTAGCTCTCTGAATGATGGAGCTGTCGGCACATTCCCCTTCTCCCAGAACACAAACACACACACACACACACACACACACACACACCATCAAAAACTATTGGTAATATCAATATTTTCAGGATATCACATAGCTCTTCTTACATAAGCCAGCATAAATTAAATGCTTATTCCATCCTGGGCACCGTGCTAGGTGATTTTCATGCACTAATGACCTCATTTAATCCTCACAATAATCCTACAAGGAAGTACGCAGGATGAATTTGAGGCTTAAGGACTGAAGCAAATAACTCTGATCCCACAGGTAGTTATTGGCAAAGGCAGAACTTGAGACCCAGTCTTACCTGACAAGTAAGTTTGCTACTAATAGTCTAAGATCTTCTCTGTCATTTAGGAGCTCAACTGTAGCTGGCATTGCCAGGCAGTATGAGGAGCCTCCCTTAGCGCAAAGATGCCCCACAGGGAAGCTCATGTCCACTCATCTTATGAGACTGGCCTTTTCCTGAGATAAAGGGAGGGACTGTGATGACTGGGTACCCTCTGAAGACACTGCCCGGTGCAGAGTTTTCAGATGATGGGAAATAACTGGCTGTAAGACACTAATCGATTATCTTGCAAAAATGATCTAACCCAGTGGTTTTCAAATTTACCTGCATATTAGACAACTGGGACTATTTCTTAAATCCCAAAGACCAGGTCTTAGGGGCTGCATTTTTTACACTCCCTCGCAACCAAATACATAAATGGAAATCATAACCCTTAGTAGGATAGTATTACAAGGTGGAGCTTCTGGGAAGTAATTAAGTCATGAGGGTGGAGAACGCATGATGACATTACTGTCCTTATGAGAAGAGACTCCTGAAAGCTTGCTTCCTCTCTCTTTGCTTTCTACCATGTATTCTTTCCTAAGAAGGCAATCATATGTAAACCAGAAAGCCTTCACCAGAAGTCAGCCATATTGGCATCTGAAGTTGTATTGCCAGTCTCTAGAAAAATAAGAATAAATTTCTGTTGTTTAAGCCACCCAGTCTAAAGTACTTTTGTTATAGCAGCTCAAACTGACTAACACATAATTGAAACCCAAACATAAGAAATTTTGAAAAATATTTTATATTTTCAAACAATCGTTAAGTTTGCAGAACATTTGGAAATACGATTCAAAAAGCTTTTTTCATAAGCCAATTGAGAGTAATTTCTCAAGCTATCACATCATCTTCCTTACCCTTCTAGTGTCTATTTTCTGTCAATGAGGACATTGTCTTATGTAACCTCAATACAAACATCAAAATCAGGAAAGTACTGTTGTTACATCTCTACTAACTAATCCTCAGACCATCCAAGTTTCACCGACTGTCCTAATAACACCCTTTATAGCAAAAAGGTCCAGTTCAGAATCAAGAGTTGCAATTATTGGTCAGGTGTTTTGGGTCTCTTTCAGGCTGGAGCAGTTCCTCAGTCTTCCCTTGACTTCTCTGACCTTGACACATTTGAAAATTATTTTGAAGAATGTCCTTCAATTTTGGGTTGTCCAGCTTGTCCTTATAGGCAGATACAGTTCATTCATCGTTGGTAAGAATATCACAGAAGTGACATTGTATTCTCATTGCATCTAGCTGGGTGGCTCGCAATTTTGATTTGCCCCATAACTGATAATATTCATTTTGATTACTGGATGAAGATGGTGCCTTCCTGGTTGCTCCACTGTGCAGTTGCTTCTTTTCCTTTGCAAATTAACTAGTATTTTGTGCTAAGAGGCAAGAAGTAGGTTGTAAACTGGAAGATTGACCAATCAACAGTTCCAAAGTACAGCCAGCTTTGAGAACCAGTGGCCTAACTGCTTCCTGCAAGTTAAGCATCAGCAAGATACAGAGATGGAGGGATCTCTGTGACATAAGTTAATAATAAAAAGTTAGTATTTATTAGCTAACATTATTGAGTTTTTATTATATAACCTCCACTGAGCTCCTTACTGTATAGGCATCGACATCATCTTTATAACAGCTTAAAGCTGTCATGCACTAATTCAACAATTTCGTCTTGAGTACCTACTATGGGCCAAACAGTTTTCTAGGAGCAAGGGATGCAATATGGGTAAGAAAGACACAAAAATCCTTTTTATCATATGGCTTACAGTATAGTAGAATGACATATGTCAAACACTGCACTAATCACTTTATATTCACAGTGATGATGATGATGATAATAGCTATTATTATCACAACTTATTTTTATTGAGCACTTACTATGAGTCATACCCTTAGCTCACCTTCATATCAACTCTGAGACATGCACTTTTATTTTGTACTTGTGAATTGCTCTTTAAGTTAATGAAAGAAAGACTTAATACTCATAGAAATACAGTTAGCAAAGCATTTGGTAAAATATTTACATTATCTTTGCTCCAAGGAACTATAACTATGGACACTAAGATTTTTGGAGAAACATGTTAAATTAACAAAATACCACTTTATGAAGATTGAATTGGCAAAAATTAAGTTGGGCAATATTAAATGGTGGCAAGGACATGGGGAAATGTGAATTTTTTTTTTTTTTTGGTACCAGGGATTGAACTCAGGGGTACTCAACCACTGAGTCACATCCCCAGCCCTATTTTGTGTTTTATGTAGAGACAGGATCTTACTGAGTTGCTTAGTGCCTCACCGTTGCTGAGGTTGGCTTTGAACTCGCGATTCTCCTGTCTTAGCCTCCCAAAGTGCTGGGATTACAAGCGTGAGCCACTGCGCCCGGCTGAAATGTGAACCTTTGAGCATTATTGGCTACAATATTAGCTGGTGTAGCCACATTGAAGAGTGATTTCTATGGGTATTTCCTAGAACTCAGGGAAACCATTCTTGGATGTATACCCTGGAGAACTTATCATTCAAGTTCACAAGGAGACATTCAAAGAGGATTATGTAGAGATGCATGTGCCATAGAGCTGGTAGCAAAGAAAATGGACAAGCGAAATAAGTTATATGTAGTCAGTAAAATGCTTTGTAAAGAAACAGAAGGGATCACCTAGACTGCATTAAACACACATAAATCTCAAAATCATAATTTTAAGACCAAAATGTAAGAAACAGAATATTTGTAACAGAGTAACATTTATAAGAATTTTTAAACAATTGTAAAAACATTGCATATTATGGAAGAAATATACATATGTATCTGTGTGGTGGAAGGTAGATTTGAAGAATTTGTATTAAATATGTAAAGCTGGGTAAGCTGAGGGCAAGGAAGGGGAGAGCAATGGCATTGGAGCTGGAGGACTGAGAGAGAAAATAATCATTATTTTAAAATAGGAGTGGGAATGTATTTAGCAATACAGCGCTTGCCCAGCATGCACTAGGCCCTGAGATCAATCCTAGCATGCAGGTAATGTGTGTGCATGCATGTGTGTGCGTGCGCACACACTCACACACACACACACACACACACACGATGTAGGTATAAGGATAGTAGCATGCTATGAGTTAATGATTATGGTTCATTTGATTCTGTGTCTGAAAGAAAACTAATGGGGAAGGGACATACATGAAGATCTTCAGAAAAATTTGAATATGAACTCTCTAGAATGAGCATTTTTATACTCAATCCTCTGCAGACCAATTGTCATGGAGGAGTGGGGACTCTGGGACAGACTTTTGCATCCAGTTTACCTAATGAAAACAGGCCTGTTGATGTTTACCTCCACTCCTATCTGAACCACCCAAGTGCCCTCTGGATTTTTTTTACACCTATTTTCCACAGTGTCCTTCTCTGGTAACAGAGGGTTATGGAAGAAGAAGAGAGTCGCCCAGATCAGGAAACATGAGCTTGAGTCCTAGATCTGCTACTTGCTGTTTGTGTGACTGTGAGCAAGACGTTTAACCTCTTTACATGTTTCCTTGGCTCTCAAAATGTGGATCACACTAGCTAACATTTTGAAAGGGCAGTGCTATAGTGTGGATGTTGAAGTTCCCTCAAAGACCCATGTGTTAAAGGCTGGGTTCCCAGGGTGGTAATTTTGAGAGGTTGTAGAGCCTTTAAAAAGTGAGGCCTAGTGAGAAGGGTTTAGGTCATTGGAGATGTGCCCTCAGAGGGTATTGCAGAACCCCAATCTCTTCTTCTTTGCTCCTTGCTTCTTTACCATGAAGTGAGCAGTTTTCGGCATTACACACTCTCTGCCATTGCCATCTAACACCCCCTGCCAAGAAAACTAGAAGCAATAGTTCTGCTCCATCATTAGATGAGTAGAACCTCTAAAACTATGAACCAAAACAAACCTTTTCTCTTTATGTGTTAATTATCCCAGGTATTTCATTATATTAATGTAAAGCTGACTAACACAGGTGGTTTGGAGAAATTAATTAGATTTTGCCTGAAGAAACATGGCCACGCAGGTCCTCCATCCTCCTTTCCTGAAGAGAATCTTTGTTCATAATTCTAAACATCCCCCAAACAAATGATCACATGTCCCAGGGACTGTTGGCAAGTGAGGATTGCCCATAGCACCTGGGCAGATCTCCCTTAGCTCCATATACCAGGCAAGGGCAGTGTGCAGGAAAATGGCTCATCCACACAGAGAAGTAATCATGCTGCATGGCTTAGCATGCCTGCACCCCGTAAGCAGGGCAAAATGGTGTAAGCAGGTAGCTTCTGGAGAAGTTGCTGAGAAGGTGGCCCATTTAGTTTCATGCAGAAGTCCAACAGTTTCTAAGGTATCCCAAATGACTGAGAATCTTCTTCTCTGTATTTCCCTTGCAGTGGGTGTCACTGGGTTTTCACTCGCCCATCAAAACCCAACTCCTTGGGTCTGGGATTATAGCTCAGTGGTAGAGCACTTGCCTCACATGCGTGAGGCACTGGGTTCGATCCTCAGTACCACATAAAAATAAATAAATAAAAATACTGTGTCCATCTACAACTAAAAAGATATTTTAAAGAAAACAACTTGTGAGGCCTCTTATGTTCTTTCATCTCTGTATTAGTTTTCATGTTGTTGCTGATACAATTGTGAAATACCAGAGGCAGGCTAACTTTATCAAGAAAAAACGTTTGGTTAGCTCACTATTCTAGAGGTTCAAAGTTCAAGATCAGGCAGCCCTATTGATTTGGTCTCTGACTTAATGTCAGGGTTGTCTGTGGGAAGAAGAGATCACATCTTGAAACAGAAAGCCCAAGAACTGTGTGGGTCCCATAATTGCTTATGAAGGCACAATGACCTGACATTCCACTAGACCCCACCTCTGAAAGGTCCTACACCACCTCCCAGTAATCCATTGTGGGAACCAAGCCTCCAACACATGAACCTTTGAGGGATACACTCAAACATCCAAACCACAGCAATCTCCCTCACCCCTGAGTCTAATTAATCGCCAGCCAAATCCTGTTGGTTCTATCACCTGTGAGTCCCTCACAGCCTCACCTGGCCCCATCCCTGGGATGCCTGCCAACCATCACGCCTCAGCATCATTTCTCCAGGAAGGCCGTGACCATGTTCTGTTTGCCCTTTCCTTCCTGCCTGCTGTGCAGAAACCCTCCAGCCCACCCTCCAGTTCACTGCTGGAAGGTACTTACTGGAACAGTATAATCATGCCCCTACTCCAAATTCATCAAAAACCACTCTAGGCAAGCTCCTTTCACTCCTTTCCTCTTGCTCTATCCAAGTTCCTCTTCATGGAAATTGCCAAGTCCTTTAGCTCCTGCTCCTCTCAGCATGGCGGGCGCTCCCTCCAGTCTTTCCATGGCTGGTCCTCGTCATGCTTTGGGACTCAGCTCAGCTGTCCTCTCTGCAGAGTAGTCTTTTTCCACAACCTTCTCTACAGCCTCCTCACTAGAACACTGATTGTGATAGATGCCCCAGCTTGTGGCCTTTATAGCACTTAGGACAACCACAGGTAGCCTGGTGGCTTATTCAGTTACTTGTTGATGGAACTTTCTCCCTCCAATACCAGCAGCATATCTGAAACATTGAAATCCTCGTAATAGGTTGGGTAGTGTCCTGTTTACCCTCAAAAATTTATTTCCACTCAGAACTTAGAATGTGACCTTATTTGGAAATAGGATATAAATTGTCACAGATGTAATTATGGTAAGAATCCAGATGAAATCATACCAGATTAGTGTGGGTCCTAAATCCAGTGAGAATGTCTTGAGAAGAGACAGAAAAGGGCACACAAAGACAAACAGAAAAGGTCACGTGAAGGCAGAGGTTGGAGCTCTACTGCCACTTGCCAAGGAATGTCTGAGGTCACCAGAAGCTGAGACGCAGGGAAGGATTCTTCCCCCAACCTTCAGAGGGAACACCACCCTGCTGACACCTTGAGTTCAAACTCTTGCCTCGAGAAAGTAGAGAATAAATTTCCTGTTGTAAGTGACCAAATATGTGAGGATTTGTTAAGACAATCCTAGGAAACTAATACAGACCTCAGTAAATATTTGCAGACTGGATAAGTAAGACTGAATAAGACTGGATATTTACGCCTACAGGATAAATATGGAAAACCCAAAGCACAGTGGACAGAATCATCTGGAAATTAACTGCTGCCTCCCTGAGGTCTTACCTGCCAAGCTCAACTCCCTATGTCTCCCAAGCATGGCTCACCCTCTCATTTTTACCTTTACACATACACTTTGTCTGGAATACTTTTCCTCTCCTTGGCCCTGGTGTGCAAGGGTGGTCCCACCTGGGTCTCCGTGCACCAGGACTCAGGGGAAATAACCCAGTGTTCCAGGATATGGGAAGAAATAGGCCTTGGGCTGGGGATGTAAGCACAGTGGTAGAGCACTTGCTTAGAATGTGCAAGGCCCTAGGTTTGATTCCCCATACTGAAAAGAAAGAAAAGAGGGAGAGGAAGAAGAAGGTGGAGGAGGAGAAAAGGAGGAGCCTGGAAGAAGGCCTGGGTGCTGAAGAGCCCACAGGGGAGGGCTGTCAGCCCCTGCTCTTCTGCCTTTTCTAGGGGAAGTCTGAGAAAGCAGCCCCATCAGTGGAGGACTGCCCAGGTCAGCTGGGTACCTGCTGTTTACAAAGGTTGTCTGGGGAAAGCTGCAGACCCCCTGCAGGTGGTGGGGAATGAGGAGATTGAGGAAGCCTCCCTCCCATGGAAAGCTGAGCTGGGGTGCAGCCCTTCCTGCTGGGAAAAGGGTTGGGGTGAGTCCCCATCTGACTCTGCCCACGTGACAGGAACTTCCAGCTCACTCCAGTACAGCTGCTCCTGCGATCTCAGTCCTCAGGTGAAGTTCTCTGATCTGCAGGTATCAGCCCAGCCCAGCCTCTCAGGGGTCTCTCCCTGACTCCCCAGGTACCCTGGAGGCTCCTCCCCCAGGCACCCTGCAGATACCTCAGGTGTAGTGTCCTGGCCTCTCTCCCCAATCTTCTCTCTCCATTAGATGACAAGTCCCAAGGACTGCCGTTCATCTTAGTACCCTGACACACTGCTGGTACTTTGCAGGCACTTGATAAATGTCGGACACATGAATATGCAGAAGGTCCCAGTTGATCTGAGCCATCTTCCACTGACGGGGCTCACCCTACCAAAAGGCAGAAAAACAGGAGCCAAAAGCCCTTTGCCTGTGGGCCTTGAATACTCAGGCCCTCTCAAGCCTCTCTGCGGGACAGTCAGGGACACATCCATGCCTTTTCTCAAAATAGAAAAGTCAGAAGAAAGGAAAAGAATCCCTCAGGTATTTTTGTTTATCTGTATTTCCTCAGCCTGTCTGAGTTAAATCCAGCAAGCCTTTGTATTCATTTTCTAATACTCCTGGAACAAATTATCACAAGTTGTACAGCTTGAAACAACATAAATTTTTCGTACAGTTTCATAGATTCGAAGTTCTTCACAGATCTCACAGGGCTAAAATCAAGCCAGGCTGTTTACTTCTGAAGGTTCAGAAAGAGCCTGTTTTCTGGCCTTGCCTAGCTACCTACAGGCCATCTGTGCTCCCTGGCTCGGGGACCTTTTTCATCCTCAAAGCCAGCTAGAACCACTTAACGTTTTTCTCCCATTGCATCACTCTGACATTGACTCTCCTGTTCCCCCCTCACTACCTCTCTCAAAGACCTGTGACTACAGTGAATCTACCCAGATCATCCGGGATAAACTCCCTATTTCAAGGTTAGTGATTAACACCTTAATCACATCTGCCACCTTAATTCTTTGTGATGTGAGGTAACATGTTCGTAGGTTCTGGGGATTAGGATACAGGCTTCTTTGGGAGGCCATTCATTATTCTGCTCCCCATGTCCTAGAAACCAGACTAAGTGGTAATGTTAACTCAGGCGATATTGCTGATGGTAAAATTGTCCTTCACTGGTAAATGACATTTTGACTGGGAGGAACTATGAATTGATTATACACACCTGATATGGACATCATACTTTGGGCTAAGGAAGGATCCATTTCATTGCCTTTTTCAGTTTGTAGAGGCTACCAATATTTGTTGGCTCCTGGTCCCCCTTCTTACCTCTTCAAAGCCTATAGCATTACATCTTTCTATCCCCTCCTGCCATCAAGACTCTGGCCACAGCCAGGGAAGGACCATTATTCTGCCCTACCATGGCTTCCAACATATCATGCGATTTCCAGGGTTCAGATATGGAGAAGCCAGACCATAGGTCTGCTCACACTGTTGACCTCTGAGAAGACTTGGGCTGGGGTTATGGCGCAGTGGTAGCGTGCTCGCCTAGCCCGCGGGAGGCACTGGGTTCGATCCTCAGCACCACATAAAAATAAAATGAAGATATTGTGTCCACCTACAACTAAAAAATAAATATTAAAAAAAAAAGAGCAGGACCCCCCACACACACACACAAAAGAGTAATATAATGAAAAGATTCAATTCACATGAAAATAAAGTAATAATGACAAGATCAGATCTCCCCTCAGCTCTCCAGTCTCTCCCTGGTGTTTGTGGCTGCTGGACTCCTACAAACTCTGACCATCCTCTGTGCTCCAAATTCTCTATCTAGAACACCAATTTCACATTTGGACATTCAGTGTAAGGGGGAAGTTTGGATAGGAGGTGCCCTCCAGAAGCTCCTGTGTTACTTTAGGGATATTCAGAGATGAAATGATTGGATTATGGGAGCCATGACCTCATCAGTACATCCTACTTTGAATGGACTGGGTAGTAACTATAGGCGGATGGGGCATGGCTAGAGAAAGGGGTGTGCCCTGGAAAGGTGCGTCTTCCCCTCTCTCTCTGCTTCCTGGCTGCCTTGTCCTGAGCTGCCTCCCTCTGCCATGCTCCTCAGCCATGGTACTCTGCCTCACCTTGGGCCCAGAGCAATGGAGTCGGTCACCCATGGAATGAAACTTTTGAAACCAGGAGCTCAAATAAACTTTTCCTCCTCCAAGTCATTCTTACCAGGTATTTTAGTCACAGTGATGAAAAGCTGACTAACAGTGTCTCCCATAATTCTACAGGCAATCCTACCCACGAGGCTCCCTCTGACCTACCATTTGGCTTCCTACATTAAAAAACTGTTCCACAGCCCTGGAGAAGCTGCCTTCAACTCCTCCAAGCCTCATTGGTTCCCTCACCTTCACCTATCCCATCTACCGGAGGTTCCATGGTTACATGGCCCTCACTTGTATCTTGAGTCTGTTCTCTGATGACTTGTTTGATGTTTGACCCTTTCTTCCTGGGCCTAAACACCCACTCAATTTTGCCCGCTTTTCCATATGTTCCTACACGACTAACACACTGGGCCTCGCTCCTCCCCTTTCCTTATAATCTTCCCATCACTTGTCCAGGTGGTCATTGCTCCTAATGGCCATACACCAAGTTGCATCTTCATCAAGCATTTGTGTGGGTATGTGTGATGCTGGGGATTGAACCCAAGGCCTCATGCATACTAAGCAAGTGCTCTACCCTGGGCCATATTACCAGCCCCCAAAGAGTGTTTTCAAGTGCATGATCATAGCCAGGCTCTGTGCAGAGGAGTAAAGTAGCAATAAGTCCAACATCGAGCTTCCAGTCCAGTGGAGGGATGGATGTTAAACCAACATAGTAAACAGGGTTACGAACAGTGGTATGTCACATGAGGCAATCACAGGATGCCATGAGAAAAGGTAAGAAGGGGTCCCTTTGAGACAGTGGGTGGAGGGGAATGAGAATATGTTTCTGAGGATAAAACGTTGAAACTGAGACAGAAGGTTACAAACATATTGTTTGGGGAAACAGAAAAGCAAAATGGAAAAACCAGATGTGCTTCATTAAGAGAGTGGTCAGAACCAGTGGTCAGATCAGTGTGGTCAGAACCGCCTGGGTAAGAACAGAGAGAGAAAGACAGGAGCCCATGGAAGGCCAGGCCAGATCCTGCAGGTCTTTGGATTCCATTCCAATTGTAAGAAAGCCATTGAAGAATGTTAGGGTGATGGAGGGAGAAGTATGTCTTATCTCTAGTTTACCAAGATCAGCAGGAGGCTACTGAAGGGACAGGGATGCATGGAGGCAGTAGTGACAGCGAGCTCCCTTCTTTTAACCCCACAATGATGGGAGATCTCTATGTGACTGCATTTGTGAGTTCTGTGTCTTCATCTGTCTTTATTTTGCTTTGTGATCATGTTTAAAATCATTCAGTTTCTTCACAAGTTTGCAAGGAAAAAAAAAAAAAAACAGAGACAGAAGTATTAGCCTGCTCTCTGTTGATGGTCTGAACAGCTGCCAAACCACCCTGGGGTGCAATACAGATTCTGCACAGGATGGGAACAGGTGTGACCATCTTTCCTTACCTAGCAGAGAGCAATTTCAGTGAGTCGGCACCAGCCTGTCTAATTGGCGGGGACCTGGTCGGCGTCTTCTGCTGAACGGACAGCAGGCCAAAGGGCCAAACAGAGGCAGTAGGAGGGGAGCTCAGCCCAGCAGCAAGGCGCTCAGCCAGCCAACGCTTGCTAATGCCTCACAACTAACTCTGTCTTTTGTACAAGGAGGGTTGCTCCTTGAACTCCATGGAATCATGTTCAGGGTTCAGAAATACCTTCTTCACTTTGGGGGTGTGTGTGTGTGTGTGTGTGTGTGTGTGTGTGTGTACGTGCACTCTGGTCAAAAAACAAAAACAAAAAATTCCCAGGATTTACTGACCTCATGGCCCCTTCAACAAAGAGATCAATGGGCATCTCTTCAGCCTTGGGCTGTGGCCAGCAGGGGCCTCAGCTCTCCCCGTCCTCCTGTCATGCATCATCACTGTCTTGCATCTTACCAACTCCTCTGAGTGCAGCAACCAACCTCTCCACAAATCCAGGGCTGCAAACTAGACGTGCCCATACATCAGGACATGTATACAATATTGTTGGGGAATGACTGCTAGACAGAGGCTCTTGTTGGCTCCATACTGTCCACCCTTGTGTGTCCATCCTTAATGACCATCTGATGGTTCTTAGTCATGGTGACATGTTAGAACTTCCTGGAATTCCTTTATTTATTTATTTATTTTTGGCCGTGCTGAGGATCAAACCCACAGTCACATGCATGCTTGGCCAGTGCTGTACTACTCCACTGAACTATGCTCCAAGCCCCTAGAATTCTTTTAAATTATCCATGCTTTAAATACGGTATATCCACAGAAGGGAATAATATTTGGCCATGAAGAGGAACAAAGTACTAACATATGCTATACAACATGGATGAACCCTGAAACCTTATGCTAAGTAAAAGAAGCCAGTCTCAGAGAACTGTGTGTTCTCTGATTTCATTTATATAAAATGTTGAAAATAGGCAAACCTGGAGAGATGGAAAATAGAACAGTGATTGTCTAGGGCTGGGTAGAGGATAAAATAGGGAGTGACTGCCAATGAGTACATGAGTTTATTTTTCAGGTAATGAAATGTTCTAAAACTAGATAGAAAGAGCCTAAAACCTATTGAACTGTGTATTTTCAAAGGAGGTTTTTGATGGCATGTAAAGTATAGCTCAGTAAAGTTGTTAAAATTTATCCTTGCCTCTGCCCCACCCCATTCCAATTAAATCAGAATGTCTGGGGTGTGGATCTCAGGCATCGGTGGGTTTTAAAAGCTACTTGGGTTATTCGAATCCATAACCATGGCTGAGAACCACTGGTCTGGCTTTACCCTCTCTTAGGCAGGTGAGGACGCCAGCGTTTGGCAAGTTGCAATGATTCTCAGTGTCACTTAGCAGAGTCGGGATCTTCAGCCTTTCTTGGTACTCGGTCCCCTGCTTGAATCCAGAACTCCTCAGACGGTTGTCCGCCTGACACCCTCAACTATGCTCTCAAACTTCCCTGACCCCCATGAGTCTCTGGAATCCTTCTTTCTCCAAAATATCCCAGTTGCTTTGCTTGTGGATATTTCTTTTCCGAACCCACTGTTACCTCCTCAGCACATCCATGGACTCTGGGTCGCTTCTCTAGCTGCTGTTCACGCTTTATATCTGCTACTTCTTCCACAGGCTGGCTTGTTGCTCTTGGTTGTCCCGTTTCCTTCCAGTCAATTTCTTATCCATTATGGATTTGCATGTACAAGTGCCTGCATTTACATTTAACACACAGAATCAGTTCTGTCTTCAGCTCAAAGGTTCTATCCATTCCATCTTTACAGTCGGAGAGAAGAAGCCATTCATCACAGGAGGCGGAACCCCTTAGGGAAGCCAGTGTAATTGGCTGTTCATAATTCCCTTTTTGAGTTAGATGGCTGTTTAAACTGTGAGGGATTTTTTTTTCCCCCAGCACGGGGAATGAAACCTAGGGCCTTGTGCATGCTAGGTAAGGGCTCCACCATAGAGCTACCCCCGCAGCCCTGTGAGCAATCTTGACTACTATTTAACATCCAGGCTAAGAATATAAAAAGCTTACATCTGATGTCATTGTTAGGAATAACTTCTGTCAAGAAACCAGAAACACATTGCATGCAAGGCTTTATCAGATCATTTAGGAGGAAAAATTAAAAGGCAAAATTGAGTGCTTTCAAAAAGAGGGCTTAAATATTTTTTTAAATATTTTGTAGTTGTAGATGAACAGAATACCTTTATTTTATTTATTTATTTTTATGTGGTGCTGAGGATCGAACCCAGTGCCTCCCACATGATAGGCAAGCGCTCTATCACTGAGCCACAACCCCAGCCCGAGGGCTTAAATATTTTTAATGAACATTTTTGTACATATTTTGTCAGTACAAGGGTTTGTGTTTCCTAGGCACTAAGACTCTTGTAATACTTTTTCGTCTGGAGAAACTAAAGAGACAGGTTTTATTTATTTCCATTTATATTCTTTCTCTCCTTTTAGACTTTAAACTTTTAAAGGTCAAGGGTTTTTCTTATTAATCTTTGTATCTGCCTCCTCCTCACTTTCCCCACTGGAGTCCAGCACAGTGAGATTCAACAAATGTACAAATTGAATGAAGCTTGCGGCCATGAATCTCAGATGGAGACAAGGGAGTAGGAGATGAAGCTAGAAATAGCATCATCAATATATTCAGTAGTATATAACAAGCTACATCACTCAGCAAATATGTATTGACCTCCTCCTATGTGCATCACACTCACACATTTTGTGTTATTTAATCTTACAACCATGAGGAATAGAGGGCATTATCCCCCTTTGAGTCCATTTTCTGTTTCTATAAGAAAATAACTGAGGCTGAGCAATTTATAAAGAAAATAAGTTGGTTTGGTTTGGTTTGGTTTGGTTTGGTTTGGTTTGAGGTGCTAGGGATGGAACCCAGGGCCTCATGCATGCTAGGCAGGTGCTCTACCATGCAGCTACATGTCCAGCCCCAGAAAATAACAGGTTCTGGTCTCGTGTTGTGTTATCACATGGTGGCAGAAAAGCAGAGGGGCATGTGGGTACATGCAGAGGAAAGGAAACACAAGAGGCAGGCTTGCTTTTTAAAAAGCTCCTCACAGTAACTAGCCCAGTTCCCTGAGAACTGCACTGATCCCTCTTATTGACCTAATCACTTTATAAAGGTCCCACCACTTCAACCCTGTTACACTGGAAACCAAATCTCAGTGAGTTTTGGGGGAGGACAAGCATCTTAAACCATAACACTCCTCTATAGGTAAAGAAGCCAAGATCATGAAGACATGTGACTTACTCACAATCACATAGCTGGTAAGACATGGAGCTAGGAGTGAATGCCCCTGATTACTAATGTACTTTGTCTTTTTTTTTTTTTTTTGGTACCAGGGATTGAACTCAGAGGCACTGGACCACTGAGCAACATCCTCAGCCCTATTTTGTGTTTTATGTAGAGACAGGGTCTCACTGAGTTGTTTAGTGCCTCGCCATTGCTGAGGCTGGCTTTGAACTCGTGATTCTCCTGTCTCAGCCTCCCTAAGTGCTGGGATTACAGGCTTGCGCCACTGTGCCCAGCTCAACGTACTTTGTCTTCACATTTTACCATGCAGTTTCCCAAAAGAAACAAAGAAAGTTTGAGGCTGGAAGTAGGGAACAGTCTGTCCACCTTGGACCAAATATTGGAACATCACTTACAGAAACTGATGGCCAATAAGGCTACAAGAGTTGCTTTGAATCAGTCGAAGAACTGAAGCTCTGTCTTTGGATTTAAAAGTGAGTCAGTTCCAATTCCTAAACGCTTGGGCTTTTGATGACTGAAGAAGGTATAGACCCTACCCAACAGATTGTCCTGGAATGAAGAAAGAGTTTCTGACAAAATATATTTTAAGGCATTAGTAGAAAAAATAAATTAAAACTGAGCAGGGTGACATGTACCTATAGTCCCAGCTACTCAGGATGCTGAGGCAAGAGAATTGCTTGAGCTCAGCTTGAGTTAGAGACCAGCCTTGGCATCATAGACCCCCTGTCTCTTTAAAAAATTAATAATTGGTTCAAATAATAATATTAAAATTATTTTCTAATCATAAGATTGCAAATATCCAGGGAAAGCCGATTTATAATATGGAGCTCCTTGAATTATTTCAGTAACAAAAGATCCCAATTACTGAAGCAGTTTACAGAAAAGTATAAGGCTACTGTCTCTCTAGCATGTAGGTGGAATCCCAGCTACTATCCCATCCCATTTCTTTCGCTCTTCCTCTGATACCCTTAATGGGAGACTGACTTTGCAAAATCCTCTCCAAATGTTTGTGGGATCAGTGGTAGTTTGTTGTATATGTTCATAAAGAGCCTGCTCATAGTTATCAAGAATACAAACAACAAGAAGTATTGGCGAGGATGTGGAGAAAAAGGGACACATTGCTGCTGGGACTGCAAATTGGTGCAACCATTCTGGAAAGTGGTATGGAGAGCCCTTAGAAAACTTGGATTGGAACCACCATTTGACCCAGCTATCCCACTCCTCGGTCTATACCCAAAGGACTTAAAAACAGCATACTACAGTGACACAGACACTTCAATGTTTATAGCAGCTCAATTCACAATAGCTAAACTGTGGAAGCAACCTAGATGCCCTTCAATAGATGAATGGATAAAGAAACTGTGGTATATATACACAATGGAAGATTACTCAACATTAAAAGAGAATAAAATTATAGCATTTGCAGGTAAATGGATGGAATTGGAGAACATTATGCTTAGTGAAGTAAGCCAATCCCAAAAAACCAAAGGCCAAATGTTCTCTCTGATAAGTGGATGCTGATCCATAATGTGGGAGGGGACATGGGAAGAATGGAGAAACTTTAGTCAAAGGGGAGAGGAGGGAGGCAATGGGACATGGGGCAGGAAAGATGGTGGAATGCAATGGACAGCAATGCCCTAGGTTCATGTATGACTACACATACAGTGTAACTATATATTGTGTACAACCAGAGAAATGAAAAGTTGTGCTCCATTTGTGTACAATGAATCAAAATACATTCTGCTGTCATGTAAACCTAATTAGAATAAAAATATATATTAAAATAGAAAAAAAAAAAAAAGAGCCTGCTCATATTCTTTGTCCCTGGTCCCCTTTATTGTCTTGTCTATGAAGTCATTTGAGGGTTGCTATGTGCCACTGTCACAGATGTGTAGCAGCCTGGATCAAGCTGTGTTTCATGAAGAGGTAGAGGAGAAAGTGCCTCTCCCTGCCTCTTTCTTGTTGAATTTTATTCCCTGTGGAGTGAGTACCAAATTACAAGTCCCAGGTTTTGTATAAAAAGCAGGCCTGCTGTTCTCAGATGCAGTGCCTCTGTAAAGACACACGTCCATGAGGCTAGTGTTGAGGGACGTACCAGAGATGAACGCCAGAGGTTCCTCCTCATCCTCATTGCTTTTGTTCAGTTCTTTTCCTCAGAACTTAAACAACCTCCTCTCTTTCTGTCAATCAAAAGATCCCAGGCCTCTCTTCCCACGATTCTATTAACTCAGAAAGACTGGATCTCAGTTTTGATCTCAGGAAGAGACCTTTAATAGTTTGGCTTTATCCACCACACAACAGGAAACCTTTGAAGGTAGGCAATAGTTACTCAAATAAATGGAGTGGGAGGGAAATTTCTTGATTCTATCCCTGAGCAGTTTGTTTGGGAAAATGGTACACTGGTGCCACCTAGAGGCAGTTAGTCTCAATTACAGAAGCAGAGATCTGAGGACCCTCTGAAACCAATTCTGCAGAACAAAAAGGCATTGAGTGATGACTTAATGCTACCAAAAAAGTGGTTTGTTATTTGAACTAAGCCAAAAAGGGACAACGGTTCAGGGAGGTGGCTATGCGGGAGACTCAGACTGCCTGTGTCTCCAAGCTCTCCCTCAGGAGATGCTGATTTATAAAGAGGTTCTTAAATCACCTCAGTAATAAAACCTCCTAAGTTGGGCTGGAGAAACATCCTGTCCTCCAACCCAGCCATTGAAATTTGTCCTACAATGGATTTTCAAATCAGCACCTTTGCAAAAATTCAAGGTTGCCATTTCTCATAGGAAGGAGGAAGACTAGTTTTTGCTTCTGGTGACAATTACTCCAGAAAGGAAAAACACCCTGCATATAGACCATAAAGAGGTTGTCACGGGTGAGGATGATAGTCAAAGCCTGATGTGTTCACCTGTGCAGGTTTTGACAGCAGTTTTCCCCCCTAATGACCCATGGTTTACAACACAACCAAGGAATTAACAAATAGGAAAAACAACTAGAAATTGAAATGAAACTTAGGACTAGAACTAAATCTTTGAATCCCAGATTCTTTCTGCCAGCATCCACTTAGTGACATACTTTAAGTACTTCATTCTTGCAATATTATGTCATTTGTTTCTCTCTTCTTCCAAACATGAGGTAAACTATTTTTCCTTTTCAACTTTCTCTAGGTCAATAAGCCATAGGAAGACTAGTGTGGCTAAATCTACCTCTTTCCCAATAGCCAACCTTTTTTCTTAAGGAAGTTTTTCAGTGTAGACAAGCAAAGTCATTTGTGAGTCCAGCAAATCTGCACTGGATTTTTGCCAGGAGGTTTACATTGTTAGGTGCATTAAAGGTAATGAAATAGATGTTTGAAGAACAGTTTGCTCAAGGACACAAACTGGAAAGCAAAAGAACTAGGATTTAAAATTCTACTGTCGCCTGATTCCAGATTCACTTTGCTTCCTAGAGCACCTAGTAAATTTGCTCCATTTTAGTCTAGGGAGAAGAAATTCCAAGGGTTAGAAAAGACAGGGAGAGCCCTGAGGATAAAAGGAAACTGAGCTGGGTCCCGAGCCTGCAGGGAAAGACCAGGCTGCAGATAAGGCAGGAGATTGATGCTGGGAAAAGGAATATCTGGCTTTGGAAGGGATGTGGCCACTTACAAGTCATATTTAATACAGAAAAGACTATGTGGAGGTATATGGAGCAGACAATCATCTACAAACAAGGGAAAGAGATCACCGAAGAACTCAGACTTTTAGCCCCCAGAATTGTGATAAGATAAATTTGTTCAGGCCAAAAAGAAATCAGATTTGGGGGAGGAGTAGGGATTTAACCCAAGACCTCATACATGTTAAATATATGTTCTACCACTGAGCCATATCCCCAGCCCAAAAGTCAGATTTAAGGTGGGAAAAGAGGTTACTCTAAGATTAAATGGTTAGAAGAAGGCACTGGGAAAGAACCATCCCTCCAGGACTTGCAGAAAAGCCAATCTCAGGGCCTTATCTCGCTACTGTGATCTTTGACCTCCACAACATCCATCTCTCTTGCTAATTTTTTTCTTCCCGTAGCAGTCCACTTCTATTTGTCTTTACTTAATTGTGGATATCCTTGTGGAACTGGGGAAGAGGGTAGTATTTGTGCCTTTTTCTTCTGACTGAACATCTTATAGTGCCTTTTACTTTCTCCTACCACTAAGGGCAAAGTGTGTGCAGTCAAATCCAAGTTCACATCCTGCAATCAGCTTTCTACAGACTCGAGCCACTTCACACTCTCTTTTCCATGTTTTTTTCTTTTAAGCTGCTTTTGAGCTTTGTCTTCTCTTCCATTCCCTTCTTAGGAGTGTCAGTGCATCTAGGGGCAGAGCTGTGTGGAGGTGGTGGTAGAAGTGTCCCTATGGAGACAGTGATGAGCGTGAAGATTGGTTACAAGGGACCAATAGGTAAATTGAGCAAGTAAGTAAACATAAAGAGGATAATATGAACAATAGGAACAAGGCTGGAGAAGTGACTAAAAGAGAAAAGGGGAAATGGAAACAACCTTGAGGTACTGAATCATATTTGTAAATATATTATGAACTTATTTTAAAATAGGTAGATGGACAGACAGAAAGAGACAGATAGATGTGGAGGTATATGATACATATACTCCTGTAGATACATAGGAGGCCCCTGTTTTGGTCTGGGTTCCTGCACTGGGCCTCAGCAGACCCCACTAAAAATCACAATGGAGTTATTTGTGCTACAGTTCAATACCACCAAACCAAAAGTAAGTTGTTATCTGACCTGAGAAACCAAGGAAGGGAGATAACTGCCAAGTTACTTAAACAGGAGTTTTTGACTAGCATGATAATTCTTTAGAAAGAGTAACCTAATGTTAACCAATTGGTTATTTTTTCTATTGTTCTGTCTCCCTGCCCCTGCCTTACAAGGAAAGTAACTTTGAAATGACCAACCCAGTTTTTGTTCTTTGTGTTTCTTTTCCAGCCCTTCTCTGTTTATAAAACCAAATTCTTTCTGCTCAGCCTATCAGAGAACTTTTTCTATTTTATGGAATGAGGTGTTGCCTGGCCGTAGAACCACAAAATGAAGCCAATTAAGATCTTAAACTAAATTGTGGTCATTTTGTTCTTTAACAAGACATGCAAATAAATTCCAGCTCGATCAACTGAGTAAGACTGGAAGCAATAAAGTGCCAGTAGAGAACATCTAATCTTGGTTTTTAAGTACCATTCACTGATGAAAGAAACCAGCAAATGGCTAGCAACAGGAGTGGAACAAGAACAAGGTGAGCCTGGAAAATCTTCTTGCACCAGAAAATAAGAAGATGCTTAAAGAATGATGGAGATATGTCAAAAGAACATAGAGGTCACCTTGAAGGATTTAGGTTGTCACTGGCTGAATCTGGGAGTCTAAACAGCAAAATAAACATGGTTGTTTATTTTATTTGTTTATAGATTTCAACCTACTAAATAAAATCAAAATCTATATTGCTAGGTTCATGAATGAATAAGTAAATAAATTGAGAAGAGAGTGAAAGGTCTTTCTTATAGTCAAATACCAGTAATAAATGTGGAAAGAATAATGGAAAAAGAAAACTACCATATCACACTACTCTGGTAATGATTTTTCAGATAGGGATCATCAGTGAATATTAAGACTAATGGTCAGAAGATGATAAGGAACAAGATCTAGACATTGTTTCAGAAAATCTTCCTGCAAAATGTGTATTTGTTACAAAGAGAAGAATGGTGACTCATTGGAGGAAAAATCTGGAAGACACCAACATGACCAAGCAATCAAGGTTAACATCACCAGTGGTGAGAGGAAGACATTGTGTGCCAGAGCGTGCAGAGACCAACATCTTATCTGTAGTGTTCTTGTCAAGAATGCATGGCAAGATCTGATTGAAAGGAGCTATCAAATGAAACCAGGTCTAGGGACATCCTACAGAAGAAAAGGCTTTTAGTCTTTGAAAGTCAAGAATGTGAAAGACAGGGCAAGACTGAGAAATTAACCCATACTGAAGGAGATTGACAATGTGCTCCAGGATTGGATATTAGACCAGAAAAGAAAGAGGAACATAGTTGCTGAGCTAGCCAAATTTAAAATGGGGTCTGTGAGTCAGATGGTTGTGCTTTGTTGATGTTGATTTCCTCTTGGGTGAACTTGTATTAGTTTTAGCATGGCCATAACAAATTACTACAAACTGCATGGCTGAAAAACAACAACAACACATTCTTTCACAGTTCTGGAGGCTGGAAGTCCAAAACCAAGGTGTCAGTCAGTGAGGCTGAGTCCTGGAGACTCTGATGGAGGAATATCCCATGTCTCTCTCCTAGCTTCTGATGGTTATGAAATCCCTGGCATGCCTAGTTTGTGGCAACATGACCCCAATCTATTTCTCTGTCTCTGTCACTTTTTGTCCTTTCCTCCTCTTCTAAGGACAATAGTCTATTGGATTCAAGACCCACTCTAAACCCAGGTTGATCTTAACCAAAGATCCTTAATTACACCTAAAAAGGCACTATTTTGAAATAAGGTCACATATGAGGTTCCAGGTGAACGTGAATTTTAGGGGGACACTAATCAACTTATTATAGGGGTGTATCCCAAAAACACACACTGGAGAGTTTAGAGTCAATGGGCCATTATGATTGCAGCCTGTTCTCAAATGGGAAAATGATAATGGAGGATGCAAGAGCTCTTTGTGTATGGTTCTTGCAACTTCTCTATATACTTAAAATTATTTCAAAATAAATCATTTAATTATTTTTATACTGCTTTTAAAATTCTTTGTAGATTTTAATGGAAGAAGTAGGATAGAATAAGACAAGATTTCAGATGTTTGGGCTTCTGTGGGTTTTGCCACTCTTCCTAATCTTCTCCAAAGGTCACAGCAGATTTGGGGCAGCCTTCCCCTACAGAATCCGACGGAAGGAAAGAACTGCCACTCCTCCTATCTTAATGCCTTGTCTTTCCTCTTTGTTCAGTGTTCTTTAGGACCTTTAAATGTATTTAGAATTCAGTCATGAGCATGAGAGATTTTGTTCGAGACCACTATAGATGTTAAACTACAGGGGTTTGTGTGCTACCCAGAGGCCAAGAGCTGTACTCACAGGGCCAGGGCTATCAGCTCTGGGGAATTCAGCATCCAGGCATCATTCTCAGGAGCATCCATCACTATATGGATGTCATTCCTTCAAATTTTTTCTTTCAAATGCCATATTTGTTTGTTTGTTTGTTTGTTTATTATGTGCACATGCAGGCACACAGGCATGTTCAGGATTGAACCCAGGGCCTCACAAAAGCTATGTAAGTGCTCCACCACTGAGATACACCTCCAGCTCTATTTTATGTTTTTTATTGCCTTTCAGACTTAGTTGGTTATTTTATTTTATAAAGTTCACTCTGTTCTTGATTGTTCATATGTTTGACCTTTACCTTTCACCTTTCCAACTCCCATGGTCCCTTTATTAACTTGCCCTCATTTCCTTTCTTTCCTTTTTATTCCTTCTCTCATACAATGCTTGGTTTTGACAGCAACTATAAAGAGTAGTCCCGAGGGTGTTAGGAGTTCAGAGCTGTTGACACAGAAGGGCTTTTCTTCTCTGGCTGTCTCTGAAGCTACCAGTCTGGCTCCCACGGTGTCTCCCCAGCATATTGAACACTGCCCTCCCAATCCTCACCCTGCATTTGGAGACTTTATGTGTTCCAGGTCCATAATTCTCTCTGATATATTGTTTATATCTCATATCACCCTATCCTTTGTGTTTTGAGATTGATGGTCTTCAATATCTAACCAAATTTTGTTGAGCAAACCATGCCAGTGACACATCATATGTCATGAGCCAGAGCATCTGGTCAGGGAGGTCACAACAGCTGAGCCTGGGCTTGGTTGGCTTGTTGAGCCCTGGGCCATGGATGAGAATTCTTACATAGTCATGGTCACCAGGCCTATGAAGAAGACTTGATTTCCTATTGGCTTCTAATCTTTACTTAGAACACCACCTCCCTTCAGGGCAGGTTATATTGGAATGGTGTGGTACCCAGAGGCCAAGAGCTGTACTCACAGGCTCCTTTTCCTGCTTATGATAATCCTAGAAAAACTAGACAATACAGAGATGATTCATATATTATTAACAGAACAATTGTTTCTCTGTAGGGTGAACCTCTATTGTTAAGATTCATTCTATACATCCCAGAAGTACTTGGAAGATCTTAGCTAGAGAAGAATGTGAGGCACATTTTCTCTGCAGATATGGTCCCTTTTTAAAATTCCCTATTCCTAAACCTCTTCTCCAACTCCCTGATTCTCCCTCTGCCAATCATCCTCTGGCCCAAAGCCACGGGATGTCACTAACCCCTGCCATTTTTCCCTGGACATTGGTTTTGCTTTACTAAGGTATTAGCTGATAAGAAGGCCAAAGGAGAAATATCAAAGACTTCTTTTCTTCCTTCTTAATGACACTAGATCTTCCTTCAAAGGCCAAGAACCAATGTAAGGATGTATGTCCCTTGCAATTATATATTCAAGTTGTGGCAAAACAGCCATCAGACGGGTCACTAGGCTCAGTGGAATCAATGTGAGGCAGGCTAGGGCCAGAATTCCTTTCACTACCTGGATTCCAAATGCCCCATTCCAACTGAGTTGCTTCATGAATCTGAGGATGATCAACATTATTATTCAAGAAAATAACCACAAAGATTATTAAAGATAGACTGGAACAATCATTACTACACACAAGTGTGATATTCCAGGGCTTTTCCTCATGAGGATGCAGCCTCTTCTTTAATCAATGGATTCTGGGTCTAAAAAAAACTTAGGTACAAAAATTGGAGAAGGGATAGCAACCTTTTATTATGGTAGCTTCCCTCCTGCACCCTTTAATTTCAGGTTGTAAAAATTAAGCTATCCCTCCAGATCCAGGGAGGAGGGGAAAGAAAGGGGAATAATGAGGAATGATATTATCCAAAATATATTGTGTGCATGTAACAACAAATCCCACCTTTCTGTACAATTATAATGCCCCAATTAAAAATAAGGAAAAAATTAGCTATGCCTGTGTTTGATGCCCATCTACAGGACTTTAAGAACACTATGTTCTCTTTATCATCTCCATAGTTCTGCATAAGCACAATACTACATAGGCTCAGTCACATCATAATCACTGTGCCACCTTATTTCTGGAATGTAGGTGTAGCCACCTGTCTCTGTTATTTTAGAATCCTATCATCCTTCTGTCCTCAAGAATTCCCAATCTATAATGGCATCTGTATTAATCAGGGTTCTCCAGAGCATATGCAATTTTAAGAGCAGATTTATTAGATTGGCTTACAGGATCAGAAGGTGGGTAGTCTCACAGTGGTTGTCTGTAGGCTACAGTGCAGGGTCTGCAGGCTATAATGCTGAGTAAACCACTATCTGCTCAGTTTGAGAAGCTAGAAGCCTCTGCGTAAGTAGGACCAATGATCCAGAACCAGTCCAAGACTGAAGGCCTGAAATCTCCCTGGAGAGTCACTGGTTCAAGTCTGTGCCCAAAGGCTGAAGAAACTGGAATTGATGTCTATGGGCAATAGCAGCAGCACAAAACTACACTTTCAATTAATCACATGCTGGAGAGTCTCTCTACTTTCTCTGCTTTTTTTGTTCCATGTGGACCCCAACCATGTGCCATCCATGTTCAAGGTGGTTCTTCTTCATTCAGTTCACTTACCCACACATCAATCTTCTCTGGAAATACCCTCACATACATACCCAGAAGTATCCTTTACTCATTTTTTAGGCATCTCTTGATACAATCAGGTTGACCACCAAGATTAACCACCACAGCATCTCCTATCATCAGTGCTTATCCATTGCATACAGCCACCATGGAACTTTTTTTTTTTTCCTGGTGCTGGGGATTGAACCAAGGGCCTTGTGCATGTGAGGCAAGCACTCTACCAACTGAGCTATATCCCCAGCCCTGCCACTGAACTTTTCAAGCAAGCTGGTGTCCCTCTCCCAAGTTCCCTCCTTATCACCTTAGTAAATCAAATGTCTTCCAGTCTCTCTTGAAGAATATCTGGTGAATTTTCTAGCCTTGTGCCCACTTCTCTGACCCTTCTGATCATTTCTTCCACTTCCTGTCACAATAGTTCTGGCACATCTACTTGATTTAGCATCACCATTGCTTTCTCCGATTTCCCAGGAGCTACACTAGCAATATATCTGCTCCTTCTCCTGGGATCCTTTCCAGAGTATTAAATCTCATATCCTAGGAGAGTGTTCCCTTATCTATAAATTTCCTTTGCCCAAATTACACTCCATCCCTGTGTTAAAAATGTACTCAGGATTTCTTTTAATCAGGTATGATAAGATGATAGACATGATTGCCATGAAGAAAGAAGTTCAGACACAGATCTCAAAGAATCAGGACACATGGACACACAATGAAGGGTCACCCCGGGAAGCACCAGGGATGGTCAGAAGGCAGATGGAGAGGGAGAGCATAACCCAGAGATGGGTGCTTCTCAGGAAGGAGTGGGCAAGGCTAGATACACAAAGGAAACTTAGGATTGGGTAATTTGAATAATTTCAGCAGACTCTGGGCTATAAATGTGATTCCTAGTTATCCAGGACCTGGTCCTAGTATGATTTAGGACAAGGTGCAAATTGGCTTGCTTGGTGTGCTAGAATTTGATAAAGGAGATGATTCAGGGAATAGGTTCTGGATTGCTTGATGTGTACATTAAAGAGTTCTCCCAGGAGTGTGCTGTCTCTAGGAGTTAGCTCACTGTGGACTCTTTCCGAAATCAAAGCTCCAAATGCCAGAGTACCAGGAATACAGAAAATGGGCTGGAGGTGTAGCTCAGTGGTAGAGCTATTGCCTAGCATACACAGGGCCCTGGGTTCGATCCCCAGCATGTGCACGCACACATACACACACACACACACACACACACACACACACACACACCACACAAAAGGAAGAAAAAGAAAAGAAAAAAAAGAAGGATGGAAGGATGAAAAGTAAAAAAGGAAAGAAAGAAAAGTCAGTATACTCCCAACCCTCTGCACTATTGTACTTCTTGATTGAGCATTTGTAGAACTCAATATGTACTAAGCTGGCTCCTGCCAGTTGATGTTGGCTTGATTCCACAGCCCCGTCAGGGTATGGCAGGTATGGCACATCCTCCATTGAGTTATAGAATATAGTTATTGATCTAAAGGTCAACAGGGTGAGCAAGAACAGACCCTAATGACGGGCCTGCTATCTTACAGGGACAGGGCCACTGCACTGGGATGAGTACTACTTCCTAATATGGAGGAAGGAGCCAATACTTGAGGCTCAGGGGGTTCTGGGGAATCAGCATTTTGAAGTGTGTCAACCCAAATGTTCCAATTTCATATCTCCAGATTCTATCCTTTGTGGCTTGCAAATGGAGTGTCCCCTGAAAGTTTTGTGTGAGACAATGCAGAATGCTGAGGCAAAATTATTAGATTATAAGATCTGTAACCTAATCAGTGGATTGATCCATTTGATAGATTAAGAATTTGAATGGACTACTGGATAGTAATTGTAAGCAGGTGGCGTATGGCTGTAGGAAGTTGGGGGGGCATGCCCTTTGGAACTTTATCTTGTCCCTTCCCTCCCCTCTGCTTCAAAGCTGTCCTGAGCTGAACAGCTGTTCTCTATCTTGCCCTTCAACCCTGATGTTCTGCCTCACCTCAAGCCCACAGCAATGGAGTTGACCAACCATGGATAAGACTTCTGAACCTTGAGTCAAAATAAACTTTTCCTCCTCTAAATTGTTCTTGTCAGGTATTTTGGTCACAACAACACAAAGCTAACTAACACACAACCTTTACTGATCAGAGCCCTGACTGGGGCACAACCATCCTTCCTTGATTTAGAGTTCAACCCTTTCTAGAATTCTGCTATTTTTGCTATTAAATCATGAGCCTGATCCCCCAGCTTCTGCTGCCTTTTGGCTACCAGAGACAGGCATTTTTTTTAATGCTGCCAAAATACCTCTTACTTTCATACCTAGCTTGTAATTTGTACAATCACTTGTCAAGCTTTAATATTTCAAAGTGTCAATTGCCCATTGCAACAGCCATCCAATTCCATGGTCCTTCTAATTCCTATTATGCCTATATTTTTCCAAAGCCATATATAACATGACATATATATATACACATATATATACTTTATTTTCTTCCATTTAAATACAATATAAATTCATTACTGGCTTAAGTTTTAACAATTGCTCTGCTACCTTTACCAAGGGTAAGCTGTACCCCATCTATGAGGTCCACCAGATAGCAAGTGACTCAGCTGCAGAATCCCATCTCAGCTTCTGCTTTCTTGAACTATTCCTCATGTCAACAGTAACAGATTGATTCCCTGAGAAACAGACTCTGAGATGGAGATTAGCATACAGGAAGTATATTAGAGGGTTCTTGGGATTAACCTCCTTGAAGAAAGGGCAGGAAATGATCAGATGTTGAATGGTGGGCTGACGTTGTAGCTCAGGGGTAGAGCACTCACTGAGGCACTGGGTTGAATCCTCAGCACCACATAAAAATAAATAAATGAATAAAATAAAGTTATAAAAAATTTTTAAAAAAGAAGAAGTTGAATGGTGCTATGGTCCCACCAAAGGTTTCAGGTGACTCCATGGGGCACTCTGTTTATGGGACTTCAGAGTTGTCATAATTTGGGGCAAAGGGTCTGAAACTTTGTGCCTCTACAATGAACAGTCATTGGATATAGGCTGTGCCACAAAGATGATATGACTTTGGACAAGAGTATCTCTTCAGCAAAGGGCAATTTCTGGAGAAGCCCAATAGCTGAAGGCTCTCAGCCAAGAGTATTCCCAATGTCCTTCAGACAGGGGAATCTGAATGCTGCACCATCCCTTTCCATACTGCATTAGTCAGATTTCTACTGCTATAACAAAATACCTGAGAAAAACAACTTATGAAAGGAAAAGTTTATTTTGGCTCATGTTTTCAAAGATTTAAGTCTATAGTTGGCTGGGTCCATTGTTTCTGAACCTGTAGTGAGGCAGAACATCATGGAGGAGAGGGCATAGTAGAGCAAAGCTGTTCATCTCGTGATACTTCCTCCAACTATGTCCCACGTCCTAAAATTTTCCCCATCAGGGCACATGCTGTTTACTTGGACATGTGTTCTCTTTTGTAATTATTTAATTTGCAAATTCTACTGCATCATTCATGACATAATTATTTAAGTTTAGGACATTAAATACCAAATGCATTAGCCAGCTTTTCATCATTGTGACAAATACCTGAGAAAAACAACTTAGCGGGGAAAAAAAATTATTTTGGCTCATTATTTCACAGGGTTTGGTCCACGGTTGGTTGACTCCATTGCTCTGGGTCTGTGTAAGGCAGGACACTATGGTATTAGGGCATGATAAAATTAAGTTGTTCAGTTCCTGGCAACTGGGAAGCAGAAAAGATAGAGAAAGCAGCCAGGAACAAGATATAGTTCCCAAGGGCACATCCCCAATGATCTACTTTCTCCAACCACTTGCCTACACCACCTCCCAGTAGGTTATTCAAGTTTTTAATCTATCAAATGGATTAAACTACTAATGAGGTTAGAGCCCTTAGGATCGAATTATTTCCCCAAAGTCCAACCTCTGAACATTGCTGCACTGGGAACCAAGACTTCAATGCAGGACCTTTTGGGAGACATTTTAGATCTCAACTATAAAAGGGATAGTTGGGATCTAAAAGGTCCTTTGTTTTGGGTCCACAAAACAAAGAAAGAAAATGGGAGCATTCTTTTCTTCAGGATCATTTTTCTAGAGACAGATGCACTAATCTAAGTGATAAATTTCTCACACCTATTTAAGAAAAGGATCTGGAATTTCTAAATACTGAAGACTAATAATTTTGATTAGAAGTACTTAAGAGGGATTGTCAGACAACCCTACCCATCAAGATTCCGGAAGAATCATAGGACACTACATTAACTTTAGCATTTCACCTTTGTACATAGGCTTATCTCTTGATAAATTAGTTGCCTCACATGGTTCTGAAAGTAGGTGAAAAGTGAATGATTGAAATCACACTTCAATCATTCTGATTCATTTCTTGAAAGAGTTTTGTGAGGGGCTGGGAGTGTAGCTCAGTTGTAGAGTATATGTTTAGCATGCATAAGGCCCTGGATTCAATCACCAGCAACACACACAGACACAGAGTTTTGTGTGCACGGGTAATTCCTTCCCACAGAGGGTATTTATTAGAAGGCATTATGTAATACAGAAGGATCATTTACTAGGCTTTGAAGATATTCTTCCCAGGAAGTCTTTGCCACAAAGGAATTTTGCCTAAGGTTTCACAATCACTAATCAGTGTCAATGTTGCTGGCTTTCTTAAAGCTAGGCCATCTCTTTGTGAATAAAAAGGACCTGTCCCAGGTTCAACCTAAAACCATGAGCTATGAAGCTGTAGGGGTTCATTCTGACACCCAACACTGAAGTGACGTGTGTGTGTGTGTGTGTGTGTGTGTGTGTGTGTGTGTAGTAGCCATGGTGGATTCATGGCCCACAGGAATGGCTTATGGTTAGGCTGATGTTCAGGTATATGCAGTGGCAGTTAACATTAGCCTGGGGGTAGAAAAGCCCAAAGAGGATGTTTATGGTTTTTGTTCTGTTCTGTTCTCTTCTGTTTTTAATATTGCTTTTAAGTCAGAAGAAAAATATGTCAATTTTTCAATTGTGAAATCATGGAAAATTCTACCTAAGGTAAAGTTACTTTGGTCACAGTAAAATGGAGCCTAAAAATCATTTGACAGACTGCACTTATGCTGGTTCAGAACTAGGCCAGATGGAATGCTAACTTTTCACTTTGTACCTGTAACTAAGGTGCAAGTTGACCAATCAGATGTGGAGTCATAGAGTTTAACATTTGCCTGCACCAGTCATTGAAGGGTGTTGCTTTCTTAAGACCTAGCCTTTTATTCCCTCTTCAGAACACTCTTTAGGTTTTACTCAAATCTCCATCTCCTAAACTACAATTCCTAAGCATGCCCCCCAAATAAGGCTCTTATGTACTTTATAGACTTGATTTTGATTATTGATAGACATAATTAAATTTTATTGTAAATATCCATAGTGTAATAATATCCTCAGGTTTATCTTGCTATTTCTCTCTTCCCCAATGTTCTTTTTTCTTTTCTATGATGCTGGAGATTGAACTCAGGGCTTCAAACATGCTAGGCAAGTGCTCTACCATTGAGCTACAATCTTAGTTCTCTACCAGTGTTCTTGTTTTTTTGTTTTTTTTTTTTTTGGCACCAGGGACTGAACTCAGGGGCACTCGACCACTGAGCCACATCCCCAGCCCTATTTTGTGTTTTTTATGTAGAGACAGGGTCTCACTGAGTCACTTAGCACCTCGCTGTTGCTGAGACTGGCTTTGAACTCGCGATCCTCCTGTCTCAGCCTCCCTAAGTGCTGGGATTACAGGCGTGAGCCACCGCGCCCGGCTCTACCAGTGTTCTTAAAGGTAGAAAGGAAGCTCAAGTTGTGAGTTGTACATGGGCCCCTGCAGTTTAATTTTTGGGTGGTTTGGTTTAGCAACTAAAAATACAGGTGCTGAAGTTTAAATTTGAATGTCAGATAAACAACAAGTAATTTTTAGCAAAAATATATCCCAAATATTATGCCATCCTGTATTTATCTGGCAACTGTATTGTATTTTCAAGTGAACACTGGTTATGCAAAGTGACTTGCAAGGTGAGGAGGACCAGCAAAGTGGTTGTTGATGACTATATCAAAAGGTCTCATTGAACTCAAAGACCCACCGAAGGAGAAGTAACAAAGAGGAAGCTAAAACAGCCACACAAAATTGGACTGCCCAATTAAATAAAAATAAATTCCAATTGGAGTTTACACGCCAAAATAGACAAATAGAATTGACTTGGTAGTCAACAAAGACAAAGTGCAAATGACTGCTTACAATGAGCAAGCCCTCATTTGTATCCAACAGGAGCAGGGGTGAGACAGGATGTAGTTGCCATGTTGATTTCTATGAGAAAGGAATAATGTTAATATTAACCTGTGGTTTTAGAATTTTAAAAGGATGGATAAGCCTCCACCATGACTGATTTTACTGTCTATGGTGAGGTCTGGTAGAAGGATGCATTGGCCATTGTCAAACCAAAGCAAAAGTAAGACACCTCAATGACCCTTTGTAGGTCCTGATGTACCACTGACTGGGAGCACTAAGTGCTCACAGTCTCTCAGGGCAACAAATAATGTCTCAACATGGTAATAAGGGGGAACCTGCCCTATAAAAGTGTTAAGGGGATAAATAGATGAGGATGGTGGGAACATGAGGTTAAGAGAATAATTCTATAAAATGAGCCCACATGCTTTCTTTACCAAAAAGCAATCTGCCTGCAGTCCTGCCTGTCCTAAAAGGACAGGATACATCATATTCCTCAACAAACTGAGGCAGGGGAGAAGGCCTGGCAGTCAGTGTAGGTAATGAATGATGGGGGTCCAGAGGATGAGAGGGCTGGTTATCAAGAAAAGCCAACAGGTTGCTAACAGCTAACACCTCCGGGGATCACACTTCCCAACACAAGCAATTACTCCCTGTGCTGCTCTTTCCTACCCTTAGGCGCGTATGTGGATAAGAAAGAGAAAGTCAGGGAATTCTGAGGTCTATAAAAGAGCAAGACACACGCACACCCATGCGCACCCAGATCTGGGCCCCCTTCTCTACAGAGAAGTCTGCTACCCCTGTCTCTTTCTTAAATAAAACTTGCTTTCTACTCTTGCCTCGGTGTTTCTCAGGTATTCAACACGGAGGCAATGAGGACCTGATCCCTATCTCCAAGACTGGTATCAAAAGTATAATAATAAAACGGTGTACACCAATTTCAGGTTTGGAGGCTGGAGACATAGCTTAGGAGTAGAGCACTTGCTTAAATAAAGTTTTCCAAAATAAAACAAAGCAAATAGAAAAAAATAAGGATTAACAGAATTAATCATATTAAAAGTCTCATTTTCTGTGATATAAACATATAATAAAAGCAAAGCATATAGTGTTATAAATGATAGTGGGACAATTGTCTCAATGTTTGAAGAAACTAATTAGTTAACATACTTTCCTTTTAAGAATTAAGATAGCTGTTTTTTCACTTGGTCATCTAAACTAAGCAGCTATTTTTCTCACAAAATGAGCTCCAAACTGACATGTGCGTCCCAACAGTAATTTCCAAGAGCTTGTAGTCCCCCAGTCCTTTTTTCTGGCTCAGTATAAGGCTACCTTTAAGACTGATGCTTCTTAAGCAGGGTCGTGATTCAGTGAGGTGGGTAGATAAAAAGACTACAAAAGAAACATCAGAAGCTGAGCATGATGGTACAGGCCTATAGTCCTGTACCAACACAGAGTCTCTATATCTTAATAAATAAATGTGGCAAAATTCAGCCTACACATCCTTTGAAAATTTACACTTGCCTTTCTAGGCCAATATGTAAGCCAAGTAAATTCAAATGCATCAAGATTTTACCTGATTTCTAAAGTCCTGAAAAGGTTCATTGGTGCCCCAACTCTAGATGTGATCTGACAATATTCTACTGAAAAAAGAAATGCCACATAAAACTATTTTTTACAAAAGAGTTTTTATTCCTCACCTTTTATTGTTTACAATCTTTATTCCACTGTGACATTTAATCATAGACATTCAATACAGAGAAGATTATAAAATCTGATTTGCAAGAAGGAACTCTGTGACCTTGATAGGTCATTGCTGTTTGCTTAGCTCCTCTTTCTCTCTCTTTTTGTTTTATTTGTTCCAATTAGTTATTAGTTATACATGACAGCAAAATGCGTTTTGACTCACTGTACACAAATGGAACACAACTTTTCATTTCTCTGGTTATACATGATGTAGAGTCACATCATTCATGCAATCATACATGTACATAAGACAATAATGTCCATCTCATTCTACCATTTTTCCCACCTGCATATCCCTCCCCTGCCCTCACTCCCCTCTGCCCAATTCAAAGTTCCTCCATTCTTCCCTTGCCCCCACCCCCATTATGGATCAGCATTCACATCTCAGAGAAAACATTTGGCCTTTGGCTTTTTTGGATTGGCTTATTTTGCTTAGCATGATATTCTCCAACTCCATCCATTTACCTGCAAATGCCATAATTTCATTCTTCTTTAAGGCTGAGTAATATTCCATTGTGTATATATATGTATACCACAGTTTCTTTATCCATTCATCTACTGAAGGGCATCTAGGTTGGTTCCACAGTTTAGCTATTGTAAATTGAGCTGCTATAAACATTGATGTGGCCGTGTCACTGTAGTATGCTGATTTTAAGTCCTTTGGGAATAGACCAAGGAGTGGGATAGCTGGGTCAAATGGTGGTTCCATTCCAAGTTTTCTAAGAAATACTGCTTTCCAGAGTGTTTGCACCACTTTACAGTCCCACCAACAATGTATGAGTGTTGCTCCTGTCTCTTTTAACACATAGGGAGGGGTTGATGGACCATCAGTGATTCCACCATCACTGAGATTATCCCGTCTGATGGTCCCGTCTACATTCCAGGAAAGATGATCAATTTCTTTATTTTAAAAATGTCAAGGGCAGGGATATAGCTCAGTAGTAAAGCACTTACCTAGCATCCATGAGGCCCTGAGATGGATCATAGATCTGCAAAAAAACAAATTAATTTTAAAAAATGTATCATTATCATTAGCATCTCTATGTAATTAATGTTCCTGGGTCTGGGAAAACTAAAAAATCTTAACACAGAGGATTTGAACTTCCTCTTCCTTCTCTGGATTTTCTCTGCCTGTTTGGACTTTTTGGGTTTTAAGAGCAACTCAAATATCTGAAGCAATGTTTGTACAAAACAATAGTTCTCATACCAATAATCAGAGAGGAATGATCTCCCACTTGATTCTCCCCCTTTTTCCTCTTACACTGAGGCCTGCTGAACTGGTTTGCCGAGCTTTGGAATTATTAGTAAATTTTTATTAACTTTTGAGAATACATTCAGAGTGGTGCCAGAACAGACTGGAAAAAGATAGTCCAAAGCTAACTTCAAGTGTGGAGAATATTCAGTTGTTCAAACTCTGTGGCAAACAGAATAATATTTGAAAGAAAACACTTCAAAAAATCATGCATCAGAGATGACTAGAGGTCATTTACTTTATTCAGACATTTCCTTGGTGGCTTAAAAAACAAAGTTTGTTTTCTGGCTGGAGAACATACCACAGCTATGACTCAATCCTGACTCAAAGCTCCCTGACCAGTCTTCTTTTAGGACAGAAAAAAAAAACAATTCAGGCTGGTTAATGAGGAGTCTATTGAGCCAGATTCCCTGTACCATGGAAAATGTGACTTTAACATTTCCCTTTAAGAAAAAGAATTTTTTTTTTTATGGTGCTGGAGATTGCCTTGTGCATGTGAGGCAAGCACTCTATCAACTGACCTATATCCCCAGCCCCAAACAAGAAAATTTCTTTTGGAGGCATTTTAGGAAAGTTTCAAAGCTGACCAAAGTAAGTTCCTTGTGCCTCAGTTTCCACAGCTATAAAAATGAGAAGAATTGGAAATGGGGTGTAGCTCAGTGGTAGAGAGCAAGCTTAAATGTGCAGGGCTCTGGGTTCAATCCCCAGCACAAAAAAAGAAAAAAAAAATTAACTATTTTAATATACATGAGGCACCGAGAAGAGTATCTGGAATAACACAACCGCTCAAACCATGTTTGCCATAATTATAATTATTATCAGTAGTATTAGTATTTTATTAAAAAGCTTGCCAAAGTCTCTCTTTCTGGTCTCTCTTTCTTGTACCCTCCCTGCTATAGACCCCAACATATCAGCCACATTAAATGTCCCACATATAGTGTTGAGCTAAATTGTGCCCTCTGTCATTTTCATATGTTGAAAATGTAACTTTCAATACTTCAAAATGTGAACTGATTTGGAAATGGGGTTGTTGCAAAAGGAATCAGTTAAAATGAAATCAGTAGGGTGGACCTCTAATTCAATATGACTACTATCTTTATAAAAAAATGGGAAATTTGGACACAGAGACACCCACAAAGAGAAAACAAATGTGAAGAGACAAAGGAAGAGGAAGGCAGAGATCAGGGGGACACACAGACCAAGCAATGCTGAAGATTACCAGCAGCCACCAGAAGCTAGGAGAGAATTGTGGAACAGCTTGTCCCTCACATCCTTCAGGAAGGTCCAACCTTGCCGATACCTTGATGTCAAACTCCCATCTCCAGAACTGTGAAACAATAAATATCCATTGTTTAAGTTACCCCACCTGTGGTATTTTGTTACAATAGCCCTGGCAAACGAAAACATGGTACTTGGTTTAAATTTTCTGACCTTTATATTTCTACCAGTGCTAAAACCTTTAATTGGAAAAACCTCTTCCACAACTGCCACTGGAAAATCAATCCAAATTTAAAATGCCCCTGGGCTCCATGGCGCATGCCTGTAATCCCAGCATTTAGGGAGGCTGAGACAGGAGAATCTCAAGTTCAAAGCCAGCCTCAGCAATGGCAAGGCACTAAGCAACTCAGTGAGACCTTGTCTCTACATAAAACACAAATAGGGATGTGGACTCAGTGGTCGAGTACCCCTGAGTTCAATCCCTGGTACCAAAAAATAAAATAAAAACAAATTTAAAATGCCATATTTCCCTGCTCAGATGTCCTCAATCAGAATTAACCCATTTTGGGCGGAGAGTGTGGCTTATGCCTAGCATGAGCAAGGCCCTGCACCAAAATCAAATAAGTAAGCTCAAACATAGAAAGAATGAGCCTATTTCCTATTGTTCTTTATGGGGGTCCTTGCTGCCAGTTGCCTACAAACCACTCTCCATGTTAATAAAAGCTTGGTCCTTGTGTCCCGTCCCCCATGCCAAAACAATAACAAGGATACAGTTATGAGAAAAAGGAAAAAGTGTTATTGTTTTGCTAGCAAAGAAGAAACACAGGGGACTCCTGTCCCAGAGGCTGTGATTCTCCCCATCCCAGGGAATGGGGGCGGGGAGGGGGGTGGTTAAAGAGGTGATCCAAAAAGCTACATTCTATGTGCTCTCTGTCAGTTATAATTCACTTGTTAATTTGGGACATAGTCATTTCTGAGGTCTTCTGGTGCCATCCCCAAAGTCTGAATTACTTAGTTCCTGTGGTGGATGTGTGCTCAAGGACAGATAACTCTGCCTGGGAAGGGGATGAAGATAATCCAGTTCCCCCTGAGATTAGGGAGGGGGAGAGATTAGAGAGGAGCAAGGAAAGAGGAAGAGAAAGAAATGTTCTTTTAAAAATAAGTTGCAGTGGCAGTGTTGCTGAAAGCTCAGTCCTTGTCCCCAATGCCAATCCAATAACAAGGACACAGTTTTGAGAAAAAGGAAAAAGGTTTATTGCTTTGCTAGCAAAGGAGAAACAGGGAGCTCCTGTCCAAAAAGGCTGTGCCTCTGCCCATCAGCAGGAACAGGGGCTTATGGAGGTGACTCAAAGGCTACATTCCATGCGTTCTCTGTCTGAAGTTGTATTTCACTTGTTAATTTGGCAGATAGTCATTTCTGAGATCTTATGGTACCATTTGCAAAGTCTGGATTACTTGATTCCTATGGTGGGTGTGTACTCAAGGACAGATAACTTCCTATGATGCAAAAGAAAGGCGATCCTGTTTCCCCTGAGATTAGGGAGTTAGAGAGATTAGGGAGTTAGAGAGATTAGGGAGGAGCAGGCAAAGGGGAAGAGAAAGAAACATGTCCATTTTAAAAGCAAGTGGCAGTGGCAGAGCAGCAAGGGTTACATTCAAAGCATAAAGTGGACCACTGTTACATCCACACCCCAAAGTACAAGTTTAATCACACCATTATATGCCAGAGAACATGGAAAACACATCACTTTCTTAACCCTCATAAGTCAAGTGAAATTATTTCCTTCTTATAGATGAATAAACTACTGAGTACTTCTGGAACTTTCCCAAGTTTCACAGTTAAGTGATAAAACTGTTAGCAGTTAGGTACTTTAAGGGACAATTACCCATACTGGCAGAGGCTTGAAAGGGAGCTGCTGCCCCTTTAAATGTCTGTTAATGGTCCTTCATAGTTGAGGCTTTTTGTTTGTTTCAAACATGGGGCTTCAAACATGTTGTGAGGGGGCTGGGAATGTAGCTCAGTTGAACTACAGGGAAACTTACAAGGAAAATTGTTTAAGTGACCTAAAACTTAAACAATACAATACTAACAATACAATACAAACTGCTCAATACAACACTAAATTCTCCACCCAGAAATTTTCCCGTTTGCCATTTTTTTTAAACATAGGATGGATGCCCTTGAACGGAGAATGCTCAGAATGTGTCTGCTTCTGAATGTGATCATGAGTGTTTCGTATATGAATATATAAGTTTTCCCAATAAAAGTCCCTTGCTTTCTTTTTCAGGGAGACCCTACTTTGAGAATCCTCTCCAGTGTAAACCTTACTTGCCATAAATAACAAAGCTCTCTGCATTCTTATCTCTTGGTTGTGCTTATTAGCTTTTACTTGCCAAGGGAGCAAACCCATTGAGTTTGGTTACAAAGCCAGGATTCAAATCCATCTTGGCTCCAAAACCCAATCAAATGCTACATTGTGTTACCCCTTTAATCATTCCCCAGGGACTTCAAAATAAAATCTAAACTCATTAATGTGACAGGCAGAGGTCTTCCATGATCTAGCTCCTGGCTCTATTTTCTTCATTTCCGTTTTCCATATTCCCCCCAGACTGAACACCTGTTTGCCTCTGCACAGGCTGCTTCCTCTCTCTGGAATGTGTATTCCACCTCTCCTGCCAGCCTCCTTTTATCACCATGGCTTATGTGTATTGAGCTTTTATTTGGTGGCAGGTATATTAATTATACCATTTATTTATCATAATAACTTCAAAGGTAAAATAAATTTCCCACTGACTTAAGCGATAAGTCAAAGCAGGTTTTTTGTAACTAAGTTTTTGCTCAATTACTTAAAATATATATATTTTTAAGAATTTTAAGATATGTTGGAACCCAGAAAAGATGCCCCAAAGAGCAGCATTTTGACATACTCAGTAGCCTTAAAAGCTACCTCAGAGTCAAGGTCACTCTATCCTTATCTGGTTTCTCCCCAGTAAGCACAAGGAGAGCCCCTCTCTCTCCCTCTCCCTCTCTCTCTCTCTCTCTCTCTCTCTCTCTCTCTCTCTCTCTCTCTCTCTCTCGCTCCCCTCTCTGGAATTCCCTTATCTGACTCAGAAAGAAAGCTTCTTCCAAAAGAAAGGCAACTGGCCTATGCTTCTCCCTAGAAATCTTACTAAATAACCAGGAAAGATTGCCACAGGAGAAAGAAGAGACTCAAAGTCTCCGTGCCCAGCACGCCCCTCTGAAGACAGGCTTTTCATCTATCATACTGAGGACTGTGAAGGGAAATTAAGAGGCTTTATCTATATAATAAAACAATCTTTGTTTACCCACGTGTTCTTCCTCTCAGCCTTCTCAGACTTTGTCCCAGGATACCACGTTCTCTTTCTAATCACACTCCTATTTCTTTCCATCACTCAGGAGGTTATTTCAGCCTCATCCATCTGGCTCTTGGAGAGACCATACTTTGTGTGTGATTCTCCTGCTGTGATTTTTCTTCATGTGTGTTAATAAATATATGTGTCTTGTTCTCTGATTAATCAGCCTATTGGGAATTCATTTCAGGGAATCATTGGAGGGTGAAGAGAAGCCTTTTCTTTTGGTCCTATAGGTATTACACACACACACACACACACACACACACACACACACAAAATCACCCCTTTTAAGTATGCAGTTTGATAAATTTTGGTGATTGTATTACCAACACTTATATCAAGATATATGATAATTCCTTCATTCTAAAGGTTTCCTTGTGTCCCTTTTATAATTATCCCCTATCCAGACCATTATTCTGATTTCTGTTACTATAGTAAATTCATATAGTATATAGGGTTTGTGTGTGTGATTGTGTATGCATGTGTATGTTTGACTTCTTGGATCAATGTCCTTGAAATTCATCTATATTGTCTTGTGTATTAATATTCTGTTCCATTCTATTGCTAACTGGTAGTCTATAGTATAGATAACTATTATTCATCTATTCACCATTGATAGCCATTTGAATTGCTTTCAGTGTTGGGCTATTATTACTAATGCTGTTGTGAATATTCCTGCTTTTAATTTTTGTCTGGATGTATATTGCCATTTCTCTTGAGTAAAATGCCTAGGAGTACAATTGTAAGACCATCTGTGTTTGACTTTATAAGAGAATAACATACTGTTTTCTGAAATGGTTGTATTATTTGGCATTCCTGTCAGAGATTTTTCCTTTACTTTTTCAATATTTTTGTCATTCATTTCTCTTTCTTGTATAATTAGGGTACCAAACCTAGGTTTGGAAGCTTGTCCTAATGGAAAAACTAATATCTGAGAGATGAGTGTTGGGGAGAAAAAAATGTTTTATTCAGTGGTCAAAGGATGAAGAAGAGGGAACTTTGTTTACAAATAAGCTTCTCTACTGCAAGGGGTTGAGGAGTTAAAAATAAGGGATAAGAACAATGAGGGAGAGTCTAATAAAGGGGAGGAATAGTCTCGTCTTTTCTGGGAGTAGGTGGAGATCTTCCAGAAATTCAAAAGTCACCTCTTCATACCACTTTCATGGTCTGGTATTTCTAATCATGGCAGCCAGCAGATGTCTTTAGCCTTGACAGGGAAGGAAAGGCTAAGCAAGTCTAGATCAAGTTAACTCTGTATTATAGTTTTGGCCAAAACAATCAACAAGTCTACATGCAGAGCTGAGTAGAATCTGACCCAAAGATTAAGGCAGCAAAAGAGACAGAAACAATAAAAAGGCAGAGATGCCTTTCATCCCATTCTAGTCACCTAGTGGACATCTGTAGGGCCAATTGAAAAGTCAGTGTTTACTGAAAAAGTGTCCCCTGAAAAGTAACCTAGACAACTGTTATCATCAGATCCCACACAGGAGCAGTATCATCTATAGCAAAGCTAGTAGGAGACAAATAATGTGTTGCCCACCTGTGTGATCCCCAAATTAGTGATTTTTAAGTCAACCTAGAGAAAGCAAGGTTAAAGAGTTTATTTATTTTCCTCTATAGCAATTTCACTGGCTAGGATATTCAGGTTGAATAGAAGTGGTTACGTAACTGAATGCAATGGACTCTCACACCTTGGTGAGTGCAAAGCCAAAAGGAGCATCCAGGAGATGCATGAATAGAGAAAGATGTATTCCTTGCAGTACCGTGATAACTGGAATTATTGCAAAACTGCACTCTCCCTAAAGAAAGGAAGCATGAGAGTTTTACTTGGGGCACTTACACATAGTCAGATAGGAATGCAAATGTAAAAGAAGGCACATTTTTTTAGCATACTCAGTTTAAACTGTACATTTCTGAGCATGCTCAGTTTAAGGCCATAGTTCAAAAAAGGAAAGATGGTGGACACACTTCCGGCCATGATGAGCTCAAGGAGAAAAAGCACATTCAAAAAGGAAAGATGAAGGGCATGAACACTTCTGGGCACACTCAGTTCAATATTATATCAGGCCAAATTTACCCTAGGTACCTAAAACCGTTAATGAGTTGGAGTGGTTCAGTGACCTTGGCTTGTTCTTTATAAGTTTTTCTAAAAAGTTTTCACTGAAACAAAAGGCAAGGGCAACTTGAAGGTGCATTAATAGAGAAGCTTGCCCCAAAGCTGACAGCCTCGCCTCACTTAGTGTCTAACAGTGAGAGCAGATATCCTGGCATTGGTCTTGATTTTAGACAAAATTCACTGATAGGCCTGGGAGTATAGCTTAGTGATATAATGTGTGCTTAGCTGGGTTCAATCCCCAGCAAAAAACCCACACACAAAGACTGGCAGCTGTAGATTTTTTTAAAGTAGCATATTCTTAGGCTGGAAAAGATCCTCTTTTTCTTTCTTTTTTAAACTTCAAACTTCATGTATTTGTTCATTTATTTATTTATTTTTTTAAGACAGGATCTTGCTATGTTGCCTAGGGCGGCCTTAAATTCCTAGGCTCAAGCAATTCTCCTGCCTCCACCTCCTGTAGCTGAATATTCCTGCTTTGAATACCTGAGTACTACAGGTATTCAACACCATGCCTGGCTAGAAATGCCCTTCTGTTTCCTAGTTTCCTAAGAGTTTTCATTCTGAAAGGGTGTTGAAATATGTCACATGCTCTCTCTGCCTTTGAAGATGATTGAAATGATTGTATGATTTTTCTCCTTTATTCAATTGGTAGTGAGTTACATAAATTTATTTTTAGATGTTCTATCAGTTCTACATTACCCAGGATAAATACCACTTGGTCTTGATGCCTTATCCATTTTATATATTGCTGCATTCAATCTGGTAATATATTTTGAGGATTTTTGTCTGTGTTCATAAGAAGGATTGTTCTGAAGTTATCTTGTCATCTCTTGGGCTAGTTTTAAAATTAGGATAACTCTTGTTTCATAAAATAACTTGGAAAGTATTCCTTCATCTATTTTCTGAAAAAGTTTATGCAAGATTGATAATAACTTTAAATATTTTAATAAAAACAGAAAAAAGAAAGAATTCACCCATGAAGCATCTAGACCTAGAATTTTCATTGTAGAAGGATCTTAAATTACAAATTTAGTTTTTCAATTGAAAACTTGCTGTTAAAGTTTTCTATTTTTTCTTTGGTCAGTCTTGGTAATTTGTGTATTTTAAGGACTTTGTTCATTTCATCTAAGTTATCAAATTTCTCAGCATAGACTTGTTTACAATATTCTCTTATCTATCTTTTTAATCTCAGTAGGATTGGTAGTGATTTCCCATGTTTCTGACATTGCGAATTTATTTATTTTTGTCTTCATCAGTCTGGCCAGAGGGTTATCAATTTTATGGGCCTTTTTAAAGAAAAATATTTGACTTTATCAAATTTCTCAATTTTTCCCTTTATTAATTTTTTAATTTTTCCCTTTATTTATTTAAGCTCTGATTTTTAAAATTCCTTCTTTCTGCTTGCTTTGGGTTAAATTTGTTTTTCTTTTTCTAGTTTCTGGGCTCATAATTCAGAGCATTGATTTGAAGCCTTTCTCCTTTTCTATTACAGACATTTCAAGCTCTACATTTCCCATGAAGTACTACCTTCGCTTCCTCTCACATATTTGATGTGTTATATATTCATTTTCTTTCAGTTCAGAATATTTTACACTTTGGGGGGGGTACCAGGGATTGAACTCAGGGGCACTTGACCACTGAGCCACATCCCCAGCCCTATTTTGTGTTTTATGTAGAGACAGGGTCTCACTGAGTTGCTTAGCATCTCGCCATTGCTGAGGCTGGCTTTGAACTCGCGATTCTCCTGTCTCAGCCTCCCTAAGTGCTGGGATTACAGGCTTGTGCCACCATGCCTGGGTATATTTTACAATTTATCTTATAATTTCTTCTCTGATCTAGTGGTATTTATAAGTGTATTGTTTAATTTTCAAGCATTCAGTTTTCATTGCTTTATAATTAATTCTACTGGTGGACAGATAGCATATTTAGTTTAATTTCAATATTTTGAATATTATTCAGATTTATTTGTTGCCTAGAATATGGACTATCTTGATGTGGCAGTCAGATTTACATTGCTGTGACAAAATACCTGAGAGAAATAACTTAAAATGAGGGAAGATTTATTTTGGTTCACAATTTCAAAGATTTCAGTCCATGATTGGTTGACTCCATTATGTCTGGATTTGTACATAGCAAAATATCCTAGCAGGGAGCAAGTAATGGGAGCAAAATTTCTCACCTATGGCAGTCAAGACACACACACAAAGAGAGGAAGCAGCCAGGAACAAATATACCCTTCAAGGGCACACCACCTATAACCTACTTTCTTCAAGTAATCTCCACCCCCCAATCCACAAATAAATTATTCCACTCATGAAATCAGAACCCTCATGATGCAATTGCCTCCCAGAGGCCCCACCTCTGAACACTGCTACATCGGGCACCACACCTTCAACACAGGAGTTGGGGAAGACATTTAAGAATCAAATCATAACACTTGCTAACATAGCATATGTACTTGAATTTACATTCTGTCATTGTTAGGTTTAGTGTTCTATCAATATCAATTAAGGTAGTTTATAGTGTTATTTGGATCACCTATATCATTGCTCATTTTTAGAGGGGTCTTGTTCTATTAATTACAAAGAAATAGGTGTTAAAATCTCTAACAATGACTTTGAAAAATTTTACTTCTTTTTAATTCTGTTGATTTGGGCTTTCTACATTTCAAACTCTCTTACTTAGAGCCTACAAACTTGCATCATTCCCAATTAATTAACTCTTTTATCACTATAAAGCTCTCTCTCTATCTCTAGTACTACATTGTGCTTTTTTAATCTATCCTATCTGATATTAATATAGCTATTTCAGTCTTCTCATACTAGCTGTTGGCATGGTATATCTTTGTATGCGCTTCTGCTTTTCTATTTGTCTATTTATATTTAAAGGAAGTTCACTCAAAGTAGCATATAGTTGAGTCCTATTTTCTCCCTGTGATATTGTGAAATAGACATTTGGTCTTTGTCTCTGTTTCTTTGCACACAATTCCTTAAATTCTTGGGATCTCCAAAGTGATGTCTTTTTGTATGCTAGTGAATTGACCAATGGTTAGGGGATCCTGTAGAACCTCAGAATGGGGGCTAGTTGCCAGGGAACTCAACCGTGTGATTAGAACTCCCACTCCATATCCACATCTACCACTCCAATCCATATCCACATCTACTACTCCAATCTCTCAAGAGGGGAGAAGGGCTAAAAGATGAGCTGATCTCCAATGGTCAATGATGTTATCAATCATGCCCAATAAAATTTCTATAAAAATTCATAAGTACTAGATTTGGAGACCTCTCTTTTAGCTAAATTTATAGAAGTTCCTGGAAGGTGGGGTACATAAAGAGGTTATGGAAGCTCTGTGCCCATTTCTATTTATCTTGCCTTATGCACATCTTCCATTGGGATATTATATTTATCCTTTGTAATATCCTTTGTATTACAAAAGTAAATGTATATATGTGGTTTAGCTAAGTTCAGTGAGCTATCCTAGCAAATTAATCAGACAGGGGTTGGAGGCATGGAAATTTTAATTTATAGCTAATTGGTCAGAAGTATAAGTGATGTTGCTCAATCCAAACTCAGAAACTATAAAACTTAAAAGAACTTTATTTGGGTCCTTAGGAATTGCAATTCAGGACACACAGGTTTACATAACTCTGAATCAGTATTCTTAAGAAAGCAGGAAAAATGGAAGCTTATATGGACTGTTGAATGTTGAGGACAGGGGTACCTGACAACTAGAAGATAAAGAAAAGAATGTATAAACACAATGGAAATGTCCATAAAACAAAAGTCTGATCACATCGCGATATTCATCTTGAGCCTCTGAGCACATGTCAATCTTGTGGATTTCAATTGCCTGTAATCAAAGGGCAGAGGTGATCCAAGTTCACATTCCTAGGCAGCAACTGGAAGCATGCATAAATCCTGCCCCTTAATAGCCTCCAGACTCCATTTTGAAAAGCTCTTTCAAGGTTGTTTTCAATGTAATTTTCCTGTCATTTTCACAGTGACAACTTACTACTCATAAATGGTGTCTGAGGTGGGGGACAATCTATGGGACTGAGTCCTCAACCTTCAGGATCTCATGATATCTCCAAGTAGATAGACTCAAATTTGAATTACAGGATACCAAGCTAGTGTCCACTGAAGGATTTACCAGAGAATTGGTTACCAGTGGGAATAAATTACACAGACGTATTTCGGTGACCAGAGGTAACTACTAAATTGCCAGTCTTACTATTTTTGTGCTTTGAGGCCATTATTCTGCTGAATATAACACTAATGATGAAAGCTTTGGTTTGGAGTTTTTTTTCCTTAATTTTTATTTCACTTTGAATATTTTTTTCAGGATATAAAATTCTGGATATAACACTTAACATTTTATGTTAAAATAAGGATTACTTAAAAACAAATACAGCAATAACTAACAAGACAGTTGATCTGAAAGCTGAGAAACTACACAGTGACTGATAGATGGGCAGAGTATACAGCATGGATATGCTGGACGAGGGCAGGATTCATATCCTAGGCGTAACTGAGCAGGATGGAGGAAGAGCTCTTCTCACTACTCAGAATCGCATACTATTTGAAACTTGTGAAGTGTTTATTTCTGGAACATTTCATTTAATGTTTTTAAACCTTGGTTTACCATGGGTAACTAAAACTGCAGAAAGGAAAACTTCAGATAAGGGAGGATTACTAAATCTCATGAAATTCTGATTATATTTTAATTTTCTGAATGGAATTTTAGATGTATTTTGCTTTTTTTTTTTAGTGGTTTCCATAGTACACATATGTTCATATGTATGTGTGTCCTTAACTTTTCATGGTTCTTTTATTGTTAATATGTACTATTTTCTGTAAAATATAGATCTCTTACAATTGTATAGATGCACATATTTCCTCTATGTCCTTTAGTTATTACAAGTATTATATATACATGTATATTTTATTTTATTTTTTCTAGAGTGCAAGTTTTATTCAGGTCAAAATGAGTTTGAAGACTCAGAGAGAGCTATAAAAATTAAGCAAAGTATAATTTTCCCTGAGATCTGTGTAGATCCTGTTGATAAACAAGCATTGGTCATTATTTTGCAAAGCAAGAAATATAAACTACGAAAGATCAGATTCCAATTTTTGTTCCTCAGGATTTCCCAGTTTCCTCTGTGAGATAAATTTCAGACAAATAGAAAAATAACTCATTTCATAATTATTTCTTTGAACATTAAGACTCCTTACCCTGACAACTGCTTTGTGGAGTACAACTCACTTTTATAGATACAGAAGCCCTACTGTGTCTAAAATTCAGATTGCTGGGCCCCATTTCAAGGTTTTAATTCAGCATATACTGGTCATAACTACAATAGTTTCATCCAAAAAGGGGAGCCAGGTGGAAAGTCCTAGGCTCAAGAATTATGTCTTGGCCTAGGGTTGTAGCTCAGTGGTAAAGCACTTGCCTTGCATGTGTGAGGCCCTGGGTTTGATTCTCAGCATGGCATATAAATAAATGAATAAAATGAAGGTCCATCAACAACTAAAAAAAAAATTTAAAAAAAAAAAAAAAAGAATTATGTCTTGCCAGGCACGGTGGCCCAGCAGCTCAGGAGGCTGAGGCAGGAGGATCTAAAGTTCAAATCCAGCCTCAGCAATAGCGAGGTGTGAAGCAACTCAGTGAAACCTGTCTCCAAATAAAATACAAACAGGGCTGGGGATGTGGCTCAGTGGTCGAGCACTCCTGAGTTCAATCCCTAGTATCCATCCCTCCAAAAAAGAATTACATCTTAAAGGACTGCCTCAATTCTATCACTTTCTTTTACATTGTGACCCATCAAAATCCTTTGAAGACCATGCCCATCAAAACTAAATCTTTTCTTTCAAGTCCCATAAAATGAATACATTCTCCCATTCACTATAAAATTCAGAGTACAATGCAAATAGGGCTTCCAACCTGTATTTCAATTATCAACAGGTATCATTCTCACTTTATAGATGAAAAGTTTCAAATGGCCAATACCTCTACCAATGGGTGGTATCACTACCATGCATTTTCTAAGGGTAATCAGCAAAGGAGTTCATTCCCCTCCTACCTTCAATTTCTAGGACCTTTTAGGTGAGTTCTCAATGTACAGGTTGGATGTAGATAAGCCACCAAGAACCTACACTCGAACCACAAGGAAAAACGTTTGTTACCATTTAATGAAATTGTGTGACTTCAAGCCATCAGGCCTAGGCACCTCCCCTCCCCACTCCTAACACCCTTAATCTTCTCAGATTTTCTGCAAAAGAATTTGGCCTGCACAATGACAGCCTGCTTTGGGAACTTTCCCTTCCTCAGAACTTTGTAGTAGCCCAACTGTACCACATCAGTGATAGGAGGGGCCCCAGTCTTGTTTTTGGCAGCCTTTACTCATGTCTTCCTTGTTACTGGAAGCCAAGCCAGGGAACCTGCCTGGATCCCAGCTAGCCGGATTTGGCCATCCGCCCGCATAAGAAATAAGCAAACTATGTGAAAAGGAAAAATGAATTTTATGCAGTTTGATCAAACTGGGGAAAAGTAGCTTAGATTGTTTCTCCATTGGTCCTACAGAAGCAGTTATAATTTAAAGAAACAAAAGCCAGGTGATAGACATACGTAGATTTAGCTAGGCTGCACTAGCCAGAGAACAGCTCAGGCCAGGGGGTCGTTTTTCTTCTTAGGACAAAGCAACTCAGGAGCTCTCTGTTTCATAGTCATTGACCAATGTCTGTAATTTCTCAAGATTAACAGTCAAGCAGACTCTGGTTCCTCCTTAAGTGGTAATGACTCATATCAACTTCCCCAGAATAACTTAGGTGATATTTGATGAAACTGATCCTGTGGTGATGCACGCCATCAGCATTACCCAGCCTCTGGTGTATTTACCCAAGCTTGCTGACAGTCTTGGCCCTGGGTCACCTGGCTGCAAAGTTTCCAGGCCTTCCTTAGTCTGCAGAGCATATTGGCAGCTGAGATGAAAGAGCTGCATACAGATTTTAAATCCCGTAAGACAATATGGTTCTTGCTGTAAACAAGCATATACCTTATAAGCAAATTTAGAGGAAAAGGCAAAAAGAAAAACAGGATTTTTGTTTGTTTGCTTTTTGCATTTTCCAATCATTTGTCTTTCCAAGGCTCCTCTTTCATTCCTAAGGATCCACGTTTTCCTCTGCTATTATTTCTCATTAACTTAAAGAATTTCTAGTAGAAGCCGGGCGCGGTGGCGCAAGCCTGTAATCCCAGCACTTAGGAAGGCTGAGACAGGAGAATCGTGAGTTCAAAGCCAGCCTCAGCAATGGTGAGGTGCTAAGCAACTCAGTGAGACCCTGTCTCTACATAAAACACAAAATAGGGCTGGAGGTGTGGCTCAGTAGTCGAGTGCCCCTGAGTTCAATGTCCAGTACCAAAAACAAAAAAAAAAAAAAAAAAAGAATTTCTAGTAGAGAATGTCTATTGGTGATGAAATCTGTTACTAATTTTTTAAACTTTATTTCACTTTGGTTTTGAAAAATATTTTTGCTGGATATAAAATTCTGGGTCCAAAGTTTTTATTTTATCATTTTAATTATATGGGTCTACTTTATTCTAGCCTTCAGAGTTTTTGACAAGAAATCTGATATTAATTGAATCATTTCTCTGTATCAAATATCATTTTTAACTTGTGTCTTTGAATATTTGCTCTTATCTTTGGCTTTCAACAGTTTATGATGTGGCTTGGTCTGGGCTTCTTTGTATGTGTCTGTTAGTGTTTTGGAGGGTTGGATTTGTTTTGAATCTTGAAATTGTAAATTTGTATTTTTCATGAAATTTGGGAAATCTCAGCTATTATTTCTTTAAATTTTTTTTTCCCTATCTTTTTCCTTTCCTTCTGATATTCCCATTACATCTATGCTGGATCTTTCAGTGGATCCCCAAGGATCTATTCGTTTACTTATTTTTAAATCTTCTTTCTGTTTTATATTTTTGATTATTTCTACTTTTCTATCTTCATGTTCATTTATTCTTTCTTTTGTCCATTTAGATGATAAATTTATTCAGTGAATTTTTATTTCAGAAATTTTATTTTCCAATTTAGAATTTCCATTTGGTTTTTTATTGTTTTTATATTTTTTGGTGAGATTTCTGTTTTATCTACTAAAATCTTCATTCATTAAAACATGTTGTTTATTTAATTTATGATAGTTATAATAGAATTTCAAAATTCTTGTCTACTTATTCCAGCATTTTTTAATTTTTTATTTTTGGTACCACGGATGGAACCCAGGGGCATTTAGCCATTAAGCTACATCCCCAGCAACTCTCCCCACCCTTTTTTTTGAGACAAGATCTCACTGAGTAACTGGGGCTTTCCTAAGTTGCTAAGGCTGGCTTTAAACTTGAGATCCTTCTGTCTCAGCCTCCTGAGCTGCCAACTTTTTTTTATATCAGGGTATGACTTGATTGGTTTTTCTTTTCTTCTGAGAACAATTCTATTTTCTTGGTTCTTTGCAGGTAGATAATTTTGGATTGTATCTTGGGCATTATAAATGTTAAGTTGTAGAGATTCTGGACTTTGCTTCCTATTTTCCTCTGATGAGTATTATTTCTTTTGTTTTAGGAGGTAATATTCTTGGCTGACTTTTTTTTTTTTTTTTGGTACCAGGGATTGAATTCAGGGGCATTCTACCACTGAGCTACATCCCCAGCCCTATTTTGTATTTTAAGTAGAGACAGGGTCTCACTGAGTTGCTTAGCACCTCACCATTGCTGAGGCTGGCTTTGAACTCATAATTCTCCTGTCTCGGCCTCCCAAAGTGCTGGGCTTGGCTGACACTTTAATTGCAAACTTTGTCTTTGTGTAGCAACTCTGGTCTCAGTTTATATCTTTGTCTCTAAATGAGTTGCTTTGAGTCTGTTCTGTTCATTCCTGCTTTAGCAGTCAGTCAGAGATATGGATAGACTGATTTAGGAGAACCCTTCTGTGGCTTTTCCACAGAGTCCTTCCAGGATTCCCTACTCCTATCTCACGCTATTTAGCAGACAATATTTTCTGATATCTGCTCTTTTGATTCTTTTGATTTTCCAAAGCCAGCTGCTCTTTTATTTTCCCAGCCTCAGGCTAAAGCCATGAGGATCCTAAACTCTGTTCCTAGCCTATTTTCAGTCAACTTGTCTACCATATTCACCAGAGTTTGACTGCTTCAGTTACTCTCCCTCTCCAGTACTTTCAGGTAGTTGGAGTTTTTTTGTTTTGTTTTTTCGTTTTCGTTGTTATGCCCAGGTTTTGTCATTGTTTTCTGCATGGAGAATCACTTAGTGTAGTGTCAGTTATTGTATCTGAATGCAGAGTTGACTATTCTTACTCATGGTCATTTTTCTGAACCCAGGTATGTTAACTTTCCATTATAGTAATGCCTGAGATAATCAACTTATGAAGAGAAAAGAGTTGTTTTGACTGATAGTTTTAGAGTTTTCAATCCAGGGTTGGTTGACCCATTGCTTTGGGGCCTGTGGCAAGGCAGCACATTGTGGTGGGGAGCACATGGTGGAACAAGCTGCTCACCTCATGATAGCTGGGAACTGAAAAGAGGAAGAGGAAGGGGCTGGGGTTCCACCATTCTCTTCAAGGGCACCAATAGGTTCCACCTATTGGTAAGCTGGGGTCAAGCTTTAACACATGAACTTTTGGTGAATTTTCCAGATCCTAACTATACTACCAGGCATTCTCTGGGACACACTTCCTGACTTTCAGGCCTCAGGTAACTGTACTTTCTATTTGCCATGCCAATTCCTTTTCTTTCTTTTAGTTATTCTTTCATTCACTCAATAAACATACATTGGACAACCATTTTCCCAAGCACTGAGGAATCATTGTGAATAAGAAAGTATATATTTTCAAAAAAACATACTGACTAATAGAAAGAGAAAGACTAGAAAATAAGGCAACTACCATGAACATTATGACATGTGACCCAACATTTACTGGTCATCGAAAGTTTTCCAGAAGACAGAAATACAAAGGGTGAGTTGGCAGAGAGAATGTGTTCATGTATATCTACCTCCCTTTTTAGATTCTAAATTCCTTGAAGTCAAGGTCCATGTTTTATTCATTATTCTATTCCCAATACTTAATAATTATTTATGTAAGTGAATGAAGAAAACTTAGCAACTGAAAAATGAAAAAAAGGCATATTAGGTTGAAGAAATAAGGGCACTTAAATGTACACTGTGTTCAGAGAATTACAAATAGTCTGGTGTGCATGCAGTGTGGTGTCTATGGAAAGATGGAGTATATAATACTGCAGCCAGCTGATCAAACAGCCAACTGTTTGCTCCCTTTTTAAAAGACAACAAAGGATGCACAAAAAGGTGTTAAAAGAAAAGTAGCAAGTTAGTTAACAGAAGCCGCTGTCTCCAAGTACCTACTGCTTAGGGGAGAGACCTTGAGCAAGTAATTTCCACAGTGCATTTTCCTAATTTCTACAACTGCAGCTAAAATGTATTTTTAAAATAAGACATTTTACTTCACAAATAAAAATTGGATTATCTCTCTGTGTCTATTTAAATGCTTAAAGTCCCAGGATAGCCCCATTTCTCTGTTTGACTGATAAGGACCACAGAGTTATCTCTTCCAGGGTACCAAGACATCCCAGCCCTGGAAGTCCTGGTAATCAGCTAGGAGTGCTGCATGCAGAGGTCGAGACAGGGTTATGAATCAGCTGAGGGTCCTCGTCCGTGGAAAGGGCAGGATTCTCATGGGTATTCTGTCATTGCCAAAGAGACAGTATAGGAGCCCTAGAAGAAAACAGCAGGAAAGGACAGTGCTGCCCATGTGCACACAAGTTTCAGCCATGTGGGCTTTCCTTGGCATTTGAAGCCCTGTATCTTCAGGTGTTGAGGATCTACTTTACATACCACCTGGAAGAAATTCTGCTTATGGAGTTTTACTAATAAATCAAAATGTTTAATTTTATCACTGAATGATTGACCTGGGAACTTATTTTAAAGCAAGGAAAACACTTCAGGAAAGCAGAATGTGATTAAAGAAGAGAAGGCATAGCAATTTGTTTTCCTCTGATGCATTTGAGTAGTTTGAAAATTTTTTAGTTACAGGGTTCAACACTGATGGCTGATCATATAAACTCAACTATATGATTTAAGCAGCTTACTCATTGTACTAGAAGTCAAAAAAAGTTCCCTTACAAATATGTTTTTTCTTGAAAAATGGAAAGGCCTGGCGACTCTGGCCTCATTTTTCCACAAGACCACTGTTAGGGTTTGGATCTGGAATGTGTTCCCCCAACCCACCAGCTCTCCAGCCCTACCAAAGCTCATATAGCAGTGTTCAGAGGTGAAATGGTTGGACTGTGAGGACTATAAACTCACTGGTGGACTTATCTTTTTGATGGATTAATAATTTATCACTGGGTGGTAACTTTAGGCAGGTGGGATATGACTAGAGGAAGTGGGTATCAGGAGGCATGCCCTCGGGGACTCTATCTGTCCCTGGTCCCTTCCTCTCCCTTTCTCTCTCTCTCTCTGCTTCCCAACTGCCATGAGCTGAGCAGCAGCTTTCCTCTGCCACATCTGTCCACCATGATGTTTCTGCCTTGGAGCCAGCCAACCATGGACTGAATCCTCTGAAAACCTAAGTCAAAAGAAATCTTTACTACTCTAAGTTGTTCATGTCAAGTATTTTCATCACAACAATTAAAAGCTGACTAACAAAGTACTGATAGTTTATAGTGGAGCAGCTGACGCCTTTAGTGGGGTTAAATGGCCACCAGTCCCTGAAGCATATCCTTGTTCTAGTCATTGACAACTTTCACTCAGTTATGCTTATCTGCCTGGCTCCTCAAGTGAGTGAGTTTTCTGACCCCATCTCAAAGATTCCTTAAATCAGGATAGGGGTATAGGGAGGAAAAGGTAGAAGGGTGGGTAGATGCGATCAATTCACAATATATGCATGTATGAAAATATCACAGTGAACCCCACTAATTTGTAAAATTAATGTCAATTATTATGATAAAAATAATTCCTTAATTCTTTTCAACCATCTTTGCTTTCAGCTCCATCTCTTTCTAGCATTTTTGTTCATAGTAGGTAAAAGAGGTTTTCCTGTCCCAAGAAACTTATCAACTTATTTTATAAAACATCTCAGACAGAACCTTGACAGATGTCACTGACCTTCACATAGGATATGAAAAGGTAGAAGATCAAAGGTCTTTAGGCTCTGTAAAAACTTTCAGTCTATGTTCTAACAACTGCACACATGGCGTCTCAATCAAGAGGTGAATGATTTTGTCACATTCCCTGCTACAATGGGTTGCCTTACCGCAGACCCAAAAGCAAGTGGCGCCAATCAACTGTGACTGAAACCTCTGAAACTGTGAGCCAAAATAAGCCTCTCTTTACAAGATGACTGGCTCAGGTATTTTGTTATAGTAATGGAAAACTGACTAACATAATTTCCTCATTTAACCAAATGGTGTCCTAGTTATATCCAGCTCTACTTTCTGTGATTCTATGGGGAAGGAGGCTTTTCTTAATACAATGAAATGGAAGAATGATGGACAGACACCCTAAACTGCCCAATGTTAATTCCAGGTGACTGTAGCCTGTACACATTTACTGCTTCTGTGCTTAATCTTGTTATAAGGAGTATATAAGATGTACAGTCTGTCTTCCCTGAATTTATGGTTTTCTTCTGTAAATGATGAATAAGAAAGTCAATTATTTTAAGATACTGGAGTGCACCTGAATAATCACCCTTGTTTCCTGCTTCTGTCTTCCATCCTCTGTGCTGTCATCACCTTGGGCTGTTTTGCCTTCTATTTCCTTCTTTTGGGAAACTTCTAGAAACTCTCTGAGAGAGTGCCCTGCAACACATCTCCTGACTGGCACTCCTGCTGCCAGTCATTAGACAAGTGGAGCCTCCACAATTAAATTGGTCATAAATGAAGACACTAAATGTTTGCTCCCCTGAAGATCACTCGAAGCTCAGATCACATTAGACCCAGATGCCTGACATCTGCTTCTTCCTGCCTTCCCACTGATTCTGGTCAATGGAACAGGAGGGTAAGGGAAGGCATACAGCATTAGTGCCTGCTATGGTTCCTTCCAAGACTCATGAGTGAATTTAATCCCAATGAAACAGTCTTGGAGATGTGGCCTTTGGAAGGCAGCTGAGTATAATGGCTCCACGCTCATGAATGGGCCATATAAAATGACTGAACAGAGAGAGTTTGTCCCTTTTTTACCCTTCCATCTTCTGCCATGTGAGGACACAGTAATCCTCTCTTCCAAAGGATGCCATCACCTTGATCTTGGAATTCCCAGCCTCTGGAACTGTGTGAGATAAATTTCTGGGTTTTTTTTAATATAAATTACCCAGTCTCAAGTATTCTATTATAGTAACATAAAACAGACTAAGACAGGGTCCAAAGCAGGGCCCAAGTCTGTCTTTATTACACAGGTCATCAAGTAACTCTCAGATTAAACTCTTATGTGAAGGCATTTACAGGTATAAACTTTAGTTTTAGGTAACTTTATCTCTACATTAATACATCATATTGAAAACTAATATTTTTTCAGAAGAAAGATCAAAGTTCGATCAGATTGTCCCAGATAAACTAGACCAAGTAGGGACTTGCAAGCACAGAGCTGCGCCTCTCACTTAGTGCTCTCATCAACACCATTACAATATCTCTGCAGGCTGCCAAGACTGAGTCCAAGGACTGAGAGAGCTTGCCAAAGTCTACCCTGGAAACATGCTGCCAGCATCCTGAGTCCTGGAGCCTGCCCTGCTCTACAGCTCAGCATCCCTCTTTTCCCCACAAATGAATCATTTAGTCTCATGAACAAGTTTTAGCATTCATGCTGAACAGGAGGCCTTTGACAGTCTCCAACTCCACTCTCAGGGTCTCCACATAAAATCTTTGGTCCTGGTTGTCCAGCATTAGTCTGGCTCTGGTGATGATAATGGAGCATCTTCTTGTTCCTAAAACCAAGTCTCCCTCTCTCAACATGTGTTTTAGTTCTTATCAAAAACTCCTGGACTTTCTTTTTTTATGGTAACCTCCCAGTGCCTTCCATGCCTCCTATATCTGAGGCCCTGCCCAGTTACCTTCCAGGGAAGAGGAGGGTATGCTCTAATATATGCCAAGTGCCTTTAATGTGCCCATCATTATTCCAGGCCCTGGGCTGTGTGTCGTCCCTTTATATCCTCACAGTAGTAGTACAAGGTTGATGCAGTCTCCCAAAATACAGATGAAGATGAAGGACATTGGTGCTACTGACACTCAGAAATGACAAGGACATTTCCTGAGTTCACCTGGCTGGGAAGCAGAAGGGGAGGAGGAAGGTTGGAAGCCTATTCAGTCTTGAGAGGTTTGTTATCACCATTCCACCTTGGGGACTCCCAAGGCCTGAAGCACAGTTCCAAATCACAGCCGAATCTGGGCCCTACCTGCCAATCACCTTCTCTGCCACTCTGTGTTAGGAATCAAACCCAGGGCCTGGTACACACTAAGCACATGTTCGACACCTCAGTTCCTGCTCAGTGACTTCTGAATGTTGCATATCCTGGATTTGCCATGGTTCTGTTCTCTCCCCTGTTTTGAGTCCTTCATTTATACCCCATGTTTTTTATCCAGCATTTAGAGAAAAAGTAAACTCTGAGTTACACCTAAATTAACTTGGCCCAAATAGCTTCTTCTGCAACCCTGAAAAAGTTTTTTAGTTTTTCTGGGCCTGGGTTTCCTCCAGTGTAAAGTGAGATGATAAAACCTACCTCACTGGGTGGGGGTACAGATGTAAATCTAAGCACCCTTTAAAAATCCTCAAATTACAAGTTTGTTTCTTGGTCCACCAGCCTGGATTCATTGTTGAAAACTCTTTGTTTTAAAGCTGAGTTAAAAAAAAAAAAGAACAATAACAAAACAAAACTGAGATGACACTTGCAGAGGGTTTCACAGATGATGTTGCCATTGAAATCAGTAAATTGCATTGTATACAAAATAGGATATAATAATGTCACTCTGACACTTATTACAAATGCAGTCATTAGGCAACAAAAGCAATGGAAAATCATAGCGTTCTGTAAGCACATCTCACAACAATGCCTCCTCTCAGGAGGGGCCCCTGCGACCACCACTGACAATTTTCTTCAGGCCCCATCAATGTTTTTCGTTGTTTAAAGACACACATTAATTTAAAGTCTCCTCCCATTCTCTCTGTAAATTACAGCATTCAGAAGAAGTGGCAGCTGCTGTAATTAAGACACAGTTAATTGCCTGTCTTCTTAATTGCAATGATAGGATTTTGACAGTTTGGTAAATAAGAATTGTTTGGTTTCCTCTGGCAACTTCAGCCTCTGTCAGCTCTCCCCTGCAAGTGCTGAGTCACCCACTTCCAGGACAAAGGGCTGCAGTCCAGTGGAGACAGAATGGGAGGGGCACCCCCAGCCAGGAGTGAGGTCTTTATAATTTACCTGCAGTCTCTTCTCTCTGTAGTCACCGCCCCAGCATTGCCTATGCCATTGCCCCATAAATTCTCCCAGGAGTTTTCTCCCATATTAATCAGTCATCACATGAACCTACATGACAGGAAACCACAGAAGTAGGATGCCTGGGTTGTGGGGGATGATTTCCTCCTGCTAATAGGCATAGGAGTACATGATGATGTCAAATGAGGAAATAGAAGCACGGAGAAATTGAACACACCCAGTCAGAGAGCTACTACCTGAAAAGCCAGGGCTTCAGTCCTGGTCTTCTGACCTACCGTATAGTCCCACTAGTCTCAAAGAACACTCTATAAAGCCAGAGGCTTTGGAGTCACACCAACTTGAGTTCAGAGGTATGAGGCAGCTTCCTCTTATTGTAACAAAATAACTGAGATCAGCAACTAATAAAGAGAAAAGGTTTATTTTGGCTTGCTGTTTTGGAAGTTTCTGTCCATGGTCAGTTAGCCCCATTGCTTTTAGACCTGTGGTGAAGCAGCACATCATGAGAGGAGTGTGTATTGAAGGAAAGCTCTCATCTCCTGACCAAGATGTAAAAGACAGAGGAAGAGGCTGGAGTCTCTCTATTCCCTTTAAGGGCATGCCGTAATGACCTAAGACCTCTCACTAGGCCTCCCTTAAAGTTTCTACTCCTCCCAATAGTACCAAGCTGAGGACCTAGCCTCTACCAGATAGGCCCTGGGGGGACACTTATCCAAACCATGACAAGAGCTTACCTTGACCTTGACTGCTTTTGTAACTATGGATCAGATACTGAATATTTCCAGGCTTTGGTTGCTTCTGTTGCAAACTGCATTTTGCATTACTTTCCTCCTAACATTCTGAGAATTCAGAAAAATAACCCTACAACATACTTAAACAACCATATTAGGCTTGTAGTAAATCTCAATAAATGGGAGTTATATAGCAAGTAAGAATTTTGTTCTAAAACTTACATAAATAATATTTTTACATTTCTCTAGTTTATGACTTAAATTTATGTGGATTATGGTCCACATTCCAGGTTCCGGCTTCAGGTATATGTCTAGGGCCTCATATATTCCAATAATACCATATCGGGGAGTGAGGGTTCAAGAAATCATCATACAAAAAAGTTTCCCAATTCTCCAAGGAGATCAGGAGAAATATTAGCATGTGCCAACTATCCTATAGGGTGCTAGTGGGGAATAAAAGAGAAGAAAAACATTTCCATGATAAGATGGTATATGTACTCATATCCTACCAAGGTTATGATTCGCACTAAATCATGACTAAATGCTGGTTGTGTTGTGAAATCACGCTCTCGGTCCATCCTTGCTTCCAAAAGAGCACATGAGACTTGGGAACTAAAAGAAAAGACGTCAGTGACAATGACATTTCCCCTTTCCTCAGTGCCACTCTTTTCTACTAGAACTCTCTTTCCTAAGTACAAAGTGAAGGAACTGCTTGTATACAATACCTAACGTTTCTTTCAATGAACAAATGCATGAAGTGGTGGGGGAGTGAGTAGGTAGAAACATCCTATCTAAAAACAGGACTGCCTTTCAGATCAGTGGATCTTGTCCTGCTCAAAACGTACAGGTGCTTGGCTCTACAAAGATAGGCTTAAACACAATAGAGGCTCACTGCTCTTTCATCTAAACAAAGTCCAGAGGAAAGCAGTCAAGGCTTGGTTTGGTGGTTTCACAATCATCAGGGATCCAACTTCTTCAAACTTACTATTTTACCATTGTACACACATGGCTTCTTCCATCACATGTGTTGGGTGGACATGGTATCACACGAGAAGACCATGCCTCCTGCAGATGGTATAAAACACCCAGTTGCATGTTCCTGGTCATAATTAGACACATAGGAACACTCTGATGTGACAAATATGAAAATCTGGCCACCCAGCCCACTAACGCTGATGCGGCCTTCATTGAGCACTATAATCCTAACTTGAGCAGAGGCTGCTGGGAGCCACCATCCCAGCTTCCAATTGCACAGCTTCCAACCAGCCTGGGGCTTTGCCAGCCACCCAGCAACACACAAACACCGACTTTTCTGAGGAGGCAAGAGCACTTCTTAAACCTATTGCATTTGCTTCCTGTGAAGCTAATTCCCCAGAGGAAGCCTAGATCAGCCTTCTTGCTCAAAAGTAAAACTTCCCCACAAGCTTCCCTTCACAAGAGACTGAAGGTAAATCATAGTGCATTATCTGTAGTCTCTTAGTCTTTATATGCATTTTTTTGAACAAATGAGAAGGCTGAGAAATCGTCTTCATTTGAGTCAATCCTGTGCTCAGCTAAAAATTAAGGATTCTAAAAAGACGTAATGAATATTGGAGGGCAAACTTAAGTCTCAAGTACACTCAATAGGTTTTGAAAAAGTGGAATATAAAGTAAAAAATATAAAGTGAAAAAATGACATGAAAATATAATCACACTCCTGCTGCCTCCCCAACCCCAAATTTGCTTAAATTTTGGGAAGGCTTTGGATTTACTTGTGTATTTGTATTGTTTGAGACAATTTTATCCAGATCCTAAGGGGCCATATGACAAAGTGACGAATGGGTCAAGTGCCATAGGCCATACACAGCCAGCAAACAGCACACATGGGCCTCAGCTGGCAGGACAACATATGCTTTTTTAATTTCTTAAACTTCAGTCCAGTGACGAGCACTTGGACTTGGAGTCAGGAGTTCTGAGCTGAATTAGGAATCAGAACTCAGCCAACTAGTAAGGAATTGAATTTGTGCAGGTGCCAGGGATAAAATAATAATAGTAATTAATGCCTAATGAGATGTTGCCTTGTACCAGGCACTCTGCTAAGCCATTGATTCTGAATTCCCTATAATAATTCTCTGATATAGATAACAGTCATTTTTCAAATGAGAAGGTTAGAGCTTTGAGAGTGTTTTAGTCGGCTTTTGCTTTGCTATGACCAAAATACCCAAAACACCTCAGGTTTCAAAAGCCTCAGTTCATAGACAGCCAATGCCATTGCTCTGGGCCCAAGATGAGGCAGCACACCATGGGGGGAAGGGCGTGGCAGAGGAAAGATAATCAGCCCACAGCAGGGTCAGGAAGCAGAGAGGGAGGAAGAGGCCACAGGAAGAACAACCCTTTCAGAGCAAGCCCACCATGACCCACCTCCTCCAGCCACATCCTACCTGCCTGCAGTTACTCAAACTAGGATGGACTGATTAGGTTAAAGCTCTCACAATCTAATCATTTTACCTGAACATTCCTTCACTAACAGGAGATTTGGGAGGCATCTCACATCCAAATCACAACAGAGCGAGGAACGACCAATGGAACCAGTCAAGTTGCACAGTGGGACTTTGAACGCAGGGCTTTGAGGTCCTTAACTCTAAGAGTTCTTGCTCTTAACTAACTTATGCTGCTTCTCACAAAGAAGAGAAGATATACATGCTGACCTTAAAAAGATCAGGCGTAATTGGGCAGACACACAGTAGATGGCACACAGTGACCAGTGGTGTAGGAGAAAAATGCCCAGGGTCAGGCAGGTGGGTGTCCACTTTCTGTCACAGTGACAAAATACCTGAGATAATTGATGAAAAGCAAGAAAGGTCTGTTTTGACTCACATTTTTAGAGGTTTCAGTCCATGGCTTGTGGGCCCTGTCACTTTGGGGCCTGTAGTGAGGAAGCACATCATGGTGAGAACACGTAGTGAAGGAAATGGTGCAAGGGGAACAACAGATGAGGATGGTGGGAATGCGAGGTTAGCAGAATACTCCTACAAAATAAGCCCACTGTACTGACTCCTCATGTGTTTTCCTTGCCCAAAAGCAATCTGCTTGCAGCCCTGGCCAGGCCTGATGTATCTTGTATACATCACATTCCTCAACCAACTGAGGGAAGGCCTGGCAATCAGTGTAGGTAATGGATGATAGGGGTCTGAAAGATGAAGGCTGGTTATCAAAGAAAAGGAAATGGGTTGTTAACAGCTAACCTCCAGGGGATCACACTTCCTGGACACAATAGATTATCCCCTACATGGAGAAGAAAGGGAGTCAGGGATCAAAAGGGGGTTCTGGGGTCTATGAAAGAGTAAGACACACTCACTCTCATGGACTCCCAGCTCTGGGCCCCCTTCTCTACAAAGAAGTCTTCTGCCTCTGACTTCTGTCCCTCTCTTAAATAAAACTTTCTACACTTGGCTAGGCGTTTCTCGGGTGTTTAAGCTTCAACACCGGGGGAACAAGGACCTGATCCTGATCTCTAAGATCATATCAGTGGCAGTCAAGAAGCAAAGAGAAAGAGAGAGAGAAGGGATCTGGGGTCACAGTACCCCTTTTGAGGATACATTCCCAGTGACCAAACTTACTCCTGTTGAGTACCACCGCCCCACAGCAGCATAGCCTTCACATGTGCCTTTGGGAGACTTTCAAGATCCAAACTAGAGCAAGAGAGGAGCCTCCATAGACAGAGAATGAACAGAAATGAGTCAGGCAGATGAGGGTAGGGAGAGTTCTAGACCAAGGAAACAGCACGAGTAATGGCCCGACCTTCCTTGCCCAGTGGTTGCTAGGCTCCAGAAACTGTGTTCTCAATCAGGAAGAAAAGAAGCAGTAGGTGGAAAAAATATGTCTCCTGTGTCAGCAAAGAAAATATTCCTCAGCAACTCCCTAGCAGAATTTTCCTTACATCCCATCGTCAAGTCACAAGGCCGCTCTGAGTGAGATGCAAGGAAGGGCAGAGAAGTGAGCACACAGGGACAGGGAATGGGATTGCCATGATTGGCTGAGAGCAGCTGCAGCCATCCCACGGGCCTGGGCCCATTGCAACCCAAACAAAATTGGGATTGTGTTCACAGAGAAGAAATGGGAAATGGTCAGTGCATGTATCGATGTGGGGGGGGGGGTGACCAACAAACTCAGCTCACAGTCTTTTGCACCCATGAAAGGAAGAAGCAATAAAGGACCAAACAAGAGAGTGAATTGAGAACAGCTCAGTGAGACTATTAAGAGGTGAAATTAAAATTCCTTATTTAGCTACTAAAGGCAAGAATTGAGGAAGATCCTTAGGGGATTCTCAAAATTTATGGCTTGGGATGTCTGTGATTAAGTAATCAGCAGGCAGAGAGACGCTAATGAAATGCATAAAGTGCTTTTGTGACTTAGGAGACATTCTATTGTTTTGGGATTCTTCAGAGACTTTCTTGTCTCTTGATCTGATGGAAGTATCAAACAAATAAAGCAAGCTAACACCTCTGCATATAAGCCTCCTAAAATAGTAGATTGTCCTCATCACTTAAATAGAAAGCAGCTGGGGTGGCTGTCTGATATTATTTTCTCAGTGACTATGTCCAGGCTGTGTGAACCTGACCCCGCTGCACAGGCTGTCATGGAAGCCAAGTAACATTGATGGTGTATCCAGGGAAACATAAACCCCTGCTTCCAGGGCCCCAAGACCTGCCCAGTACTTGCTCCACTAAGGCTCAGTGATTTTCATCCTTCCTTCCATGCTATCGTCGACTCTAAGAAGTAGTCCTCTGAGAAATTAATATTTCATCAAGTTAATAACAATCATTTTTAAAACTTAAAGCCAAGAGAACTTTATCCAAGTTCTTAGGTAGGTGTTAAAAATTATACCATATATCACAATATCCCATTTTGACAAGTAACCATGCCCAAAATGGTTACTTAGTATAAGAAATGAGAAAACAACAACACTGAGACTTTCTCCAAGATGACTTGTGTGGATTCTCAAAGCAAGTCATCATCATGGAAAGCAAACAAAAGAATGAGGGACTGGTATAGACCAGAGAAAGAGAGAAAGAGAGGAAGGAAGGAAGGGAAAAAAGGGAGGGATGGAGGGGAAAAGATAAGAAGGAAGAAAGGAAAGGAGGAAGGAAGGGAGGGAGGGAAGGAAGACAGGGGGGAGGAAAAAGAAGATAAGCTTTGGATCAACTGGGAAAATTAAAATTTGAACTGTATATGAGATGTATATTACTGTACATACAGTTACATATATATAGATGTATATACTATTATATATTACTTTTAGGTGAGACAACATACTGGGCTTAATAGAAAATGCCCAAATCCTTAGGAAATACATGCTAAAATGCTTTGGATTCAATGACATGATATCTACTTTCAAAAGGTTAAGGAAAAAAATTAAATAGTATGAGGGTTTAGGAATGTAGCTCAGTGTTACAGTGCACCCATGAAGCATTGGGTTCAATATCTACCACATAAATTTCCATGACGCGGCAAAAAGACTGGTAAAACGAGATGAAAGGGACACAGATATTCACTGTACTATTCTTTCAGACTTTCTGTAAGTTTGAGATCTTCTACATAAAATGTTTGGGGAGAGTGTGTAAGACACAGCTGTCCTGAAGGACAGATTCATGTCTATGAGTCAGAGTGAGACATCCTAGTCTGAATAGGTTTTGAGGTTCATCACCGTCCTCTGTAATTATAATGAACATTTGCAAACTAACCAAAGTGCTGCCACAGGCTATATCCCTTAGAATCCTAATGTGAATGAGCTTTTTGTGGTAGGTTTTATTGCCCTGTTTTATAACCAAGATACAAAACTGCAATTTTGACCTGTAGTTTAATTTTAATTTTTAATTTTTTTATTCTTTTTATTTTTTGTTGTTGTTTTTATTCTGGGGATTAAATCCGGGGCCTTGTGCTCAAAGCACTCCACTACTAAGCTACACCTCTAGCCTTGGCCTGTGTTTGACTCCCAGTCTTGGCCTGTGATTTCCATACTCCCTGCTGGCCAGTACAGTCATGAGAACCCGGCAGGTTCTCCTTAAACACTATGTATTATTTGCCAGATAAAGAGAAAAATTTTAAACATCATTAAAAGTGTTATTTTAGATAGTTCTGAGGAATCTGAATTTTTAGTGAAGACTTCAGGACACCAGACACTTGAGAATAATGTTTAAATCACTGGGAAGAAATTTTTTCTTGGTCCCTCCACCCTCCCACCAAAAGCCTTCTCCTTAGTCACTATCTCCCTCATCCCCTCCCCTACTCTCAACAGACACAATGTGACATGCTCAAGTGTAAACACTGCAACATTTGGGAGGCAAGCTGCATTTGGGGCTGCTTAGCTTAGGTGGCAAGAGGAAACCAGGAAGGAGGAGGAAGTAACAGTTTCACCCTGAAACCCATTTTGTGAACCAAGTTCTAGCAGCTGCCTTCATTGAACATGAGGTTGAAGGAATAAGATTGTCCTTCCCTCAGGAAGGTATGTAAGAGTTGGAATTAGAGAAATAATTTGGTCATAACTGGGAATGAGTTCTATTCTTAAATACCCTTTGTCTATGTGTGTATGTGCATGCAAGTGTGCGCTTACATGTGTGTGCATGTGTTGCTGGGAATGGAACCCAGAGCTTCCTGCATGCTGAGCATGTGCTTTACCACTGAGCTACACTCTCAGCCCCAAACAGCCATCTTTTTCATTTTAACTTTGAATATGGGGTGAGGAAAAGCCAATCATATTTCAGAGACTCACAATAGATTTAGACATTTTTGCCTCGTTTTTATAAGCTGAGCTTGTATGTTTATCAAAGAGAGGAAGAGGAAAATCATAAATATTTTCAGAAGTGGATTTACAAGTCACTATGGAAAGGTTATTTGATAAAAATGTGTGTATCTAGGGCTGGGGTTGTGGCTCAGTGGTAGAGTGCTTGCCTAGCACCTGTGAGGCACTGGGTTCGATCCTCAGCAACACATTAAAAAAAATCAATAAATAAAATTTAAAAAATAAAATGAATGTTTTTTTTAAAAATGTGTGTATCTAAAAAAAACCCCAACATTGCAACATTTGACTGGAGACAGCAAATGCAAAGATTGTGGTTCTTGTGAGAGAGAGGTCTTTGGCTTTTGGTTGGTCTCTTGGATGATATTCCCTGAGAAACACACTGAGATGGAAATTAGAAGTGGTCTACTGGGCTTTAGGCAATTAGAAGCACATGTAAGAAAGAGAAAGAAACAGGATTTGGTGAAGGTATAAGTGGAACTATGAGTCATTTGCAACAGATGGTTCAGCCAATCCCATGGAGGGCTCCAAAGCAAGAATGTAATTCCAGAGAAATCCAAATTTGGAAAGAAGGCTGCACTTTTTATTTTTAAATGTTTAATGTTTATTTATTTCATGGTGTTGGGGATGGACTCCTGGGTCTTGTGCCAGCTAAGCACATGCTCTAACACTGAGCTATACCTCCAGTCTCAAGGATGTACTTTTGGATCCCTATAGTGATCTGTCATTGGTTGTGGGCAGCCTCAGCAATGGTGTATAATCTTATGTTATGCAAATTCTTGGGGAGCAACTGAACCATGATCTGTGAGTAGGTGATACATTCAACCAGGAATAGATCCATCCTATAGAGGGGATGCAGGAGGTGCAGTCTCAATTAGCTGCAGAATGCATTTTCATTCTGGGTCAAGACCCCATCCAAGTTCACAAGTTGCTTTCATTTCTCATATCTCTTTGGTCTCTTTTAATCTAGGAGAGTCTCTCAGAATTTCCTTACTTTTTAAAAATTTATTAATTAATTTTTAATTATCCAAAAGAATCTATATATATTGTTTAAGAAAGAATGAGTAGAAACAATACAATGTAGATCTGATGAACTATAAACTATTCAATGTATGAAACTACTCAATATATAAAAATTATATGAATTATTCTATATAAAGAAATTAAAAACAGTCTACAGAAGATGTAGGAAAAGATTAAAAACATGAAATAGAATTAATAATATTGGTTTTCTGTATCTAACAAAAGCATTTCCCAGATTAAAATGGATGATAAAATGGAAAGAAAATCAGAGAAGGAAAAAAGAGTATAGAAATGAAAAGAACAAATAAAATTAAATAAGCTTTTAAACATTGTTTTAAAATTAAGAAACTGACTTCATGCTTCATCTTTGATACCTTAAGTAGTCAAAAGTCATCAATCTTATCCTTACAGTAACAAAAATGTCTGAAAATCAAATTCCATTTCTTGAACCCAACAATGTACTGCTAGAGCTGTCAACTGGTATATATAATTTTGAAGAATGGCTGGAGACAGAATATGGGCTAATTTAAAGATTAAGGAAAACTTGGGGTCCTATAGACTTAGGGAAACCCTCACAGTTACACAGTTTTCTTTCCAGATACCCTACCAGTTTCCCACTGAAGATTCCAAAAAGACCTTATGTCTCTGATAGGATTAGGTTATGAATTAAAAATAAAGTCAATTAAGGACAAAGTTTCAAAGAAAAATATTGGGAATATTGCAGTCACAGATAGGAGTAAGGGTGCCAGTGGGGGTGGTATATGTTGATGAAACACTTGTGAAAATCATAATCCTCAGATATAGACCCACTTAAAGGTTGGATAAGATTAGAAAAAACTCCTTTGTCCCATATCTGACCTACACAACAGCAAGGATCTGGTATAATAACAATCAATTATAGCTGAAAGAGTTGTAATACACAGGTCCCTTCTCCGTGAAGTAGTGTTTAAGGAAATTCAAACAGTGAGATAAAAAAAAAAAAAAAAGTACAGGATGAAAACTTAAAGCCTCTGGTACCTTTAGCTGCAAGCAAACATTAAACACCAGACAAGTCCTCACCAGATAAATTAAATACTTCTATCAGTGGCCTATTTACCTCATTGTTTTATTATTCAATAAAATATGTCTGGCTTTCAACAAAAAATTACAAGATAGGCCTGAAGAAATGCTAAAATGTAGTCTGAAGAGAAAAATCAGATTCAAATATGTCATGCATGTTTGAATTGCCAAGTTAAAAAAAACTAAAGTATTATGATTAATATGTTAAATACTCTAATGGGAAAAAAGTATACAGCATGCAAAAACTTATCGACTATGTTAGGGAAAATGGAAACTTTAAGAATCAAAACAAAATTCTAGAAATCAAACATGCTGAAATAGAAAGGAAGAATGCCTTCTGATGCCATCAATTAAATTATGGCCAAGGAAAGAAACCATGATCATGATGATAAGTTATTTAAAATTTTCCCAAACAAAAATACAAAGGAAATAAAAGCAACCCAAGAACTGTGGGACAATATCAAAGAATAAAGCATGCATAATTAGAATGCAAAAAGAAAAAAGGAAAACAGAGCAGAAAAAATATTTGAAGTAAAACTATCTGAAAATTTTTCAAAAACTAAGATGAGATAAAAAGCACAGATTTTGAGAGAATATCAAGTAGGATAAGTACCAAATATAAACAGGTGAATAAATAAAGTAATACCTAGTCATCTCATATCCAAATTACAGAAAACTAAAAACAGAAAAAATTTTGAAAGAAGAAAGAAAAATAATTGCCTCACTTATACAGCTATAGAGAAATAAAGATTAAAAAAAATTCACTGGATAGCACAATAACCAATTTTTATCTTTATCTTAACACACTACTTTTCTCCATTGTAGGCATAGCCCTGAGCCAACATCTGTGTGAATTCCACAATTTGAGACTTTTTTACATTCAATCTGCCAGTCTATGAATTTTAATTGATGAGTTTAGGCCATTAATATTCAGAGTTATTATTGAAATATGGCTTGTATTTTCATTAATTTTAGTTTATTTTTGGTTTTTAACTTGACTTGGTTTCTCCTTTTGGCTTTTCCTTTAGTGTAGTTCCTCCCTTTGCCAATTTTCATTGTTGCTTTTCATTTCCTCCTCATGGAATATTTTGCCAAGAACGCTCTCTAATAAAGAATTTCTTGCTGTAAATTCTTTTAACTTTTGTTTTTCATGGAAGGTTTTTATTTCATCATCAAATCTGAAGCTTAATTTTGCTGGATATAAGATTCTTGGTTGGCACCCATTTTCTTTCAGAGCTTGGTATATGATGTTCCAGGATCTCCTGGCTTTGAGGATCTGGGTTGAGAAATCTGCTGAAATCCGAATTGGTTTCCCCCTGTATGTAATCTGCTCCTCCTCTCTTGCAGCTTTTAAAATTCTATCCTTATTGTGTATGTTAGGCATGTTCATTATAATGTGCCTTGGTGTGGATCTGTTGTAGTTTTATACATTTCATGTCCTGTAAGCCTCTTGTATTTGATTTTTCAATTTATTCTTCATGTTTGGGACATTTTCTGATATTATTTCATTGAAGAGATTGTGTGTTCCTTTGGTTTATACCTCTGTGCCTTCCTCTATCCCAATAATTCTTATATTTGGTCTTTTCATGTTATCCCATAGTTCCTGGATATCCTGTTCATAGTTTCTTACCATCTTCATTGTGTGGTCAACTTCATTTTCAAGATTATATATTTTGTCTTTCATTGTCTGAGGTTCTGTCTTCCAAGTTCTCTAGTCTATTGGTGATGCTTTCTATTGAATTTTTTATTTGGTTTATTGTATCCTTCATTTCAAAGATTTCTGCTTGGTTCTTTTTCAAAGTCTCTATCTGTTTCTTGAAGTAATCTTTTGCTTTCTGTATTTGCTCTCTTATCTCTTTGTTGGGGTGATCAGTGGTTGCCTGTATTTGCTCTCTAATCTCTTTGTTGGAGTGATCAATGGTTGTCTGTATTTGCTCTCTTATATTAGTCTATGCTTCACAGATCATTTTAATTATGTACATTCTGAACTCCTTCTCTGACATTTTATCTACTGTGCTGTCAATGGATTCTATTGTAGCATCTTGATTTGTTTGGGGCATTTTCTTCCCTTGTTTTTTCATGTTGTTCATGTGTCTTCCTCTCTAGCAATGCTGATTTGAGGTATTACAGTTTCTACCCTATAATCTTGTAGTGTCCCTGAAAGTTACCAATACCTTACCTCTGGTGTAACCAGGTTTGCAGGGACCTTGAAGATGATCTTCCTGGTCCTGGCTGTTGACTTTAGACAGATACAGGCAGGGACAGCCACTGGTTGGTAGATGGGGGCCTCTGCCACACATTAGGCTGGGATTTGTCTCTGTTCCACCTCTGCCATGCATTGGGCTGAGATTCTCCTTATTGTTTTTTAATCTTTCTTAACTTTGCCATTTTTAAAGTTCAGGACAGTTGTGTTGTAAAATATTTGAATTTTTCTAATCTTTTCTTTTTTATTTGTTCCTTTTAGTTATATATAATAGTAGAGTATATTTTCACATATGTATACAAAATGGAGTACATCTTATTCTAATTAGGATCCCAGTCTTGTGGTTATACATGATGCAGAGATTCACTATGGTGTATTTATATATGTACATAGGAAAGTTATGTCAGAATCATTCCACCATCTTTCTTATTCCCATCCTCTCCTCCATTCCCTTCATTCCCCTTCATCTAAATTACTGAACTTCTATTCTTCCCTTCTCTTTGGCCCTGTTGTGTGTTAGCATCCACATATTAGAGAGAACATTTGACCTTTGGTTTTTGGAATTGGCTTATTGTGCTTAGCATAATAGTCTCCAGCCAGCCATGGTGGCACACTCCTGTAATCCCAACAATTCAGGAGGCTGAGGCAGAAGGATCACAAGTTCAAAGCCAGCCTCAGCAACTGAGTGAGACCCTGTCTCAAAATAAAACATTAAAAGGGCTGAATATGTGGCCCAGTAGTTAAACATCCATGGGTTCAATCCCCAGTACCAAAAAAAAAGGAAAAGAAAAATAGTCTCCAGATCTGTTCCTTTTCTGGAAAATGTCATAAAGTCATTCATTTTTATGGCAGATTACTATTCCATAGTATATATATGCCACATTTTCTTCATCCATTCATCTGTTGAAGGGCACTTAAGTTGGTTCCATAACTTGGCTATTGTGAATTGAGCTGCTATAAACATTGATGTGGCCACATCACAGTATTATACTGATTTTAAGTCCTGTGGGTATATACTGAGGAGTGTGATAACTGGGTCAAATGGTGGTTCCATTCCAAGTTTTCTGAGGAATCTCCATACTGCTTTCCAGAGTGGCTGCACCAATTTTCAGTCCCACCAGCAATGTATGAGTGTATATTTTCCCCCACATCCTTGCCAACATTTATTGTTACTTGTATTCTTGATTGTTGCCATTCTGATTGGAATGAGATAGAATCTCAGCATAGTTTTTTTTTAGGAATATGTTTCTTTATTTATTTGTTTGTTTTCTCAGTGTACTCGTTGATAAGTGGATGCAGATCTACAATGTGGGGAAGGTCATGGGAACAATGGTGGAACTCTGTTCACAGGGATGCAAGGGGGAGGGGACATGGGGACAGTAAAGGTGGTGGAATATGATGGTCATCATAGCCCTAACTTTATGTATGACTGCATATATGTTGTGATTCTATACAACTTACAACTAGAGAATTGATGTGTTATCCTCTATCTACGTACAATGAATCAAATTGCACTCTGTTATCATGAAAGCCTAAATAGAACAAATAAAAAAATAAATATGAAAAAATAAAAAAGAAAGTAAAATTTAAAAAAGAATATGTTTTTTATTTATTTGTTTGTTTTCTCAGTGTAATTTTAATTTGCATTTCTCTAATTGCCAGAGATGTTGAACATTTTTTCATACATACTGATCTTTTTTTAAGATGGAATTCAGTCTATAATTCTTTGACTCAAAATTTCTTTGCTCTCTTAAAAGTTTTAACACTTCCCCTGCAGCTTATGTTGTTCTGTGATCTAATTATTGCTTGACTAACAGAGAGAAGATGGGGCTAGGATGAAGGTAAATCCGTAGAATAGATAGTAAATCTGAGTCAGTCAGTTAATCTCAGTCAGTCAGTTAAGACAATGGATCCCTCCAAAAAAAGGCTTCTCTAAGTAATATGGGAAGCACAGGCTGCTCCACTGTGGGGAGACATCTAGCCTCTCCTCCAGAGGTTCTTCTTCTTACTGAGGAGGATGTAGGCCACCTGAGAAACCAAAGTCTAGAATTAGTAAAGGACAAAAGACAAAGACAGAATTATAGTTTCAAAAGTTGGAACCCCTGATAGGTCTAGTCCACAGGGGAGCTGGAGCTAGGCAACAAGAAAATGGCTGCCGTGGTTTATTTAAAGATGTACATCAAAGGCAGGGATAAGGTTTCAAGGGTGGAGTCTTGCTTCTTGGTGTCTTGCAGTCAGGTTGACTGACATCTTGGCAGGTCACACCCATCTCAGAGGAGCTGTGTGGCTACAGCAGGTCAGCCCATCTCCAGTGCTGTGTGGGATTCTTGGCAGAGCTGGAATAGGGCTCCGGAAGTCTGGGCAGTCAAACCAGACAAAATGTCAAACGACATTCCTAGACACCAGATTCCCCTATTCAAATGTCTACGATGCATGGTGGTCCACACACAGCCTACAGACAGCTCTCTACACTCCGTAGAAATGGATTGCCCTTTAAAACATTCTATACATTCCAGTCTACTCCTTTGTCCCAGAGAGGGGGGAAAGGGAAAACCAGACAGATCTGAGTGAAGGCTACAGAAAATTTCAAACTCAAGGACTAAAAGGGCACCAATCAAAACATCACAGACCTGACAAATAGCCTTAGTACTTTTCCAATACCCAATTAGCATGCATATTGAGCAATGCTCCTACCCAGCAACCACACCAGCCCCTAGACTAATATACTTTCTTAGCAACCTGTGATCAGAACCCATCTCTCTTGGTGAGAGCTCTGTTTTCATTTCTTCTTACCAGAGTAAATCTTGCTCTTTGACAGTCACTCCTCATTATCTGTGGATTTCATCTTGGAGTTCATGAGACAAGAACCTGGAAAGGAATCTCTGGTGGAGCTGCTACTAAACAGTACAGGTATGGCCTGCAGGAGCTGAAAGTTCTTGAACGCAAATGGAACCTGCCCACCATGATTTTAACAGCAGAAAATCCAGGTTCAGGGCTGGGATTGTGGCTCAGTGGTAGAGCGCTTGCCTAGCATGTGTGAGGCACTGGGTTTGATTCTCAGCACCACACATAAATAAATAAAACAAAGTCCATTGACAACTAAAAAATATTTTAAAAAAAGAGAATCCATGTTCAAAGGCGCCTTGATGTTCCCATCAAGCTGTTGAACAAGAGAGGAAGTGGACTATGTCTTCAGGCCTGGAAAATTGGGAGGAATCTGAGCTTTCAAGGCTCTCTGGTGAATTGACTCCTCTTTCCTCATTGCAAATTTTTGGTTACTACTTTTTTCCAATCATGGCCTTGACATTGACTTAGCAGATTTGTGGAGTCTTTTGCTAGGGCTCCACTACCATTAATTTAAGTATGATTCTCATGTTTTTCTGCCTCCCAGGTACAAGCAACATGAGTCTCCCTATATGCTGCGAAGGACAGCCTCTACTTTCACACTTTGCCTAAATTAATGATTATGTTCTCTTACTGCAAAGGATAGTTTGTATTCATTGAGAGCCATCTAATTTCATTGCTCTCATTACTTCTCCAACCTCTCAAATGCCTGAGGAACTATTCCTGCCAGTTCCCTTCTACTGGTGTTCTGTCCTTTTGTAGCATAGAGGCTTTACCAATTGCTCCAAGGACTGGGGGTAGAGCACTTGCCCAGCATGTACATGTGGTCCTGAGTTTGAACCCTAGCACTGCAAAACAAATGAACAAAAAAACCACAGTTGCTCCACTACAGAATGCCAGGGCCTAACCCTACTCTACCTTTCACTAGTGTTGAAGACCTCCCTGGGTAGCCTGCCAGTGAGTAATGGAATTTTTAAATTCATTTTAAAGTCTTTCAAATCAATTTCACGAGAAACAAAAGTAGTTCTCAGGAACTATTTCCATAATGAAAGGAAACCAGTAAAATTGGGTAGAGGGAGAAATTGAACAGAAATGCCATGAAGGTCTTGCCTAAGTCAGATAATTACACAGGGAGCTTTGAAGCTAAGATTACCTTTCACAGATGTTCTGAACCCAGGCAAGGGGGTTGGATCTAGGTGTCTTCATATTGACGAGTCATTCGATGTGGACTATCTGCAAGTGGGAGCGTAAACCATGGATCCCAGTGTTCTTTGGCCCAGAGAAATAGTGAATTATTAAAAGCAACATACACTAAGCAGATGTGGAAATAGCTCAACCCTGAAGAGTAGGAAATATATATTTAGGTTTTTAAAAATTAATACTGAAATGCTTTCGGCTTAATAAATATTTCTTTCCAAGCACAGTTTCAGTTGTTAATAAGGTGCATTTGCTACTAAAGAATGCTTCAAAGGAAGTTGTGGCTTCTTGTTGTTATTGTTGTCGTTCCTGTTACTGCGATGAGATTGAATTGGCAGTGAACATCTAGAAGCTACGAATTCTTGGAAAGTTTTCCAAGAATTCGTAGTAGTTTATACCAGGTGACAGCATGTGTTCCTTTCCCTAGGATTGTAATTTAAAAAAAAAAAAAGTTTACAATTAAAAAAAAAAACAGACATTTGGAAATATTCTCTACAAACACATTAGTCATTAGTTAGACAATACATAATAGATGCATTTGCAATAAATTAAATGAAATAACATAATTTATAGAAATAATTTTTAAAATATTTTCTCTGTTTCAGGTATGGGCTTTACTCTTCAATGGCTCATAAATTCCAGTGTATCACCTGGCCATGGGTCTCATCTGCCTGCTACATAGCTTATATTCTTTCATCCATCCAAGACATAATACTTTTTTAGGTATTCTGTATTAGCTTATATTCTCTTTTCCATCTAGTCAATAAAACCAGCACTACCTTTAAAAGAAGAAAATAAAAAAAGAGTAGGATCATGGCAGAGCACCACATTCTTCACTACAGGGATCCCTGCACTTTATGGCTAGGGGACTCATCTGTTTGAAAGGCATCAGCAGCAAGGGGACCAGAGCATTGGCAGGTAACTTGCCATGGAGGGCTGGGTCCATGTTCAAAGGTGGCAAAAAAGAGAATATCTCAGGAAGGTAGGTTAGTAACACTCAGCATAGTTGCTCCATCCTAGAATGGGTTCTGGCTAACTAGATACCATAGTACCCTACCTCAATAATAACCGTGATATATTTAATCAACTCAAATATGCATAACATTGTCTCTGGATTGAAAGGTTTCATATTAACTTTAATGTTCCTAGTTATGCTTTCTTTATTACCTGAATTAGGAGAACATACATTAGTTTTTAAAGAATATTTAGAGGTTCTATGCAGATAAAGGATGTCTCTGGGCTCTCTGATGTCACCAGGGAAGAACTATGACATTCAGTTGAGAGAAGATGATCCCCAAACAGTAGGTTATCTGTAAATCTTGGGGAAGAGTTACTTAATGATTATGCTTCCAAACTTGAAAATTTTGAATAAGAAAAAGCCATGGCTACTTCCCTGGATGATGCTCAGAATGACCTGGCCATATTTTGCCTTTTTGACAAGTGACATAGTAGAAAGACACTCTGATAACTTCATGATCACATTTTTGCAGGACTATCCCATTAACATTCTTCTAAGGAAGAATTAGCTTCCTATTTACAACATCCAGGAAGAGATTTGAAGGATAAAAAGCTGAAGGGAATGGAGAACTATGTATTAGAGATCGTTGTCATTGAGCTTGTCACAAGTTTGAAGAAATTTATGTCAATTAGCATCTTTATGCAAAAGCAGCTCCCCTTTTATTCCAAGATAAGTCATGATTTTTCATTTAACTCTTTAAATAATTTAACATTTGCTTATGTTACATACACACGTGGCATGTATTGTATGATCCCAGTTCTCTAGAATCATTTTTGTCTTTCAAATCATCTCACTCTTCTGTTGTTGTTTTGTTTTTTTGAGAAACTGAGAATGGAACAGGACCTTGCCTATGCTAGGCAAGAGTTCTACCACTGAGCTACATACCCATCCCTTTATTCTTATTTTGAGATGAACTTGTGATCTTCCTGTTTCACCTTCCTTGACAGCTGGGATTATGGGCATGGCATGCACCACTATGCCCAGAAGCTATCTCACTCTTTTTGGGGGGAGGGAGGAGTACCAGAGATTGAACTCAGGGGTGCTTATCCACCAAGCCATTTCTTAAATTTTATTAGAGACTGGGTCTCACTGAGTTGCTTAGCCCCTCACTAAGTTGCTGAAGCTGGGTTTGAACTCAAGATTCTCTTGCCTCAGCCTTTCGAGTCCCTGGGGTTACAGGTAAGTGCCACTATGCCCAGCTGTTATCTCACTCTTAATGTAGTCTTTTTATATTTCTAGCAGGATTCTGAATTGAGGTTCACAAATTCTGGACAATGATAATTTCTGACTAATGAAATTTGTGTTCATTTTAAAACTTTTCTTCTGTGTACTTTTTTTTTTGTACTGCCAGGTGTATTCTTACAAAGAAGAGGGGGATTTGTTCATTTGTTTTCTTTATAAAGAATATGAGTTATTATTCTTAAAATGAAAATTTAACATATTTTAATTAAATGTAATTCATCCTGGGCTTCAATATTAAACAGAACTGGATTAAAATCCTAGGTTCATTGTCTGGTTGTATGACTTTAGGCAAGTTGTTTGGCTTCTCTTAACCTTTATTCCAAATGGAGATATTTACCTCCCAAGGTCATCATAGGGACTGAGATTATAGGAGTCAAATAGCAAAAACAATTCCTGGCACACTGAGGGTGCTTACTCAACAAAGAAAACCAGTTTATCATTTCTATTTGTGTGGACCGAGTATGTTGCTTCTGTTCTTAGATTTAAATGTTCCCTAGCTTATCTGCTTCAACAAAATGCTGTGTCACTGGGACTCTGGTGTTAAATTATTCTGTGTCTGTTCATCTAGGTTAAGCTTCCAGTGGGAGCCCAGCCTCGATCTGGTCTCTCCTAAGTGCCATCTGGAATCTTATGGAAGTATTTTACTTCCTACTTGCAAACTGTATTTAATTGAAAGGTGCCTGTATCTCCAGGCCAGTCTGTTGTAGAGAATTCCAGTTTTTGCTTTGCGTTTGTTTTTAATTCAGTTTGGTCCAAATGAATACTTTTGCCCTTCTGTTCTCAGGTTGCACTTGCTGATCTACATAGTAATGCTATTGTGATATTTCATGGATTGATTTAAATTATATTTTTAAACAACTAAAAGCCTCTTTTGATGCCTTCAGTAGCAGCAATATGGAGCCTAATATAGTCTTAGACCAGGCAGAGCTGGACTCCTTTGTCTTTGGGCCAATTCTACTCCTTCAATTCTCACTTGCAGAAGGCAGAATCACCAGTACAACACTGCCCAGATGCTTAACCTTGTGAGGTCCTTGGAACAATCTTTACAGAACAGAAAGCTCTAGAGATTAGACAGTCTGGGTTATTTGCCTGTATGATTTCCCCCTTTACATAATGTTTGCCCTTTCTTTCAATGTGCAGCTAGGCTCCCCATAGAGACCAAAAAATCTCTACTTTTTATAAACCTGAGCTCTGAAAGGCATTGCCTAGCAAAACCTTCTAACCCAAAATGCATCACAATACTCTTTGAATGATGTAAAGGGATCAAGTCCTATAACTCTGCAGTATGCCTTTGCAGTCTATCCAATACTAGGAAGCATCTGAAATAATTGCTACCCTCAGAAGACTGCTTTTAAGAACAAAGAGGTCTCTACCCATTGCAGCCCAACCAGGTAACACTGACACGGTTGCTACTATCTAAGCCTCTCTCTCCTCTTACATGGTGGTTGCCTTACTAAATAGCTGATAGCATTTTGAAGATTCTAGAGACAGGAACTCACAACTTAAACTTTATGGCAACTTTTGTGTAAAGTCTAAAATTCTTTTAGAAAGTGAATATTTATCCTCTCAACTTGGAATTACTTTAATAGTTTGAGCTCAACATATTGATTTTTTTTTTAAAACCAATGGAGTATCTTGCTTTTTATGAAGCAAGAAGAACAAAGTTTGAAAAACCAGTAGATGAGTAGGTAACTGAGTTGACTTATTAATTGGTTCTTTCATTTATCCATTCATTCCAAAGTATGTGTCAAGCACTTCTTGGATGGGGAACACTTTGGAAGTCAATGAGATAGGAGAAGAACAGGGAGAGCAAAGACAGTAATTGCCAGAACAATATGCTTTAATTTTATGTTCACTACTGTGACTCTATGATGAATGTGTGACTTCATCTCCACTAGACTGTAAGCAACATAACAGCAGAACCATGCTTCTCTTGCTAAAGGTTTTCTCCCTATGCCTGGAACTGTCAGGAAAAAGTAGATTATCAATAAATATTTCTTGAATCAATGAGTCAGTTGTATGGCAGTGGAAGGAGCTTAGGTTTTACAGTAAGACAGACCTGGTTGTGACTTTAAGCATGTAATTTAACATTTCTCAGAAATTAAGAATAATAGTGAATAACTTGCAGGACTCTTGCAAGGATTGAATGAAATCATATATGTGAAATGTCTGTTAAGTGGTGCTTTCCCCCTCCCTTTTTATCAGAAGGTGGTGGTTCTTTCTCAAAATTGTTTTAGTTATTTTATTCCCCCTGCATTTTCAAATAGTTTTAGGATAAGCTTGTCTATGTCTGCAAAAATAAATCCTGCTGAGATTTTGATAAAATAAACCAGATCAATTGGGGAAAATTATTTTCTTTACCCAGTTCAGTCTTCCAATTTATGAACATGGTATATCACTCAGGTCTTCTTTTGATTTCATTCACCAACTTTTTGTAGTTTTCAGCATACAGATCCTATACACAACTTGTAGATTTTAACATAATATTCCAATTTCTTTAGTGATTATAAACTATTGTGTCTTAAATTTTGATTCTAATTTTTTATTTATAGTATAGTATAAAAATAATTTTTATTACACATTAGTCTTGCATGTTGTGGTCTTATAAGCATAGTTAGAAGTTTTAGGAGTTTATTTTAGGTTTCTTGAGATTTTCTGCATAGACAATGACATTATTTGCAAATATTGATAGTTTTCTTCCTTTCCCATCGATATCCCTTTTATTTTTTTCTTGCCTTATGAAATTGGCTAAAACTTCCAGCATTTTGTTAAATAGGAGTGATGAGAATAAAGATTCTGACTTTGTTACCAGTTTTAGAAAGAAAGCATTCCAGTCTTTTATCATTAAGTATAAGGTTAGCTATAGATTTCTGAGAAAGAAAAAGAGAGAAGAAGGGTTCAGGGCCCAAATATCCCTTTCAGGGGCATGCTCCCAATAACTGAAAGACCTCTCACTAAGCCCTACTTCTGAAGACTCGCCCATCTCTCAGGACCACTAAGCTGTGGACCAAATCTTTAACACATGGGACTCAGAGAACATTCCAGATCCAAACCACAGCAGTTTCTTAGGGTCAATTTGAAATCAAATAAAAGGTAAGGGATAGAAGGTTGAACTTGAACTTGTGTCTGCTCTGGAAGAATTTTGCATGAGGCACACCTGAGCAAAAAAGCCTGTTTTCTTGGCATCACTGGGGATCAAACCTAGAACCCTGCACACGCTAGGCAAGAGCTCTACTATTGAGCTAGAATCTACTAAGATGACTAAAACCAGTAAATATTTGCAAGTGAAACAGAGTTCCCAAACTTCCTCATACTGAGGCTGGAAAGTTTAAAAACCAACTCCTGTCTCTAACAGGTGTCAAGGAGGTCAGAACTGATATGTGCTCTGGCTAATCACAATTTGAGTAAATCCACACATGCACATCTCCTGGCTTTTGTTTCTATAAATTGTAATGGCTTCTACAAGACTGGCAGAGAGACAATAGCTGCTTCTCCCAAGTTTGATTAAACTGCATTAAATACATATTTTCTTTTTACATCATTGCTTATTTTGTTTGTGGGCTGGCAGCTGCATCTGGCCAGCCAAGATCCAGCCAGTTTCCCTGGTTCAGCTGCCATTAAAAATGCCAGGAGTTAGTTTTTTAAGATTGACTAAAATAAAATGTACTGATACCTCTTATTACAAACTGCATTTCTATGTGTTCAAGAGATACAGATTGTCAGATCTATAATCACAATCAGACAAGCACCTCTGGTTATTTGGAGTATTTAATCTGAGACTCAAAATCAATTGTCAATGTGTTCCTCCAAAACTGTTAGTATGGCATGGCCAAAGCATGGCAATCTTCAAAGCTGATTCAGAATTTCTAGGTACTGAGTAATCACTCCATCATCAAAGGCAAAATCAATGCTGTCTTTGGAGTACAGATGTCCTAAATATCTTAGATTTTCTCTAGCATATCACTTCTAATAAAGTAAAATCTCACAAAGCTTTCTGTTTGTATCAAACTACACAAGAACTCAATTGCGTGTAACCCAATTTTCTTTTGTCCTCCTTTCTTTTTTAAAAAAGTAATCACAGCAGTGCTAAAGGTAAAAAGACATGTAATGAATAGGCTTCTATGGATGGCCAACTATTCTGTTAGAAAGTAATGTCATTGTAAATTTCCAAGTTGCCCTGAAAATTATGCTCAGAGATGAAATAAAGCAGCTAGCTAGCCTGTAGGCAATGAGTTAAGTTTTGACTATAAAAAGCAGGAGAAGGAGACATCACACACTTTTTTTTCCCCCCAGTCTTTTTTTCCCTCCTGGTTTCTTTTAGATTCTTTTGAATAGTCCTACTTTTGTTTTGGCTGATGGTCTCAGTGCTCTGGATTATTTAAATATAACACAGTAGTTAAGATTAATGTTTCTAGAGCCAAAAGATTCCAGTCCTGGTTTCCCTGTAAACTGGTACAAGCTACTTTACTTCTTAGTACCTGTTTTCTTGTGGGCAAAATAGTGACAATGCTTTGCAGGGTTGCTGGGAGGCTAATGGGAGCTAATGCATGCTATTCAATACATAATACACACTCTAAATAGACACTCATATTTCTCCCTTCTTAAAGGTGCTTTTAAGGTTACAGAACACTCTCACACACATTATTACCTCATTTAATCCTCCAGAGAAGTACTGTAATCAATGTGCATAGCCAGGAAATGACTTGCCACAAGGATCTCAGTCCAATGTTTTTCTGCTGAACTAGTTGCCATGTTTACGTAAATCAGACGCCCAGTTGTCTTCATATTTAGAAAATGTAACTAACATACATATAGCACAAAATAAGGCACAGAAGGTACTCTGTGAAGACTATGGCTTTCTCATACTTTTGCCCTCCTCCCCAGTTTCCCTCCCTATTATGGACGTTCTTGTGTGAATATTTAATTACAGTTGTGTGCTCATGGTAAACTATATTCTCTGGTAAATAATCAAATGTAATATGAAATTTTAGACAAGAAACAATATATAAGTCTCAGATAAGTATGGAAAATAGAATGGAGCTTAAAATAAAGAATAAAGAGCTTACAAAATCATTGGACAGGATGAGTAGGACCTCCAAGAAGTTCCTAGAACAATTCCACAAAAATCAGGAAGTTGCTTGTAGAACAATCAAGTTCAAGAATCTCCTCCCAATGCTACTACATACCACTACATACACCCATGAGGCTGGTGTTTGAACAGTGGAATACAGTTCAGCCACTGCCTTCGTAACAATTGTATCTTGACATCCCCAAACCTAGAGATTAGACACTGGATTTCTTCTGCAGAAAATCATCATGTCTTTATAGTTTTTATTTTTTTAATTTATTTTTTAGTTGTAGATGGACACAATATCTTTATTTGATTTATTTTTATTTGGTGCTGAGGATCAAAACCAGTGCCTTACATGTGCTAAGAAAGCACTCTACCACTGAGCCACAACCTCAAGCCTAATAAGGCCTTTCTTGCCAACAGTTCAAAGCAACATGATATTGTCTCTGCCTTTTTTTCTTCTTCCAAGTCCATGCAAACACATCTGATAGAAGGACAAAAATTCACGTTCAGAATTTTAGTTGTAGAGACTCTGGAATATGTAGTGCTTATCTTGTAAGCTTGTACAGCAGGAAGGCCCACTAAGAAATGAGAAAGGAGACTGTGCCCAACTAAAATTCTAGAACAGGGGTTTTTTGTTTGTTTTTAAAGAAAAGCATATCTGTATTTATTCACTTATACTTTCCATTTCTTTTTGCCTCTTTACTAGTCTTTTGTTTTCTTCCCTAAAAGACACCATGGATAATCCATCTATTATGTCAATTTTATTACAGTTTTTCTTTCAAGATGGACTTTGTGGGCTAGATAGCTGTGTTAGTCAGATTTCCATCACTGTAACAAAATACCTGAGATAATCAATTAATAAGAGATAAGGTTTATTTTGGCTCACAGTTCGAGAGGCTTCAATCCATGGCCACTTGGCTCTGTTGCTTTGGGCCTGTGGTGGCATAGTTCATCATGGCAGGAGTGCATAGTGAAGGGCTGTTTACCTCATGGCAGCCAGAAAGCAAAGAGAGAAAGAGGAAGGAGCCAGGTTTCCAATAACACCAAGGGCATGCACCCAATGACCTAATATCCTTTCATTAGCACCTTCCTCCAAAAGGTTCCACTACCTCCCAAAAGCACCAAAGGAGGGCAAACCTTCAACACACTGGTATTTGGGGAACATTCCAGATCCAAACAGTTGCAATAGCTAATATCTGGAAATGTGTATAAACTGGCAATATTAAATTTCATTCTATGATTTTTTTTCAGATTCCCATCCATCATGTCTACCATACGATTACGTGAATTTGTTGACCATCGCCCAGTGATTCCACCTAGGTAATGGTCTTACAGATGCAGAGCCTTCCAGGGTTAAGGCAAGGCAGACAGGCACTTAGGAATTACAATTTGTCACTCTGAGGGGCTGGGGGTGTAGCTCAGTTGGTAGTGCTTTTGCCTAACATATGTGAGGCCCTGGGTTCAATCCTGAATACCACAACAAATAAAAAGCTATTAGAATTTGTCACCCTGCTGCTCCCTAGTTGAGAAACAACTGCTGCCAGAGAGGTCTAGTGAAGCTTCTTTGGATTTAGGGAAAGTTGTAAAAAAAGAAATCCCATACATTCTGCAGAATTCAAGCAAACATGTAGCTCCAAATTCCCAAGAGATCAGGAGGATTTTGGTTTTCTCTTGGGAAGGGCTTTTAATAAGAAGTATGAGAGGCCCAAGCCAAAAGTTTAGATGGGGGCCTTTTACTCTGCTTGGGGTAAATCAAACCACCCTGTGCTTCTGCAATATGGGAGCTGACTGCACAGATGGAAACCAAGGAGGAATTTCACTCCTCCAAGATCATCTATAGCACAGGAATAAAAAACCCTATGCATGTTTCATTGTGCTGAATTCATCTTGCTGAGAAATATTGGATAACAATCTGTAAATCCTAACCCCACAATCCTTCACATGCTACAGAGATTTATAATTCAGGAAGCTGGGGGAGCAACATAGTGAGACTTCCAGGTCAGCCTTTTGCAGCCCCATTGGCTTCATGGATTTGAGCAAGTTTTATGTTTACTTTAGTGTTTAATTATTTGAACAATGTTTGGTCAACAGAGAAGTCCTATGGACTCATAAATTACCAAAGGAGGGGTGAGTGGAATCCTCTGAAGAATCCTCTTTTCAGAAAAAGCACAGATCCCTGAAATATACTTGAGGAGGAAGCAGGGTAGAGAGGAACAGGGATTGGTTCTAGTATTTCCTGATTCCTCTCTCCCCACAAGTCCTTGGTCTTTCTGTGGGTATGTGAAATTGTCTACTGTGGAGCCCATTTAACTGTGGTCTTGTCTCCTGGAGAAAATGTAAACAAATCATTGTTGGCTTCTGCTGCCTGGTGCTGCATGGAGCCAAATCAGTCACTGGGTCTGGCCTGAGTCAGTCACTGGGGAGCCTGAGGGTTTGAGTGGAACAGAGTGCAGCAAGCCCTGGGGCCCACTGGACTGTGTTCAGCTCACTTGTGCTTATCAGCAGAGCCACAAGAGTGGAAACATGATGCAATAGCTCCATCTCTTCTTGCACCTGCACTAGACCTGGTGCCCTACTTTCCCCCTGCAGTGCTTACTAGGGGCACTTCTCTGCCTACCTTATGCTTTGTCAAAAATAATAGGTCCAATTACTCAGCAAGATACATCAATTCTATGTCTAGGATAGATCTCTCACCAGAATGCTTTGTATCACTATGACAAAATACCTGAGATATACAACTTATGGAGAAGAAAGGTTTATTGTGGCTCACAATCTCAGAGGTTTCAATCCATGGTTGGCTGGCCCTATGCTGTGGGCCTGTGGCAGCACAGTACATCATGACTGGAACATGCAGCAGAGAAAGCTGCTCACCTCATGGTGGCCAGGAAGAAGACAGAGTGCCCTTCAAAGGCATAATCCCAATGAACTAACTTCCTCGGATGAGGCCCCACCTCCTAAAAGTTCTATCATCTTCCAATAGCACCATGAGCTGGTGTTATAGTCTGGATATGAAGTGTCTCCTGAAGGCTTCTGCGTTGAAGATAGCAATGTTCAGAGATGGGTATTTGAGGAAGTGAGTGGATTGTGAGACTTTGACATCATCAGTAGATTCACCCATTGATAGATTCATAATTCACTGACAGAGAGAGGTGGTGGAAACTTTAGGAGTGGGACTTTAGTTGGAGAAAGTAGGTCACTGGGACATGCCCTGGAAGAATATTTCCCTTTCCTGGCTTCCCCCCACCCCTCTCCCCGCTTCGTGACTGCCACAGATGAGCAGCTTTCCTCTGCCATGCCCCTCCATCATGATGCTTCTGCCTAGAGCCAGCCGACCATGGACTGAAACTCTGAAACATTGAGCCAAAATAAATCTTTTCTAAGTTGTGTTGTTGTTGTTGTTGTTGTTGTTGTTCAGGTATTTGCCAGAGCAATGAAAAGCTGACAAAAACAACTGTATACAAAACTTCTAATACATGGGCTTTTGGGAGACACTCCAGATCCAAATTTCAGCAGCTTGGCTCCAGCTCACTGCCATGACATGGGCCAGAACACCATTGCTTGTCCGCTTACCTATGACAACTCCCACTCTTTTCTTCCAACAATCTGTTCTCCAGAATGAGCTTCATAAAATTTTAATTGGATCACAGCTCTATCTTGAATAAAATGGTTCAACCCATTGCATTTATCATAAAATCTAAACTCATTGCTGTGGCCCACAAGGACCTACAGGAACTACCCCTGTTCATTGCTCCAACTCCCCCTAGCTCAAGTCCCTTTTCCTTGGGTTCCTTCAGGAGGCCATGTTTCTTTCATACCTCAGAGCCTTGGACAGGAGCTTCCTTCCGCCTGAACTATTCCCTTCCCCCACCCTTTCACCCAGCATGTCTCAGTGGTGCTGCCAACTGGCCAGACAGCCATTCCTTGGCCTTGTTAGCTAAAAGAGGTCTTCTTTCTCTACCTATCTCTCCCCTTCTGTTATTCCCTACCTCTCGCCCTTTTTGATTTTCTTTGTTGCCATTATCATGACTTCTGATTATTTGCTGTCTCCCCACTGAATGATTAACACCAGTACAGCTCTTATTGTGTGCCAAGCATTATTCTGAGTGCATATTATCTCATTTAATTTTTACTACAATTGTGAATTCCAGATGAGGAAAGCAAGGCACCATGTGAGTAAGTGATTATCCCAAGGTCTCACAGCTAGTACTTGGCAGTGATGGGACTTATACCAACTGGTTAGGCTCTACCATTGCTATTTGTCATCATTGCAATTTGCTACATCTCCAGGGTAGTCCCCCCTGGTGTGGGACTTGCTTGACTTTCTCTAAAATTCACTATCATAACCCCTGCCTAGCAGATGACCACACATGGTAGGCCCTCTACGTACGTTGTTGCATAAACTAAAAAGAATGAGTGAGCAAAACTATTCTGTCCTTTATTTGTGGTTTGGCCTCCTGGTGACTGACAGCACCTGGACCCGCCATTCTGCTGTTCTGCATAGCATTCATCCAACTCATGTTTAAATGTGTAACTTCGAGAGCCATACCAGGGGAAACTGAATTGCAAACCAGTACAGGCACCTAATAAACAGAAATGTTAAATGGCTCACAAGTAATAGGACCACATATGATTCTCATTCAAAGAACACTATTAGCTGGAACTGTTAACTGGGACCAAATCCAAGCCACAGACTGGAGAGCTATCACTAAGGGGCAGGGCTGTTTGTGTCATTGGTTTGGAAAGATTGTGATGTTCCTGAAAATATCACGTGCATTAAATTCAGTGTAGTGCAGCAGATAAAAGATACTGAATTTGTGTCATTTTAAAAATATAGATTAGGTTGTGGGTATAGCTCAGTGATAGAGCATGTTCTGAGGCCCTGGCTTCAATTCCTAACACAAAATTTAAAAAACATTTTTTTAATTGTAGTAAAGTCTCTGAAAGATCTAAAGACAGCTGCTGGGTCCACTCATCCTGCCTAGGAAGATAGCAGCACTTAACACAGAATATTTTACTCACCAAGTACAAATATCTCAATTACTCTCATGTAATCATCAATGGAAATGATAGTTATTGTGCCTATTTTATTGATGAGAAAACTGAGGTTCCTCCATTCCTTGATGAAATAATGTGGAGCCAGTAGATCCTGGGAAACTACAGGATAGACTGTTGGTCTTCCAATACCTGCCTTTGGTCCCATTTTCTATATCAGCTCATCCTTAGCTGAATTACTTATTCCCTCTAAGCCTTAGTTTCCCGACTTGTCAGGGTACTTGCTGACAGGTACACTGTTTATAATCAGTTAGCTGCCTGAATATGGTTTTTGGGTGAAAAGACCATGTCTACCATCACTGTGTCCCTAGCACCCAGCACACTGGACACACATTAGAGCTTGCATAAGTATTTTTTATTGAATTGGAGTAATAGTCCATCTGACATTGCCATGTCTTTATTGGTTTCCTTTCCTTTAGCTACATGTTTACTTGCTGTCCATCCATAAGTAGGAGAATCACTGAGTTCATGCAGAAAAAGTGCTGAACTCTTTTGGGGGAAAAAAGATCATCATCATACACACACATAGATGACTCTCTGGGGGTGATGTGGGGTTTAGGGAACTGAGTTTGCATAAAGGCTTTGGCATTTACTAGGGTGCTATTTAGAAAGTTCACTTAACTTCCCTGAGCCTTTTTACTCTTATAAAACAGAGTTAATAATATTTACCTTGCAAGGTGACTGTGAGAATTACATGAGATCATCTCTGTAAAAGTGCTTTATAAAGCATGAGGCACAGTCTTGGTGTAAAGACAAGAGCAGAGTAACAGTGACTCAGGCAACCTCATGCTGTGGTCCAGCCTTTAGAAGGATAAGCAGCTCTGTCCTCATCTGTGCATATTGAATTTTGTCTGAGACTAATCCCAGATCCTGCTCCAGTTACAGTCACCCTCTCAGGGAACAGGTTTGCTCTTCTGTGGACTGAATACTTCATCTTAAAGAGCCAAGCTGTTGGGGGACTTGTAAATAATGCATGATGGGATTGGATGGGGCTAGACTGCCTGCTCCCACCCCAGGAGAAGGAAAATGCTTTCTAAAGCTAATTCAAAAATCTGAAAAGCCAAGTCAATAGAATTGGTCTGGGCAGAGCCCTGGGCAAGGTTCCAGAAGCAAGTTTGGAAAGTTGGTTCATGTACTCACTGATATACATCAATTTTTGCCTCAGACCTAACCTCTAGAGGAGAGGCAGGGTACTGTGTAGTCTCTGCTCCCACTAGGTATTTCCCCTTAGGAGTTAAAAATTTTCCTCCAAAATACTGATATTTAAATTTCTCAATTAGTAGCTGTCACATTTGAGATTAAAGTCACATGGAGGAGCTTGGAAAATCTACCCAAACCATTCTTTCATTTCTCAAATATCTCCACCTCTCCACCCCAGCCTCAGTTCTCACAACAGCTTTACACACTGCTCCTAGGGAGCAGCGCTTAGTTCATTCACCTATCTTCAGTGGCATATGTTTTTATGTTGAGGCATGCTGGCAAAGAACCCACAGTCAAAACACGACCTACTGCAAAAGCAGAGTGACTGTGAGAGACCACGGTATCCTTTTGGAACTCCAGCAGATTCTTCACAAACTAATATGGCTGGAGGGGAATTCCAAGGTGTTGCTTCAGAAACCGTTGAGTACCTAAGAAAGCTTTCTTTCTGACTCCCATGCATTCAGAAATGTCACTTGTTCCCTATCTGTGTGCCAACTTCTTTTTCCTCTTATGACTTAATCCCTTGCCAGTATTTATCATGCAGGGCTCAGTCATATTATCCTAGCCACTGGGCAGGCCCAGACAGCCTGTGGTTTTTCTGAAAATCAGAACTCCCTGAGGTCTAGTTTGCATACAGACACAGACACAGACACAGACACATTTGCCCTGCTCAGCACTTGCCCTTCAAACTTGACAGCCAGGCCCACTCTGGCCCCCTGCTATAGCTTGGAAATTGAAAGTTCCCCAAAGGCCCAAGAGTTAATGACTTGTTCCTCAGTTGTGGTGGTACTGGAAGGTGTTGGAACCTTTAGGAGATGGGATCTAGTGGGAGGAGGTTAAGTCACTGAGGGAATATCCTCGAAGGGGACATTTGAACCCTGGTCCCTCCTCTTGCTTCCCTTCTCTTCCCTTCTCAGCCACCAAGAAGTGAGCAGCTTTGCTCTACTACATTCTTCTGTCACGATGTGCTGCCTTGCCTCAGATCCCAAAGCAATGGAACCACCTGATCATGGACTGAAACCTCCAAAACTAAGAGCCAAAATAAACCTTTCTTCTTTTAAAGTTAATTTATCTCAGCTGTATATTGCAGTATTGAAAAGCTGACTAATGCATAGCTCTGCACACTCTACTCTATACCCAACTCTGACTCTTGGCTTCTATAATTCACTTCACTTGGAGTATCTTCCCAATCCTATTTGCCTGCCCAAACTCTAGACACCCCTTCCTCCTTGATACGCCATCAGCCCTTCATTTGGGTCATTATTTCAGCGTATAAAGATTTTTGAGAAAAAGGGCTACTTCTTAGCTTTGCATTTGCAGACACTAGCAGAGCACAGGTACCTTATCTTCATTCAGTACATGTTAATTGAGCCTAAGGCATAGTTTGCATGCATCACCCAATATATATTTAGTGAGCTTAATTTATGCAAACCATGTGCTACTTTCAACTGACTCTCCTTTTCTATGAATTCTCATGGCATCTATGGAGTGCTCAGAATTTGTGGAAGATTCAAAGAGACCCCACATGCCCAGGCATCACAAACTCTATAATGACATTTTCCCAAAGATAGTCATCTTCCTTATATTCCTCCTCCAGGGGAATGGCAATGTTCTTCCCAATGCCTTGTCTCAGATACTTCTCTCTCTTTTATCCTTAATTCCACCCACTAAAATATCCCCAACCAGTCCTCTCCTTTCCTTCCACATTTGTTTTTTTTTAACTTTTATTCTTTTTTAATTGACAGAAAACACTGTATGTTTTTATCTTGTACTAGTATGCATACATTGTGGAATAGTTAAACCTAGCTAATTAAAAAATGCACTGCCTCAGTTACCATTTTTGTGGGGTAGCACATAATATCACTCTCTACATTTATCAATACGTCATTTCCATATACATTTCTACTACACTGTTCAGAATATCATCATATCCTAATAGTCTTGCTACTTCTAGTCAGAGTGTTCTCAAATTTGAGAGCTTGTTTGGCAGTTCTAGCAGGGGAGTGCAGCTACTCATATGGCTTTGGTCCTGTACCTGGGAAGGTCATCCTCTTTGAGTGTGCTGCTTCAGAAGGGACACACATGGAGCAGTGATAGAGGAAGGGGACTTAGCCCGCCAGATCAGCTGAATCAACCCTGGCTATCAATGGGGTGACAGATGTCAGAGCCACATTGCCCTCACATCCATGTATTCTCAATTTGTTAGCCACACTGTTATCAGAGAAAATCTTTCTGTATCATATCATTAATCTTCTTAAAAATATTACAAAGACTCTCAACATCAGTGATTCCCAAACTTTCAGACACAACACTTACTTTCTTTGAAAACAAGTTTATTTGGTATTGAAAATGCTGTCTTGACAGTTTAAAAAAAAGAAGCCACTACAACACCTGGAAACTCAATAATTTGCTATTGAATAATGCATGGGTAACAGAAGACATCAGGGAAGAGATAAAAAAATTCTTGGAGGTAAATGAGAACTCCGATACAACATACCAAAATCT
>CM053410.1:39592316-39666326 GCA_028644305.1 Xerus rutilus
TAATCTGCTTATAATTTTGTGCAAAGATAGAAAAATTATGATTGTAACAATTTTTTCTATTTGCCTCAACAAATGTTTTCAGTGAACAGTGTGTACAGCTTCTGAAAATTTGTTTTTTTCTGTTATGTTTGGTAACATGTATTAAAATGCAACTTTTGAGAAAAAATAAAAAAACAATAAAAAATATTTAAAAAAAAAGAAAATGCTGTCTTGAATATTCAACTCTGCATGATAAAGTCAAGCTCACACTGGGTGAAGAAATTCCAATTGGAAAAATAATTGGAACAACACTGTCTCTTTATAACAAATATTTTGCAATGTCTCTGCTATACTTTTGAAACAAAATCCATTAATAATATAATGCACCTACACATAATTTTAAAATATTAATATAGTGTTGTAACTATAAAATAAAAATCAATATAATTCATTATAAAATAAGATGTATTTCAGAATGTAAATATGAGTACCATGACCCTGACACCGCTCATATTAGTTGGCTTTCTGTTACTATAACAAAACAATTGAGATAACTAATTTATAAAGAGAAAATTTATTTTGGCTCATTGTTTGGAGGTTCCAGTCTAATATCAGGCAGACCTGTTGCTTTGGGCCTCTGGTACACATACCAGATGGTAATGGCAAAGGAGTGCGTAGTACAGCAAACTGCTCACCTCCTGGCTAGGAAGCAAAAGAGAAGAGAAAGGAAAGGGATGGGGTTCCATGATTCCTTTTGAGGTCACACTTCCCATTACCTAAGGACCTCCACTAGGCTCCACCTCCTGAAGCTTCTACCATCTCCTAATAGCACCATAGGCTGGACACCAAGCCTTTAACCCATGGACCTTTGGGGAACATTTAACATCCAAACCACAGCATCATTATAGTCCAGTTGTGCAAAATCATCTCATGTTCATACCCTCACCTTTCACATTCATACTCCCTCCCATCCCTCACCGGACTGGCTCATGTTTATGCTTCAAAACTTCCTCACAGCCGGGCGCGGTGGCGCATGCCTGTAATCCCAGCTCTTTGGGAGACTGAGACAGGAGAATCGCGAGTTCAAAGCCAGCCCCAGCAACGACGAGGCGCTAAGCAACTCAGTGAGACCCTGTCTCTACATAAAACACAAAATAGGGCTGGGGATGTGGCTCAGTGGTCGAGTGTCCCTGAGTTCAATCCCTAGTACCAAAAAAACCCCAAAAAAACAAAAAAAAAACACTTCCTCACAACTCAGCCCTCCCAGGTAGAGTCGAGTCCTTGTCTAGGCTTATGAGTACCTCATGCTTTGATGTCACAGTGCTGCTCTATTTATAGATCCTTTATACTTACCATATTTTTTTAACTTAAAAAATTATACAAACATATCAAAAGTAGAAAAATAGTAAATGAGTCCCCACTTACTCATTTCCTTATTTCAACATTATCAACATTTGTCCCACATATTTTATATATTTTTTCTTTTTCCCTAATATTTCAAACCTGATACCTGACATGTGAAGTATTTCCTTATGAATCCTGAAAATAAATTGCACTTTTTATTTTTACTAATACTGGAGGTTGTGGAGAAGGGAAGGGAGGCCTGCAGGTGCCATAAACTGAAGTTTGGTGGAAGGAGCTCATTATGTCAGACACTGTCAGGAAATTTTGAGGTTTTAGTTGCCAGGAACAAGAGACAAAGTCCAAATGTATTTCTATCATATAACTGCAAATGTTCTTCTTTAAAGAACTCATTGTCATAATTGCTTTTCTTAAATCAACTCTTTTCCTTCTCCACAGTAAATTCATTGTTTACAGAGGAAAGGATCTCCAAGGCTATTACCCTGGGCAACTGGCAAGAATTCATTATGATAGTGTGAAGAAAACACCCAGGTGAGACACATCAGAAGTATTAATTTCCAAGAATGTCATCAAAGCTAGAATGATTTTTATGGGTGACACAATCTTAATAATAATAATGGTAACAATAGTAATTATTACTTAATGGATAGAAAAGATTTAGAAGGAAATAACATCAACTATCAAAAAAGTTGCTTTTTGTTGGTGGAGGCAGTGGTGGGGGAGGGAGTCATGTTTTTCTTTCTTTTTCTCTTTTTACATTGGGGATCAAACTCAAGGCCTCACTCATGTTAAACATGAGCTCTACCACAGAGCTATATTCTCTAGCCCCAACAATGTTTTTTTAAATGAGTGGTAAGATTAATAGTATTTTGTATTTTACTTTTTAATCTTTTTCTATTTTCCAAAGTTTTCTGTCTCTCTTTTTTTTTGGTGTGTGTGTGCATGTGTGTATATGTGTATGGTACCAGGGATTGCCTTGTAGCACTTTACTACTGCACTGTACCCCAGTCCTTTTTATTTTTTACTTTGAGACAGGGTCTCACTAACTTAATTAGGGCTTCACTAAGTTGCTAAGGCTGGCTTTGACCTCCTGATCCTCCTGCCTCAGCCTCCTGAGTCACTGGGATTACAGGCGTAAGCCACCACACTCAGCTTTCAGTGTTTTTTCTAATGAGCATATGTTGTTTTTACAATGAACAATAAACAAAGAATTTTGTTAAATCATAAAAGAAATTTTTAAAATACCATGCCTTTAAAATTTCAAATTGGCCAAATAACTTAAACTTACTGAGATTCAGTTTCTTTCTCAGTAAAGTTACAAATTTGGCCTAGATGGTTTCTGCTCTTCTAGGTCTGGTTTTCATAAAAAGAAAAATAAAAACCAGAAGTTCTTTGATATCATTTTTTTTTTTTTAGTTTAGGGAAGCAGGAAACTGTAGTACATAAAAGCAACAATTTGAGTAACTTATGAAATATTTGATCTTAGGCAATTTTCATTCCTTCTGAGTATTAACTGCCTTAATCTGCTAAATAAAATGATTGATATAAAATTCCATAACACATTAAGCATTCAATATAATTTTTATTATCCCAAGTTCATCATCTAGTATATATTACAAATTTCTCCTCTTCAGTTGACTTAGGTATAGCCAAACTCCAATTGTTCTCTATGCAGACAGAAATGAGCCAAGGCACCCATACTTACATGATCAAACTGGAAGTAGTTTTGAAGTCATCCTGGTCCAATTAGATGAATGAAAAATAGCAAGAGAAGTGACATCTTGCCTGAGGTCACACAATGTAAATGTTACGCTTAAATTTACCCCTTTTCTGATTCCCAGTTCAAGGTTCTTAGTTCTAACTCATATAATTATAGTCATCTATACTTTAGTTTTCTGTTATTTATTTATTTATTTATTTATTTATTTAGAGGCAGGGACTCACTAAGGTGCCAAGGATGGCCTTGAACTCCTGGGCTCAAGGAATCCTTCTGACTTTGCTTTCCAAGTAGCTGCGGCTACAGGCATGCCACCCTGCCTGACTTAGTACACTCATTATAGCTATGTCCTCTACTAGGACGATGTGGAGCATAGAACGCAGTCGTGGGCAGAGTCAGTGGAGATTTTGATGCAGGCTGCCTTCTGCAACCTGTCATTAGGGAGTAACAGAAGAGATGCACTATCTGTTGCAACTTTGCTAGGCCCAGCACCACTTCTGGGGAATGGACTATGGCTGATGAGAAAACGGACATCTTTTCTTCCAGTGGGTACTCAACGAGCTATTTCTCTTTGCATTTAGACCACTCATCGACTTGGCAATTCCACCCAAGAGAAAAACTCCACATCAGCCTCAATTAGATCAACAGACACTCATTCGATATATTTGGTTTCGGAGACATTCGAAGCCTGTCGACTCATGGTATAAGGAAACCACTTACCAAAGAAACTATTCTCTGCCATTTTACGACTTTGGTGAGTCAGGTCAGATTATCTTGACCACTGAAGTTTAACCTGCCGGGGCCACAGATCAGCACATTCCACGGGCTTGCTGCCTCAGGGAGTGCATTTAGGACCCAGCTAGGGGCAGGGATATGTGTGGGTCTGGGTGCAGAAAGAAGTTAGAGGGGTGCTGAAGGTTCCTCCCTTCCTCCATTCCTGGCTCCCTGCATCTGAGACTTCAGGGATGAAAATCTGCAAATGTCCTTATTAGGAAGCAGGCTCTAGTCTGAACACTGAGTCCCTGTCCCACCACAAAATTGTGAGTGTGCCTAAACACATTGTTGAGGGAACTTCTTTTTCTTTCTCTATTTTAAGTAGTGTTATGACAATTATTTGACATATGTGGAGGCATTGTTCAAAAATTCCAAACTCCCCTCACAGTATTTTTATGTTGCAGCAGGTGTGTGTGTACTGAGGGGGACAAAGGACCTGGGAGTACTCAATGATGCCAGCTTAATATTACTTACATAGTCATTAGTGCTTTGGGGTTTTGTATGTTGAATGAATTACCTCATTGGAAGCCTTTCTAAGTGAGCAAACTTCAACATTTTGGGGGCTCTTGCATGGTAACAAGGGCATATTTAGTCCTATGGCAAGCTCTCTGAGGTGTTATTGTCACCATTTTACAGTAGAGGAAATTGCAAGGAACCACTCATTAACTAGCCCCAAACCCCACAGCAGCAGGATTCAGACCCAGAGCATTTCACTCCCAAGTGTGGCCAACTCTGAAGCTAAACTGCCTGTCACAGCTGAGTGTCACCTGCACTAGTTACTATTTAACAATTTTCTTTAAAGTTAGAAAGAAAACCAATAGATGAGAATGGTGGGAGTGAAAAGGACTTAGCCTTCCCTTCCTTACTCCCCAGAGAAAAGAGCTAGAATAAGCTGGAATGCCAGAACAGGGCAGAGAGATGGCCCGGGCTGGCTCCCAGGACCCCAGGGAACAGCCAACAGTAGCATCAGGGGGAGTGGGAAACGGGGGGACAGGCCATCTTGGGAGAACTGAGCGGGGGATGGGGTGGCAATAGATGAAGCTCGAATAGGGCCAGAGATTGGCAAGAGGTTACAAGCGGGGCACAGCTGGGTTCTGGAAGCCAGAGAAGGTTGGAGTCTGAGAAGGGAGGGAGGTGAGAGCCAAGAAGGAAGATGGGGGCTGAGATGAAGGTCATTTACAGAAGGCAGGCAGGGAGAGAGTGCAGAGCGGTTGGGCTGGGGGTGCCACAGCCCCCTTGGGGAGGTTGTGGTAAAGAAAAAGTGGAGAGCTAGGGATATAGCTTGGGGCTGAAGAAAGCGTGAAGCCTGGGAGGTGAGGAGGGGCCGGAGAGGAGAGGTTGTCAGGATGTGTCTGTAGCACTCCTGCCCTGCAGAACTGGTGGAGCAGTTTGTCCCTTCAAGACTGAGAGTGCAAAATCTCTGTTACATGTGGGAATCCAGGTGGGCTGCCAAAGCAAGAGAAAACTGGACCTTCATTACAATTCCTCTGCTAGGAGGAAACCTCGTTAGATAGACACAAAAGGTGTTCTCCCTTGTTTATTTCAGAAGACAGTTTCTAATTCTTTCCAAATCTACAAAACCAAATGAATGTTCAGTAGAGCAATTGTTTACTACCTGCTAGGTACTTTGTCCTCTGCTAAGTATATGGCAAGTCCAGGAGATGATCTCAGCCACAGGGAGCTTACAGTCCAATAGGGAAGATGACCTCAACCTTTTAGAGAATGACTGAATACCAAGTAAAGGAGCAGGAGTTGAAAGATGAGGTCACTGGAGCCTCACTGCAGCCTGTTTCAGCCAGGAACACAGCATGCATGAACAGGGCCTGAATTGGGCTATGATGATGTAAGGTGGGATGGGCCACTAGGGACAGTGAATGCTGTGGTGAGGTTTGTGGAGACTGGAGAGGATGAGAAGCCTTTTCCCTAGAAGCATAGAGAAAATAAAATTTGAACAATAAGGGTCAATGTAGGACTATAGTCAGTGGAGTGACCCAATTCATTTTATAGGATATTAATCTGTCTGCTTTGCTCAGGACAGGGTGGAGAAGGCAGGTGTGGCAGGCAAGAGGAGCAGCCAAGAAGCTGTTGCAGTGGTGCAGGGTGCAATGGTTTGAAGTGGGGAAGAGGATTCAGGCCTGGCACATTCTAGCTGTATGGTGTTGGGCTAGATACTCAACTTCTCTGAACCTTATTGCTCCTCTGTAAAATGGAGGCTCAAAGTCTACCTTTAAGACGTTTGTTAGGATTTTAAATGTCATGCACCTGAATCTACGATAAGTGACACTCTTGCATGTGTACATGTTCATTATTACCATTAGTTGTCAACGTCCCCATGAAGAAGTATATTAGGCCCATTTTAGCAGAAGAGGAAACTTGAGTCTTAAGAGACCTTAACAACCTACTAAAGCAAGTAGCATTGTCAGTCCAGGTCACACTCCAAAGACAGTGCTCTTAAATTGAACTGGGAAGGTCTGAGTGGAAACAGAGTGAAGATTCATATGGCAGAGCATCTGAAGTGAGGAAAGATGGTGCCAACAGAGAATGTGCAAGAGAGGAACTAAAGATGACTCCCCAGCCTTTGTTTCTGCAAGATTGTTGGTATCTCTGATAGAAATAGAGGTATTAGGCAGATATGATCAAGTTGGGGTCTGTAAACAATTGAAAAAATGGTGCTAGAAAGTGCAGGCTAGGCAATATAAGATGAGGAACAGCTTTGGATATCCCCTACTTAGTGAGGTTTGAACCCTGACCTATTCCAGCATCATTTATATTGAAATATCCACTGCTCTGTTCATTGAATCGTTGCTTGAATGTATGTTAGTTGTCTACTGCTGAGGAGCAAATCATTCCAAAACTTAGTGGCTTAAAACATGAATGATGATTTTTTTTTTTTTTAATGTCTCATGGGTTTCCATGTGTTGGGAATCCCAAAACTGCTCAGGTGGGCAATGGTGGCTGAGGTTCTCTTGAGGTTTCAGTCAGATGTCAATGAGGCTGCAGTCTCAGCCAAAAGCTTGATGGCTGGAGGATCCTTCCCCACCTGCAAGGTGGCTCAGTCACAGCATTGTCAAGCTGGCTGTTGGCTGGAGGCCTCAGTGCTTTTCCACGTAGGCCTCTCCATGGGGCTGCTCGAGTGTGCTATGGCCTGGTGGTTCGCTTCCTTTAGAATGAGTGATTCAACACTGGCATGAAAATATGCAATGCCTTTTATGACCTAGGCTCAAAAGTCATACCCTTTCACTTCTGATTTACCTTATTAGTCACAGGTGGTGTGGGAGAGGCACAGATATCCTCAGAAGCTGGCAAACGCAGTATGACTATCGTGCACCATATGAACAAGACACTGTGCTATCCTGGGGATCCAGTGACTACAATAGACAGGACACCTGCTTCCAGATTGCTGACATTCTGGTGGAGGATACAAAACATAGCCAAATACACTTTTTTAAAGTTATAGATTTTGGTAGAGCTATAAGGGAAATTAGCAGGGTGATGAGCACAGTTAAAGTAAGTTCCTTTAAATAGAGCTGTCAGGGAAAATGCAACATAATTTTAGCTGAGCCCTGAAAAATAAGAATGAGTCATATAAAGAACATTTCAGGCAAAGGGAGCAGTAAAAGCAAAATCCTGAATGTTGGAAAAGTCTTGTATATTTGTGGAACAGAAAGAAGGCCATTTGGTGGGTAGTGAGCTAACGATTAGAATAATGTGATTGAATTTTATTTCAAGAGCAATAGAAAGTCAAAGGATTTTTGAAGAGTGATATATTACTTAAATTTTTGGGGGGTGATCCTGGGGATGAAGCCTTGTATGTGCTAGGCACGCATTCGTCCCTCACCCCTTCTATTTTGGAATATTTTGCTGTTACGACACTGGGGAGAGGATTGGGGGAGGGTATGCAGACCACTGAGGAAGCTCTTCAGTGGTTTAAAGCAGGTATGATGATGGCTCACACCAGCAGAGAAGATGAAAAGGGGTAAATGGACTAGATATGTGGAGGTGACATCAGTTGAACTGGGTGACAGATTTGATGTTGGGCACATTTTTACTTATTCATACTTATTCCTTCCGTAAATAATTCAAGAGCCTATTTGAATGCCAGTTGGTGTGCTAGGTTTTCACAATATCATCTGAGGTGAAAATAGGCACAAGTTTTCTACACTCAGGGAGATTCAGTAGAACTAACATGTAAGTAGCCCTAAGTTCCACCCTCCATAAACGCTGTGAAGCAGTTTATGTGATACCATAAGAGCATATAATAGACCAGAGAAGGTTTCCCTGAGGAGATGAGCCAAGAGTTGAAGGATAAGCTAAAAGTTAACTAGGCAAGAAAGCAAACACAGAGAGAGTAGTCTGTGTAAAGGCTCTGTGGCGGGATGGAACGTGACATGTGTGAAAAACTAAAAAAATAGAGAGATCTGGGGGTATAGCTCAGTGAGGAGTGTGTGCTTAGCACACACAAGGCCCTAGGTTCAATCCCCAGCAGCAGAAGAAAGACTTTACTGGCCATATTCAGGTTTGGGGCCTGTAGCCTGAGAATGGGAAACTGTTGAAAAGTTTTAAGAATGGAGATAATGATTAAATTTTAATTTTGAAAAGATTACCCTAACCATGAAGAAGAAAAGGAAAGGCAGGGTAGGGATCAGAGTGGGCCAAAGACTAGTTATGGAGAGCCAATTGCTGTGGTTTGGTTGAAGGTTCTTAACCTTGGCTATATCACTTAAAGAGTTTTCAAAATATTCACATGCCCAGACTATACCCACTACTACTGAAATCAGAATCTCTCAGTGGCAGGTGGTTGGAGTGTCTTAGGCATTAATAGCTTTTAAAACTCTCCAGATAATTCCATTGTGCAGCCAAGTTTGGAACGAGTGATTCAGGTTACTGGTGACAGGCGGTATCATTATAGAGACTGAGACGAAACTGTCTTATAAACAACAGTCAGGCAGGCAAAAGGTTGGTACGTAAAAGGCCTAAGAGAAAAACATTACAATCAGAGCACTAGTAGAGAAAAGAGCAGAGACTGAATCAAACACATATTCAGATCAAGACACAGACTCCTGCACGAGTCTTTGGGGAAGGGCTTTTCACAGAATAAGAGAAGGCAAGATTAAGTTGTTTATCTAAGCCTAGGGTTGTTGAGCTTTACCATTAGGCCAGTCTTTGTGATTAGATTTCTCTTATATTTATTTTTGCAGTCATAGGGTTCAATTCCCATGTCTTGCACATGCTAGACAAGTGCTGTACTGTTGAGCTACACTCCCAGTCCTGTGATTAGATTTTTAAGGGCTGAAATTATGTCTAGATTAGCAATGACTTGCATTTCATGTTCAGTCTTCCGAGGTTTCTAATTTGGAAATTGTTTAAGAACAAAATAAATGTAGACCATGCATGATAGGTCATGTTTATTGCTTTAAAAAATCTTCCTCCATTAAAATTCTTTCTCAGCACACATCATTTATTTTTTTAGGAAACACTTATTAAGCCCTGACTATGTGCAGGCCACAGAGAGATGTAGAGTAGGCTGTTTTCAGAGATATTACAGCCTGGGAGGATGAGGTACCCCTCAGAAGAACCCCTGTATTACTAACCCTTTTACCAAATAATTCGAGGAAATCATTCTTCCAAACTAAAATAAATGCTTTTAGTAGCTCTGTGACCCTTAGGTCCTCTGACCCTCAATTTTTCCATCTACAGAAAGGATAAAAAAGTGGTTCACTAATAATGTAGTACTAAAAGGCTGAGGGGGGGAGGCGTCTAGAATTAGGCTGTCAAAATGTAAATTTATGTGATTTATTCATTTTATTTACATTTTGGTATAATAGTAGCCTTCTTAACTGGAGACTGAACCAAAGAAAGAACCTTTGGCTAACCAAGTTCCTTTCTCCATATTTTAAATACAACCCCCTTTGCCTTATATGCCATAAACTACTTTGTTATTATGCACAATTGCTAAAAGAACAGTGTGTTAAAATTGAGTAGTCTTATAATAAATCATTAATTTGTTTTAAATTTCAGGTTGGGACCAGAAATTAGCCACCATTTCACTGAATCCTAGACCAGTGAATTCAGTGCCAGAATTCTATTGTTGTGGAGAGTAGTGGCTTCAAACAATGCTTTTAAATTAAAGTAACCATGGCCTTGGAACAAAATAACTTCCAACATTTTTAGAAGACTCTTGAAATAATCTGATGGTTGAACTATTTTTAATTTAAGTGTGTATACAACAGCTCTAATCCTAAAACATTTACATGCTGCAAATTCTTTTTGGATTAAGTGATCAGTCTAGAACTGGGCATTGAGATCCAGCTTTAAGAAAATGTGTCATGGGTTAAGAGTATAGCTGAGAGCACTTGGCTAGCATGAACAAAGCCCTAGGTTTGATCCCTAGCACCACAAAAAAAAAGGGCGGGGAGATAGAGAAAGGGAGAGGGAGAAGGGGTAGGAGAAAGAGAAGAAAAAAGAAGAGAGAAAACTTGTCATATGACTAATACCATTCATTGGTATTATCAGTCATTGCTGATGCGAACAAACCATCTTATAATGGTTATATGTGGGACTAGGTGAGAACATATAGTAATTGCATCTGCTCAATAATTACATCATTGTTGGAGGAGGGGGAAACAACCTAGAGGATATAGCCAAGAAGGAAAACAACTGAAGGGCTTCTGGATAAAGAAATCCAGGAACAGCACAGGTCTGCAGCGAGAGGCGAGCGGGTTTGAGAAGAAGGATATCTGTGAATAGAAGTGTTAACATCTCTGTGGCAGCAAGAAGAAAGTTTGGTAAGTATGCATCAATTCCACGTGCAATGAGCCAGAGGGTCTTTTTTAAAGAAATGATCTCAGAGAAAAGAATCCTACATTCTGGCCGCTAGGGAACTCTCCAGCATACTAACTGGCTTCCTACTAAATCATCCTGGAATAAAGCCTAGTTAATAAACTTGGTCCAAAAATACAATTTTCACATAGCTTTCCATTGCCTTAGTCCTTGACACTGTCCACCAAGCATCGCCAAGCGATCTGAAGAAATAATGCAACATGAAAGACAAAGATGGAATTAAAAAGAAGAAATGACACCAGATCAAAGACAGTTCAGGAGAGACAAAAGAACATAAATAACAAAACAGCTTGTTCGGGTTCTCCGGAGAAACTGGATCAGTTTTATTTATTTATTAATTTATTATGAGGAATTGGCTTGTGAGATGATGGAAGCTGAGAAGTCCCATGATATATCACATGCAAGCTGGAACTTCATGAAAGCTGGTGGTATGGTTCCCAAAGGCCTGGACTTAGAGATAGAGCAATGAGGTAAGTCCTGGTCCAACTTTGAAGGCTGATATCAAAGGACAGGAAAGAACTGCTTTCAAGCAAAGAGCAAATTCATCCTTCTACCCCCCTTTTTGTTTTATTCAGACTTCAACAGATCTAGTGATGCCCTCCCACATTGGTGAGGGCATCTTCCTTGCTCAGTCTACTAATTCAAATGCTAATCCTAGGCACAGATAGGACTGGACATTCCCCAAGCCAATCAACGCATTAAAATTAACCATCACATGTCCACCCCTTGTCAGCTTGGCACTCATACACATCTTCTTAAATCATAATCTGCAAATGAAGACCAGTAACAAGGTCATAATTCTGCTTAACATAATAAACTATCATAGTCCCCCTTTTACACATCTTTGCCTTTTGAGATTTCAGTTGTCTATGGTCAACCTCAGCCAGAAAATATTAAATGAGAAAATCTAGAAATAACTCAAAAAAATTTTAAATCATGTCTTTCTGAATAGCATGAGAAATCATGTCATTGTGCTCAGTCCTGCTTAGATGAGAATCCTTCCTTTGTCCAGTGTATCCAAGTTATGTACACCTGTATGTGTGCATATAGTCACATGGCAGCTAGCTTATCAGTTTGACCATCACAGTATTATAATGCTTGTGTATAGGGTTTAGTTCTATGTGTGATTTCAGATATCCACTAGGGCGTCTTGAAATACATCTCCTGAGAATAAGGTGGGATTACTGTATCCTGTGTACAACCAAAAAATGCATAACTCCCAATGTTTACCACCCAGAAGAGGAGGAAAAGTCCTTGAATGAAGTTTACTCTTCTTGTATCTGGAAACTTAAAAAATTATCATATAAAATTAAACAATATTCACAGTGTTCATCTTATGCTAGATAAGGGAACAAGAAAGAAAACAGTTCTTTGTTTAACATAAGCATAGGTATTTATATACAATCATATTTATAAAAAAAAATGACATACTCATGACAATTACAGTCCTCATTTGGTCATGTGGTTGTAGCCATTACCTATAACTGCCTTCTACAACCCATTCTGTATTCCCTTTCCCTTCAGTGAGCAATTCAGCTAGTCATGTTTCTTTGCACAGCTGGGTAGTCCAAATATTCATTCCTGATGGGTCTGGGTCATTAGTAGTCCTACCTGGATGCTGGATGGGTGGCTGTACTTCCATTGGCCTCACAGGGTATGGTCAACTAAGACATTCGGGATCTCCCGTGTTCCTAATATACTACTCCTTATCCCCATTGTTAAGCAATAGTCCAGTTTCCCCTTGATAATCTAGATCAACCATCCAAGCAACACCATCACTTCATAGTATATTGATTCAGAGGTACAAGGAGCCCAAAGTGGCCAGGTGGTAGTCTTAACTTCCATTTCAATGGAATTATTGTCTCCTGGTGGAAGCATCCCTCTCTTTAGAAAAAAGACCTCTAAGCCAGCAAAGCATAAGTCCTGGGAACAGGAAGCAACTTTTTGTAATGGGTTCCTAGGAATAACAATGAATGATCTCATTCCCACTTTCAACAATTGACTCCTAAATCTGTAAATCCTAACTACTTGAAAATTAGAACCATATTTTGGACCTGGATTAAGTGCATCTGCAGTCTCTGGAGAACTGTGTTCCAAACCTACAAGGTTTGCCACCCAGCTAGTACTGTGATCGATTCTTCAAAAGGTCATTTCACTGTATTAACAAAACAGCTGTTTTAGGATGGTGGAGAACATGGTTAACACCAGTGAATTCCATGAGTGTAAGCCTGCAGCTATACTTCTTTTGCTGTGATGCTGAGTTCCTTGATCAAAAGTAATGCTGTGTGGAATACTGTGATGATGGATAAGGCATTCAGTAAGTACACAGATGGTAAATTTGGCAGAAGTGTTGCATGCTGGAAAGGCAAATTTGTATCCAGAGTGTCTATTCCAGTAAGGAAAAAACACTGACTCCTCCATGATAGAGACATATCAATTGTAATCAACCTGCCACTAGGTTGATGATCACCCCAGAGAACCAGGCCATATTGAGGGTTCAGAGCTGGTTTTGGCTGCTTGCAGATTGGGTGCCTGGCAATGGCCAGTCAGGTTGATCTTGGTGAATGGAAGTCCACGTTGCTGAGTATATATGTAAAACGCATAACCGTCATCCCTGCTGTCACGACTGCTTTGTTCATGGACCCTCTGAGCAACAACAAAGGTTGCAGGGGAAAGAAGCTAAGTGGTATCCAAAGAATGGACCACCCTATTCACTTATTCAAATATTCCTCTGATGAGGTCATCTTTTGGTGAACATTCACATACAACACAAATGTGTCCATATTTTTTGCCCATACAGGAAAGTTTATCAGTATACCAAATTTCTTCCAAAATTTTTTGTCATTAATTTTCCAGTTGTGTTCCTTCCAACTCCCTCACTATCTAGCCAAACCACTGGCTACAGCTCATAAATCTGTATATAATCGCATGCCTGGCCATTTCTCTAAGCAAAGAACATAACCAGGTGCCTGAAGTTCTGCTGAGGTTTCCCTTCACATTGTCCTTCAGGATTGTCTCAGAAGGAATGTAGTGCCACAGCTGTCCACTTTCAGGTGGTGACCACATATCATGCAGAACCTTCTGTAAACTAGGCCCAAGTCTTTTCCTTTGTCAACTGATCCTAGGGAATTCCCCATGAGGCCAAAGATACAGGCTGGGAAGAGAAGGCAGGGTAGCAGAAGGGGTACAATGGACATTTAGGGCACTACTTTATATAACTTGTGCCCTTGGGGACTGTTAGGGCCCAATTCTGTATGTACCATTTTCATTAATGTGTTGCTATGCATACCAAATGTTACTGCTTAGAAGATTGGGTAATGGTTCTTGATAGATGGCTTGGCTTGCATTGTAACTTGATAGCCCAAGGTCACATTCTGTCTCTACTGAAGCTCAGTAGCGGCCAATACCTGTCTCACAAAAGGAAAATCATTATCTGAAGATGATAGCAACTCCTGGCTCCAAAATTCTGAAGACCCGTGCTGTGATTCACCTACATGGGCCTGCCAAAAGCTCTAAGCACATCCCCACCTACCACTGTCACATTTGCTGGATCATGTGACAGCTTGCATAGCAGCCTGGCCTGCTGTAGAGCCTTCTCTTGTCCTGGGCCCCACTCAAAGCCATCAGCTTTTCAGATCACTTGGTAAATGGCCTAGAGTAACATACCTAAATGAGGAATGTTGCCTCCTAAATCCAAAGAGGTCCATTGGGCATTGTGCCTCTTTCTTGGTTGTGGAAGGAGCCAGATTCAACAATTTAAACTTCACCTTAGAAGGTAAAGGCCCGACACCACTGGATGCCTAGAAATTTCATTCAGGTAGAAGACCCTTGAATTTCGGTTGGATTTATTCCTCACTTTCTGATATGCAAAAGTCTTACCATTTAAATCTATAGTGTTTGGTACTTCTTGCTAATCAGGTTATAAGAACAGCATTATGTCATCAACGTAACAGACCAGTGTGATTCTTTTTGTTCTGCAATGCTAAGGATTGGTCAGGGCCTCAGGAAAGTGCTCCACCACTAAGCTATATCCTTAGTACTGGATCAGTGTGATATCTTGCAGAAGAGAAAGGTGACTAAGATCCCTGCAAATTAAACTATGACATAGGGTGAAGTTGATATGCTCCTTAGGTAGACTTTCCAGTGAAAGTGTACTGGTGGTCTTGCCTAACGAAAGCACCCCCCGCCCCAATGGCTATATACTAATGAGGGATGTGTTAATTTATTTAAGCAATAAAACCATACTGGGTACAGCAGCTGAAAATGGAGTAACCACCCAGTTAAGCTTATGACAATTCACTGTCATTGTCAGAGGTCTATCTTTTGCACAGGCCAAACAGGAGCTACAACGGGGCCCTCTCAGCCTCCTAAAGTGCTGGGATTATAGGCAAGTGCCACTGTGCCCAGCTTTGCAGTTACACTTTTGATTTACAATTTTCCTGGGCAGAAGCTGTTCTACTGGCTTCCACCGTAAGAGCCCTCAATCCACATATCTGGACACCAATGTAGGGTTTTTCAAGCTGCTAAGTGTTACTCCAATTATGTGTTCTGGAGCTGGGGGAAAAGCCACATCACTGGTTAAGGGACCCACTGTGAACCACACTTGAGCTAAAAACACTGCTGATTCCTTGATTTGTATAAGCTCCTAGTGTAACTACAGAGCTACAGTGATGTTTTGGATCTCCTGGACTCAATGTCAGTTCAGAACTAGTAGTCTCCCAAATGATAAATAATTTCTCTCTCTCCAAAGCATGATTACATTAGTAAGAGCCAACAGAACCCTTTGGGTAAGACTAGGAGAAAGACAACAGTATAATTTTTTGTTAGTGTATCAGGGTCCTTCCCTAAAAGGATCTGAAATCTCCTTTACTTGAATATCAAATATGCTGTTTATAGAAAACATAAAAGTTGGTCCACATTTTTGTTTTTTAATTCCTTCCACCCCTTCTTTGCCTTTTGATTAAAGAGTTTTAATCCATTTACATTTATAGTAAATTATCATAATTATAATAATTTATAGTAATTATTATTGAGTAATTCCTGCCATTATTCTGTATATCTTATCCCTTTTTTCATTTCTCATCTCTTCCATTATTGCCTTCTTTAGTGCTTAGTTGATTTTTTGGTGGTATTCTGTTTTAATTCACTTATTTCCTTTGGTATATACACTCTAGATATATTCTTACTGCGGGATTACAAATACTCTAAATTCAGAACAACACGGTTTTAACACCAACTTAGATTCAATAACATACAACTCTGCTCCTATTCAGTTCTGAACCTGCCTCTTTGTTGTCATTGTCAAAAATTACATTTTTATACAATGTACCCTGTAACAAATTTTAATTTTAATGCATTTGTCTTTAAATTATAGAGAGAAAAAATGGAATTACAAAAAAATACATTAATACTAGCTCTTAATGGAGATCTTCATTTCTTTGTATCTATAGAGGAAAAAGCAAACACTTTTTTTGTTTTGGGCCTCCTCTGGCCCAAATTTTTTTTCCCTCTGGATTGTCTTACCTTGATTCTGCTCATTTTTCTACTACTTGTCACTTTCTTATTTGTGACACTGAATATTAAAGACAAGTATTTAAAGACTTATAAGTTTTTTGTATCTCAGGCTTTTAAAACATTTTACCCCTATATATTTGTTCTTTCTCATGACAATGCTAAATATTTCAATTTTATCAGCTTTATGATAATTTACCAGGCTGATGAAGAAAAACTTCCTCTTCCATGTTACCTTTTCATATACATCTTAGAAATTCCCACATTTCCATTCAACTATATTCATCAATTAATATCAATTATACTAAAGAGGCTATCTACTATTGAAGTATCTTATTCTATCATATAGTTCTTCTTCACCGAATTTTAAAATTTGAAGTACATGTTTTAGCATTTTTTCCTGTGCATATTGACTTATAGTATTCTCTCGTATGAAACATGTTCTAGTTGTTTGGCCTTGTTTTCCTTGAATTTGCTACTTTACCAACTCACTGCTCATTCTGTTTAGTTGCTCAAACTTTTCAAATTCTTTCCAGCCTCTTGGCCTTTGTACTTTATGTCCCCTTAACTATTAATCTAGCTGATCTGTTTAAAACCCACTAAAGTCTTCTCTGGCCCTTTCCACATTTAAATTTGTTAATTCAATGCATCCTATATTTTTCTACTATGGTATATAACTGCATTGATTCATGTCTGTTTAACATGTTCTCACGATAATTAATTTCAGGAAGGCATACTTGCCTACATCTCTGCTGTATAGCATATCTAACACCTAGCAGAATCTTGTACACAGGTGTACATGTGCACAAACATAGTGTTCAATAAAAAATTGTTATTAATTTCTTAACCAATGAACAGATAGCTCACTTTAAAAATAAAAATACACATAAGATAACGGACATTTAGATCCTTCCAAAAATTCTGTTTCTGATCTCTTCCCACCTTATCCCCACATACCATAGGGATAAAACTCCTTCCTATATTACCAGAACAAAAACACAATACACAAAGCATACTAGAAATATTTGGTTCTTTTTAATCAGCTATTGATGGTATAATAAAATAAAGTGGCACCTAATTTAAACATTCAATAGTTCATTGAAGGATAATCTACAACACAATATGCTAAGCCTAATTGTCAAAATAACACTTTTTTTCAAGAAAGGATAAATGAAGGCATGATCAAAATTATGGCCAACAGTATGGGTTCATTTAGACACTTGTAGATGATATTTTGTAGGCACAATGTTGAAAAATCAATCCATTAGACTTAGAAATAATTGTATATTTAAAAAAAAGATACATTTCAGTTAATGTCTGAAACTCAAGAAAAATATCCACCAAATATCACAACATATCTTTTAATGACTACTTTTTTTAACATTAAGATTGTTGTTTTGGGGAAGCGTTTTTCTCCTTGAACATTTAATAAAATGCTCAATTTATTAAATAATTTATAGAGAGAAATAAGTTGTACTCTGTACAAATTAAAAGACCCATGAATAAGCTCCACCCCAAAAGCTCAATTTCGCAATGGTTTCAGCAGAAAATAAACAGTTCACAATTTAAACTAAATTTATGAGCATTGCAAAAGTTTACAGAACCCTATCTCTTCATCCTTTTTTCTAACAGCAAAGATTACAATGACAGAACTGAATGATCAGAATGTAAAAATATTTGTGCAAAACTGCATTCATTGTTCTTACCATGGTAAAACCCAAAAACAAACAATGACAATAATGAAGAAAACCTACATTGAAAGTAACTATTTTAGATTTCAAACAACACAGATTTACTATTATTAAACATGGAAAGAAAACGTGGCACCATGAGCAGCAGGAGCAACAAATGATTCGGCAATTATGCCAGCTGAGAAGAGCCGACACTGGAATATGCCAAAGTCTATCTCCACAATAGCCATCCTTCTTAAAAGACTGGAAACAATTGTAGGGCTTAAAACTCACATCAATGTCTTTATTCTTGAATTTGCAGGTCATAAAGAAATATTTAAGAAAGTCTTTCCCCCTCCCTCTCAAGGAGTATTTCTGGAAATCCTTAAAATAGTTGAATCATGGATTCTCTGGATTTACCTACACCAATCCATTTAACTGGAAAAAAAAATGAAACACAATAAAAGAATATTTATTTATAATATTAAATCTTTGGGATTAAGAGATAAGTAGCCCCCCACTTTTCTCAGAGACACCATTTAATATTTCCCTATATGTGCCTTTTCATGGTCTGTTACTTCTATTGAAGACTGCCCATTTCTAAATAGGATGTGCAGTTAAGGTCCAACACAGGGCAGTTTGCCTTACCATTCCCTGCCTTAACTGCATATTTGCAATTTCTTAATTTCCAACAACTAAGATAGTGAAATATTGGCCCAAACTAGCAGAAACATAAAGAACTTTTGGTCAAGTCCCTTATAACTAGAAAAGATAAGCACCTTTGATAAATGGATGATACTAAGTGGATACCTAAAGTGCCACTATAAATTTTACATATCAGAAAAGGTAGAAATATCTAGGCGGAAAACATAATTCTCATTTGCACAGCTTTAGGCATTCCCTACAACACCAGTCTAGGGAACCTCAGGATGTGCACTACATGATTCCAGATTATTTGCAGAATTATTGGTTTCCATGATGTACTTTAAAAAAATTTTTTTTAATTTGTTCTAATTAGTTATCCATAACAAGAAAATGCATTTTGACACACTGTACATAAATGGAGCACAACTTCTCATTCCTCTGGCTGTGTATGGTGCAGAGTCACACCAGTAGTGCAATCATACATGTATTCAGCATAATAATGTCTGTCTCATTCTATCATTCTTACCATCCTCATAGCTGCAGCCCTCCCCTCACTCCCCTCTGAACAATCCAAAGTTCCTTCATTCTTCCCTATCCCCACCTCTTCTATAATGTACTTTCAGGATAAAACTTTATGGTATTTTTAAGAGGTCATTGTTAAACTCACTGCTGTTTATATTTCAAAAAATGTTGACTATGCTTACTAAACTTGACATCAAGCTAGAAAAGGCTAATAGCAATTTGGAAAACAGAAGTCATATTTAAAATGAACCATAAGTACAAATGAACCACAATACCAAATTCAAAACAAGTATATTGCAGATTGTATGTGGAAGATAGCCCCTACCTACTTTACTTTCTCTCACCTCAAATTTACATCAATGTAAATGAAAGAATGAAAGGAAAACACAATCTATTAAAAGAGTTCACATAATCTCATTCTAATTCCCTGGCCATCTTACATTTATTTTTAATAAAGAAGTTTTACCCATTCTTTATTCTTGTTTTACATTTCTTTCTAAATGGGATTTTCTCTTTTCTTTACCTATTATTCCCTAAAGTCTCCTCAAGATACACCCCTAACTCTCAAGGGTGGTTTAAAAATTATAAAACCATAAACTATTTTTGGTGATGGTGAAAATGTAGAATTTTTAATAAACAGAAATGACAGAATGAATGTCACAGGGTAAAATAACAGAATAACAGAATGAGATTAAAGACAGAGCCAGAAAGTGTAAGGTAATCTATTATCTTCTACTTAAAGATGAATATATTTATTCTAAAAAAAAAATTTATTTTAAATCTTCCTGAGCATTTATGCAAATCATGAGCACTATTCAAAGTAATAAGATCTTTTATTCTATTTCAAAGATAGGTAAGATAAAGGCAGAGAAGGATGAGATAGTTATGCATAAAATATTTCTTTACCTGGAATTTGAAGCTCATCTTCAATAAATCGAACATAATTTTGTGCATTAACAGGTAGTTCTTTAAATGTCCTTGCATTTGATATGTCTGTATTCCATCCTGGGAGAGTCTTATACTGAACTTCAACTTTATTTAAGACCTCTTGGTTTGCTAAAAATAAAAGAGTATACTTGTTCATGGTACACAGCCTATTGTCAAACAACTTTTTGAAAAGGCACAGTCACAAACACATTTATCAAAATCCTTGAATCAGATATGTTTCAGAGTTTAAAAATTTTGAGGTTTTAGAAAGGTAATGTAACAGTACATAGACCACCAGGGGTAGTATTCTATAACCAAACATTTCTGCAGCAACACATGAATACTCACTGTATGTGGATACAGTTCAAATCAGATTTTGCTTCAAATGAGTTTTGGTGCCAAACTTCCATTTAGAGCATTCTGAAATTCTATATTCTTAATTGCAGACTGTGGATCTACATAGTAACAGCAACCTTAAAGAAAGAAAGCTTGCATATCTGAAATCTGAGAAATCCTATTGTTTTGATTGACATTTCCTTCATTGTTCCACCTAACCATTTTTTCTAAATCCCCTACTGGAAACTAAACATGCAACATGAATAATAACAAGCAGTTTGACTTAAAACTGTCTAGTGGATGCCATGGTACACCATCCAGATTTCCTTCTTCAAAACTGAACACCACAGGCTACTGCCTGCTGACCACCCACAGTTTTTCCAGTTTCCTCCATCCACTGAGGGGAGCTATTCCCCTGGGAAAGCTCACATATATAATGACTTGTCATTGGTGTGGGAATACAAAGGACTTGGTCTCTTCCTTAATTTGGGACAATTCTGAAGGATCATTTCAGCTCCAGAGTTCCCCAAGATATTAGCTGAGGACTCCTCCTCCTCTTTCCCTGTTGTTGCTTGTCTTTTTATTTTTTTGGTACCAGGGATTGAACTCAGGAGTACTCAATCACTGAGCCACATCCCTGGCCCTATTTTGTGTTTTCTGTAGAGACAGGGTCTCACTGAGTTGCTTGGCGCCTCATCGTTGCTGAGGCTGGCTTTGAACTCTCGATTCTCCATTCTCAGCCTCCCAAAGTGCTGGGATTACAGGCATGCGCCACCACGCCCAGCTTGTCTGTTTATTTGTAGAACTTACTCTTATTTTTATTACAAGTGGCAATTGTTATTGAAAGTATACAAACCATGGACAAGAAAAAAGTATAGACTGGCTTCAATTATTAGAGGACTTCTGTGATTCCTCCAAGTTTTGCACACCTACTTTTTATAACTTCATCAACATAAAATCAGAGACTATTCCCTGTACTTCTTTGATTCACTAAGTCAGAAAACACTAAGTGTTCACTGTGTATTAGTGACTAGACCAGGTAGAATATTCCAAGTGTCAAAAAATGTCTCATACAGAATGCTTGACATATACACAAAAATAATACAAAATACTTTTAATACATCTCTATGTGCCACAATAACTATCTACCCACATTAGATGCCACATTCACATGCCAGCACAACCTTCTCTAACTTCCATGTTATTTTCAATCAGAATTATCTTTAATAGACAATGTTCTCCAAAATATAAGAACTCCTTTTAAAAACCACCACATTGTCATTATCACTTCCCCCAAATCAAAATCCTTAAAACATACAAGAGTGAAGAATCAAATTTGAATAAAACATGGCTCTAACCTTCAAGAAATTGACAGCTTAGTGCAATAAAGTTTAGAGGTGAAACGATTTGGTTGAGAGCCTTGACCTGTATCAGTGCATTAATCCACTTGAATGACTTAACTGGGTGGTAACTGTAGGCAGGTATGCTATGGCTGGAGGAGGCAGGTCACTGGGAGCATGACTCACAACAGTGGTAACAGCAGTGAAGAAGGTTGACTAAAACACTGTAATTTATCTCTAGGTTCTTTATTCTGTTCTGCTAGTTTGTCTGTTTTTATGGTAACACTATGTTGTTTTTGTTACTATTGACTCTGTAGCAGGTCTTAAAATCAGGTTTGTGATATCCACAGCTTTTTTCTGTCTTTAGGGCTTCTATATGAATCTTGGAATTTTTTTTTTACCTCTGTGAAAAATATCATAGGTATTCTGATAGAGATTGGAATGAATCTGTAGTATAGACATTTTAAATAATATTGATTCTTCCAAACCATGAAGATGGCTTCACCTTTCAGTTTCTTCTTCGATTTCTTCCTTCATTGTTTTGTATTTTCATTGTAGTTTTTCACTTCCTTAAGCTCATTCCTAGGTGTTTTGCTTATTTGTATGGCTATTTTGAATAGGATTGTTTTCATTTCTTTCTTTCTCAGCAAATTATTGGGTCTTTTCTCTTTCCCCCTCCCTCTCTGTCTACCTACCTAAAGGCTTGTCAATTTCATCTATCTTTTCAAATAAATTCTTTGTATTGCTATTTTAGGTACTATATTTTGTTATTTCTGCCCTGATCTTTATTATTTCTTTCTTCTAATTTTGGGTATGGTCTGTTCTTGCTTAAGACTGAAATACATCACTAGGTTATTCATTTAAAATCTTCGTTTTTTTTTTAATGTAGGTACTCATTGCTATAAACTTGCTTCTTAGTATGCTTTTGCTGTACCCCACAAGTTTTGGTGTGTTATTTCCATTTTTGTTTGTTTCAAGGAATTTTTAAATTTCCCTCTGACTTCCTCAAAGAGCCACTATTCATTCAAAAGACTGTTGTTCAGTCTCTACTTGTCATTGATTTCTAGTTTCATTCCACTGTGATCAGAAAGGATACAGAATATGACTTAATTTTTTTTTTAATTTGTTAAGACTTTTTTTGTGGCCTAATACATGGTCTATTCTAGGTGAAGTTCATGTGCTGAGAGTACCTTGCAGCTATTAAATCGAATATTCTATAAAGGTCTTTTCAATCATGTAGTCTAACTCTGACGTTTATTGATTTTTCTCCCTGGATGATCTATCCATTAGTTACAGCAAAGTACTGAAATCCCCAACTATTATTGTATTAGAGCCTCTCTCCCCCTTTAGGTCTAAAAGTATTTGTTTTATGAAATTGGGTGCATACAGATTTTCTTGAATTGATCCCTATCTCCTCTTAGTATTGTCTTAAAGTCTATTTCGTCAGTACAGTACAGCTATTCCTGCTTGTTTTTGGATGCTGTTTGTTTGGAATATCACTTTTCCATCCTTTCACTCAGTCCGTGTCCTTACTGGCAATTTGAGTTTCTTATAGGCAACACATTAGTTGGGTCTTGACTTTAATCCATTCAATCCATTCAATCATATGTATCTTTAAATTAACTACAGAATTAAGACCACTTACACTCAGAGTTATTAATGAAAGAGGTATGAACTTTTGCCTGTCATTTTGGTTTTCTCAGTTCTTTTGAATATTCTGTTTGTTCCTTCTCTCTGCTCCACTCCATGTCACAACACTCATTTCCCACTATGTAGCACTCTGAGCAGGTTTATATGAAAGTCACTCCACCAAGCCAGGCCTGACTTGTGAGGCAGTCACCTGCTGAACCAATGCCCTACAATGTCTGTGGGGTTCTAGAGATAGGAATATGCAGGGCTTTTAAACTCTCAGAGCCAGCCAAACTCAGGCGATATTTCCCTTCAAAGCCAGATTACTGTGCAGATTTCAGACTTCCTATTTGGGCTGTAACCCTACAAGGGCCAAGAAACTTTCCAATAGCCAGGACTGTCAGTATCTGCACTGAGTGCTAGGACTCTCTTTAACCTTTGCTCCTACAGAGAGGAGATTCACACATCCCCTAGCTATGGAGCCAGGGCAGTGGGTGATGGCATATTTTGTTTCTCTTGATATCCTGCTGTCTTGGGTCTCTGAATTTTATAAGGTTTCCATTTTTTCTGCTAGTGTTCTTCCATGGTTACTCACCTCAATATGCAGTTATACACCTGCTACTCTGGTTCTTCTTTGTGAGGCACAAATGGGTGAGTGCTAAGTACCCGTATTCAGTCATTTTGCTTGCCCTCCAAATGTAACTCAGTTGATGACTTTTTATGCAACTATACTGCAGTTCGACTTCTCCCTCTGTCTAATCCTGCTTCTCTCACAGATGTTGCTCAGAGCACTTACGAACCAGTGTGCAAATCTCTATAGCGGAGTCTGTTTCCTAGGAAACTCCATCTAAGATAATTGGAACTCAGTCTAACACAGCTGGTGCTAGCAGTCTGAGAAAAAGGCTCTAAAATGGAAACATAGAGGTGGATTATGGCCAGCTATCTGGCAGTGATGACCATCACTGATGGCAGGTAGAGTATGGTAGTTATCCTCCAACATGTTGTAGTAGTACATTTGCTAAAGCTTTCATGGGAGATGAACTAATGCCATGCTGGTAGAAAGTAAGCACAGAGCAGAAAAAGAAAGGGTCAGGCTCACAACTCACACAAATAAACTCCAGATAATGTTGTATTCACAAATCTAGCAGATCTGCTATGGAAAATCCTGAGACCTATTTGGTAAAAGTGAGACTCAAAGACTTTGGGATATAAAGGTTGATGGAGTTGAAATCCTCAGGGACTACAGAATGTCCCACTATTTCCTACTAAAAGGCTAAGGCTTCCTCTTGCTTGAAGATGACGCAGAGTCCTCTGCCTTCCAAGGAAGCATATGCCTACCTCTGGTCTACCTTTACCTTGCCTCTTCATCAGTAAATAATAGCCAGGGCCAAGTCCCAACAGAACTGGGCCAAAAAAATACTTGGGAGGAAAGGGACTATATTCTAAAAGCTATCATTAACCATCAGGAACTGACTCATCATTTACCATTAGGAACTAAGAGTACTATATGGAACTAGATCCAAAGAATGAGTGTGCCAGATCAAGGGAAGAAGCAAGTAGAACATAAAGTTGAGTAAGAGATTACATTAGTACCAGAGTACTCTTACATGATGTATGACATGAAAATGATGAAAACACACTACTGAGGCCAGGCACAGTGGTGCACACCTGTAATCCCAGCAGCTTGGGAGGCTGAGGCAGGAGGATCACAAGTTCAAAGTCAGCCTCAGCAACTTAGCGAGAGGCTAAGCAATTCAGTGAAACCCTGTCTCTAAATAAAATACAAAAATAGGACTGGGGGTGTGGCTCAGTGGTTAAGTACCCTTGAGTTCAATCCCCAGTACCAAAAAAAGAAAACAAAACAAAACATATTACTGGGAATATTCTGGGAAGCTTAGATAAAGTGATAAACTAGACCAAGTAAATATGTCAGAACTTCTGTAGTAGATGGTAGAAGAAATATCAGGAGACTCAGTGGAGCTTCCATTTCTAGCTATGATTAAAATACACAGTTCCAGACTAGCTCTCAAAATATATGACAACTCCTTCCAGGCAGTGAGACAATAAGCAGAAACTATAGTTCTGAGATAAAGAAAACTCACAAGCAAGTCCTGAAATCACTCAATTCTTTGCCTTGGGACAATTTTCTGACCACTGTTTAGAATATTGGAGTCACCAGAAAATGAAAGCTCCACTGACCTGATGAGGTAGATATCATCACCTTTCAGGGAAGCAAAAGCAACTGGAATCATCAGCAGGGTCAGGCATCAAAGAGGGAGCTATAGAGCAAAGAACTCCCAAAAGTCAATGAGAGAGAATCCCTTAACAGTGTGACCACTGTTGACAGTTGCAACTACAAAGTTGAGGGCAAGACAAAGATTCTATAGGTCAAGTAATAACAGTAGAAAGGAAGGGACAGGGTACACTGGAGCTCCAGCACTGCTGGATTTTGGCAAAAATTCATCATGACATCTTATGAATTTCCTGACATCTGGCTGAGACACCAGAAAGGCTGTTCCTTAAGAATAAAAACCACACCCTTTAGTAAAACACACTATAAACTCCCCCACAATGAAGCCTAAAACCAAGCTCTGCCAAGATCCACAGAGACAAAATTTGAAAAATTTCTCATGCCAGGTTAGAGAGGTTTGGGAAGCATCCTGGACTTCATATTCTAGACTCACAAAGCATAAAACCAATCTATACAAGTTCAAAGTGATCAGTCATCAATTCAATTGTTCCCCAAAATAAGAATCTATTACTATTTAGAGGAAAATAACAGAATCTAGGTCTCTGATCTACAATTAAGGAAAAGAATAGTTAAGAGATATCAGACTCAAAACAGTCCAGAAGTTAGACCAACAGGAAAAAAAGTAGCTAATAAATCATAACAATTCAGTCATTACATGTGAACAGATAAGCAAAGTAAAGAAGAGAAAGTATAGAAAAGAATCAAATAGAAATTACAGAAATGAAAACTCGTTGGATGAGTTTAAAAGAATATTGCAGAAGAGAAGGAAAAAAGTGAACTTGAAGACAGATTAGTATAAACTATCTACTTTGAAGAACAAAGAGAAATAAAAGGACAATGAACCCCAAGGGCTTTTGGGATGATGTCTAATATACATACACTTCAAGTCCCAAAAGGGACTTGAGACCAGAAACCCCACAAGGTGACAAAATATGAAACTGTCTAGAAGAATTTTTTTACCTACAGTGTAAGACTTGCCCTGGTGAAAAGAACGACAATGTTACTGCAAAGCTCAGTGATGACTGTCCTCTAATCCCTAGGGCTGATGAAAGGAGAGGCTATTATATGACTGAGATATGACAACAATAAAGATGACAGGATCCCCAAAGATTAAGTCTGTTAATAGCACTTAACCTTCAGGAAAAAGGTGGGCTTAAATATCATTATGAGTAGCATTCAGAGAGATAAGGAACCAGTTAGAAGACAGACTGGTAGTCAAAAAGGGTCATAGTCTATAAACGACACTTAAAACTAAAAATGAAGTCAAGGATGGATTATCGAGGAACTAAGGGTGTTGCTCTAATAAAAAAACAGCCTGACTAAACTGAACATGAACCAGTTCTCATATCTGGCATCAACGTCTGAGAGGCTAAGTTTCCAGAAGGCCTGACTCTGCAAAACAGGTTAAGTGTATACAGTAATGATAACCCACCATTCATTGAGGAAAGGGGAACACTCAGTCATTTTGAGGACTGTTAGACACAAGGTTCAAGTTGACACGGATACTATAGCACTCCTGTTACTAATTGTGCCACCACAGGGTGGGATTATAAATGGAATCTTGGCCCAAGTCCAGCTCATCACAAATTCACTGGGTTCACAGATTCACCCCACTGATCATTTCTCCAATCACCAAATATGAAATTGGAACAAACATTTGGTAGGTGCCAAAACCCCCATATTGATTCCATTGTCTATTATAATGGGAAAAAAGGTCTTTGAAAAATGTATTATACCAGGTAAGCCACATAGACCAACCAGTAGATGTGTTAGCTGAGGGGAAAGGGAATCTAGAATTAGTAGTAGAGGAAAAAAATATTCAATATCAACTGCTCACCATATATTTTCTCAAGCCTTGGCAGATTTATTTGTCCATTTACTGTCAGTGAAGGGATAAGGGATGCCAAGTACCATTTAGATGCCAAACATTCTTAACCACATTGTGTAACAACAGCCTTATCTCCTCTTGATGATCAATTATCCCTTCTAGTGACTCCTTTCTCTACTTGATTTTTGGCACGTGAAATCCAGTATGACAATTTAAAGTTCATTGAGAATCTTGCTTTTCTTTCCCACTGTGATGGCCCACTAGGGAATATTTTATACTACTAATCTTTCTCTTGTACATTTCCTTAGGAAAGACACTCAACAAAAACCCACAGAAGCTATTCCCAAATAATGGAACTTATTTTGCAGTGTTAGGTAAATTCAGTCAGCACAAGAGTCAACTGTACTCCAGAGTGGTGCACAGAATATTGCCTTTCAGTGCCAATGATTTATAGCTTAGTCCCTCACCCAGGCACTGCCCTTGGTCAGAAGGAGCTACTTTACCCACTGAACAGCCCTCAATGGCTGGCTGCTGAGAGGCACAAAGTTCTTTCAAGTACAACTTGAAAAAGGGCCACCCTAGCTCTACGGCTCCTCTTGAGATAAGCCACACTGCATTTAACTATCTTTTTGCCCCCTTCGCAGATGATACTGCTAAAAACACTGAAGTGTTCTCTAATACACTTCTCGGATGCAAATTTGATCAAGAACCTGAGCGTTCTAGAGGAACTTGACCCAACCCAGCTAACTCAGCTTTAAAAAGAAACCTGTAAAATTGACAAGCTTCATGTTTTGTCAGTATTAATTATTTTAATTAGAGGAGTTTGCTGTTCTGTTAGATCTTACCACACCATTACATTTCTATTCTCTATGGTGTTTGAGTTTAATAACTCTTGGAATTACTTTATAAGTAGAAATAACAACCAGGACATTAACATTTAACGGAACAACCAGTTTTCCAAATGAACAGTATTCTACAACGTCAACATATACCTTTTTTCCTATAAGCAAAATGAAAACATAACACACATTTATTTTCTAAGAACTTACAGCTCTCCAGACTTCCCAAAGAACCAAGTGTCATTAAACCTCCCAACCTACCAAGTCTCATATAGCCAGTCAATATTCCTTCATTAGGCATATGCTCAGTCATCAGATGACTGAACTAAAAGCTTATCCTGGAAGCTTTGAAATATTTATGAACTCCTTAAGTAACTGTAGAAATCATGTGACTAAAGATATACCTCAAAAAACACACTGCCTCAAGTAGGAAAGCACTCTGTAACCATTCACTTTAAACACAGAAGAGAGATTATAGAAAATTACTCATGGGGCTCAGGGTGAATTAATATAGTAAAATTCAGCTTACCACAATGAGCAGGGAACTTTACTCTTACCCTACTATTCTCAAGGAAAGGAATGTCTCCATGGGAATTTACTTATTTATTTACTTTCTTTTCTTTTTAAAGAAATGAGATCTTACTGTGTTGCCAAACTGCCCTCAGCTCCTGGGCTCAAGTGATCCTCCTGCCTCAGACTCCCAAGCAGCTGGGACTAAAGGCATGCACCACCAGCTTATATTGTGGAAGTTACTTTCAAAACAGGGAGGAAGAGACTTAGGAGCAGAATAGGTCCAGAAATGCCATCTTCTCTCTTACTTTGAGTTTGAGCACATGCTTATTGTAACTAGCACCCAAATGAATAGCAGCTATAAATCATATGCTAATAGTAAACATATTTGTACTACTTATAAAGGGCACATCAAGCTTATGGCTATATATCATAAATTACACAGAACAGCTTTATAAAATTGCTCTAGTACATTCACCTTACAATGTTCTTTAAATAGCTTAAAAGAATACCTGGAAAATGAGGTATGATTTCACCATCTAACTTGTAAGCAACTCCAACTTTGATTTCCATAAACATGTCCAAAATATCCAACTTGGTAAGGGCCAACCTAATTTCAGAAGAAAAGACAATATTAAAATAGCAAACTCTTAAAGTCCCTAATGTCTAATTTGATTGATGCAGGAGTAAAGGAAAATTCATGCAAAGCTCAAAGTTCCAAAGCAATTCTTAAAACTTGTTAGGATTATATTTCAAAGCATGCCACACATAAAACAACTAGAAAATGACATATCAATGCATATTTTTTACAATATGCTGAGTTACTTTCTAGAAATTACAACAGATTTTTACTGTGACTCCACACACTCTTTTGCTCAGCTTTCTTATGACCAATCAACAACACATTTGTGGGAGGTCTGCCTGGAGTTAAGGATGCATTCTGTGGCCACGGGACACAGCAGAACTGTTCCACATGTATAATCGTAAAATATAAGTACATTTACACACATGCCATCATCCCTCAGTTCTTCATTCTGGTTACCATCACCTCCACCCTTCTGGTCAGAAAGTGTCAAAGAGTGAGGAAACCACATCAAGGACCTCTTCATGATACATCAAAAATTCCCAATAAACTGATTGGAAAACAGGTTTTTAAAGGAAAATCTGTGGAAATTAGATAAAACACTACATTTGGGATTCTTATCCACAAACTATTTTTTAAAAAATCTTATTCTGTTATTTGCTAGAAATTCAGCCTAACTAATATGGATATGAACACATTTATTTACATATTTATGTATATACACTAATAACTTTTACTAAGCGTTTTCGGTATATGTTCTCAATACATTTCTTACCTCATCTTTAAAACACCCCATGACGTAGGTAATAGTATATCTCCATTTTAAAGATGATAAAATTGTACTGCAGAAAGATTGACTGACCTAGCCACAAGCATGATACCTAGATCTGAGATTTGAATCCAGGAAGTCAGATGTTAAACCAATGCACTATATCACTATGCCATATTACCTCCCTTTTGTATATACAAATTGTTCTTATTCTACCTACCTATCCATCCATCCTCCTACCTACCTCTCTACCTGAATATTTATGTATTCCTCTCAACACAAACATGTGGGATCATGATGATTCCTTCCTATCAATCTTAGATATCTACCAAGTTAACTTGGGGACCCTGTTTTTATGTATCCTTCCACTATTTCTTGGTCCACTTCTACCTGGAGCTACCATTTCAATTTGGAGGCTAACAGTGAAATTCTTCTATTAGGGCACCACCCGAAGTTTATGCTCCACAAAATTAGAACCTGTGATCATGAACTGTACTATGATCTCCTGAAACAAATGTTTCTGAAGACTACTCACGCAGTAAATCCATTGATCATATGAGCATATTTGAGTAAAACAAGATCCAACCAGCCACATCTTCTTTTCCTTCCTGTAGTCACACCAAACTCCCTACCCCTTGTTTGTAATAATTCTCCAATTTCCTAGAAAATGGAAAATAAAACCTATGAATTAGAATACCAACATTATAAATGTATTGGAATTATACTAGAACTTGTATAACAAAAGCTAATGTCTCTTTTTGATAAACACCTTACAGAAAATACCTAAGCTGAAGGTAGAATTACAAAGAGACAATGGATTTTACCTGAGATTCACTTTGGGCTTCATTTTTTACTGTTTTTTTCTTTTTAAGTCAATATTTATGATGTTATATAGGTAAAAATGAAGATTGACAACTAAATGCTGTCTAAATGAGTCAGTTTTTATTAAAATAGACGAATCCAGCAGATTGTTCCAAGAACAACCAAATTTGATGTTTTCATGTAAACTATAAGGCAAACACATCTAATAATCCTTGCAAATAAACTGAAAGGCACAGAGACAAGAACTCATTAAGAAAAACAAAAACAAACCAAAGCGTGACTTTTTCTTTCCATATTTTTTGAACTGAATTTACTGGGAAGTATGCTTACATTGTCTTGCTCTGTAGGAAAGGCACCAATACCAACTCTAGTGGTATAAGCTTTGACAACTCCATACACTTCACCAACATTTTGAGGCGGCATACCCAAACCTGTACAAACACCTCCAACAGTACAGTTTGAAGAAGTTACAAAAGGGTAAGTCCCTAAAAAAAAGAAACAGCAAGATACACAAATGTATATATATGATTTAAAACAGAACTATCATTAAAATTCTTCATTTTTCTAGTTAACTGAAAGTCTTGGTCATAACTGACACTGCCCTCTCTCAAATCCTATTTTTATTTTTGACTCTTTGTAATGAGATAAAATTATAGGTGGCTAGAGCTTTAACTAAAGTTCTTATACCAGAGAGGATTCCTGAGTGAGTGCATGCAGATGCTTGATCAGCTCTGTATGGTAGGTATTCACTTAATATATTGCCAAAGAATTGAGTGCAGAAATCCGTCTACATATTTGAAGAGTCTCCTGTTATTTTAAAACAAACGACTCCCTGACATGAGTATTTAAGATGCAGCAGCAATCTGGAGTGATAGCAACACACCAAGAATTGTGTGGTATTCAATATTTCCCTAGCTTTTCATATTTATTCAAGGAATAAGCCCTGAATTACAAAATATTTAAGAGTGGTGAACTTTCCCTTCCCTTCATACTTAACTCTTTGCCAATTAGACACCAGTTTCTTTGATTGATTAACCATATGATAGTATCAAAATCATATGTACTGTATCAAAATACTTTCTTCTTACAGTCTATGAATTCTCAGTTAGGAGCTGATAACAATAATAATGATCATGAGAGATTATGTTTAGGTTCAATCACCAACAAACTAACAGGGTAGTAGACTAAAGTATTAAGTATTAAGCTTTGAGGATGAAGGAAATATTCTGAATCCATCCAGAAAGTCTCATGCACAGGTAATGAGTCAGTGTAAACAGGCTTTCACAGACCTTAGAATGTGCATATTTACTAGCAATGTATACTTATTTTTAAAAAGGCCGAAATTCATAATTTTCCTTTAAAAAATTCTGGTGTAAGTTGACAAACTTTCATAATTCCTGAATACCACAAAAGCTAAAAGCATTACTTTGAAACTCCTTAATGCTAACATTATTTATATCTTAAGCACTTAAGGCTTAGTCAAGCTCCCTATGAATCATATCTCACTTACCAAAATCAATATCTAACAATGCTGCATTTGCACCTTCTACCAAGATTTTCTTTGGTGGTCCATGTAGGGCCTCATATAGGAAATAAACTCCATCTCTCACCATTGGTTTAATCCTTTCCATATAACCCTATGCACAAAGACAAAAACCAGTTTCCATGTATACTAATACACTTACAATTAACCAGTACAAGTATAAATTACCTGACTGTATGACAGTGAAAACTGACAAATGCAAAGCAGAAAGGGGCTGGTGACGGTGCTCATCTTATTGCAACATTTGGATTAGCTTTAGACACTCAGGTTGATTCTCCAAGATCAGAAAAGAGACACTAGCTTAAGAACAATTAGATACAGGGGTGGAGGTGTAGCTGAGTGGTAGAGTGCTTGCTAAGTATGTGCAAGGCCCTGGGTTCAATACCCAGCACCACAAAAAAACAAAAACACAAAAACAAAAAAACCCCTCAAAGGTTCTACATTAACCTGATTGCAAATAATAAAAATCTTCCAAGTAGCAAAGTACTTATACTTCATAAACCAGCTTTCAGGAAAAATTTTGAACTGATCGTTTATATTACATGGTGCTTTTAAATTTTATGAGATACCTGAAGAGCTGCATTTATAATCCATGTAACCAGGAATTTTGAAATATGCATCAGAGTGATTATCAAAATGTGGTGAGGGCCACAAGCTACATTGCCAACCATGCAAACATCAGTAACTGACTGCTATTATTCTTTTTCATTGCATTCTATTACTGTAAAATACCTACACAATATTGATAATATCAAATGTTTTATACATAAGCATTACAAAGAATCCTCCAAACATATTTAAAATTTTAGAAATACTAAACTTCAGAATTCAAGTAAAAATGTAATATAAACAGGAACTTCCCCTAAGTTAGTGTAACTGCACTAAAACCTAGTTTCAACTATGGAAACAGCTGAGTATGTTTGATGAATGTATGGCCCCTCCCTGGCTCTAGTTTCTAATCCCTTATTTATTCCTGTTTTAGTTCTTTTTGTGTGACTGAAATGATCTTTCTATTCATCATGCCCCTGTTCCTTACAGACCTGGTTTAACATAACTTTGCCTATGAAAATCATCTTCCCCAATTTTATTTATTACTCTTCATTTACTTTACATTCACACAGAGCAAGACATACCCATACTGTAGCACATATTTCCAAGCTGTTAAAGAAAATGTTAATCTATTCTAAGCAAAAAACAATGCACTAAAATACAAATATCTAATATCTAGAATGTTCCCTTGAAGGACTTTTTAAATTTTTTATTGTTTTTCTTGGAAATCAATGAGTGGACAGATCAATGTCTATAACTATACTGGAATAGCATACTGTTTGTAGATTCCTATTCCATTCTGGAAGTGAGGTTGATACTTTAGAGAAGTCATAATCAGACACACTGGAAACAATGTGAAATTTACCAATGATTATGGAGGAACAGAAAGATGGAAAGGTAGAAGCCTATATTGCTGACCATCTTAGGCACCACTGACACCTAACAGTTATCCAACGTGGGCCTCATCTTTGGCCAATTACTTTATTTGTTTCTTAGGAATACAAAGTGCTAAAGACATTGATCCTATGAGCTATTAAGCCTAAAATGGGTTTGTTAATTTTGAAACTCATCATCCCTCACTTGTCCCTTTGCCGAACTATACTCTAATTGTCATGAGTAGTTTTTACATAATGTAAACCTAGGTTTCTTTCTGCTCAAAATTATCAAAGACTTTCCATCATCTCCAGGATGAAAGCTAAATTTCCTACCATGCATATAAAATCTAGATCTATGATCTGGTCTAAGTTTACCTTCATATATTACTCTTGTTCCCCACCCAATATACTCATACTCAGTGAAGTCACTCCAACAGGTTATACCCAAGATAAACCAGTAAATTTCCATTACTAGTCCTTACTGGTTCTTCCATAAAAATAGAATGAATGGAATGAATCTAGAGGCTAATTTGGCAAACAAGCATTAAAAGGACATTGAAGAGGTCAGAAAACATTACCTTGAGCTTTTGCAATTCACCTTCAATGTCTATTTCCAAAGTAGGGTATATAGATTTGTACTGGTTAGCTAGAACTTTGAACCTGAGAAAGACAGGTAAATCAATATATTAGCTCTTTCAAAATGCTTCAAATAACATCATTTAATTTAAATGACTTCTGTAGAAAGTGGTCTTATCCACAAATTAATCCTAACACTGATGTGTGTATAAGGAGGGAAAAAGAATAGTAGGACTGAAATCTGTAAACACCAAAGACTTACATCTGTATTATATTAAATAAAAAACCAGAAAGGAATGGTCTACATGATGCTTGTAAAAGAGGCAGACATTAGCAATTGGTCTCTTAAGAGTCTTCTTAAATTTCTTCCTTGTACAAATATAAACTTAATAGAAAAAAGATATAGCACATTATTATAGCCTTGATGCCACATATTAAGCACAATCAACCCTCTATCACTGACTGAGTTACTGTACAGCTTTTTGGTGATTATTAGGTTTCCCATGGAGATTTTTCTATACAGAGTATGTATCAGTGTAGCATTTCTATTTTCCAAGGTGCACTTGGTACACAATAATTTACCAGGACCTGAGAGGCTAATTATTTCTGGGTGGGAGGACATAATGGAATCTTTGGACCCGAAAATCCAAAGATCAACACCATAGATCGTGGCGATTACACCAAAGTACTGTTACACCCCCTAAAAACATTGTTTCTCAGCAAACCATCCCATATTCCAATCCTTAAATATAATTCTGACTTTGGCTTCTTAGGATACTACTGATACATCATCAGCATGTTATTTTTCATGAAATAAATCTAAAATTAATTAGAATGCAAAAAAAATTAATGTTGTTATTTCATCATTATGTAACTAGAATACTGATTTTACCATTTTACATGCCAGGTTTTGAAAATTCTAAATATCCGCTTGTGAAACACAAGTTAGTTACCTCTCAGAGAAGCCATCAAAGTCAGAAACAAGATCGCACATCCGAAGTCCACTCCGAGCAGCTTTGGAAGAATAAACTGGGCCAATGCCCTTTTTTGTGGTACCCAAACTTAAAAACAAATCAAAACAAAAAGCTTTGAGTTAGATGAGACTATGACCAGATCATCACAAAAAATGAAGTTACATATGACTATTTCTATTTATGCTATTTCCTGTGAGTTTGTTTTCATAATTCTATAGATTTTCTGAATTCTAAAAAGAGCATTCTAATATTTTTTGAAAGTTCTGTCCTAGAATTTAAACATAAAAATTGACATGTGCTTGAAGAGTACAAAAGATAATCATACTTTTTTCCTGCTTGTTCTTGTCTCTGTTGTTCCTGGATACCATCAGCAGCTTGATGGAAATCAAATACTGAGGAGAAATAAAACAAAATCATGGTTGTTGTTGAAACAAAGACAATATACAAAAACAAAACATATTGCATTTCAAATTACTGAAGTTATAAATCCCAAGTCTCATTTCATATTGCCTATATAAAATTTTAAAAAATGATAATGGTAGGAGTGAAGATTATAATGCCAACTGGCACATTAATATGAAAATATGCCTGATTGATTGCAATCTACATGATTTCAAAAATGAGTCATTAAAAAGCTAATTTTGGAATAATCTACTCTAAAATCCTATAAAGGTTAATTTACAAAGATATCCTTTTTTCTTCAAGTTCTGGATTCCAGAAATTTAGGAATCATTTGACACCTTTCTCTTCTATCACCAAGCTTCTATCACCTGTTACCAAAAGTAGACTAATGTGTGTACCTATTCCTACTTTTGGAAATCTCTAACCCTAATTCTTTAATGCAGCCAAAACCATTTTTCCAAGACATAAAAATAACATCTCTGCCCTGCCCTTAAAACTCAATGGCTTTCCATTGTTCTAAAGAAAAAAACAAAACTCTCTCGTGTGTCCTTCTTGCATATTCTCTACTTCCATCTTAAATGATGCTCTGCCACTTTCTTTACCTTCTGGTCACAAGGGCATTCTATATACTTCTACCACAAAGAATATGCCTCTTCCAACACCTACACACACACTTAATCTCTTTCCCCTACCAATAGCCTTCAGTATTCAGGCAAAATTAGTTTAGCTTGCTGGTTAATGCCAAAAAGTTTTCAAATATTTACTGACTGAATGAATAGCTGGTTTACAGATGAAGCAGGCCTAGAATTTGTAAACTTCTAACCCAAGTTTCTTGGGTTTTATTTTAAAACAGCTATATGGGAATATAATTCACAGACCACAAAACTCACCCATTTAAAATGTACAATTCAATGAATTTTATATAACTATGGTTTCTTTTCAATGATGCTACTATTTCCAATAAGTTGAAATGTGTGTAGGTTTTTAACAGAATGACTGATAGAAGAGTCTTGAAATTAGTAGTGGCATTTGGGGGGAAAAAAACTAGAAGCATTAGAAGACTAACATTGTAATTATAAATAGTGAATCTCAAAAAGCTTGATAAAACCTAGCCTAAAACCACCCTATGACTAACTCTGGCCTTTAAAACCATGTTTAGTTGTCTCTAATTTCTTCCTTTTGAGGAAACTGTGAAGGCAGTATTCTCCCCTGCTTGACAAGGTTTATAACCACCATTTTAATATAACAGGTTTCTCTGGTGGGGGAGTTTTGACATTTTGTACAGTATTAAGTTACATTCCAGATGCTAAATTTGTATTGTATGATTTCAAATTATCCAGTAAATTAAAATTTCTCAGTGCCACAGAAGTAATAATATCTTTAAAATCATACTACTATACTATGTATCAGAAGACATCTATAAGTATATTCAGAACAACATTTGTCCAATATTGGAAACAAGTTAAACTTTCATCATGGTATTGTGGATGAATTGTCGTATAGCCATATAATGGGATACTGTACAGCAATGAAAAAGAATACGCTGCTTTGGGTAACAGTAAAGATAAATCTCACAAAATGCTTGTGAAAGCCAGACACAAAAGACTGCATACTATATAATTTTATATCAAGTTCACACAAAACTAATCATGAGAAAAGTAAGAAGAGTGAGTACCTCTGATGAAAAGGAGTAATAATGACTAAAAAAAGGTCACAGTAGCTGTTTGCCCCTAAGTTCAATCTCTGGTACTCTACCCAACCCCCCCAAAATCTATATTTTAAAGAACACGGTGACTAAGTGTACAAAATATATGGTTTGTGTGTGTGTGTGTGTATGCATTATTAACACACGGATTCTAGACTTTAGCCAATAAATTGTTATATGCTTTGGGGAATAGTTTATCATCGTGTTCCTGTTTTATTGCCCAGCCAACAGCCTTTCTTATTTACTTGTTGGGCCAAAATTGTTTTAAGAGCTGTTTAATTAAACCCAAACTTTACAAATCAGTTATGACAAGACTGAGATTTTAGAGTATGCAATTTCTTTTTTAAAAAATGAATTTTCATTTAAATATTTATTTTCTATTGTCATAGATGTTAAAAGGCAACTGGCAAACCACAAATAAATGGTTGATGAAAAGCAGGTGAATCATATTTTCAGAAATTAATTTAGTATTTTGTAATAGAACTAATGTGTTCCTAGACCCTAGGAAGCTATTAGTATAATCAGAGTAATTACTCTCATAAGGCTTCATCATGACATGGAACTTTCTATCTCCATTATTATGGTTTTGAAAGAACAATCTTTGTTTGAAGCTGCTTTGGGAATTCAGTCTAATTTCTGAAAATTAGAGACAATTGTACAACTGTCATAGTTATATTAACACCATTTTGTTTATTTGAATTCATTATTAGAGTTTTCTTTTTATTTCCTTTTTCTGGAGGGGTTGGTGCTGGGGATTGAACTAACTTACATATGTTAAGGATACACTCTACTACTACCACTGAACTATATACCCCCAGACCTATAATTAAGTTTTATTAACACTATTATGTCATAATATATTCAGTGTAAGCCTCTACACAGGCAGTATCGTCTTTGCTTGCTTTCTCACACCTCCCTTAGGTCTTTATTCAAATGTCACTTCTCAATGAAGTTTCCCAGCCACTTTATCTACAATTGTAGGTTCCTACTCACCTCCAAACTGCCAAGCACTTCCTGGCTCCTTTCTCTAATTTGCTCTATCATCTCAAAGTTTACCCCTATATGCCATGCTACATTTTTTACATATTTTAGTATTGTTTGTGTTCACTATTATAGTTATAGCTTCATTAAGGGATTTTTAAATTTGTCTTTTCTACAATTTGTCTACCTGGATACAGAGTAGATATTCATCTGATAGTTTCTTAATAAAAGACAGAGACATCCATCTGGATTTCATATGCTTAAAAATTTTTAAATAGTTTCAGACATTTCTCAGGCTATTTTTCCTTAAGCATCTCTCATTACAAATTAAGTTATGAGATTCAGTGGGAAAGGGCATAAGGATAATGTGATAAATCATTGTGTAAGTTCCTTAAATATGTTAATGTAAAGAGTTGGCTAGCAACTTACTCTTCTTTAAACTTTCTTAATATAAAACTGTTTAAAGCAAAAACATTTACACTGTAAATGTTTTGTGGAGTTTCTAACATAACAGACATGAGATATGAAAACAACAGCACAAGGAACAAGGATATGGAAGCATGATATATTAAGAAGGTTATAAGTGAGATATTTGAAGGTAGACTGCGTTAAGCTTAAAGATGTACATTATAAATCCTAAAGCAACTACAAAATTAATAAAGAAGTAGAGCTAATAAGCTAGAAGTGGAAACGTTATGAAAATAATCAAGATAAAAAAGTAGGAAAAGGGAAAAAAGATAGATGATACAAATAGAAAACAAAGAACAGAAATTAATGCAACCACACTAATTATACTAAAAGTAAATGGTCTAAACATTCCAATTAAAAGAAAGATTGTCACAATGAATAAAAAAGACCCAACCACAGCCTGTCTATAAAAAATGCACCATGAACCTAAAGATATTAGACCATGTATACACTCATCTTGAGATGGCTCTAGTGACTACATTAATAAAGAAGTTTACAGAAAACAAATACTGCCATAAATACGAGGATGCTTCATAACAATGAACAAGCTGATTTATCAAGATCATAACTATAAATATACATAAACTTAACAGAGCTTCAAAGGATACAAAGTAAAAACTGACTAACTTGAAAAGAAAAATAGACAAATTCACAATTACTGAAGTTTTAATAATCCTCGGTGATCAATAAATCACAAAGATAGAAAATCAGTTGGGATACAGAAAATCTGAACACTATTGAACAATTTGATTTGACATTTAAATGAAACTCTATTAACAGCAAAACAACATATTCTAAGTGCATGGAGAATATTAATCAACACAGCTAATATACTGGAACATAAGCATGTCTCAACAAATTTAAGACTGGGATCATACTGAGTATATTCTTTGTATACAACAAGTATATTAGAAATAAATAGAAACAGTGATACGGTAAGCAACTCAGTGAGACTGTTTCTACATAAAACACAAAATAGGGCTGAGGATGTGGCTCAGTAATCGAGTACCTCTGAGTTCAATCCCTGGTACCAAAAAAATAATAGAAATCAGGAAAATCTTCAATGTTTAGAAACATAATTATGGCCAATAACTTATGGAACAAAAAAGAAATTACAGATTATTTTGAAATGAGTGAAAATGAACATGCAAAATGTCAAAATTTGTGGAACATTGCTAAAGTAATGTTGGAAGGTCATATGCAGCTTTAAAAGCTTGTATCAGAAAAGAAACATCTAAAGAGGCTAGGGAAAGAACAAATTAAAATCAAAGAAAGTAAAAAAGAATGGAAAGAACTAAAACTAATGAAATAGGAAACAGAAAAATCAACCAAAAATGTTTATTTTAAGCGATAAAATGGAAAAAGCTCTAGTTAGACTAATCAGGATAAAGAGGGAGAAAATACAAATTACTAATATCAGAAGTAAGCATATTGCTAAACATCTACAAAAGTTAAAAAGATAACTTTTGGAAAACTAGAAGGCAGTAAAACTAAAGAAAACTCCATACAAATGTCTCTCAAGATGAAAAAAAAAAAGAAAAGTACATTGACAAAGTGGGGTAAGGCATCTGAGTTAGCTGGTGAGCATCAATATGAATAAAACAAATAAAATTCTTTCCCACATGGTGACAACCAGCAAACTAATGCCTGGAAGATAAATGACTTGCCAGGGAACATACAATCAAGATTTGGATCCAAATCCCCCAAATTATGATGTTCATAGTTCCTTCTCTTATACTATGCTTCGTATTACCTAACACACTTTATACATGCTTAATCTCATGACATGATGGGAACTTTTTTTAAAAAGTCTTGGAAATAATTTACAGAACTTAGGGAACTGTCCTTTCAGTCCATGAGAGGAGAGTGCCACTGAAGCAAAGATCTAATGTGGTTTCATAGCAATGATTCTCAGCCAATTTTCCAGTTAGCTATTTGATTTTTTAAAAATGACAGTATTTATTCCTTTTCACCATTATAGAATCGATCATATTAACGTGTTTATTTTTACATAGGCTATTTAATAATATGCATTTTAATGCATACATATGTATATTAGTATACATATTACTACTAACAACTAAATTTTAGTGAGCATATCTTCTCTAGGATCAGTTCTCCATTAGAAATTATTTCATTTAAGGACATACATAAATGGAAAAGAAAAAATCATTATTGAACATAATAAAATTATAAATAGAAATAAAAAATATTGATTCACATTGGCTGTGGTCTATTCTTGTTACTCTGGGCCTTCTGGCCCCTTTGCATATCTACTGTCTTTTCTTTTTGGTAGTAAAGCAGTTAAGTGACTTGATTAGACACTATGCTATACCTAAGCAAGAAAACTGTCAGTGATGGACCCAAAGCATTTACATGAAGAAGGAAAATGGAGAAACTGGGCAGAAACACAAATTCATCTCTTAACACTTTGCTCTTTCCAACAGACTAACAGCATCCGTGCATCTATATTTACATATTACCAAACTCTGACTGTGTACACTGAGATTAAATATCACTCAAAGGGCAGGTATTAGTTATTACCTATTTTAAAATCTTAAATTGTGGTATACTGATTAAGATAACAAATTTTGCATAGCAGATCACAAAGAACCACTGCAAAGTTCTGAAGATGAGTAGTTCATTATTGAACATAATGGCTTACTTTATCCACAATGCAGGTGCAATGGGCAACAAATGGCTATACATAAAAATCATGAAGAAAATTAAAGATGATTTGTGGTAACAGAATAAAATAAGTTTAATGAGTAGTTGAGTATAAAAAGACCAAAATATCGCAGAAGTACTTCATAAAAATATTTTTCCTTACATATTTGACAGTAAGAAAAAATTTATTTCTTTGTTTTTCAGAATACACAAAATTTTAAATAAAAGTTCTAACATAAGCCAGTAACTAAAATATATTCTTAAAAATCAGATTCTGAAAATGGGCACCAAAAATGACAGATTTACAACCTCCTTCCTCTGATAAGCAAAATAATACCTTTGTCTTTATCCAAGTTACATGCTATTATGGGCTGTAAAGTTTTTAACTTGTTTACATACCTCTGTTACTAATTATTCTGGAAATATAAAAGGTTTCATTTAAATCCAAGTATTATTGATGATTAATACTTTCATAGTTTAAACACAGTCAGTTGAGATAACTACTACTCACAAGCCTACTTTGATTTTTGGAGAATACCAAAGTTTTTCTACAGTTCATCTAGTTACACTAACAGCTATCCAAATCTTGAATACAGAACAAGAATAATCATCTAGTCATAGATAATGTACAGGATAATTATATTAACATAAAAAAGTTTTGCTGTGCTAACACAAAACTGTTCTTTTCAGATTTTTATATTAAGATGCCCATGGCAAACACTGTAATATGGAAGAGGACATTTTTTCATAAAACAGTATGTTAATTCAGTACAGTGTACTTCAAACAAGCTATTTTATTAGGTTAATATGATTATGGATTCAAGTCTGTGACTACTATATGAAGACATCATTATTTGACTTCTGCACTTGCTTAAGAAATACTGTAAGAACCTTGATGAAAGCTACCTTTTAAGTAGAGGTCAATGCTAAAATTTTAGCAGCAATTGCCTCAGGGACATACATATTTAAATACAGTTTGAGTTCAGATCTATCATATTGAAATTTCTGTATTGATTATTGTCTTAACTATGTTACTGCTAATTAACAATTTTATTAATTTAGAAATAACAGGAGAGAAAAGCCCAAATTTATTAGTGGTGGTTAAAATTAATTTTAGACTTGAGTTTGCTCTAATTAATGAAGGAAAAGACTAGTCTGAATGAAAAGCAGTAACTATTACACTGTAGGCATAGAGTCTCTCTAAAGATTTGCCAAAGGGAAGATATACTTTTATTCAAGTATTAATATGTACAAATAAATGTTCTTTGTATTTCAATATGGCTTAGTTTTTAATATAAGTTAAAATGTCTCATGAAATACTGCTTATGTTATTCATTTACTTAGCTAACCCTGTCTACAGGAATGTTTATTTTAGCCTAGCCCTTGTCAAAAGAAAAAAAGAAAAATCAGTAAGATCTGATATATTGTGAACTCAATTACAATCCATCTTTCTTAGGTTAAATAAAACCTTAGAGACAAAATTAGGTACTAAGTGCTTTCATTTTATAAATCTAGGGGGAAAAAAAGATAGTCATAAATAAATGTCATATGTCCTTACCAATATGAGCTCTGTCAGATATGATAAGCCTCTTTTCCCAGCCTTCTAGACCTAAAAAGGGAGAAAAGATACATTTTATCAAGCATTTTGGATAACTTTTTTAATCTTAATGTCTTTATAAACAGAATGTCTAAAACTGTTTTTACTGAAATAATCATTTGTAGGTATTTTCTTCTGCATAGAAAAGATCACGTGTAACAAGTTTTCTCACCTGTTACTCATTCAATATACAAACTCATTTACCCTCATATCTCTCCAAATGTTTTGCTCTAGAAAACTCTAGTCTCAATTCAGTTATATTCACATGAAATACTTCCAGGAATCCAAAAAGTAAATGGTAAGAAAATATTTTTGATGGACATGGGGGTGGAGAGCTAGGTACCTAGCAAGGGAAGAAATTTAAGAGAAGGGAGTTAATTAGGACTAGTATTCTTCCCAAAAAAACATTTAATAAAAGTGTGACTAAACAAAATTATGGAACTTTCCTAATCATTCTAAAGTGCTGTCAATTATTGCACTGAATTGTAACTAAATATATGCATCTCCCCCATTTAACTGTGAATATCTGAGAGCAGGGGCCATGAGTTTTCATGGCACAGGGCTCTTCATCTAATAAATGTTTGTTTTAAAAAAAGGTGTGTGTAGGGGGGCTGTTGAATGACTAGATAAACAAATTCAAATAGATGATTTTCTTTAAAGGTAGTACCTTGGTAGGCTATATATATGCATCCTAAAGATAAACCACCAAGCTCCAAACATTTTCAAAACTATTATTTGATACTATGAATAAGTTGTAGGGTTGAATATAGCTCAGTGGTAGAACATTCGCCTAGGGTTCAATCCCCAACACCATAAAAAATTAAATTTAATTTAAAAAAAAAAAAAAATCAGTTGCTTCCTTTGATAATATACAAGATTCATTTTGAAAGTTTATTCTGTATAAATTAAGGGTAAGAATCTCCTCAGTAAGGTAAACCTTCTTTACAGTTGTTCTTGATGTAAATATGCATTCTAAAGCTAGTTCAGGCAATATCCTAAGGAAAATATTACAAAGAAGCTCAGGAAAGGATTCAGCATAGTGAAATAGGCCAGAAGGGGGGAAGAAAGAGCAGGAAAACACTTTAAAAGGAAGGAAAAAAGGGCAGAGACCAGCATGGGAACCCCAAGTTTACCAACTTAGAAAGCTTGGACTAGGGCAGTTTTTGTGAAAAGGCAAGAGAAAACAAAGACAGAAGCAAGACAGGGTTCTGTAAGGTTCAATCTAGTTTTTAAGAACACTTGAGGAAGGATTTGCTGCTGTTAAACCTGAATAAGAAACTATTTTAAGTTTGAGGTCATCTAAGACCTACGAATGATTTTCCTCAATCTTGCATTATTATTAAATTCCCTTCATACCTCAAGGAGGTTGCTAAGTTGATCAGTAAAGGCAAAAATTCAAAGGTATTTCTTTAAAGGCAATGGGAATGGGTATAGTGTACAAAAGAAGCATTGCCTCCATTTGGAGGGAAATAACCCCCTTTCATCCCAGGGTTACAGCAACCAAGGGAGAGCTCCAGAACTAGGAAACAAGATCGACGATAAGTAACTTATGAACTTTTTAAAATATAAGATAGAAATGTTAAGTTTGTCTGGCATGAGATCCTAATAAAACTACAAAAAATAACAGGTTATCAGTCATACTGATTCTTTCATACCTTTTCCTTTTTGAACATTTTTCTCTGCTTCTTCAAACAATCCAGGTAGATGAATTACCACACCATTTCCTAGAGGAAAATAAATAATCGTAGACCTTAAAACTTGAAGGTTGAACCTTAAACATCTATAATTATAGTGTGGGTATCAAATATTAAAATATAGATAGCTATAATAGCCATTTATCTAGAAGAGTTAAGATACTTTGATTAATAAGGCATTCTAACTTATTAAGGAGTTACCACAGAAATAAGAATACATTTTAAATAGTGGTATAATGTAAACACATAATAGAATATAATACACATAATTAGAATATAAAAACACATAATTAGAATACAAAACCAGTATATAAGTTGAAATTTCTTTAAAACAAAGGGAAGGGGCTCGGGTTATATAGCTCAGTGGCAGAGCACTTGCCTAGCATGTGTGAGGCGCTAGGTTCAATCCTTAGCAGTAACCACATAAAAATAAATGAAAGCAAAACAAAGTGAAATAGTATTTTAAAAGAAACTAGTTACATAGTTTTAGTCATGGTAGACTCAAGATCAATGTCCTTCAAATTAGGAAATTACATTCTAGTTAAATGGTTATGAAATCATTAGTGTATGAACAGCCTTTTTAAAAATTTTAAAAGTAGAAAAGAAAATACATTGTATGACTTGTTACAGTGCTCAGAATCAAATCCTTCTCATGGTGAGTCACAGTTTAAAGTGTTTAGAAAGGTGACTCGATGATTGAATTATTTTATAGAATTAAGACTGCCAAGGATCACAGATGCATGCAAAATAACCATTTGAGAAAGTATTTGTGCTAAAAGATCTGAAAAAACAGCTAAAGAGGGCCAAAGTCAGTATATTCCAGGGGGGACCACAGTCAATGAACCATATGGAGAGAAATGAAATCCGTTTTGATAATTAAAAATGAATAGCATTATCAATACCCACACATTTCAGTTTAAATACTTACCAATGAATGCAGTAACTTTTGGATTAATTATTCCACTGGGTAAAAGATGAAAATCATATTCCACAGAATCTACAACAACTGTGTGGCCAGCATTATTTCCTCCCTGAAATATAAAAAAATTGAGCCTGGTAATAAATATGACAGATAATATATCTCCTTTCAAAGTGAATTAATGAATTGCTACTTGAATGTCAATATCACTTAAGGAAGCTCAAATATTTGTCAACTATATTGCCTTCATTAAAGGCTTTAAAACAGTTTGTTTTCTTTCCCCACATGTGAGTACATGTGAGTGATTACCCTAAAAGGATCTAGAAATCAGAAAATTCAGGTTTCTGGAAGACAGAGAAGTCAATTCCCTTTATAAAAAAGGGAGGAGGGGGCGCACCAAGTGAAAAAGTACACAGAACAATTTGTTCATTAGTCTGTCTTAAAGATTATGCAAGATGTGTGGCAATCTAATTATCCATGATATTTTATCTACACAAAAATATCTCTAAGATAAAAAGAAAATCTAGCCAGAACTGGTGGTGCATGCTTATTACCCCAGTGACTAAGTTTGATCGTAAGTTAGAGGCTAGCCTCAGCAACTTAGAGCCTGTCTCAAAATAAAAAATAAAAAGGGCTGGAGATGTAGCCTCTGGTTTGATCCCTAGTATGATGGGGGCGGGGTGGGGGGGACAAGTTACCCTAACTTGATGTAACAAGTTACCCTAACTTGTGGGTATTGATAATTCACTTAACTCCCACTGTCCTTAAATGTCAAGCAAGCCACTTTGATGTGAAATTTGTATTCTTACATGTACTTAACAACTAGAATGTTTCCCAAGTAACTCCCCCAAATATTGTTACCCAAAGACTCTAATGAATAAATCAGCCTTCGGCATCTGGCTAGTGACAGATCCCTAGGATCTGTTTCAACTCTAGACAAGATAATACAATACATGGAGTCAAGGAATCTTTTGTGTTCAGAACCACACTACAAAGCCATTATGAAATTTCCACTCTATGAAGCTTTTGCCTACTTGGTCAATAAAAACCAAAATGTCAAATTATAAAATTAGGACTAAGAAAGACTGAAAATATGTGAGTGATGAGATTATTTTTCTAATTTTAAGTTATAAAGCATGAAAAAATACTTGGGAAGTTTCAAAAGTAAACAGCAAACAAGGAACATGAAACAACCTTAACAACACTGTTGTAGTAACATTAAAAAAAGTCAAAACTATATATCTCCAGAAAACAACTAACTTGATTACAAGGCTACTTTTGAAAACATGAGTGTTTTTACTTTCATCATCATCATCAGTATTACTATCATGGATCGTGAATTCACAAATACACCAGAAAAACCAATTCAGTTAAAAAAATCTTCAGAAAGCAAATGCTTATCTACATTGTTTAAGGAATTTTCTTGAAGACTAACACATCTCACACTTACGTTAAAAAAAAAAAAACTAACACAATTACAGTTTGAGGCTGTGGGCTGCGTAGTATACAAGATGGCAGGTGGAGGGCAAGATAAAGACAGCAGGAATTTTAAGCATCATCTCTTTCACATGATATCAACAAGGATACAGATGAATGTTTTTTGCTTTTTTTTTTTTTTTAAAGGAAATGACTGCATGTGATACCAATTCCAAAAGTTGCAGAAGCATGTACAACAAAATGAGAAGTCTTCTCATATACTTGTGATAAGCAACCGGTTAACACAAGTTTTTGGTGTCCCTTTTGAGATATTTTATGCATAAAAAAAATTTCTATATTTTTGTATTCCATATATACAAATGGTAGTAAACTATATACACCTGGACACCTAGACTTTATTTAACAATTTCTAAAGCTCAATCCATAATCCATAATAGGACCATTTCATTCTTTTGACATCTGTATTATATTATTTTCTATTTGGATATATAATAATTTATTAAACTGGCCCCATAACACTTGGATTGTTTCTAATCTTCTGCCATTTGAAACAATGCTGCAATAAATATCCTGGTATATATTTTTATTATTTGCACTTATGCAAATTCATCACAATTCTGGTAGAATTCTAAAACATACTAGAAGAATATACTGATTTTTTTTTTCTTTTTTTGGTACCAGATATTGAACCCTAGGCTTAACCACAGAGACACATCCCAGCCCTTTTTATTTTAATTTTTTTAATGTTTTTAATTTTTTGGTACCGAGGATTGAACTCAGGGATACTTGCCCACTGAGCCACATCCCCAGTCTTACTTTTTGTGTTTTATTTAGAGACAAGGTCTCACTGAGTTGCTTAGCGCCTCATCGTTGCTGAGGCTGGCTTTGAACTGGCGATTCTCCATTCTCAGCCTCCCAAAGTGCTGGGACTACAGGTGTGCACCACCGTGCCTGGCTCCAGCCCTTTTTATTTTTTGACACAAGGTCTTGCTAAATTGCTGAGGCTGGCTTTGGACTTATGATCCTCCTGCCTCAGCTGCCCAAATTATTGGGATTACATACAGGTACCACCACACCTGGCCGAACATAATGATTTTTGTTCACTTTTTTATGCAGTACTAAGAATTGAACCCAGTGCTTCACACATGCTAGGCAGGCAATGTACCAGTGAGCCACAACCACAGCCCTGAAAGTAGTGATTTTAATTGAATCTTACCGAAACAACTCACAGAACAATGATTATCAGTGTTTTAATTGTTCTTTATCCCACATACCAATATTAGCCTCCAAAATATTTTTTATATGATTTAGAAAACTTCTCCCAAGCTTTCAGGAAAAAAATCTATATCAGAGCACAAAGCTCATTAAGGAAAATGCTAATTTGTTATAACTGCATAGTACTAAATTATTATAAATCACTAAATTTAACAAATCTATACTAATTGTTATAAAAGTATTGGTAACTTTGAGCCAACCAATAAGTTGAGTATCCCTAAACCAAAAGTCCCAAAATCTGAAACTTTGAGTGCTAACATGATGCCACAAGTGGAAAATTCCACATCATGAAACTTTGTTTCATGCACAAATTAAAAATCTGAAATCTGAAACACTCTGGTCTCAAGTGTCTTGGATAAGGGATATTCAATCTGTGTCTAAGCAAGCCAGTTTTTAAAAATCCATCATTTACTTAATATAAATAATAAATTACTCTGTTTCTTAGGATAGACCCTTAATGTAAGGTTCCTAATTTATACAAAATTATTTTTTACAGGTACAATAACAATCATTTGGCAAAGCAATTAATTTGGTAATGCATGACAATATTTTTGTGGTACAACAAAAGCCTACTCTGTTAACTAATATTTTACTAAGCTTCACAACCATGAAAGATGATGGTTAATTTTTTTTAAGTGGGTGACTGTGATAGTTAACTTTAGGGGGATAAATTGGCTTAATTCCTTTAAGATTGTCCAAATTAATACGGTTCAGGTTGGAAAAGTTCAGCTATAAAAGACTAGAAATTACACTTCAGTATACAGCTTGCTCACTCAAATATTAACCAACATTGTCCAATAACCAATACCACATTAAGTAAGGATCATTTTATGGTTTAAATATCACTTAAATTGTTTAACTGAATATGGTAACATGGTTAAATACGTTCAGAATAACCGTAAATCATTCTATTAAGGACTTAGGGTAGAAAATATAAGTGCTTATTTACAACTGGTCACTAGTACCCTGTGAAGTTGGGGTATAAAAAATTAATCTTGAGGGGCTGAGGTTGTGGCGCAGTGGTAGCGTGCTCACCTAGCATGCGTGAGGCACTGGGTTCGATCCTCAGCACCACGTAAAAACAAAATAAAGATATTCTGTCTGCCTACAACTAAAAAATAAATATAAAAAAAATTAATCTTGACATATATACTATGTATAGAAGGGGTATTGAGATGAAATAGAAGGAGCAACGGAGTTTCTTGATGAGGTATTATATATGTTAATAAATTTCAGTACATTATCATATTTCATAAAATACAAAAGATGAAGCTTCAGATTTGAAGTGCCTATTTGGATGCTAACCTAAACTATAGATTGTGTGGAACTGAAAAATTGATCTCAGGTGCTCAGGCCAATTGACCTCAAAGACTGGCTACACTGGTTCAAGGAGAGGTCACATCCATTAGCAGATAACAAAACAAATAGGTTCCAAATATGAATACCATTGATGACCACCACCTTAAGCTCTCACCTACAAATTACAATGGCAGAGCTGCTTCCTACGTGGGCAACTCTATGCAGCATGTACCAGGATGAGCAACAACAAGGACATGCTTGTTTAATCATGTTTAATGATTCTTGTAACACTGGGGTGGCCAGACTGTACTTCATAAAAACAGAAAATAGAGCCGGGCGTGGTGGCGCAAGCCTGTAATCCCAGCACTTAGGGAGGCTGAGACAGGAGAATCGCGAGTTCAAAGCCAGCCTCAGCAACGGCGAGGTGCTAAGCAACTTAGTGAGACCCTGTCTCTACATAAAACACAAAATAGGGCTGGGGATGTGGCTCAGTGGTCGAGTGCCCCTGAGTTCAATCTCCAGTGCCAAAAAAAAAAAGAAGAGAGAGAAAATAGTTCATTGCTATACTGCATTTAGAGTTGTACTCTTCTCAATCCAAATTCTCCCTAAACCAAACTTGATAAGTTATGCCAACAAAAGCACTAATCATATATTCATATTAAGTTATATGTAAAACAATCATATGTAATTACCTCTTGCTGCTTTGCTAAATTCCTATAATTCTTAAAACCCCAGACATTCACAGAGCATTTAACAAATACTTTATTATAGTTACATGTTCTATATTACTTAACTTAAAAAAAATTTTCATACAGAGAGCTGTGGAATCACAAGGTTGTTTTCTGGTTCGATGATATAAGGAAAACAATTTTTTAAAAATTTTTAAATTGTTAATGGATTCTTTATTTATTTATTTTTGTGGTGCTGAGGATTGAACTCAGGGCCTCACACATGCCAGGTAAGCACTCTACCACTGAGTCACAACACCAGCCCAAGGAAAACATTTTTAATGATTCCTAGATGTTTCAATTTTTTGGACCATTTTTAATTTTGAAATATACCCACCTCCCCAAAAGCCCAACAAACAAAAAGTTATTCCAAAAGTGGTGTGTGGTAAGTTTGAGGAAAAACATATGCTTCTGATGCCTTATATAATGTTCTTATGTGATATCTCAAGAATAAGTGCAAATTAATTGTATTAACATGAATCAATACATGAAAACTAACTCTCATCGCAATCACAAAACATACTCTAATATGGGTATTTATTTTACCAATTCTCTTGTATTACTATTCATGCATTAAGATTAAATAAAGAACACATGCATAGAATGTGCAATAACCTACTTTTAATCCCTAGCACAATAAAAAAACTAAACAACCGCATAAAAATTAAATATCTTTAAGTTTCTCAATGACCAAGGGGGAAAAAATGTATTCCAGTGTGCAGCTATGTGAAATAAACTAAGTTATGAGAAAAACAAAAACAAAAGGCAGAACCAAAATTCTATGTTCTCAAATCTGAAAAGCTGTTTCTGATATAACTTTTAGCTTTCAAAAATTAATACATGCTAATTTTCATTATTTTAATGAGAGTGAAAATCATAAAAAACCAACTAAACTCCAAATATTCTTTCCCCCAGAAAAGCATTAACGATTTACGAGTGTATTAGACTGTTGAAGAACAATTTCCAAATCTAACAACAACCCAGAACAAATGCTTCCGCATACCTATCTTTCTTGATGAAATTAACTCCAGGTCATCTATATCTGTTGAACAATGTTTTGCCTCTCCTTTCCCCACTTACTCTGCAAATCACAGTAATCACCGCGACCCTGGCCCCAGTGATTGATCCAGACAGGGAAACCTGATCCAACCTGAAGCCAAAGAGCACCTCTCCCTTGGGATTTGATTCTCATTAGCAAAGAAAGCAAGAGTTAAAATGCCAGTCACCTAACAGAAATATCCCAAAGAGAAAGGCCACCACTTCTGGCCTGCTAAGATCCCAGGAGTGGCCTTGGTCTCTAGTAACCCTAAGTCCTGACTATGCTGCTCTTCATCAAACAAATCTCCATTTTGCTTAACATAAACTCCACTGTTTGTAAACAAAACACCCACATGATTCACAAAAATAAACTCATTACAACACAGTATGTGTATACCTAGTTCTCTGAGTTCACCTATTGATGACTAGAAATAAATGATTAAGTACTAACCAGGTTTTCTGACATTTTATGCTGTCAAGGACAATATTTTAAAATATGGTACTGTAGGATCCAGGGATAACAGTATCTAGTTATTGTGTAACTGTTGTCAGTTGTTCCATGCATGCCCCTTTCTTCCTAATTTGATGTTACATTTATGTCAGTGTCAGAAGACAAATTTTAGATTTTCTTCATGGCTCTTCAGAACCACAAAGAGGCCAACAAGCCCAATCTTACACCAAGAGTTCCAACCAGGAAATGCCGATATGTATAAGTTTATAATTACAATGTTTCATGGATCTAGGAAGGAAATAAAATTAGCATGCAAAGGTGACTCTTGATTTTTAATTTCCTTTGCTACTAGGCCTTTGGCTTCTCCCAAATCTCTCCCCTCTTCATACCAAGAGTGTTCTAGCTGTGAAAAAGGAAATGAAGGAAATGAAGAAGCTTTTCAGTATTATAAACTGGTAATAATGACATCTTTTACAGCAACAGTAAAGGCCCAAGTGTCAAGAGCTAACAAATTCATGCACAAGGCCCAGAGGCATTTCTCAGGCCACTTAGGCCTCTAAAATCCTCTGTGTATCTTCCCTTTGTCCTTTTCGCTCTGAATACATGAATAACATACTGTAGCCATAGAGCTCAAAATAAACATCAAGAAGTCAAGAGTTACCATTATGGGTTACCAGAGAGCAGCAATGCTTAAGACTTCATACCCCTGAACTATCTCAGAAGCTAAAAAAGGGTGTTATTTCTTGTCTAGAATCTTCAAATTTCTTAATAATCTAACAAATTTTGGGTCAATGCTTATTGCCTATGATGTATTCTTGGTAAAGTTTAAGACCTGGACCTCCCCTTTCCAGATGAAACATTTCACTATTCACCAAAACTAAAGTAACTGTCAACTTACAGCAATAAAAGACTTAAAAACAAAAATGACTCTGCTCTTTTATGAAAGCATGCATATAACTGCAATTAGCATGATTCCAAAGTAGATCGGGTTAAGGTACTACTAGTAAGTTGATCAAATTAAACTATTGAGCAGTAACCAGAAACACTGGATAGGAAGCAAAAATATACACAGGTATCTGGATTTCTTTTTACAGACACTCAAGTGCACTGTGCAATTATCCCTGAAAGGCTTAAAGATATCCTCTTTACCTTACATTACTATGGTTACCTTCCAGTTTCATACACACACAAATTATGACACTCTAGAAGGTACACTACTTTGTTAAGTTAAATTGCAATTATGAAACAACTTCTCACAATGAAAATGGAAAAGGGCATTGCCTTGGAGGGTCTTAGGTTGTTAATAAAGAAGCTTTAGATTATAGGTACCAAACTCTAATCTTTATACTCACTAAAACATGATCATGGATGAGTGAATGGAGATATACAGCCAAAATATACCTATGATGTTATGCAATTTTTTGGTAAATACTTGATAAAAACTCATTTAATCATTATATTCATTAAGGCATTTTCTTAAAAACACTGGAAGTGAAGTACTTTCCCAAGTCAAAAGATCACAAAAAACCCCAACATTTCCTTTAAGAAGTATGTTAAAAGTCTGACATGCACAAAAATCCCACTTTCAGAAATTTCATGGGGCCTCTTATATTTTTAAATAATTGTATTACATTGAAATAAATATAATTAGCTACTCCATCCTGGAGCCAGCCAGCCATAAGAATTCACCTTTATTCACCATTCCTTTCATGGCTTTCACTATGCAATACTGAATAATGTCTCTTTTTCTACTGATAAACGTATTCTAATAACCAGCAATCTTAACTTGCCAATAAGCAGCTTCTCCACATTAATCTTTGATATCAAAATTTGATATTTTCTCCAAAAGATAATATAGCTGGATTGGTACCCAGTTCTAGTAAGCAAGCCATTAGGTACCTATCAATTTACTGGTTCACTTTAAATTTGTTCAAGGCAACAGCTTTTCCTAAAGATACTTTTATCTAACCAACCCACTCATTCCCATTGAAATGAAAGAAACTATATTTTAAATCAGATACTGACATGACCTCATATAATTTAAAAATTCACAGCTCAAAAATAGAGATGATGGTATATCATATATACTAATGCAATAGATTTAAATAGGGAACAACTTTGATATATTCTCATTGAATGACCAAATTTTTAGAGAATTATTAATTCTTTGAAATTACAGGTTAAGATAACTTTAGCTGTACAAATATCAAGACATTATATAATACTGAAGTTACTTCCTCTTAAATTATCTCTCACCTTTTGATTATTTCCAGAATAAAATATGTATTATTATGCCCTTTATATTTTATTACTTACTAATATCTGAAGGTATTAATAATACCTTCTGCAAGTACCAGTATCTAGCTACAAATTATAAACATTTTTTATCTTGTTTATTTTTATGGTGAGCTTTCACATATAGCAAGTGACAGGATACACTTGCCCTTAAAACTAATTGCAGTTAATACATTCTCTTTATATTACTTTAAAACCCTGAGGGAGGGGGGAATACAAAGAAAAAGATGACTGTTTTAGCTTTCCCTGATTACAAGCAACTGCATGCCTAACTGTAACGAAGAAGATCAAGCTTTCTTTCTCTAAGAACAATAAGCACTTGCTTAAGTCCTGGTAAAAATGCTACAGTTTAAAAAATCTCTGTAGTTTCTACTCAATAAAGCAAAGTAAACAAATTATAATATTTATTTCAAGAGGATGGGCAGAGTGGTGGATAACAGACTTCCTAACAAAACTACTTTTGTACCACCAAAAAGAAGCCTTCCAGTTTCCATATTTTAACCCCTTGAAAAACCTGTCTAGTTCCCTTTTCTATCCCTACTCTGGCAATACTTGTTTACATAGCAGTGGTCCACTAGAATGTGAGCTCCTTCTGGGCACGATCTTGGCCTTTTCAGCTTTTTTCACTCCAGGGATAAGTGGTCCCTTCTAAATACTCAATATGTATTTGTTGAATTAATGATCAGAGTATGAAGTTGGTCCTACACTTATCCTTCTCTTTTTCTTAAAAGACATTGATTTGAAAAAAAGAATCAGTAGTGGTCATCTTTTGATCCAAGTCCTACATACTTATTTATGGAACTAGAGTACCTATAAAGTTATAAGTAATTCCCCATAAATCCTGAATTTGAAGACACAAACCTTAAGTGCTATAACAATGAAAATACCATTAGCTTTGCGTCTATTCTTCCCAAAAGGGCATTTTATGAAATGTATAGTTAAAGAAAATGTCAGATTTTTCTTTTTAAAACTGGGAATAATTCCTTGTTTTATGATTCCACGTTGAAAATATGGACAGCTGCACACACCTATAATCCCAGGGGCTCAGGAGGCTGAGGCAGAAGGATCCAGAGTTCAAAGCTAGTCTCAGCACCTTAGCAAGGCACTTAGCAACTCAGCTAGACCCTGTCTCTAAATAAAGTATGTAAAAGGACTGGGGATGTGGCTTAGTGGTTAAACACCTCTGGGTTCAATCCCCAGTCCCCCCCCCCACCAAAGAAAATATGGACACATTTTTATGTGTCCTTTGGAGAAATAATGCTGTATAAATTTGAGTTCGTGACACATATATGACAAGAAAAAATTTAAACTCTAACAACATTTTCAATAACACAAAACTTGACATATCAAACAAAGCAATCAATCCAAGCTAACACAGACTTTCCCAAGCTCTCTATACATGCTTATTAAGAAGTTCAACATTTCCTATTCTTCAAGTTTATAACCTAGGAGAACTTCAATAAGTAGATGCCAGGTTATCAGGGCTGGCCAAATAAGTTACCAAGGTGAATCACAAAAGAGATATGCTTAAATCTATTCCTTACTTAGCTACTAATGGCTAACCGATACTAGTAAGAATCCTACTGATGAGCTCTTAAATAGAATATTAAGATTACATAGGAAAATAGTAAACAAAAGTTAACAAGGGAAGTCCTCCTAGCAAGTCTGATCACTTACTTCTCTGCTATCTTCAACTAACATTTTGAAGGCAAACATGGCTCCTTCTCAATCACTTTTCTCCACTTTCCAAGGGCATTAGATCACATTGGTCCATGACCTCCTTTTAAGACTACTTTCTCAGTAACATAGTAACACCTCCAGTCTACAGACTAATTCTAACAATTTTCAAAGGAATATTAAAATTGAGAATCTTTTAGAACAATGCTGTCATTATTAAATTTCTCCAGTCTTAAAGCAAATAATGTAGCTCAACCTGAGTGTAGTATTTCCAAGTAAAAGGGATTGTAGAGTAGGAGAGTTAGGTATAAGTCCCCCTAGTGTTCTTCTCTCGCCCCTTCCCCTTCCCCCCCACCCCGCCATGGCCAGATCTAATTTTAAGGGGAAAAAACGGTGAAGGCCAGGCTTTTTGGAGCAGCTCCTAAGGTCACAGAGACATTGATTCAATGGCAACACCTTTGATAGCAGCATTAAGTTTGTATGCTGCCAGACAGGCAGAGAGAAAGAAGGCTGGAAGAGAGGCAGAGCTGGTGGTAAAGCGGTACAACTGATCAAACTCATATCTTAGCCAAGAAATGGGCAGGGTATATTTCTGCATGCAAAAACAAAACAGAACTAAACCAAAAATTGCATAAGTCAGAGAATATTTGTATTTAGCTTTTTTATATACCTGTAATTTCCTCGTTTCTGAATGCACAAGTGGCATTCAATTTTAGGCAAAAAAACTTCCAGTCAAGTAGGCCCAATGCTAACTTATTAGAAAACCTACACCATGGCATCATCGCACTGTGCAATTACGTTCAAGAGATATTCTTGCAACCTAAACAGACTGTAGTTAACTTCAAATACTACATTTTGTTTTGAACGTGGATATTGCTTATCTATTTTGATTTTTGAACCGGAAGGCTAGTTATCTGAGAGCCTTTACAAAGGCCTTGCCTCTAGGCTGCTTCAAAGCAAACGGCAAATAGGAAGAAAGCTCACCCTGAAAACCACGTGTCTCCCGGTAGGAAGTACATTACCACTACATTTCCCGAAAGTGAACTTTCTATGTAACGGTAACAACTTAGATATTTCTAAATATCTGCCTTGACATATCCATGTATATACTTGCCTCAGTCTCTTTACCAGAGCGGGGATTTCTTCCTTTAGAACCAGTGAGCAAAAATAATCTCCCCTTAATATTAATTAATGGAGTACGGAGTAAAAAACTAAACAAAAAACAAAAAGCAAAGATCCTTAAGCAGTTCCAATGACTCCAGGTGGGTTCTGATTTCAACAAAGTACATCAGAGGAGGCAAAGCTCTTCACGCCTAGGGCCTGCAGGTGGGGCAGTTTTAAGTCTGCATTTCAGGGCATTTCGGAATAATCACTCCCACTTGGCTGCCCAGGGTGGGGATGGGTAGGTTCGGCGGCCGCGCCGGGTTCTAACTCGGTCCCCACACGGAGTCAAGAGCAGGCCTCGGCGGTGCCTTCTCAAACTCCGACCCCATCCCACCTCTCCCCGGACCCAGTCCTGAGGCTGAGCACGGGTCCCCAGACAGAAAACTGCAACTCCCCAGGCATCGTGCATCTCAGACTCCCCATCGACCCGTATTTTCCTCCCAAGCCACCCAATGCGTCCAGGTCAGGGGTCCCTGACCTCCCGCCATTTCTCCACATCGCGGCAGCACACAGCAAAAGGACAGAACCTCAAGGTGACACCTCATTTGGGCCGGCCGATCCGGGTTCTGGGCCCGAGCTCCCCGGCCCGGCTTCCATTAGAGCCGCGTCGCCTCACCTGGCAGCGGCACACGATGTCGGCGTCCTGCGCCAGCAGATCCACCACCTTTCCTTTGCCTTCGTCGCCCCACTGCGCGCCGAGCACTACAGTCACCCGGTTCCCTCCGGGCCGCGCCCTGGGACGGACGCAGTCACCGTTGGGCAGAGAGGAAGCCGCCGGGTGGGTCTCGACGAACGACATGGCTTGGGTGAGGCGAAGCGAGCCCGAGCAAGAAACCGCGGGCGAAGAGTACGCGAACTGAACTGCTCTGAGGCGGCCAGCCACATGCAGAGGAAGAAGGAGCCAGAGGCCGGCCCCGCCCCCGCCCCCGCCGGGCCACCACCCTCCCTCCAGGCCCCGCCCCACTCTCTGCCACCGCCTGCTCAGAGGGGGGACCAGGACTGTCCGGCGAAGGCAAGCTTCTGCAGCACCGCCCGCAGGAATTGGCCCCGGCGGCAGCAACCGCAGCCACCCGGGACCCAGACCACGCCTCTTCCGCGTCCCGGAGCGCCGCTTCTAGGCGAACGCTGCGAGCGGAAGGGACAGGGGCGGAGTTTCGACCGAGCTTTACCCTCCACGCCCCGCCTACCCGCCCTTCCTCTCTCTTTCAAACTGCAGAGGCGCGAGGGTGTTCTGTGGAGCGTCGGACTACAACTCCCAGCATGCAATTCTCTGCGCGCCAGCTAGGTTGTCTGGTGCCGTGGTGTCTGCGGTTTGCAGGTTTCAGTGTCTGAAAGCTTATTTTCTGTTGCTTTTTTTTTTTTTTTGGTGGTGCTGGGGATTGAACCCAGGACCTTGTGCGTGCTAGGCTGGCACTCAACCAACTGAGCAATATCCCCAGCCTTTTTTTTTTTTAAGATCTGTTTTTATTGAGTGAGCGTGTAAAAAATACAAAGGGCAATTTCAAAATACAAACTGTGGAATTGTACTGTTTACGTTTAGAACTGAAAATTGAAAATTAAAAATTAAAGTTTTAGAAGTAAGAGCAGAGATGGAGAGGCATCAAAAAGGGTAAACTCAAAAGTAAAGCAACAGAAGTGGAGGACATTAGACCAGGAAATTCAAGGAACAAATAGAGCCCTAACACTTCTCATTTTACACATTAGTAATAGAAGCTTAGAGAGGAGGAGTGAATTACCGACATCATATAGTATGTGCAGATACCGTAAAGCACTTGGGTTTTTCAATGCCAAGAGAGATAATACTATCTCATTTTATAGAATTTATGTTTTCTCCTTCTTTTCTTTGGGTGCTGCGAGATCAAACCCTGGGCCTAGTACATGCTAGGCAAGCGCTCTACCACCGGACTATACCCCTGGCTTATCTTATAAGGTTTGAAAAACAGTTAAGTAACTTGTTCTAGCGAGGCTTGAATTGGTACCTGGACAGATGAGTCTGAACTCACGTCTTTTCGGTATATTCTTTACTGTATACTCCATGCCTTTATATTCTGAGTGTTTTGGTTGTGGCTAGATTCAAGTATGACTACTCTTCATCTAATACTCTTCCAGCTACAGCACAAATTAACGATGACATCTAATTTTAATTAAAAATTGCTTCGGAATAAATGTGAGACTAGAGTGAGTGGCAGTACATGTAGTATCTGCCAAATTGTATGTACTGTCCTGTTCTCTAATGGTCCTTAGAACCCATTTTAGTATTTTACTGTGTACTTTCAATACATTGCCGATATACATTGAGAACCTACAACAAACAGACTAGGAGGAATAAAGACGCATTTGCAGCCCTCAAGGATTCAGATTATTTGGTCTGCTGATAAGTAAATTATAATCTTGTATGATGACTGGTGTTTATCTCAGCTTTATCGCAAGATTACAAACCCTTTATAAACAAGAATGCAGTCATATTCCTGTGCTCTCCAGCGTCCGAGGTAGTATTAGGCATAGAGTAGGTACAGGAGAAGCACAGGTGACTATTCATTTCTGTTCAATTTTAAAAACATTTATGGCGTGTCTACTCCTCGGAAAGTACTGTTAGATATGTATTTGTTACAGCAGTTGGTTATACACAGTCACGCGAATATTTGGGCTAAAAGATACGCTATCTTAAAAGTTTATTTACCCAACTCAGATTTTTCAGCGGTTTTGCTACATCCGCTTTCCTGAAATCTAGTTTCTGTTTCTGCATACCACCTAACTTTCAGGCGGCACCGGGGAGCCCAGGTGACCGCGCGCTTTGCGTGCGCACTGGCCTTCGGCTCCACACAGCCCTTCCTGCCTTGCTGCGCTCCGCGGCAAACGAGCCTGCAGCCAGCCGCGTGGCCGATGGCCCTGGGGAGCGCGCGTGGCCAGGCTAGCTCCGCGGAGGCGGTTGGGTTGAGGTGGAGCTGGCGCCATGTCGGTCCGGGAAGTGGCAGTCGTGCTGTCGTGGCTGAGCTGCTGCGGCTCGGCCGTATGGAGGTAGAGAGAAGCCAGTTTCCGGCGAGCGGGCGGGGTCGGAGTCCCCTTTGGGGTCCAGCCGGCGAGAGCCCGGCGTCCCGGGGCCACTGACCCTGGCTCACCACCACCTGGTCCCCCAGCTCGCGAGACATCCTCACTAGCGCCCCGCCGCGCCCACCTGAGCGTTTTCGGTGAATGTGAGAACTCTCTTAGCACTTGGCTTCTCTCTTCCAGTCTCTGCAGTTGGGTGAAGGCACTTTCACGTTGCTGTGCTCTGGACAGCTGAGCCCCTTCAAATTTTTTAATTTATGTATTTATATTTTGGTGCCAAGGATTGAACCCCGGCACGCCCCCCCCCCCAACACACACACACATGAATTCTTTTCCCTACTGAACTTCTTTTCTGCGGGAAAGGAGAGTAAAGGAGAACTAAAAGTCACCAGCAGAGACTAGCAGGGAGGAGGCATTTTACTAAGATAAGTAGGTAGTTGATGGTTCATATTAGGTTGTTGAAGCGGGGTGATTTGTGAGAGTTTTATAAAATATAAACATTGTAGAAATGTCAGGAAATGTAATTCTTGTATAAAGTGAGTTTATCTGGAAAATGAAAATGTTATAAAGTTCTGCGACATCCGTCATGCAAGTTTTATTTTCAGTATTCGCTAATTGCTATTTTGAAAGGGTATCGAAATATTTTAGATTTCAACATAGGTTAAAATGAGGATGATTAACCAGAAAATCACATTTCTCAAATATTCCGTTTTTGCTCTAAAAATAATTATTCCCCTCTGACATTAAGAATATCAACAAGAAATCAAACCATTGTAGAGGTTTCCCTACAATGAGGACGGGGTTCCCCTTTCCTCCAAGGAATACCTCATTGGACAAATGGAGGGGTCAAATTAAAAGTTAAGAGTAGCCATTGGAATGGGTCAATGAAATAGAGCAAAAACATTGTATTCTGACAGAACTTTGTAAGCCTTTTTTTCCCTACAAAATAAGAAAACATCTTGTGAAGCTTCAATACAGTGACACATTTATAGCTCAGCCCATTGCAAACAATGGATCAATAAATAATGATAGTTGATATTATTAAGGATGGCCTGTGAACTTAGGGAGTTTTTAAGTGTTTGTTTTGAACTCAAGAAGTCACCAAATATTTCTGTAAAGGACCAGATAGTAAATATTTTAGACATTTTCCAACAATGCAATCTGTGTTGCAACTGCTCAGAGCTCTGCCTTAATAAGGGACAGGACACATTTATAGTAAACAAATGGGTGGCTGCTTGCCAATAAAAAGCATTTACAAAAACACGTGGAATTTGACTCCCAAGGAATAGTTTGCCAACTCTGATTAAATTCTTGATTGAAGGAAATGCTAAAGTTCAAGTAGATTTTAGTGAAAGCAAAAATGTTATTCTTTTATCATAGCAGTCCTGAATTTTATTTCTTAATAAGGTATTCTTCTAAAGGATAAAATTTTGGGTCTGAGGATGTAGCTTAGTGGTAGTCAGATTGCCTAGCATGCACTAAGCCCTGGGTTCAACTGCCAGCACTTAGATAAATAAAGGAATTAGATAGCACTTAGATAGACTAAATAGAAAGAAGAACTTCTCCCTGATCTTTTCCCTGATCTTTTCCCTAAACTCCTCCCTGGCCTTCTTTTTCCTGATCCTCTTCCTGATCTCTCCTCTCTAATCTCATTTTCTCTGAATCACTTCTATAAAAGCCCCCTGTTCCTAGCTGGGCACAGTGGTGCAAGCCTGTAATCCCAGCACTTTGGGAGGCTGAGACAGGAGAATCGCCAGTTCAAAGCCAGCCTCAGCAATGGTGAGGTGCTAAGCAACTCAGTGAGACCCTGTCTCTACATAAAACACAAAATAGGGCTGGAGATGTGGCTCAGTGGTCCAGTACTCCTGAGTTCAATCCCCAATACCAAAAAAACAAAAAACAAAAAACAAAAAAACCCAGTTCCTGAGGATGGGCAGAATCACAGCTTTGGGACAGGAATCCCTGTGTTTTCCCTTTCCTAGGAAAGCAATAAACCTTTTTCCCTTTTCTCAAGACCTTGTCTTTGTTATTGGATTGGCATCAAGGATGAGGACCGAGCTTTCAGTTATACTAAGAGAATTAACATTTTGTTTTTGACATTACATTTTGTTAGATAAAATTCATGGGAAACCATTGATTTGTACTGAACTCCTGTACTCGGCTCAACAGAACTAACCAAAATGGATTCACTCATGCTGAATTTCCATGCCACCTAAGTTGTTATTGACCTGAGAAATTAGGAGAGAGAAATAATAGCCAAATTCCCAAACCGGTCAGTTCCAGTCAGCATAATAATGAAGTTCCCTCTGCTTTAATTCTTTCAAAAAAGTAACAAGGCTGAGTGTGATGTCACATACCTGTAATCCGAGCAAAGAGGAGGCTGAGGCAAGAGGATAGAAAGTTCAAAGTCAGCCTCAGCAAATTAGTGAAGCCCTAAACAATTTAGTGAGACTTTGTCTCAAAATAAAATATAAAGAGGGCTGGGGTGGTGACTCAGTGTTTAAGCGGCCCTGGGTTCAATTCCTGGTACCAAAAAAAAAAGTAATGAAGTAACTTTATGTTAACCTATTATTTTTCTGTTCTGTTTTCCAGTTCCCATTTTACACAGAAAGTAAATTTAAAATTACCAATCCATTTTTTGTTATTCCTGCTTTCTTCAACCCTTTTCTCTCTGTAAACCCAACTTTGCTCTGTTTGAACACTCGTACTACTTTATGGAATGAAGAGTTGCCCAATTTTAGGATTGTAATTTTGTCTTTTGACAAATTCTTAGTCCCAATGGAGTTGGTTTTCTAAATGATATAAGGTGGAGATGCAGTTTCTTCTTCTTTTTCATATAAATCCAGATCCATATGAGTTTATTATTACAAACTCATGTTCTCTTTCATTTGGTCAGTTTGCCTGTAGCTGCACCAGTACCACCTGTCTTCATTATTGTAGCTTCATTATAAATCATGATATCTCATATAGGGCAAATCTCCACTCCTTTTTTTTTTTCCCAGAAGTGTTCTGGTCATTCTTAGACCTTTACACAATCCCATAAATTTTATAGTTAGATTATTAAGTATCATGAAAAATTCTTAGGATTTGTATTATAATGACTCAAAAAGACATCATTATGAATATTAAATCTTCCTGTCCAGTCAACATTATATAATCTTGATTTAGATCTTTTGCAGAAATGGCTTGTATTCTCTCTCATTTTCACTGGGGATTAAACCCAGGGCCTCGTGCATACAAAAGGCATACTTTACCAATGACCTAAACCCTCAGCCCCCTTTTTAATCCTGGGCTTTTAGTTTATTTTTCTTATTGCATTGTCTAGGACTTCCAATACAATGTAGAATTAAAAAATGGTGATTGTGGCATTTTTCATTCCAGGTGGTTTTTTTTTTTATTTTTTATTTTTTTAGTTGTAGGTGGACAGAATATCTTTATTTTATTTTTATGTGGTGCTGAGGCTTGAACTCAGTGCCTCACGGGTGGTAGGTGAGTGCTCTACCACTGAGCCAAAACCCCAGCCCCTCATTCCAGGTTTTTAAGAGAATGGTACCAGTGTTTCCTCATTTAGGGTATTGTTTGTGCTGGGTGTTCTGCAGATATCCTGTCATTGTTAAGGCAGTTTCTTGGCATTTCTGATTTGCTTTTTTAAATTATTAATTTATATGCATTTTTATCATTTTTCCTCCTTAAATTAATGTGTGGTGAGTTCATTTGTAGACTTTTCTAATAGAGTCATATTTGCATACATAGTATAAATTTAACATGATTTAGTTTATAAGCTTTTCATGCCTTGTCACATTCAATTTTCAAACACTTTCTTCAGGGTATTTGTATCTATATCTGTATATTTTTGTTTGGTTATAAAATGAGTCAGAGACTATTACCTCTTTTTCCTTGGAAGAGTTCATATAAGTATAGGATACTTGACAATTGTTTTTGGTTTTTGTTTTTTTTTAAGACATGGTCTTGCTAAATTGTCCAAGCTGGCCTTGAACTTGCAATCTTCTTGCCTCAGCCTTCCCAAGAACTGGAATTACAGGCATGTACCCAGTCATTCCATGAAATTTTGGAATGAAAATGAATTTTAAAACACTTGGCTGTTTAGATAAAATTTTGAACTACTGGTTCTATCTTTTAATACTAAGCAACTAGTTAGGCCCTTTGTTTCTTCTTGAGTCAGTTTTGGTAAGAGTTTTAAAAATTCCCATTCCACATAATTTTTCAAAGCTGCCATGCAATGTGATTTTATTTTTAATATCTGCTTTACCTGTAATTGTAGTCTCTTTTTATTAAAAATATTTAATTGTACCTTTTTTTGGCCTCAGTCAGTCTTGTTATAAGCTTATCTTCCTCATATTTGTATTTTTGTGTTGTACTTGGATTTCTTTTCATATTTTTATCTTGTCTATTTTCTTTAGGTATATTTTGGTACTCTTATCTCTAACACCTGAAGTGTTAAAACTATTTGCCTAGTAGTTTTTGGTCTTTATTCTTTTCTTTTTTTTTTAAAATGACATTCATTTTATTTTATTTTTTTTTAATTTTTTTTAGTTGTAGATGGACACAATGTCTTTATTTTATTGCTTTGTATGTGGTGCTAAGGATCGAACCCAGGGCCTCATGCATGCGAGGCAAGTGCTCTACTGCTGAGCTACAATCTCAGCCCTATTCTTTTCTAATATGATATTTAAATATATTAAATTATCTTAGAGTACTGCTTTGCTGTATCCCATAAGTACTAATATCTAATTTTTTTATTATTCATTTCTAGGTAGTTTTAACTTCCTTTATTATCTTTTCTATAGCCCTCAAATTACTTAACACTTGTTAAATTCCAAATATGTAAGAATTTTGATTTATCTTTTGTTAATAATGTCTCTTTTAATTATTCTATATAACTGGAGAGTATGGTCTGCCTGAAACCTGTTCTGATAAATTTGTTGTTACTTACTTTGGGCCAAATAACTGATCAATTTTTATAAAGAATCTATATGTGCTTGAAAAGAATATATTTTTTCTAGTGGCACACTAGGTGTATTGGGCCAAACCTATAATGATTGTAATGATTTTGGACCTTGTCTCAAAGTCTTTTGTCTTATATCAACATAGTTCACAGGATATTTAGTGGGGCTTAGACTTGGACTTTCTATGGGAATCATGTGCTTCCTGCAATTGTCCTGCATGAATGGTTTAGCACATGTTTCTGTCAGATGTCCAAGAGCATGACCTACCCAAGACCATTCTGGATAAGCATAGTAGAATGAAGGGACTCAGGAGAATATGGTTTACCTAAATGCCATATTCTGTAGGCTGGATAGAAAAAGAAGTGAAGTTAGGAAGGTACTTAACTATTAAAGGACAAATGCTCTTTGATATTTTGTGTGTGTATGTGTGTGTGGTGCTGGAGATTAAGCCCAGGGTTTTGTGCATGCCTGGCAAGTGCTGTACTATTATGTGATAGTCTCAGCTCCTTCTTTTTGATTTTGAAGAGCTGGAAGAATAGAAATACACTAGAGAGAACAGGAAAGATATATTGTTATGATCCAAGAGTGAAATGGCTGCTGGACATGGTGGCACATTCCTGTAATCCCAGCAGCTTGGGATGCTGAGACAGGAGGATCATGAGTTCAAAGCCATCCTCAGCAAAAGCAAGGCGCTGAGCAACTCAGTGAGACCCTGACTCTTAATAAACTACAAAACAGGGCTGGGGATGCAGCTCAGTGGTTGAGTGCCCCTGAGTTCAATCCCCAGTACTCAAAAAAAGAAAAAGAAAGAAAAAATAAATAAATAGAGAGAAATAGCAGTGCCTTTTTCATTAAATAAGACAGCACAATGTCCTTCTGCACACCCCACACCTATGGGCCTCTCAGATTCATTTCTAACAATAATACATTTAGTATTTGACATAATTAAGAAAGCAAGAATGAGAAGACATTATCATAACTTCTTGGACTAAATAAAATAAATTTGGCTTTTCTTTTTTTGTATGGCAGTACTGGGGATTGAACCAAGCACCTTGCACATGCTAGGCAAGTATTCTACCATTGAACTACCTCCCAGTCCATCTTATTTATTTATTTGTTTGTTTGTTTGTTTAAGACAGGGTTTCAATAGGTAGCCCAGGCTGGCCTTGAGTTTGCAATCCTCTGTCTCAGCCTCCTCAGTAGCTGGGATTTTAGGTGTGAGTCCCATACCCTGCTTAAATATGCCTCTTTCAATGCAGTTTCCTCCCTTGTATTCCCAGCCCCAATATAAGTTGGAAACTGATAAAAGTAGGGAAAAGAACCTGCCAGAAAAGGTAGTTTTATCATTTTTACCCACCAGGTTTTATTCACAAATTAAATTGTATACTTTAACCTTGAAAATAAAATCCAAAATCTGCCACTTTTATTTTTCTCCATCCTGAGGTTTTTGTCTCATTATGTAATGAAAGGGATCTTATATTAAGTTCATAAGAAGTGGGAGGAGTTCCTACTTACTATAAAAAAAAACCCTTTGCTAAATATATTTCATTTGAATTTATAGGGGCATGTAACAATATATGAACATGTCTTCTTATTTGATCTGTATATTTGTTAGTCAGCTTTTGCTGCTGTGACAAAATACCTAAGAAAATTTAACTTAAGAGAGAAAAGGTTTATTTTGGCTCATGGTTTCAGAGGTTAATCAGCTGGCTTCATCACTTTGGACCTGAGGCAAGGCAGAACATCATGTGGGACGGGCATGGCAGAGGAAAGCCACTGATCTCATGGCAGCCAGGAAGCAGAGAAAGAGAAAAGAAGGGGCAGGGGACAAGATACACTCTTCCAAGGACATGCCCTTGATGACCTACTTTCTCCAACTAGGCCCTCACCTCATATAGTTTTCACCACCTCCAAATAGTGTCATCAATATGAATCCACCAATGGATTCATCCACTGATGAGGTTAGACTCCTCATGATCCAATCACCTCTCCCCAAGACTCTACATCTGAATTCTGCTGTACTGGGGACCAAACCTTCAACACAGGAGAAGTTGGGCAAATTCAAACTATCATCATTCTATCTATCTATACATAATTACATACACACACATACACACAGCTATGTTTGATTATACTGATGGCTCACGTCTATTGCAAATACGAATTTGGAGCATTAGTGAGGCTTGTATAATTCTGATAAATGAGTTACATAATGATATCCCAGCAACTTTTCTGCTACATACACCAAAAAGAAAAATGTCTCAGATTTAAAATTTTAAGGATGGAGAAATTACAATGGCAATTAAGTATGCAGTGTAGACATGAAGTAGATTATTGAAGTGAAGGAAAAGTGAAGGAATTTTAAGGTGATACTTTATGATAGTCACTGATCACATATGGCTTTTGAGTACCTAAAACTTAGTCCAAATTGAGATGTTATAAATATAGTACACAAGATTTCAAAGATTTATTACAAAGAAGAATGTAAAATATCTCACTGTTATTTCGTACTGATGACATGTTGAATAAATACATTATTAAAATTAGTTTCACCTGTTTCTTTTTGTGCTTTTACCATAGCTACTAGAAAATTTTTAATTACATGTACATAAATGGTTTGTATTATATTTCTGTTGGACAATGCTGTTTTAGATGAATTAGAAAGATAAAAAAATTGAAGTACCCTAGATAACAGTACTACCTTGATCATGAACAAGGACTCATAGACATTTGCTGCTGTTCAGTGTTCCAAACGAGAAAAGCTGGTTTTTGAACATTTCAATCCTTATTGTTTTCGTTTTAACTTAGTTTATAAGTGAAGGAGTTAGAGTTAATAATCTTTAACAGTTTTTATACTACAAAAGATACGTGAAGAGTATTTACTTCCCATTTCATTTTAGTGTCTTTAGGTACTGAGCAAACCTAGAAAGGTGAGTAGAGGTCATTGATTACCTCGACTTTAGCTCTGAGTTAAATTTGCAGGAAAGGGCTTAGGCAGAAGGGTAAAGCTCATGGCAGCCCAGGTACTCTGACCATGTAGAGAACCCTTCCTATTTGGAGAAGAAAACAGTGTTAATGTTTATATTTGGCCTTTTCCTCCACAGGTATTCCAGTAAGACCCCAAACTATTGCATTTTTAGTACCAGAAGTGCTGTAAGTATTAACTCTTTAAAACTACAGTTAAATATTAATATTTTTAAAACAGAGAGTTATCAAACCATTTTCTAGCTCCATGTCACTTTTATTTTTATTTAATTCCCTTCATCCTGTTTATCACCCTAAATAGGTCTCCTCTCCAATATATGTCCTTAAATATGTGTGCCCTTAAATATGTATGTAGTAAAATAGACAATGTTTTGTGTGTTTTTGTGATTTACTATTCACACAATGATGTTATGAAATAGACAGTATATTGTCCTAACTATTGAGAATGAAAGAGAATGCTATTAATAATTATTCAATAGGCATAAGTTTACAACAAGTGTAAACAGGAACTATCTAGACTAATACAGATGTGTTGTGACCCAAGCTATGGACCTCATTCGCTTTATTACTTTTTTATTCTACACTTTATCTAGTTCATTTGTTTGTTTATTTTCCTTTTTTTTTTTTTTTTGTGGTGCTGGGGATTGAACCCAGGGGCTTGTGCATATGAGGCAAGCACTCTACCAACTGAGCTATATCCCAAGCCCTAGTTCATTTCTTTTGAATGCTGCCTAATTACCAGTATATGTCAATTTTATTTATTTATATACTCCCTTAATGATGACCAAATAGTTTCCTACCACCATAAACAACACAGTGATAAATGCTTTTATAAATTATAAAAGTCCTTTTACGTATCTGTGCAATTTTCTGCTATATGTAGCCAAGAGAGGAGTTGCTAGGCTGCGGGGAATAGAGATACCTAATTTTACTAAGTTCTCCAAGATTATTTCCAGAATGGAACTTATGTTCTTACTCAATGTACTTCACCAAAAATTGGTATGATTAAATTTTATATTTTTTACCACTCCCATTACTACACAATAGTAGCTTATTGCTAGTATTTCAATTCTCTGATGACTAGTGATTTTGAACACATCATCACATATTTATGTAGGGCTCTTCTATGAATTACCTATTCATACCCTTTGTCCACCTCCATTCAATTTTCTGCCTTTTTCTTGTTGATTTACAGAGAGCTGTCTGCATCCTACTCTATGTTTTAATTTAATATTGGTTTCAAACACTTCACTTAATCTCTATCTAACCATTAACTTTGTCCATGAATACTTTATTGGGGGGGTGAATTTTGATAATCCAAGTCTCTTTCTCCCCTTTTGCTTTAATCATATAAACTTTGGGGGGCTCTTTAAGAAAAACCTTTGTTCACTTTCAGTTGCAAATATTTTTCTCATACATTTTCTTTTATATGCCTTATATTTTTACCTTTAAAATATATGTCACAAATCCATCTGGAATCTGCGTTGTGTATAGTATAACAGGCATTCACATTACTTTCTCCATATAGTGAACCAGAATTTATTAAACAACTTACTGTTTCCCTATTATTTTTCTGGTGTTCTCTTTGTTCTATATAAAGATAGCTTGGTTTTAAAACTCTTGTCTGTCTCAGTGCCGATTCTATACCCTCTTACTCTATAACTTGCTACTGAATCTTTGTATCTGATAATGTGACTCATTTGATTTGTTCTTCCATGGCACTGATTTGGATATTTCTGGCTCTTTATATTTTTGTGTAAATTTTAAAACAACACTCCTAATTTCCACATACACACACACAAATCTGCGTAGATTTTCACTGAGTTTGCTTTGGGGAAGAATTGATAATTGTTATAATGGGAATTGGCATCATTATGATACAGAATCTTTCAACTGATAGAGAATGTTGCCCTCCAGAGTTATCATCCTGTTCATCTTATTCCTAACTTTAGCAAATTTTTCTAATTTTTCCCAATTAAACATAATGCTCACTTTTGGGCAGAGAGAGATATATTTTATTAAATTAACAAGGTATCCATTAACTCCTAATTTATGGAATATTTATAGTAAGAATAGTTACTATAAATAGTGACATGTATATTATAGTGAACTTTGAAATATCTTTTCGCAATCTACCGAAATAACCATATGAATTTTTCTCCTTAGGCTAATTAACATAGTAAATCATATTCATGTATTCATTTATATTACATCATCCATTATAGTGTCATTGCATTTCAGAAAAAATTCCCCTTGGTACCAGCGTATTATTATTTTAATATGCTTCCAGATTCCATTATTAGCATTTTATTGAAGATTCTTTTATCAGTATTTACATGAGATTGCTCCATAGCAGTTTCTCAATGGTGATGCCATTGAAATTTTGGAAAGTTTTTCATTGTGTGAGTCTACCCCTATTTTGCAGGACAACTTGCTTCCCTTGTTCCCAAACACTAAATGGCAGGAACAACACTCAGTCATTATGTAACCTAACCCGCTCCTCCATATTTCCAGACACTGGCTAGGCAAAGCAGAATTCAGTTAGTATGCAAAGTGCAACATACTGTTTTGTACCCACTTGGAATTGTCAGTGCTGTGCTATACAATTTGTTAAAAACTTGTAGTTGTTTTCCCTGCCTTTAAGAGAGTATGTAGCAATCAAGGGTTAATGTGGACAGCAGCCTGCACTCTTTTTGCAGACAGAAACTGATGAATGGATAAATAAAATGGGGTATAGCTATATAATGGAATATTATTGATTAATAAAAATGAAGTGCTTACACGTGCTACAGTGTGGATGAATCTTGAACACTTTTTACTAAGAGAGAGAAGTCAGTTACAAAGGACCACCACGCATTGCATGATTTCATTTGTATGAAGTGTTTAGAATAGGAAAATCTATAGACAGAAAGTCACTTAGTGATTACCTAGGGCTGGGAGTTAGTGGTTAGATAGTAACCTCCACCCAGTATCACCAAATAGCTAGTCAGTATTCAAATTTCTAGTTGTCTTACAAATTTCATTTTTGCTTGCTTATGTATATCTGGCCTCAAACTTGTGATCCTTGGGGCTGGGATTGTGGCTCAGTGGTAGAGCATTTGTCTTGCATGCGTGAGGCACTGGGTTTGATCCTCAGCAACACATAAAAATAAATAGGAAATAATTAAAAAGATATTGTGTCCATCTACAGCTAAAAAATACATTTAAAAAACAAAAAAAACTTGTGATCCTCCTGCCTCAGCCTCCCAAGTAACTGGGATTACACTTGTGTGCTATCACACCCAGCTTCCCTTGATTTCTAAGCTCCTGGTTTTTTTCTCATTCCTTTCATTTCTTGACATTTTCTTTGTTGTTTTTAAAGGTTTCTTCTTACACTGAAAACTGAGTTTATTCACTTTCAAATTATCTTATTTCTTTTGAATACATTTAAGGCTAAAAGTCTCCCTCTGGAGACTCCTTACACTACATACTGCAAGTTTTGATAATATCAAATGTGTTATTTATAAATGTTTTGTAAATTATTGTGATCTCTTCTTCCACGAATCATTTAGAAATACAAGGGGTTTTTTGTTTGTTTGTTTGTTTTTTGTTTTGGTTTGTTTTGTTTTTCTTTTAAGATAACAAATATCCTAGGATATTTTCCTGGCTAACTTTATGAGAAGTTTTCACTAATATAAAAAGGCGTGGTATATGAGATAATGATTAGTTAAGACTTTCTTTATAAATATAGTCAATTTGGTAAATGCTCTATGTGAAACTGAAAAGAAAGTACACATTTTATATTGGTTAATTTTAGGAATGTATATATTTTAAACATAGATATCATGTCACTTGTTAATGATATTTTTCTAGTCTGAGTATCTTTTTTCAGCTTATCTATAGTTTGAGGAAAATATATTTAAAACCTACCACTATACTAATGACTTTAAATTTCTCCCCAATATGGGCAGTAAAGATGGTGGAATGAGATGGACATCATAGCCCTAGCTTCATGTATGACTGCATATATGATGTGATTCTACATCATGTACAACCAGAGAAATGAAAAGTGTGCTCCATCTGTGTACAATGAATCAAAATGCATTCTGCTATCATGTATACCTAAGTAGAATAAATAAATTAAATTAAAAAAATTTCTCCCCAATAATCCTATCAGATTTTGTCTTATATATTTCAAAATTATTTTATATCTTCTGATTGATTTTTCTCTTTTTTCTTCTTATACATTGTTATTAAATCTGTAATATCAAGTCTATGAAACAATTGGTATTATAATCCCATATTACAAATTAGAAAACAATTAGCCAGGCACAGTGGCTCAAGCCTATAATCCCAGCACTTAGGGAGGCTGAGACAGGAGAATCATGAGTTTAAAGCCAACCTCAGCAACGGCGAGGTGCTAAGCAACTCAGTGAGACCCTGTCTCTACATAAAACAAAAAACTAGGGCTGGGGATGTGGCTCAGTGGTCGAGTGCCCCTAAGTTCAATCCCCAGTACCAAACAAAAACAAAAACAAATTAGAAAACAATTAATGTTGACATATGCATATGTCCATAATTTTTGTGTAATAAAGATAAGAAAGTGAACTAGGGTTTCAACTCTAGCTAAAGACTACTAATGCTGAGCCTAAGACTAACAGTGTTAGAAAGTGTCTCACTGTATTTCAGGGGATAAAAGAAAGAATTTATAAATGAAAGAACAGGAAGGCAAGGGGAAAAATAGCTGCAGATATAAGAAGGTAACCAATGAAGTTATGATGATAATCGGTGATATGTAAATAACAGGATCTCAGAATGAAATGTGACTTGATTTTTAAGCGAAGGATCATGTCTTCCTCATCCTTTTCAGTGCCCAGAATCTGTCAGTCTGCTTCTAGATGCTTAATAGATTACTTTTTAAGTAAAATAAAATTAAGTGTACGGGTGATGGGAATATAGCTCAATAATAGAGTACCTACTTAGCATGAGCCAGGTCCTGGGTTCAATCTCGAGTACCCACTCCCAATTAAAAGTTTATAGACTTAGGGGAGACTACTGAAGTGTCCCAGGAAGTTATTTTTCCTTTGTCATATTACTTTGTACAATTTCAAAGCAATTGAATTTTAGTTATTCTATCTTTAAATAATATGGTCTGAGAACATTGAACCTTGCAACCAAACACTGAGGTGAACATTTTGAAGCCCATTTTTCATTTGAATTCTGTCATTTTCCTTTTTAGATTAAGTTAGAGTATGAAGGGACATCTTTTTTTGAGTGGGATGTGCCAGAAGTTTGTCATATTCAAGATAACAGGTAAGACTTTTACTGTGAATGTCAATTCATGTGTATAATTACATGTAAAAAAGCATTCATAACCACACTGTGACACGTGCCTGTAATCCCAGCCACTTGGGAAGCTGAGGCAGGAGAATTGCCAATTCAAGGCCAGCCTTGGCAATTTAGCAAGACCCTGTCTCAAAAAAAAAAAAGAAAAGAAAAGAAAAAGCTTGTTATATTTAAAAATTTTCTCTTAGCATTCAATTAAAGATTTTAGGGTTAATAAAAAAGCAAGCAATTTTGTATTCAACTTGTTTGCATCTGTTATTTCTTCTTTCCTATTCTTTTTATTTTTTATTTTTTTTCTCAAAAATTGTATTTTAATACATGTTATCAAACATAACAGAAAAAAACAAATTTTCAGAAGCTGTACACACTGTTCACTGAAAACATTTGTTGAGGCAAATAGAAAAAATTGTTACAATCATAATTTTTCTAACTTTGCACAAAATTATAAGCAGATTAAATTCTTCATATTAAACACCTTTATATGCACTTTCGATAAACAGTATATATATATATTTTT
>CM053410.1:39666826-39680524 GCA_028644305.1 Xerus rutilus
TTCAGCAATAAAAGAGAATAAAATTATGGCATTTGCAGGCAAATGGATGGAATTGGAAAGCATTATGCTAAGTGAAGTAAGCCAATCCCAAAAAACCAAATGCCGAATGGTCTCTCTGATTAGTGGATGCTGATGAATAAGGGAGGTGGGAATGGGAAACATAAGAGAAATAGAGGAACACTGGACGTGACATGGGGGAAGCGAGGGGCAGGAAAGGGGAATGGGTATAGTAAAGATGGTTGATAGAGATTGTCATCACTACCCTTGGCACATGTATGAAAACACAACTGGTGTAACTTTATCTGGTTTGCAACCAGAGAAATGGAAAAACTGAGCTATATATATGTGCTATGACTTGAAATGCAATTAAATAAACTAAAAAAAAAAGATACTGCCTCAACATCATAAAGGTTACACACAACAAACCTAAAGCCAACATTTTACTGAATGGAGGAAAAACTGAGAGCATTTCCCCTAATATCAGGGACAAAAGAAAGATGTATAGTCTCTCTCCTATTCAATACAGTTGTTGAAATTCTAGCCAAAACAACCAGGCAAGAGAAGGAAATTAAAGAGATACAAACAGAAAAATAAAGAAGTCAAATTATGTCTGTTGATGACATGATTCTATATCTAGAAGACCCAAAAAATCTTCCAGAAGACTTGTACAGCTGATAAACAAGTTCAGCAATGTGACAGGATACAAAATCAGTATACATAGATCAATAGCTTTCCTATACTCCTATAATGAATCTGATGATAAAGAGATCAGAAAAATAATTCCATTCATAATGACCTCAGAAAAAAAATGCTAGGGGGCTGGGGTTGTGGCTCAGTGGTAGAGCACTTGTTTAGCATGTATGAGGGTTCAATCCTCAGCACCACATTAAACAAGAATACTAGGGAATAAATCTAACCATGGAGATGAAATACTTCTGCAATGAAAACTACAAAACACTGAAGAAATAGAAGATGACCTTAGAAGACAGAAAGACCTCCCATGTTCTTGGATAGGCAGAATCAATATTGTCAAAATGGCCATAGTACCCAAAACAATATGCAGTTTCAATGTAATCCCTATCAAAATACCAATGGCATTCTTCACAAGACTAGAAAAATCAGCCCTACAATTCATATGGAAGAATAAAGAATAGCCAAAGAAATACTGAGCAACAGGAGCAAAACTGGAAGGCTCACATTGTCTGATATTTAGTAGCAAAAACATCATGCTATTGACATCAAAAGACTTAAGGACGAATGTAATAGAAGACACAGAAACCTATATAGATATAATCATCTGATATTTGACAAAGGTACCAGAAACATGTTGGGGAAAAGATAGTCTTTTAAGCAAATGGTGCTGGGAAAACCGAATTGCAATATGCGAAATAATTAAACTAGATCCCTATCTTTTGCCTGGCACAAAAGTCAACTCAAGGTGGTTCAAAGACCTATGAATTAGACCAGAAACTTTGCAACTGCTAGAAGGAAACATAGGCTCAACACTTGAACATGTTGGTACTGTGACAAACTAATTTCTTTAACAAGACCACTACAACTCAAGACATAAAACAAAAAATCAATAAATGGGATGCTATCAAATTTAAAAGATTCTGCACAGCAAAGGAAACAAGTGCACAAAAAGAGAGCTTACAAACTGGGGGAATATCTTTGCCACTTATTCTTCACACGGGGTGTTATTATACAGAATATATGAAGAATTCAAGAAACTTAGCACCAAAAGAATAAATAATCCAATCAATAAATGGGCAAATGATCTTAACAGAAATTTCTCAAAAGAATGAATACAAATGGCCAACAAATATATTTTAAAATGTTCAACATCCCTGGCCATCACAGAAATACAAATCAAAACTACATTGAGATTTTGTCTCAGTGCAGTTAGAATAGCAGTCAATAAGAATACAAATAATAATAAATGCTACTGAAGATGTTAGAGGAACTGTACACTGAAACATTGTTGGTGGTACTGCAAATTAATACAACCACTTTGGAAAGCAGTATGGAGATTTCTCAAAAGACTTGGAATGAAAACATATAACCCAGCTATCCCAATCCTTGGTTTTTATGCAAAATAACTAAAATTGGTTTACTACAATGATACAGGCACTTCAATGTTTATAGCAGTGCAATTCACAATGGCCAAGTTATGGAAGTATCCCAGGTACCCATTAGCAGAAGAATGGTTAAAGAAAATGTGGTATATATACATAATTGAATTTTACTGAGCCATAAAAAAGAATGAAATTGTTGTTTACTGGTAAATGAATGGAACTGGAAAACATCATGCTAAAAAGTGAAATAAGCCAAACTTAGAAAGTCAAGGGTCTAATATTTTCTCTCATATGTAGAAACTAGAGCAAAATAAGGGGACAAAAAGGGGAAGGGGTAATCCCATGAAAAGAGAAGGGAGGACAGAAGAGGAACAAACTTGAGTAATAGAAGCCAAACTTGAGTAATCTCATCTGCTGAGATGAGATTAAGCCAGTTGAACTTTTGCCTACCATGTGAGCTGGTTTATCTGATTTGAATCTGATAGAATTCTCACAGCAAATAATATCAATCTACTTGTCAATCTCTCATGGTGAATATACTGAGTAAAGTATAAGAAATCCATATGAAAAATTTTCAGGACTCTTACTTTATTGATATACGTGTTCTATCACGTAAACGTAGGAGGGAAAATTGAGGAGGTGCTAAGCAACTCAGTGAGACCCTGTCTCTAAATAAAATAAAAAATAGGGCTGAGATGTGGCTCACTGGTTGAGTGCCCCTGAGTTCAATCCCTGGTACCTCCCCCCCACCCCGCCAAAAAAAAACATATGAGGGAAATTTATAAACACAATGTCATCTTAATAAAAACTGCATTATTTCAGAACTAGAAAAGTTGGGTTTTAGTCAGCTTTTTTGCTGCTGTGACCAAAAGGCCTGACAAGAACAATTTTAGAGGTGGAAAGTTTTATTTTGGGGTTCACAGTTTCAGAGGTCTCAGTCCACAGACATCAACTCCATTTTTCAGGGCTGGATGTGAGGCAGGACATCATGATAGAACAGTGTGGTGGAGGAAAGCAGCTCACAACATCACACCAAGGAGTAGAGAGAGACAGCTCCCCTCACTATGGACAAAATATAAAACTCAAAGGCATGCCCCTAGAGACCCACCTCCTCCAGCCACCACCCTACCTGCCTGCAATCACCACCAAATTAATCCCTATCAGCAAATGATTAGCACTGATTAGGTTAAGGCTATCATAACCCAACAATTTCACCTCTAACTCTTCTTACATTGTCTCACAGGCAAACTTTTGGGAGACACCTAATATGAAAACCATAACAAGGTGTTTCCAGAGTTCCCATGGATAAACAAAAAATACTGTCCAGAAAAACTGAAGGAAAGGGAAAGGGAGAGGGTATAAGTATACTAGGCAATAAATATACTATGAAGCCTCTGTATTTCAACTACAAACTGTATTTAGTGAGATACTCTTGACAAGGAAATCAAGATCAATGGAAAACATAGAAATCTAGAAATAAGGCGCAAGCCGGCAAGATGGCGGCGGCTGGAGCGGGCGGTCCGAGGAGAGGGGCCTCGGCCCTGCTGCCACGGAGCCGGCGCCTGCCCACCCGGGAGCTGTCAGCTCCGGCCCGGCTCTATCACAAGAAGGTTGTGGATCATTATGAAAATCCTAGAAATGTAGGATCCCTTGACAAGACATCAAAAAATGTTGGAACTGGATTGGTGGGTGCTCCAGCGTGTGGCGATGTTATGAAATTACAGATTCAAGTGGATGAAAAGGGGAAGATTGTGGATGCCAGTTTTAAAACCTTTGGCTGTGGTTCTGCAATCGCCTCCAGCTCGTTAGCCACTGAGTGGGTGAAAGGGAAGACGGTGGAAGAGGCCTTGACCATCAAACACAGACATCGCCAAGGAGCTCTGCCTTCCCCCCGTGAAACTGCACTGCTCCATGCTGGCAGAAGATGCAATCAAGGCTGCCCTGGCTGATTACAAACTGAAACAAGAACCTAAGAAAGGAGAGGAAGAGAAGTGAGCCCTCAGCCCAGCTCCGGAGGGCGCCTCGGCTGCTCATGCCCACTGCACACGCACCTGGAGACGTCCAGAAGTCTCCCATACTGCGGGAAAGCCCTGCAAGGTCCGCACAGTATTTGCCATTCACATTGTGACTGATGCAAGCAAAATACACCCTGTAATTGTCCTGAGTCCTGTGGTTTCTTTTTTGTCTTAATGCACTTAATGTATATTTTGAATCATATGCATGGCCTCGGAACTGAGATCAGCCGTGAAGTCTGAAGTCTTGAAGCCTGTGCTGTGCATAAATACCTAATTTTACCTAAATCTATTTTGGGGAAGATTTACCAGTAGAATGCCTTGGTCTGATTATTTGAGAGAACCAATTGTACATAAAACATCTGCATATATACATACATATGTGCGTGTGTACACTTACATATATGTGTATATATTATAAATAAAATAATGTAAGATTAAAAAAAAAGAAATCTAGAAATAAACAAAATACATTTAGGTCTTTAGTAAATGACTACACATAACATGACTAGTCCATCTCCTTTGCAAATTAGTGGGGAGGAGATAGACTAGTTAATAAAGGTGGTAAGATAATGGAATAGCCATGTGACATTTTTTAAGAGATTAGAATCAGACCTCACATAATACATCAAAATAAATTTGAAATGGTTTGAATATGTAAATACAATGAAACGAGTAACAACCAAAGAAAACAGAAGAATTCTCTTATAATAAGAATTTGAGACCTTTCAAACTATACCACAAAATTCAGAAGAAAAAAAAATAGAGTAATTTTTACTCCATGAAACTAAAAGAAAAATAAATGATAGATAATATACTAAAAATTACCATAAGTTCAGGAGAAAATGAAATATAAGTGGAAAAATACAACCTGAATCATTAAAAAAAATCAATGTCTTAATATGGAAATAAATTTTCACAAATAAATTTTAAAAAATTAATAACCCAATAGAAAAACAGGCAAAGGAAATAAAAATGAAACTTCTATGATTTCTCCATAATTTAGAGTAAAATTAATGAAAATTTAACAATAATATGTAAAGCTGAAAAATTAATGAGAGTATGTAAAGAAAAATTAATGATAACATGTAAAGATCTCCAAGATATAATTAAGTGAAAAATATAAGGTTCAAAAATGTGTATTTAGCAAACTAGCATTTGTATCAAATGGAGGAAAAATAATTTTATTTATTACTCATAAAAAATGTATAGAAATATAAACAAGAACTTAGTAGTTACCTGTAGGGTACAGATGAACTTATGGGAATCAAGTAATGAAGTACAGGGTAGGAGGAACTACTTTTGCTATATATTTTAATATAATTCATTTTTAACTATGCAAATAAATTATCTAGTTAATAAGAATAAACAATTAGATGTCTATTGAAATGGCCAGGTTGTGTCAAGTGACAAAAGAAGTTACAAATAACATGTATAAAATGGTTTTTTTTATTTATTTATTTATTTATTTATTTATTTATTTATTTATTTTTAAATATTTTTTAGTTGTAGGTGGACACAATATCTTTACTGATTTATTTTTATGTGGTGCTGAGGATCAAACCCAGTGCCTCACGCATGCGAGGCAAGCGCTCTACCACTGAGCCACAATCCCAGCCCATGATTTTATTTTTTGTAAAAAGTGTGTTAGTATTAGGAGTTGCTATGTCTATGGGTATAAAGAAAGATATGTAAGCATTTTTATAAAATTTTAACATTAGTTACTTAAGGACTTAGAGGGATATTTTTAACCCTCCATAGATCTTTCACTTGTTTCAGTTATTAAATTCTGCTTTGGATTTTAAAAAAATGGAATAATTTGAATTTTTAAAATAAGTGCAAATATTTTTGTGATTATTCTGTCACAACTAAAAATTAAATGTGTACAAAATATAAAGAAATGCAAAATCATTTTCTTTTCTAGAGAGTCATAATATGGGTATATGATCCAGAAAATTCAGATCATGATGAGATACAACTCACTGCAGTAGAACCCTCACTGGTAGGTGAAAACATTATTGTCATTATTCCTGATTTTTCTTGTTTTGTTTTGTTTTGTTTTTTTGTATAGAGATCAAACCTAAAGTTCTTAACTACTGAGCCACATACCCAGCCTTTTTTATTAATTTTTTTTTTTTTTTTTTTTTTGAGACAGTCTAATTTGCTTAGGGCCTCACTTAGTTGCTGAGGCCGGCTTTGAACTGGTGATCCTTTTGCAGCCTCCCGAGCCACTGGGATTACAGGTGTGCACCATGGTACCCAGTCCTGCTTTTACTTTCATCTTTCTGTACCCTTATATTTTCAACATATGTCCTATAAACACCATAAAGGTTTTTTCATGTTTTTATCTTGACCATCATTAAGTATCTTTAATTAGATCATTAAGTCCATTTACATTTAACATAGTTACTGATATATTCTTATTTATTGCTTATCATTTTGTTCTCCCTATTTTATTTTCTTTCTTTTGTTGCCCATTGGCAGTTTTTGTCTCTCGACACTTCATTGTTTCACTGTCTTAGGAAATTGTCTTTCAGCCTGTGACTCCTTCAAAGGTGTTTTGGCCTAGGCTCAAGAAAAGTGTAACAGGAAGGACAGAAATATACTTATTGGGCTGGGGTTGTAGCTCAGTGGTAGAGCACTTGCCACCATGTATGAGGCACTGGATTCAATCCTCACAACCACATAAAAATAAAAAAATAAAAACGTATTGTGTCCATCTACAATGTTGGAATTCATTGTGCTAATATATATATATATATGTATATATATACATACTTGTTGTTGTTGCTTTGGGGGTACAGGAGATTGAACCCAGGACTTCACCCATGCTAGGCAAGTGTTCTAGCCTCCAGCCCCCTGGAAATCTAGTTTTTAGGTTATCACTACTGTAGGCCATCGGAGCAGAGTCTCACCAAGTCCTTCCAAGGAGTCATGCAGAATGTATCTTAAAATCATTCACCAAAGGAACAGAATACACCTCAGCATTAGCTTCACAAATAGCAGAAAAGCCTCCACTCGCCATTGGTCAAAGGTTGTTGCCAAAGCAATGGCTAGATTAAAAACCAGGAGTAGAAGAAGATAGGCAGCAAGTTACAAGAGGTGAATAAGTAAATAATCCATCTTTTTTCCTCTGGCTACTTTAAAATATTTTTCTTTTGTTTTCTTCAGTTTTATTATGCTGTATCTAAATACAGCATAATAAAATGTAAATTTTTATTGATTCTTTTTAGTTATATAAAACATTAGGATACATTTTGACATAATCACAAAAGCATGAAATACAATTTGCTCTAGTTCAGTCCCTAGCACTTCTCTCCTCCCCCACTTTCCCTGTTCCCCTCCCTCTACTGATGTCTTTGCAATTTATTTATAGTATTTTTTTTAATTAGTGTCTTGGGGATAAAATTGATGTTGGAATTCATTGTGCTATATTCATGTACTCACAAAGTTTGGTTAGATTCATTCCACCATACCCCTGCCACCCCATGCCTCCCTTTCTCCCCCTTAATTCTCTTTATCTGTTCTACTGATCTTTCCTCTATTTTGATGAAATTCCCTCTCCATTTTTTTTTCCTTTTCCTCTCTCCCCCTCTCCTCTTATTTGGATTATCTTCTGCATATCAGAGAAAACATTCAACCTTTGACTTTTGGGGATTGGCTTATTTCACTTAGCATGATAGTTTTCAGTTCCATCCACTTACCAGCAAATGCCACAATTTCATTCTTCTTTATGACTGAGTACTACCATAGCTTGGCTATTGTGAATTGTACTGTTGTAAACATTGATGTGGCTATGTCTCTACAGTATGTTGACTTTAATCTTTTGGATATATACTGAAGATTGGGATAGCTGGATCATACAGTAGTTCCATTCCTAGTTTTTTGAGGAATCTCTATACTCCTTTCCAGCGTGGTTGCACTAATTTGCAGTCCCACCAGCAATATATAAATGTACCTTTTCCCCACATCCTTGCCAACATTTATTATTATGTTTATTCTTTTTAAAAAAAGATTTTTAAGAAAAAAACCCACACTAGTATTTTTGTTATAGCAATTTCTTTAAGTTATTTCATTTGTTTATTTTTATGTGGTGCTAAGGATCAAACTCAGTGCCTCACACATGCTAGGCAAGCACTCTGCCACTGAGCTGCAGCCCCAGTCCCTATTATTTGTATTCTTGATAATTGCCATTCTGCCTGGAGTGAGATAAAATCTCAATGTAGTTTTGATTTACATTTCCCCTATAGAAGATTTTTTCAAATATTGGTTGACTATTTGTATTTCTTTTTTAAAATAGAAACAGTGCTACTTTATTAAAATCCTGAGTTAATTCACATGTATATTTTTGTCTCCCCACTATTTCCATGTCTGACCACTGCTACTACTATGTCCTATGATAACTTTCCATACATACTTAGAAACCAAGCAAAGGGTGGAGTTCCATCTTTAAAAACTAAACAGGCATTTTGAACAACACATTCTTGGCAAGGGAATCTGGGCAACATTTATCAAACACAGTGGGGAAAGTTCTCACTTTGCATTATAAAAAGGACAGCCAGATACCGACTGTTACAGAAATGAAATAAGACAGAAATTTTTTAACAAACTGTTTAAACAATTTTCTTAATGAGACTTCCTCCACTGCCAGAGATCTTGAATAGCTTTCTGGTCAGTCATCTGGAAGCAATTCTTCATATAATTAATGAACTTGGCTTCCACTTTGGAAAGAGAACCACCTTTTCTATACTTGCTTGCATTTTTGCTTGAATGTCTTCTACAGAACTAGGCCTTTTGGTGTGGTAGGAGTTTATTCCTGTTTTTCTGAAGGATTCTTGACTTTTTGAAATTGGTGTTGATGGTTTTGAGTCTTTTCCATTCTGGTTTGAGTTTTGTGCATTTTTGACTGGAGTATCTCTCATAGATTTCTTCACTGGAGCTTTTTCTTCAGTTTCTTCATCATCAAAATTATCATCTTCACCATCAACATCATCATCTTCATCAGCAGCTAGTTTTACTTTTTTCTAGGGAAACTTGCTACCACCTCCAGGAGCAAATCTCTTTGCAGACACACTTAAGAGTTTTATATCCTCCTCTTCTGACTCTGCATCTTCCTCCACAGCTATTAAGTGCTGCCCACTAATATGCACAGACCCTGAACTGCGCATCAACCTTAAGACCACAGGTGGTATGATTTCAAAACCCAAAGCTCCTTTGCCCATTTTTTGATTGGATTATTTGGGGCTTTTGGTGTGGATTATTTTTTAGTTTTTCAGTTTTATTTTTATTATTCTGTGTCTAAATGTAAGTTATTTAAAACATACTCTTCTTGGAATTATTTGACTATAAGTATCTGGATTAGAAGCCTCTGAACTTAGCCATATATTTTTAAATATTTTCTATGTCTCAATTTTTTTTCTCCTTTCCTCTGAGATTTCAAACAATAAACATGTTAGATTTTTTTTTCATTCTGTCACCTGGGATTCCATTTCAATATGTATTAGATCATGTGGCTCATCTGCTGTAACTTTTACCATCTTCTTTCCCTATTCTTTTTAAAATTCTTTATTCCACATTTGGCTCAGAGATTTCTTTTGACAAACCTCCAGGTCATTAATTCTTTCTACTCTGATTTGATAAACCAACTCATTCACCTCTTCATATCTATTATTGTAGACATTTTATTTGGTTGTTTAACAAATCTTCTATTCTACTTTTATAGTTTTCTATTCCCTGTAGATAGGCAAGGACATACAGACTGAAAGTCAAAATATGGGAAAAAAAACCCTATTATTCACAAGAACAAGCAGGGGTTTCTATCCTCATATCAGATAAAGTGGACTTCAGGCCAAAGTTAATCATAAGGGACAAAGAAGGACATTTCATACTGCTTAAGGGAATCATACATCAATGAGACATAATAAGCATAAATATTTATGCCCCAAACAATGGAGCATCTATATACATCAAACAAACCCTTATTAATTTCAAGAATCAAATAGACCAAAGCACAATAATACTGTGTTGTTTTAACACACATCTCTCATCATTGGATAGATTCTCCAAACACAAACTAAAAAAAGAAACTATAGAACTAAAAAACTTAATTACTAATTTAGAGTTAACTGATATATATAGACTATTTCATCCATCCATGACTGAAGACACTTTTTTCTGAGCAGAACATGGATCCTTCTCTAAAACAGAACATTTCTTAGGCCACAAAATAACACTTAGCAATACAAAAAAATTAGAGATAATACCTTACATTGGAATGAAATTAAAAATCAATGATAAAATAAAACATAGAAGCTATTATACTAATACTAAAGAATACACTATTGGATGACAAATGGATAGCAGAAGAAATCAGGAATAAAATAAAAAAGTACTTAGAGGTAAATGAGAATTGTAATACAACATATCAAAATCTTTGGGACACTATGAAGGTGGTTCTAAGAGGAAAGTTTATTATATTGAGCTCACTCATTAAAAGGACAGAAAGCCATTAAATACATAACCTAACATTACATCTCAAAGTCCTAGAAAAACACAACAACACCCAAAGCAGTAGAAGACAAGAAATAATTAAAATCAAAGCTGAAATTAATGAAAATGAAACAAAAATATAATTCAAAAAACTGATGAAACAAAAAGTTGGTTCTTTGAAAAAATAAATAAAATTGATAAACCCCTAGCCAAGCTAACAAAGAAAAAGAGAAAACTCAAATTACTAAAATTTGGGATGAAAAAGAAAATATCATGGGATTCCAAGATGGTAGCCTAGACAGATGCCACGGCTATAGTCTCTCCAGAACTGGAGATTGAAGTAGTGGAAATACCGTCTCCCAGCCAGCTTCTGGACATCATCCTACAGCTACCCCCACAGGAATTTCACTCACGTGTGTATGCAGGGCCACCAGGCAGCAGAAATTGCCACAGGCAGCATGACTTCAGCAGCAAGTGGCGGCTGGAGCTCAGCTGCAGGCGGGTCGGAGCCCCAGCCCAGGGCTTGAGTAGAGGAGTCGTCCTGGGTGGGGCCTGCTTCTATATGGGGTACCTGGCTCCAGCACCCACACAGGACCCCTAGCAGTTGCTCCCGTGGACACACAGCTCCTGCACAGGAACCCCAGCTGCTGTTCTTTGTGGATCTCTGTCTACCAGGGCAGAACTTCCTACACTGGGGATGCCAGACAAGATCTGGGGACAAACTTTTACTTCAACACAGCACACCATGAAACTACATCTCTACTGCATCCAAGACCACCAGCAGCCCAGCCCTTTACCCTGTTGCTAAAGGAGATAGATTCTTTGTGAGACCCCCACCTACGACATTCTTCACCAGAGCTGGGAAATTCCAGTAAGCAACAGGAAACTCCACCTACTGGAGGTGAAAGGAAGCAATCCTGTTTATTTACATTGAGACTTTTTTATTTTTTTATTTTTTTATTCTTATTTTTTATTTTATCCTTTATCTTTTTCTCCTAATATTCCTTTTGTTTAATCTTTATGTTTTGTTTCTCTGCTCTTTTCTTCTTTTCTTTCCTCTTTTCTCTCTTGCTATTTTCCCACCCTCTCATCCCCAACATTTGTGAAACCAAGTATTTGTTATACAGTAGGATACGGTAGACTGGGATATTGTCTCGTAACTCCCACCTGCACATGTTTTATTTTTCTTAACTATCATGTCTCCTCGCTAGCTGTACTCTATTTTCTTCCTTCTTACTGGTCTTCCCAAACTCTCTTTCGCTCTTTCTACTAATAGCCAACTTCTATTGGATTCCTTTTTCATGCTTTCTAGGATCTAATAACCATATCCTCATAATAATCACTACCCTAACATTCTGTCCTACATCCCACCCTCAAGTTTCTCTAGCCCACCAACATAAACTATAGGCCCTTGCGCAAACCTATTGTTTATATAATAGATGTTAAATGAACTCATAATTGCTGTATATTGTGACTAAACTGTAAATGTATTTAGGAGCTATTAGGAGCTACGTGGTTTGAAACTATATACTGTTTGTATTGAGTTCTGTCAAAATTGGTCTTCCCCTTAAAGGAGAGGTATTATAACCCTGCAGGGAAACTATAACCCTATTGAATTAAAAAGTTGTAACACCATGGATCAGCAGAGCTAGAAGAAAAGACACACAAACACCATGAAAAAACAAGGGAAGAAAGTGTCTCAAACAAACAAAAATACTACATTATTAGAATCCATGGTCAGTACAGCAGAAGAAATGACAGAATAGGAGTTCAGGATGTACATAATTAAAATGTTCTGTGACTTAAAGAATAATATAAGAGAGCAAGTTCAGTCAGCAAAATATCCTTTTGATAAAGAGATACATAGGCAAATACAGGAAGTAAAAGATCAGTTCAATAATGAGGTAGAGATTCTGAAAAGGAACAAAACAGAAATCCTTGAAATGAAAGAAACAATAAACCAAATTAAAAAACCCAATAGAAAGTATCACCAACAGTTTAGACCACTTGGAAGACAGAACCTCAGATACTGAAGACAAAATATTTAACCTTGAGAATAGAGTTGACCACACAGTGAAGATGATAAGAAACCATAAACAGAACATCCAAGAATTATGGGATAACTTTAAAAGACCAAATTTAAGAATTATCAGGATAGAGGAAGGCATAGAATTTCAAACTAAAGGAATGAGCAATCTATTCAATGAAATAATATCAGAAAATTTTCCAAATATGAAGAATAAATTGGATAATCAAATACAAGAGGCTTACAGGACACCAAATATACAAAATCACAACAGATCTACACCAAGACACATTATAATGAAAATGCTTAACATTCAGAATAAGGAGAGAATCTTAAAAGCCACGAGAGAAAGAAATCAGATTACATATAGGGGGAAACCAATTAGGATCACTGCAGACTTCTCAACCCAGACCCTGAGAGCAAGAAGATTGTGGAACAACATATACCAAGCACTAAAAGACAGTGGATGCTAACCAAGAATCTTATATCCAGCAAAATTAAGTATTAGGTTTGATGATGAAATAAAAACCTTCCAAGATAAACAAAAATTAAAAGAATTCACAGCAAGAAAGCCGGCACTACAGAACATTCTTGGCAAAATATTCCATGAGGAGGAAATGAAAAACAACAAAGCCAATCAAAGGAGAAACCCAGTCAAGTTAAAAACTAAGAATAAACCAAAATGACTGGGAATACAAACCATGTCTCCATAATAACATTGAATGTCAATGGCCTAAACTCAGCAATTAAAAGATACAGACTGGCAGATTGGAATTAAAAAAAAAGACCCAATAATATGCTGCCTCCAAGAGACTCATCTCATAGAAAGAGACACTCACAGATTGAAGGTGAAAGGATGGAAAAAAATCTATCACACACATGGACTGCATAAACAAGCAGGAGTTTCCATCCTCATTTCAGATAAAGTGGACTTTAAACCAAAGTTAGTGAAAAGGGATAAAGAAGGTCATTTCATACTGCTTAAGGGAATCATACACCAACAAGACATAACAATCTTAAATATCTATGCCCCAAACAATGGGTCAGCCATGTATGTCAAACAAACCCTTCTCAAATTCAAGAATCAAATAGACCC
>CM053410.1:39680624-39692669 GCA_028644305.1 Xerus rutilus
ACTCTCTCACCACTGGATAGATCTTCCAAACAAAAACTAAACAAAGAATCTACGAGACTCAATAGAACAATCAATGGTCTAGACTTAACGGATATACATAGAATATTCAATCCTTCAACAAGCAAATACACATTTTTCTCAGCAGCACATGGATCCTTCTCCAAAATAGATCATATGCTATGCCATAAAGCAAGTCTTAGTAAATACAAAAAAATAGAGATACTACCCTGCATTCTATCTAACCATAATGGAATGAAACTAGAAATTAACGACAGTTTTTTTAAAAAAGAAGCCACTACAACACCTGGAGACTCAATAATTTGCTATTGAACAATGCATGGGTAACAGAAGACATCAGGGAGGAGATAAAAAAATTCTTAGAGGTAAATGAGAACTCTGATACAACATACCAAAATCTCTGGGACACTATGAAGGTAGTGCTAAGAGGAAAGTTCATTGCATTAAGCTTATATATTCAAAGATGTAAAAGTCAACAAATCAGTGACTTGACACTACAACTCAAAGCCCTAGAAAAAGAAGACCAAAGCAACACCAAAAGAAGTAGAATACAGGAAATAATTAGAATCAAGGCTGAAATCAATGAAATTGAAATGCAAGAAACAATTCAAAAAATTGATAAAACAAAAAGCTGGTTCTTCGAAAAAATAAACAAAATTGACAAACCTTTAGCCATCCTATCAAAAAGAAGGAGAGAGAAAACCCAAATTGACAAAATTTGTGATAAAAAGGAAATATCAAGACAGACCCTGCTGAAATAGAGAAGATAATTAGAAACTGTTTTGAAAACTTATATTCCAGTAAAATAGAAAACCCTGAGGACACTGACAAATTCCTAGAGACATATGACCTACCCAAACTGAACCAGAAAAACATTCATGACTTAAACAGATCAATTACAAGCAAGGAAATAGAAGATGCCATCAAGAGCCTTTAAACCAAGAAAAGCTGTGGACCAGATGGATTCTCAGCTGAGTTCTACAAGACCTACAAAGAAGAACTAACTCCAATACTCCTCAAATTATTCCACGAAATAGAAAGGGAAGGAACCCTTCCAAACTCATTCTACAAGGCTAGTATCACCTTGATTCCAAAACCAGAGACACATCGAAAAAGGAAAATGTCAGACCAATATCCCTGATGAATATAGATGCAAAAATTCTCAATAAATTTTTGGCAAATTGCATACAAAAGCATATTAAAAAACTAGTGCACCATGATCAAGTGAGGTTCATTCCAGGGATGCAAGTTTGGTTCAACATATAGAAATCAATAAACGTAATCCATCACATTAACAGACTTAAAGACAAGAATCACATGATTCTATCAATTGATGCAGAGAAAGTATTTGACAAAATACAGCACCCTTTCATTTTTAAAACACTAGAGAAAGTAGGGATAGTAGGAACATACCTCAACATTGTTTAAAGCAATATATGCTAAACCTAAGGCCAACATCATCCTAAATAGAGAAAAATTGGAAGCATTCCCTCTAAAAACTGGAACAAGACAGGGATGCCCTCTCTCACCACTCTTATTCAATATAGTCCTTGAAACTCTTGCCAGAGCAATCAGACAGACGAAGAAAATTAAAGGGATACAAATAGGGAAAGAAGAACTCAAACTATCATTATTTGCAGACGATATGATTCTATACTTAGAGGATCCAAAAAATTCCACCAGAAAACTTCTAGAACTGATAAATGAATTCAGCAAAGTTGCAGGATATAAAATCAATATCCATAAATCAAATGCATTTCTATACATCAGCAACGAGTCCTCTGAAAGAGAAATTAGGAAAACTACTCCATTCACAATAGCCTTTAAAAAAATAAAATACTTTGAAATCAATCTAACAAGAGTGGTGAAAGACCTCTACAATGAAAACTACAAGACTAAAGAAAGAAATTGAAGAAGATCTTAGAAGATGGAAAGACTTCCCATGCTCTTGAATAGGCAGAATCAATATTATTAAAATGGCCATACTACCCAAAGCACTATACAGATTTAATGCAATCCCAATTAAAATCCCAAAGGCCTTTCTTATAGAAATAGAAAAGGCAATCATGAAATTTATTTGGAAAAATAAGAGACCCAGAATAGCCAAAGCAATCCTGAGCAAGAAGAGTGAAGCAGGAGGCATCACAATACCAGACCTTAAATTATACTACAAAGCTATAGTAACAAAAACAGCATGGTACTGGCACCAAAACAGACATGTAGACCAATGGTACAGAATAGAAGACACAGAGAGAGAGAAATGCACATAAATACAACTATCTCATACTAGACAAAGGTGCCACAAACATACATTGGAGAAAAGATAGCCTTTTCAACAAATGGTGCTGGGAAAACTGGAAATCCATATGCAGCAAAATGAAACTAAACCCCTATCTCTCACAATGCACAAAGCTCAACTCAAAGTGGATCAAAGACCTAGGAATTAGACCAGAGATCCTGCGTCTAATTGAGGAGAAAGTAGGCCGAAATCTTCATCTCATCGGATTAGGCCCAAAATTCCTTAACAAGACACCTATAGCACAAGAAATAAAAGCAAGAATCAATAAATGGGATAGACTTAAACTAAAAAGCTTCCTCTCAGCAAGAGAAACTATCAATGAAGTGAACAGAGAGCCTACATTCTGGGAGCAAATTTTTGCCACACGCACATCAGATAGAGCACTGGTCTCCAGGATAGATAAAGAACTCAAAAATCTTAACACCAAAAAAACACACAACCCAATCACTAAATGGGCTAAGGAGATGAATAGAAACCTCTCAGAAGAAGATACACAATCAGTAAACAAATATATGAAGAATTGTCAACATCTCTAGCCATTAGAGAAAATGCATATCAAAACTACTCTCAGATTTCATCTCACCCCAGTCAGAATGGCAGCTATCTAAAATACCAGCAACAATAAGCACTGGCAAGGATGTGGAGAAAAAGGTACACTGAAACATTGCTGGTGGGACTGCAAACTGGTGCAACCAATCTGGAAAGCAGTATGGAGATTCCTTTAAAAACCTGGAATGGAACCACCATTTGATCCAGCTATTCCACTCCTTGGCCTATACCCTAAAGATTTTAAAACAGTATACTACAGTGATGCAGCCACTTCAATGTTTATAGCAGCACAATTCACAATTGCTAAACTGTGGAAGCAACCCAGATGCCCTTCAATAGATAAATGGATAAAGAAATTGTGGTACATATACACAATGGAATATTATTCAGCAATAAAAGAAAATAAAATTATGGCATTTGCAGGTAAATGGATGGAACTGGAGAGCATTATGCTAAGTGAAGTAAGCCAATCCCAAAAAACCAAATGCCAAATGTTCTCTCTGATTAGTGGATGCTGATACATAAGGTGGGTGGGAATGGGGTACATAGGAGAAATGGAGGAACTCTGGATGGGATGGGGGAGGTGGGGGGAGGGAAGGGGGAATGGGTGTAGTAAAGATGGTTGAATGAGATGGTCATCACTACCCTAGGTGCATGTATGAAGACACAAATGGTGTGACTCTATCTGCTTTGCAACCAGAGAAATGGAAAAATTGAGCTTTATATATGTACTATGACTTGAAATGCATTTAAATTAATCAATTAATTTTTTTAAAAAAGAAAATATCATGAAGGACACTACTGACATACATATGATAATTAGAAACTATTTTGAAAATTCATACTCTAATAAAATAGAAAATCTTAAAGACATCAAATTTCTAGAAACATATGACCTACTCAAATTGAATCAGGAGGACATAGAAAACTTAAACAGACCAATTTCAAGCAATATAATAAAAGATGCCATCAAAAGCCTACCAACAAAGAAAAACCCAGGACCAGATGGATTCTCAGCCCTTCACCAGACCTTCTACCAGACCTTCAAAGAAGAACAAAATCCTCTTCAAATTATTCCTTGAAATAGAAAAGGAGGGAACCCTTCCAAACTCATTCTATGAAGCTAGTATCACTCTAATACCAAAACCAGACAAAGACACATCAAGGAAAGAAAACTGCAGATCAATATCTCTGATGAACATAGATGCAAAAATTCTTAACGAAATACTGGGAAATTGCATACAAAAACATATTCAAAAGATAGTGCACCATGATCAAGTGGGGTTCATCCCAGGGATGTAAGGTTGGTTCAACATGTGGAGATCAATAAATGTAATTCATCATGTCAATAGACTTAGAGACAAAAATCACATGATTCTCCCAATAGATACAGAAAGAGCATTTCACAAAATATAGCATCCATTCATGTTCAAAATGCTATAAAAAAGCTGGGGATAGTAGGAACATTCCTGAACATGTAAAAGCTGCATATGCTAAACCCAAGGCCAGTATCATTCTAAATGAAGAAAAATTGAAAGCATTCCCTAAAAAAAACTGGAACAAGACAGTGATGCCCACTTGTATTCAACATAGTCCTTGAAACTCTAGCTAGAGTGATTAAACAGAAGAAAGAAATTAAAAGGATACCTATAGGAAAAGAAGAACTTAGGGGCTTGAGTTGTGGCTCAGTGGTAGAACGCTTGCCTAGCATGTGTGAGCCACTAGGTTCAATTCTCAGCACCACATAAAAATAAATAAATAAAATAAAGTTTTTTTTAAAGAAGAATTCAAACTATCCCTATTTGATGACAACTTGATTCTATATTTAGAAGACCCAAAAAAACTCTACCAAAAACTTCTAGAACTCATAAATGAATTCAGCAAAGTATCAGGATATAAAATTAAAACCCATAAAAGACTTGCATTCCTATACATCAGTGATGAATCCTCTGAAAGAGAAATTAGGAAAACTATCCCATTCACAATAGCCTCAAAAAAAATTGGGGAATCAGTCTAACAAAAGTAGTGAAAGACCTATAAATGAAAACTACAGAACACTAAGGAGAGAAATTGAAGAAGACACTAGAAGATGGAAAGATCTCACATGTTCTTGGATAAGCAGAATTAACATTGTAAAAATGGCCATACTATCAAAAGCTATACAGATTTAATGCCATTTCTACTAAAATTTCAATGATGTTCTTTACAAAACTAGAAAGGTAGCCATGACATTCATTTGGAAAAATAAGAGGCCCAGAACAGCCAAAGCAATCCTCAGTGAGAAAAATAAAGCAAGAGGTATCACAATACCATCTCAAATTATACTATGGAGCTATAGTAACAAAAAGCATGGAATTGGCAACAAAACAGACATGAAGACCAATGGAACCAAATAGAAGATACAGAGACAAATCCACATAAATACAGTTATCTCATACTAGACAAAGGTGCCACAAACATACATTGGAGAAAAGATAGCCTCTTCAACAAATGATGCTAAGAAAACTGGAAATTCATATGTAGCAAAATGAAATCAAACCCCTCTCTCTCACCCTGCACAGAACTCAACTCAAAATGGATCAGGAACCTAGGTATTAGACCAGAGATTGCACCCACTAAGAGAAAAAGCAAACACAAGTCTCCATTATATTGGCTTAGGAAACAAATTCCTCAACAAAACTCCTAAAGCACAGGAAGTAAAATCAAGAATCAATAAATGAGATGGCATCAAACTAAAAAACTTCTTCACAGCAAAGAAAACAATCAAAAATGTGAAGAGAGAGCCTTCAGAATGGGAGAAAATCTTTTCCATCTGTGCCTCAGAGCATTACTGTCTAGAATATATAAAGAACTCAAAAAACTTAACACCAAAAAAAAAAAAAAAAAAACTCCATCAACAAATGGGCTAAGGAACTGAACAGACACTTCACAGAACAAGAAATACAATCTGTCAGCAAATATATGAAAAATGTTCAACATCTCTAAGCAATTAAAGATATCCAAGTTAAAACTACAATGAGATTTCATCTCACTCCAGTCAGAATGGCAATCATCAAGAGTACAAGCAAAATGTTGGCAAGGATGTGGGGGAAAATGTACACTTATACACTGTTGATGGGACTGCAGATTGGTGCAACCACTCTGGAAAGCAGTATGGAGACTCCACAGAAAACTTGGGAACCACCCTTTGACCTAGTTACCCACTCCTTGGTTTATACCCAAAGGACTTAAAAATCAGCATACTACAGTGACAGAGCCACATCAATGTTTTTATCAGCTCAATTCACAATAGCTAAACTATGGAGCCAACCTATGTGCCCTTCAAAAGATGAATAGATAAAGAAAATGTGGTATATATACACAATGAAATATTACTCAGCCATAAAGAAGAATGAAATTATGGCATTCACCAGTAAATGGATGGAACTGGAGAATATCATGCTAAGTGAAAAAAGTCAACCCCAAAAAACCAAATACCAAATGTTCTCTCTCATATGCAATGCTAATTCACAATAGGAGTGGGGGGTCAGGGAAGAATAGAAATACTTTGCATTAGACAAAGGAGATTGAAGGGAAGGGAGGTGCCATGGGAATAGGAAAGATAATCAAATGAATTGGACATTACTATGTGCATAATGATTATAGGACCACTATAATTCTACAACATATGCAACCAGAAAAATGAAAAGTTATATTCCATTTATGTATGATGTACCAATATACATTCTACTGTCATGTAAAACTTAAAAGAACAAATAAAAAAATTTAAAAAGAGAGAGAAGTTTATTTTCTCACAATTCTGGAGGCTAGAAATCCATGATCAGATCCTAGCAGATCGGATTTTCAGTGAGGGATTTTGTCCTGGCATGTAGAGTATCCTTATAAGAGAAATAATATAATATGTGCCTTTTTTGAGTAATTACTTCATTTAGTTTAATATATTGAAGATTTATCCATGCCATATGTTTCAGAATTTCCTTCATTTTTGAGGCTGAATAATATTGCATTATGTTATATGCTACATCCCTGTAGGATTTCCCCAAAACAATGTAACATTTTGAAAGTGGCTTTTTAAGTCTCCATCTAAGTTGCTGTGTTTTATCAATCGTTCATTCCTTAAATATAAAAACTAGAACTATAAAACCCTTAGAAGTAAACAGGGTAAACATTTCATGACATGAAATTTGGCATTGTTTTCTTGGCTACGACACAAATGGCACAAGCCACAAAAGGAAAAATAGCCTTGACTGAAGTTAAAAGCTTTAATGCATTAAGGGACACCATTAACAGAGTAAAAAGACAATGAAAGAAAATATTATAAATCATTTGTCTGATATTAATATCCAGAATATATTGATAACAGTCAAAACTCAACCATAACAAAAGGAAATATCAACTCAATAATGGGCAAAGGACTTGAACAGACATTTCTCCAAAGATTATATAAATGGCAAATAAAGGTATAAAAACATGCTTAATATCACTAATCATTAGGAAATTATAAATCCAAACCATGATGAGATACTACTTTACACACATTAGGGTGGCTATTATAACCTCCTCCCCCCCAACAAAACAACCCCAGTAAGTTTTGGTGAGGCTATAGAAGAATTGTGCACTGTTGGTGGGACTGTAGGATGGTGCAGGTACTATGGAAACAAGTTTGTCAATATCTCAAACAAATTTAAAATATAATTACCATAGGGTCCAGCAATTCCATTTTGTGGTATACACCAAACGTTTTGAAAGCAGAAACATGAGCAGATATTTGTACACTTCTGTTCATAAAGCCATCATTCTCAAACCCAAAAGGAGGAAACAACCCAAATCTTCACTGATGAATGAATGGATAAACAAAGGTGCCATAAGCCTGAAGAAAGAGGCAGACAGATCAAGGATTGCACAGAATACAATTTATGGAGAACTTTTGACAGAAGCATGGTCAAGGGTATTGGCAAGACTAGTGGATCCTTGCAATTTGGGTCTGAGGAAGGGTGCTTATTTTGTGGTCAGGACAAAAGTGACTGTCATCCAAGCCAGAATACATTTAGCCTATCTCGAGCTAATATCAAGGATTTAAGTCTTTTCTCTGGTACTGTGAGCTCTAGTTTCTGGTCGTAAAGCTCTACATAATAATCTAATAGTTTTGGTTTTTGTAGTAAACTGGGAAACTATGCAGGGAATCAGGGTTCCTCAGGGGCAATGATGGCAATTATGATTCCAGATGGCTGTAGTTAGAGCAAGCAAGATCTCTATATACATATGTAGTGTATAATTACATTTAATTATTAACATTTTAGAGGTGAAAAAATTGTAGAAATGGAAAACAGATAACTGGTTTCCAGGGGTTAAGTTTTGTGGGCAGTTAAGGCTCTTAAGTGGTAACATAAACGAGTTTCTTCTTTGTGACACATTCAGGTCTGTGTTCTGGTTGTAGTAATGGTCATATGAATCTACATATGTGATAAAATTTCGCAGAACTATGCAAAAAAGAAAAAGGGTGCTTGTAAAATTTGGTGAAATACAAATAAGTTTGGAATCTAAGTTAATAGGGTTGTATCAACATCGATTTCTTTATGTTGACAACATACTAGGAGTATATACATTATTGTCACTGGAGAAAGTTGGGGAAGGGATACGTGAAAACTTTTTGTGGATCAAAGTATTTTCAAAAATTAATGTAAAATCCTATGTAAAATATCTTCATTATTTGCCCATTGCACTGAGAATAAAATCCAAAATGTTTTCCAACTGTACAGAGCTTAGCATGATGTGGTCCCTGCCTATCTTTTCTCTAACCTATCTACTTACTAGTCATCTCCTTCTACAACATTCTAACCATTATCTTTATTTTTATTCTTTAAGCATAATAATTCCTCTCCTGCTCCAGGGAGTTGATAACTATTTTTCCTTATGTCTAGAATGCTTCTGTCATAGCTGTGTTGTAAGAGAGCTATTCTTTGCTTGAGTGAGGCAACATTTTTTTCTTTATTCATTCAATGAATATTTATAAACACAGGCTTGAGAGGCAAAGCCTTAAGACAGCAATTCAGTTTTGGACATTGGTTTGAAGTGCTTGTGAGACAATAAAATGTCAAGGTTAATATTATGATTTCAATCTATAATGTCCCCCAAAGCTTCCTGTGTTCAGAAGTGGGAATTTGGGGAAATGATTGGGTCATTAAGGCTGTGATCTCATCAGTGGATTAATCCTTTGATGCCCAAAAGGACTACTTGGAAGTGGGTAGTGGTTGGAGGATGTAGGTCACTGGGGGCATGCCCTGGAAGGGCTTATCTTCTTTCCAGTCCCTTTCCTCCTCTACATTCCTTTCTGGCTGCCATGAGTTGAGAAGCGTTCCTCTGCCATGCCCTTCGCCATGATGTTCTGCTTCACTTTGGGTGCAGAGCCATGGAGCCAGCTTAACATAGACTGACTCCTCTGAAACCATGTGCCAAAATAAATATTTCCTTCTCTAAGTTATTCTTCTTGGGGTATTTTGATCATAGGAAGTGAAAAGCTGACTAACATGGTTAAGAATCTAATTAGATGCTTGGGTATACAGCTAGAACTTGGGATCTGGCAATACAATTTGAGACATTGTTTAAGAATTATATGGTACTTGAAGCCATGTGAATGCATGAGATCTCCTAGGAAAAGAATGTACTAAGAGAAGAAAGGAGGATCTAACATTGAATGGTAGGGACCTTCAATAGAGAAGGAGGGAATGCTAACGTGGAAACCAAATAAGAATGTTTCAATGGGGAAATCAGTCTAGTATACCAAATGCTGCTGAAAAACCAGGTAAAATGAACAGAGCTAGGTTTATTATATTTAACAATATATATAATCATCACACATTGATGTTACAAATAGAAAAAATACTTTTAAAATGATAATACAAGTATGACAATAGTGTGGTAAAACAGTCTGTTGTGGATTACTAGTAATAAAATAGATTAACATAATTGTTTTAGAAATCATTCTGTAACATGTATCAAGAGTGTTAAAGTGTTTATAACTTTTAAAGTGTTTATTTCCAAGGATCTTGTCAAAAACAATAATTCTACTTGTGGAAAAATTCTATGTAGTATTTTTTCTGTATTTATGAAATTATCTTTAATGACCATGAATTACTTTCTTAATAGAAAAATAAATTTTAAAGTTTGTTTGCATGACAAACTTTTTCTTGGTCTTTTGTTCTATAATTTTCTTGTGTTATTTTATTTCCAACTTATTCTCTGCTACATAAAAGAATGCTTTAATAGCATGTATAAATGTAGCTGTATAAAATTCTGAAAAGTGAATAAGATTTGCAGAAACACGATTAAAATATCTATCATTCATTGTTTTCTAGGAAAACCTACATTTCTCTATCAAATTCATTAAATGTATATTATTTAAGGAGGCCTTCCTGTACCACACTATTTTTTTTATTCCCTGAATAGGTTAGATTCTCCTATTAGATGGTCCCATATCCTGTGACTACACCCTTACTGTCTCACATTCTCTTTGTGGGTTGACATATTTCTATGAAAGTCAACAAGAGCAGTATTAGAGGATTACAACAGAAAGAAGCTATAAAATTCTAGACTGGCCCTCATTATCTGAGATTTTATTCAAGGAATTCTCATAATGAAATGATTTCCTTTATTTCAAATATACTATATTAGGAATAATTCCAGTTCAATTCAACTTTTATTTATATCTCATGAGAAAAATAAGGAGGGAGCATATCAGACCTATCTGAATTCTGATAGAATTTTCCTTAGTCTCCATGTATCATTTGAAATCTGCCTTAAAAGAATTTTATGTCATTGTGAAGTAGGCTCCTATAGAAAGAATTTTAAGATTTATTTTAGAAACTTCATTATGTATTTCATAGTGATTAAAACAAAGGGTTATATATTTAAAGATCCCCATAGTATCTGTTCACAAAGGATTCTGATAATTCATTTTTTTGACACATTGGAAACTGTATTGAGACTTACTTATAATTCATAAAGTTATAATCAGGAGTAAGCCAAATGGTTTTTAAAAGCTAAATCTTGAAAGTATGGTAAATTTAAAAATGTAAAGAATGTCTAAACTAACAAATTCAATATATCATGATGTAATTTTATAATACTTTTGTCTATAAAAAGAATATAAGACAAATTTTATTTTGTTTTTACAGAATTCTATAATACTAAGCAGGCAGTTGGCCACTTTGGGACAGAAGCCCACCATATATACAGTTTTGAAGAGAAAAGCTTATTTTTCATATGAAAACCCGAAGATAAAGGGGTATTTAATTTTTTTAAATTCCAAATAGAAAATTCAGGTTTAATTTTTTAAAAAATATCAGAAACTTTTATAAGATTTAAAAACCCTAGTGTAATTTTATGTAATTATCTTCTAAGTAATTTCCAAGGGACTTCTTTTATGATACAAAAAAAATTGTGTGATAATCAGAACTAATTACCAACTCACAAAATGCCAAGTCAAGCTCTTGGGTGATAGTTTCACAATTTGTTAAAACAAAAACCTAAACCTAAACTTCAATCCAAAAGCCTTATTGGGGATGGTATGAGAGCTAGAACCTCTAAAATGGATTAGTCCACTTGATGGATTAATAATTGGAAAGGACCACACTACTGGGTGGTAACTATAAGCAGGTGGCACATGGCTGGAGGATGTAGGGCACTGGGGTCATGGCTTTGGAGATACATACTTTGTCCCTAGTTCCTCCCACTCTCTGCTTCCTGGCTGTCATGAGCTGGGGAGCTTTTCTCCACCATGCCCTTCTGTCATGATGTTCTACCTCCAGGCCCAGGCAATGGAGTCTGCAAACTGCAGACTGAACCTCAGAAAATGTGAGCCCAAAATAACCTTTTCATTCTTTAAGTTGTTCTTATTAGGTACTTTGGTCACATCAATGAAAAGTTGACTAACATATATGGATGTTATAATCACCACTACCACCACTGCACATACATGTGCATGTGTGCACACACACACCAAAAATTCTACCTAAGAAGTAGCATCTATTGTTACTCTTTTTTTTTTTTTTTGAACATTTTAAGAATATTTATTGAGAGCTTTAAAATGTTCATAATATTAATGATACAATTTCACTTTAGAAATACAGTTATTTGCATAAAAATAACCCTGATAACTGTCCAGAGCTGTATGTCAAATG
>CM053410.1:39693169-39736666 GCA_028644305.1 Xerus rutilus
ATCAGAAGTGTTTGGAAGTCGTCAGGTGATAAATACAAGTTTTTTCAAAATTCTGAGTTTCACTTAAAAGCTCACATTTTATCCTTGACAATAAAAATTGTCAGTTGTTTTCCTTGAAAGGACAGATACATGTTTTTCAGTTTTGCAAAAATGTCTACCAAATACCCAACAATATGCTGTCTTCAAGAGATGCATCTCACAGGAAAAGACATCCACAGACTGAAAGTGAAAGGGTGGGAAAAAACATTTCATTCACATGGTCCCCACAAACAAGCAGGAGTTTCCATCCTCATATCTAATAAAGTGGACTTCAAACCAAAGATGGTGAAAAGAGATAAAGAAGATCATTTCATACTTCTTAAGGGAATCATACATCAACAAGACATAACAATCATAAATATCTATGCCCCAAATAATGGAGCTTCTACATATATCAAACAAACCTTGGTATTGTTACTCTTAAACTTAGTAGGTTATCACAAGATGCAGACAGGCTTTCTTAATCCATTGAGCCACCTGGGTACAGGGTAAGGTTCTTACTTTATCAGTTTTTAATTTCATTTTATACCAAATAATATTCTATTATATGGCTATGTCACATTTGATTTATTCACTCTTAATTTGATGAGCATTTTGGTTGTTTCTCACTCTGGAGCTATTAGAAGTAATGCTGCTATGAACATTTGTATGCCAGTTTTTGTGTGGCCATACATTTTCCTTCCTCTTAGGAGTAAAATTTCTGGGTCAAATGGTATCTTCATAGAAACTGTCAGACTGCTATATCATTTCACAGTTCCATTAGCAGTGTATGAAGATTCCAATTTCTCTACATCCTCACCAACTCTTGCTTTTGACTGTCTTTTAAACTATAGCTACTGCACTGGGTATGAAGTACTTTTTCATTGTGGTTCTGTATTTCTTTCATAACTTAAGATATTGAGCATCTTTTCATATGCTTATTTTTTTCATTTATATGTCCTCTTTTCAACTCCTTTCCCATGTTATAATCTGGTTGTCTTTTTATTATGGAGTTATAAGAATTCTTTATAAATTCTAAACGCAATTCAGATACACAATTTACAAAAATATCTTCCTTTTTTCGTAGGTTATCTTTTATATATATACCTTTATTCTTTATTTTTATGTGGTGTTGAGGATTTTACCCAGTGCCTCATGTGTGCTAGGCAAGCGCTCTACCACAGAGCCACAACCTCAGCCCCAGTAGGTTGTCTTTAATGCTTCTCATGATATCCTTGAAGCCCCAAAGTTTTTAATTTTTATGAAGTTCAGTTTATCTATTTTATCTTTGGTTCTTTGTACTTTTGGTGTCACATCAAAGAAACCATTTCCAAATCCAAAGTTATAGAGATTTACTCATGTTTTCTTCTTAGTCTTACAGTTTTAGCTCATATGCGTAGGTCTTTGATCTCTTTTGAGTTCATTTTTATGATGTGAGATAACAGTCCAAATTAATGAAAAATCTGAAGATTTAGTTGTCCGATCACAATTCATTGAAAGACTATTATTTCCCCATTGTCTTGTTTGGGCATTCTTGTCAAAAAGTCAAGTCATAAGCTGGGCATTGTGGTATTTACCTGTAATCCTGGCTACTCAGGAGGATGAGGCAGAAGGATCACAGTTCAAGGCCAGCTTGGACAACTCAGTGAGATCTAGTCTGAAAATAAAAAAATTTTTAAAAAGAGCCACAGACGTAGCTCAGTGGTAGAGCACATGCACAAGGCCCTGGGTTCATTTCACAGTACAAAAAAAAAGCCATTTTTTCTGGATTTTTAAATTTTATTCTATTGCCCTGTATGTTTATACTTATGTCAACACCACATTTTTTTTATTAGTTCAGTTTATTAGTGGGTTTTAAAATCAGGAAGTATTGATCCTCCATCCTTGTTCTTCTTCAAGATTTTTTTGACTCTTCTGAGTCTCTTGAGTTTTATATAAATTTTAGGATCAGCTTGTCAATTTATGCAAAGAAGACAGCTGGGATTATATTGAATCTGATCAATTTGGGGTGTATGTCATCATAACAATACTGTCTTCCCACACATGTATATAAGCTCTTTCTGTTTATTGAAATCTTATTTCAACAACATTGTGTAGTTTTCAGAGTATAAGTTTTATACTTCTTTTGTTAAATTCTTGTTATGCAGTTGCAAATGGAATGGATTTGTCCATTTCTGGATTGTTCATTACTAGTATGCAAAAATAGGATTAAATTTTTTCTGTATCAATATTGTATCCTGAAAACTTGCTGAACTTGTTTATTAGCTCTAACCAGTTTTGTGGACTCTAGTATTTTCTTTATACAAGATTATGTCATGTGCGAATAAAGATAGTTTTATTTCTTTCTTTCCAAGCTAAAGGCTATTTCTCCCCCCCCCCCCCACTAATTGCCATGGCTAGGAACTCTACTAAACATGTTGAATACAAATAGTGAAGGCAAATAATCTTTTCTTGTTCCTAATATTAGAAGGCAACTATTCAGTTATTTATGGTTTTTTCATAAATTCACTTTACTATTAGGTTGAGAAAGTTCTCTTCTATTCCTACTTTTCTGAGTGTTTTTTTTAAATATATGTATTTTTTTTAGTTGTAGGTGAACAGAATATCTTTATTTTTATGTGGTGCTGAGGATCGAACCCAGTGCCTCATGCGTGCTAGGAGAACATTCTACCACTGAGCCACAACCCCAGCCCTGAGTGTTTTTATTATTATGTAGGATCTTTCCAAGAAGCCATCTGGACCTGGGCTTTATTTGTGGGTAATTTTTTAAATTTATTAATAATTAAATTTCTTTACTTGCTATAGGTCTATTGAGATCATCTATTTCTTCTTGAATCAATTTTCAGTACTTTGTTTTTTCCTAGAAATTTGCCTATTTCATCTGATTTATGCCCTTACAATTCTCTTTTATTTCTATAATTTTGGTAGTGATGTTCTGTCTTTAATTCTTCATATGAGTAATTTGAATCTTCTTTTTCTGAGAGTCAAATTAAACAAGGTCAATCTTGTTGATCATTTCAAAGAACCAGCATTAGCTTTCTTTGATTTTCATTATATTTATTCTTTATTTCATTAATATCAGCACTAATCCTTGTGTTATTTCTTTCTGTTTTTTATAGGCTTAATTTGCCCTTATTTATTCAGTTTCTTTAGGTGGAAAACTAGGTTACTGATTTTTTTTTCGTCTTTCACTCTTTTTTTTTTCATTCCATTGTCTTTCTTATTCCTGTCTCCCTCCCTTCCCTTCATTCCCCTTTGTCTAATCCATTGAACTTCCCCTCCTTGTCGTGTGTTAGAATCCACATATCAGAGAGAACATTTGACCTTTGTTTTGGGGGAATGGGCTTATTTCACTTAGCATAATAGTCTCCAGATAGGCACTTACAACTCTAAGATTCCCTTTGTGTGCTGCCTTAGCTGAATCTCATACTTTGTGGTACATCATGTTTTCACTTTCATTCATATTAAAGTATTTTCTGTTTAACCTTGTGATTCCTTCCTGGACCTATTAGTTATTTAAGTGTACATGGTTTAATTTTTGCATACAGGTGAATTTCTCAAATTTATTTTTTATTGATTTATAATTTCATTTCTTCATAGTTGTTTTAGTCAGCTTTTTTGCTGCTGTGACTAAAGGACCCAACCAGCACAATTGTATGGGGAGGACAAGTTTATTTGGGGGCTCATGGTTTCAGAGGTCTCAGTCCATAGACAGCCAGCTCCATTCCTCCATGCTCGAGGTGAGGCAGAACTTCATAGCAGAACAGTGTGGCAGAGGGAAGCAGCTCATATGGTAATTAGAAAGCAGAGAGAGAGAGAGAGATCTTCACTTGCCAGATACAAATATATACCCCAAAGCCACACCTGCAATGAACCACCTCCTCTAGCCTCATCCCACCTGCCTCCAGTTAGCAGTTAATTCCATCAGGGAATAATTCACTGATTAGGTTAAGGCTACAACCCAATCATCTCTCTTCCAAAATCTATTGCATTATCTCACCCATGAGTTTTTTGAGGATACCTCACATCCAAACCATAATAATAAAGAAAATACTTTGAAGGACTTTAATCCTTTTAAATTTATTGAGGTTTGTTATAAAGTCTTTCCTAGACAATGTTCCCTGTATACTTATAATGTATGTTCTGCTATTTTTAGTCAGAATGTTCTACAGATGTCTGTTAGTACTAGTTGGTTTATACTGTTGTTCAAGTCTTCTGTTTCCATGTTGATCTTCTACTAGTTGTTCTATCCATTACTGAAAGCAAACCAGGACATGACACCACATAGCAGGGGATGTGAGGGGAAAGAGAGAGGAGGGAGAGAGGAAGCACTTCCCTTACTACAGGCAAAATATAAATCCCAAAGGCATGCCCTCCACTGAGGACCTACCTCCTCCAGCCACACCGTACTTGCCTAGGTTAATCCCTATCAGAGGATTAATGCATTGATTAGGTAAGACTCTCAAAACCCAATCATCTCACTTCTAAACTTTCTTGCATTTTCTCACACATGGGATTTTGGGTAACACCACCTCAGATCTAAACCATAACTCTCTCTATATATACATATGTATATATTATGTATTATATATTATGACATTACATATAACATATATAGTCCTTGTTTTCTTTCCTCTCTTATATAATTTAAAATTTATTGACTTTATATCTGTATTTAAGTGTTGTTAGTTTTATGCCATAAATTATAAGATATCAGTAAAAAAACTATCACTCAAGGACTTTACTTCCTTTTATGGGGGAAAGCAGTGGTGCATTTTTGGTTGATAAACATTCATGGATACTTGCATCAGGTTAGGTAGCATTATCAACTTGTTGTTGGCTTTATTTGGAAATGATTTACAGAGATGCATATGGTACCAAGTTGATAAGGGATAGACTTATGATGGTTAATTTTATGTGTTAACTTGATGATTAAGGGATGCCTAGATTACTGGTAAAGCATTTTTTTTGGATGTATCTGTAAGAATGTTTCTGGAAAAGATTAGCATCTTAACTGGTAGACTGGGTAAGGAACATTGTCCTCACCAATGTGGTTGAACATTGGGCAATCCACTCAAGTCCACTGAATAGAACAAAGGTGTAGAGGAAGAATGAATTTACTTTCTTGAATTGGACATCCATTCTTCTGCACTCATATATGAGCTCCCCTGATTCTTAAGCTTTAAGACTTGGACCAGGATTTTATATCATTTGCACCCCAGTTCATGAGTCTCTGGTCTCAGACTGAGATTTACCATTGACTTATATGGTTCTCATGACCTTTGGGCTTAGACTGTAACTATACTACTGGATTTTCTGAGCCTCTGATCTTACAGCTGGTACATCATGGGGATTCTTAGCTTCTATAATCATGTGAGCCAATCTTTTATAATAAATCTCTTTCTATGTATCTCTATATACCAATTGTTTCTAATTTTCTGGAGAACTCAACTAATATGAATAGTATCTTCACAAAAATATGATAAGATGTATTTGTAAAAGAATAATAGAGTGCTAACACATAGGAAACAAAAGAAAAAGTTGGAAAGTGTATAGTCACAATAAAAAAGTCAAAATTTTGAAAACAAAACCATATATATGGAAAAGTGAAAGGGGCAGTATGACCTGGCTAAGTTTTAAAGACCAAGTCTTTCCTAGATTTGTGAATAACCAATTGTTCACTCAAACAAAAGAGTGACAAATATCTAGTTGTAATGTAATGACATATATGAGATTATTATCAGAATCAGTATACAATCTAACATGGTACTGGTACTTATGAATCACAATGGGAACCAATGTTAGAGCCAGAGTGATGTAGCTTTCAAAAAGCAGAAAATGTACTGAGTTTCATGGTGACATGCTTTAGAGCACAAGAGGTTTGGTAACAACCCTAGGACGGCCCTAAAATGGAGTCCTGTCAACCCACTAGGACCTCATTCTGAGTGGACAGAAGGCCATTATCACAAACTCCAATATGTATCCATTGAGGAAATGAAACTCAAGAAGTACTTAACTAAACATTCCACAGCCTGAGGTTATCTGGGTTTCCCTTTGAAACTCTCCTAGAGATTTTCATTACTTCTAAAATCTGTGTCAGAATGTCTGTTTTCACAAATTACTCTTGTGTCCACTTTAGAAGATAGATTTAGCCATATCAAATTTCAGATTACCCAGAAAAGTGAAATATCCTAAACACTTATAGAAAGATAAGATTTAAGTAACAACAAAAATCAATCTGTCACCTCACTTTCTCATTACTGATTCTGAATACAAAAGGCCTGGGCAAAAATGCCTTTTCCCTGGCCTACCATCTATCAGGTGTGTAAAAGAAAGATACTTTCAGATACTCAGGGTCTCAAAAATTATATATGTTGAGGGAGGGAGACTGGGAAAGCAAAGGGAGATACTGGGAAATAAAATTAACCAAATTATGTTATATGTGTATGTACATATGCCACTAGGAAACTTACTATTTTGTACAATTTATATACACCAATAAAAATTATGAATTTTTAAGAATGTGTGTTTACACACTGATTCACAAAAGGTACTGAGTAATAGACTTAGCTAAGCAAGAAAAATCAAAGCATTATCCTATAAATAATGGCTTTGACCCCAAAAGTAATAACAGAAAATACCAGGAAAGAAGTACTAGATTACCTCTGCATTTACCACATGGAAGTTATTGTGGAACACTATTTTAATTATCTATTGGAAAACAGAAAACTAAATTTTGTATGTGTGGAGTTGGGGGTGGTACTGAGAACTGAGCCCAGCGAGGCAGAGTGCTTGTCTAGCACTCTAACACTGAGCTGCACCCCAAACCCTAAACAAAAATTGAAATTTTTAAAATACATAATTATTAACTCTAGGAAAAATTGTATATGTAATATCTGTGTAAAAGAAAATACATAGTTGTAAACAGCTATATCTTTCTGATATGGCTTACATCAAGATGGATGAGAGAAGAGAGACATAATTTTATTCTTTTTTCATTTTTCTCTTCTTAGGCTGTGGTATATTAACTTACCAATGACCTCAGATGATATAATCAAGGAGATTAAGGGAAACGAAGTGACTTTTCAAGATTGCTTTGTTGCAGATTTTCCTTTTCTGCTGACTTTTCCTTTAATGACCATACCTGAGGTTCCTGGCTTTTTGCCAATCTCTTCACCAGCTGGTAGTCAGTTAAAGTATTCCTGGCTTGCTTGTGTTCCTTCATATATTGTTGTGGTAGCTGACATGGAGACCTTTCAAACCAACAATTCATTCCGCACTTGGAACAGAGTCAGAGTGCCTCCAGACGTTCTGAGTGATAATCAAAGGCACAGTGTGCAGCAGGTGAACCTATCACAAGATGGAATATTTTTTCTGATAAATGGTGTCCTTTACCTAAAAGATTTTAAAACATTTACAAAACTGGGAAGAAATAAACAACTTCCTGAAGGTGAAATTGTTGGTATTACATCAAGAAGATGGTGTTGGATCAAGTTTATATTTAAGGTTAGTGAAAGATTTCATGTATATATGTTATACATAGACATTTAGATATATATATCATACCATTTATTGAGTGATATATCAGAAATGATACCACCTACACTGCATTTCACATAATTGTATTTTTCCTAAGACTGTGTAAACAGCTATCTCTTTCTGATCTAGCTATATCTTAGCAGCCTCTTTGCGACAAAGATGTGCTTCTAACAACAAAGCATAAAAATGATCTTGTGTGTTGTTATACAGAGTAGTTCAATTGTATTATGAAGGCTTTTTTCACTTTGATGTGGCCAAAATACACTCCAAAAATGCTTCCCCAAAGACTGCTGTAAAAAATGAACCAAATCTTCCATTTATGACAATGTAGTGAATCAGATATATTGAAGCTTTCTCACTACAAAACACTTAAAATGCTATCCCAAAAATTTAAATATTCTTTTAACAACACTGTTGGGCTTATAGGGAAGTAAGAGAAATCCTCAATGGTCCTGGAGCACTAATCCAGAGAAACAAGCAAATACCAAAATCTCAGCTGTGCTCAGGACTGACCCCAGATAATCAGAACTTGGGTGCCAGGAGACAAAAGCCTCTGGCCTGACAAAGTAGGAAATCTAATAATAACTTTTTGCATAAAGTAAGAATCTTCAGAGAGTTCCCAATACAACTAAGTCTATGTCAGCTTTAATTTTAGAAGCAGAGAAAAAGTCTCCCATTGGAGTTCATGAAGAGATGTCAACTCACATTCACATCAGAATCCAAATTTATAGTGCCTATGTGGTTAAAAGAAGAAGAAAAGAAAAAAGAGAAAGAAAGATTAAGCCAAACATCAAGCAAAATCAAACACAAAAGCTTTTTGTAGGAATAAATTCTGAAATCAGGTTTTAAAGAATGTCCACAAATAATACCCTGACAAAACTGACCTCATAGCCTGGCATGGTGGTACACTCCTGTAATCCCAGTGGCTGGGGAAGCTGAGATAGGAGGATCGTGAGTTCAAAGCCAGCCTCAGGAAAAAAAAAAAAAAAAGAAAAAAAAGCGAGGTGCTAAGCAACTGAGTGAGACCCCGTCTCTAAATAAAATACAAAATAGGGCTGGGTATGTGGCTCAGTGGTTGACTACCAAGAATTCAATTCCCAGTACCCCCCACCAAAATTGACCTCACATTCAAAAATGACAAAGCACATAAAGAAAAGGAGTCATAGGAGTCAACAGAAATAACAAAGAGCAGAATCATTATCCCAAGACATCCAAGTTTTTGGAATTGACAGAACAGAAACTGTGCTTAACAGATTTAAATAAATAAAATATACAAAAAAGAGAGGAGAAAATCCATTATCTGATATTATAGAGTAAATCTAAAAAATTATTATCACTAAATCTAGGATGGTGGCTGTCCCGAAAGGAAAAGGTACAATGACCACAAAAGGGCATGAGTAGCAGTTTGGAGTTCTGCTGATAATCTATATTTTAGCCTGAATAGGCATTACAAAGATTTTTTCTTTGTGATAAGTTTGTTATACATTTCTATTTGGTCCATTTTTCTGTACATGGATTATATTTCAAAAAATTTTAAAAATGTAAAAATAAATGTGAAAACCTTACATTTTGCTGGTCGCGGTGGCGCACACCTGTAATCCCAGTGGCTGGGGAGGCTGAGGCAAGAAGATTGCAAATTCAAAGCCAGCCTCAGCAAAAGCAAGGCATTAAGCAACTGAGTGAGGACCTGTCTCTAAATAAAATACAAAATAGGGTTGGGGATGTGGCTCAGGGGCCGAGTGCCCCTGAGTTCAATCCCCGGTACTCCCAAAATCCAAAACCAAAACAAAACCTTACATTTTTATTGTAAATGAACAATTATATAAACTCATGGGGTACATAATGATGTTATGATTTATGAATACAGTGTAGAATAATGAAATCAAGGTAGTTTCCATATCACCTTTAATACTTAGTGTTTTTTGTTATAAGCACATTTGAAAATGCACTCTGCTACTTACTACATTTGAAATATACAAAACTCTATTATTAACTATTTACCATGGTGTGCAATGTGCCTCAAAAACAGAAACAAAACCCAATATTTTTCTTGTGTGAGTTTTTTTTATTTGTTTGCTCTTTGAAATCATCTTCCCATTCCCTCTACCTGCTGGGCTCTGTAATCAGCAATTTACTCTCTGCTTCTATGAATTCAATTGTTTTAGATTCTACAAATATTTAGGAACAGGTAGTATTTGTTTTTCTGTGCCTGAGTCATTTCACTTAGTATAATATCCTCCAGTTCCATCCATGTTTTCCCAAATAACAAATTCCCTTATTTGTAAGGCTGAATATTACTCCACTATGTATGTGTACCACATTTTCTCTATCCATTTGATGATGTTCAGTTAGATTGATTTCACATCTTGAATATTTCGAATAATGCTGCAGAGAACATGGGAATGCAGATAGCTCTTTGATAAACTGACACACAGACCAATGGAACACAATAGAAGGCCCCAAAATAAATCCACTCACAGCCCATCTATTTTCAATATTTTCTATATTCTGGTATTGGGAACATAAATTAGCATAGTTATTATGGAAAATAGTATGAAGTTTTCCCAACAAATTAAACATACAGCTACTATACATACAGCAATCTCATTATTGGCTATCTATTCAAAGGAAATGAGCATATTGACAACATATCTGTACCCCCATGTTTACTACTGTACTATTCACAATATCTGAGATATAGAATCTACTTAAATGTTTACTGTAGTCTAGATACAGTTTAAATGTATCCCCTCAAAGTTTCATGTGTTGGAAGTTTGGTCTTGGGTATGGCAATTTGAAGACCTATAATTTTTAAGAAGTAGGTTCTAATGAGATCCTTAGGTCATTGGATGAGCTGCCTTGGGCAGGAATTAAGTAGTCTCTGAGGACCCCTGAGCTCTTGGCAGAATAAGTTGTTATAAAAACCCAAGCCTAACTCCAATAATTCCATTTTTTCCCATTTGGTGATGTGAACTACTCTCACTCCTATACATGCTCCCACCATGATACAATCTGCCATGATGTGATGTGATACATCCAAGAGGGCTGTCACCAGAGCTGAGCCAATATCAGTGCCATGTTTATGAACCTACAGAACTGAGTCAAATAAACCATTCTCTCCAGATATCTGGCTCACGTATTTTGTTATATAATGGAAAATGGACTATAACAGTGTTCATCAACACATAAATGGATAAAAATATCTAGTGTACATATATAATTGTGTACTATTCAGACATTTAAAAAATGATGAAATCCTGTCATTTACAACAATATAAATGAACCTGGAGGATTTTAGCTAAGTGAAATAAACCAGTCTCAGAAAGACAAATATTGCGTAATACTACTCATATGTGGAATCTGAAAAAGTTTATCTCGAGCTGGGGTTGTGGCTCAGTGGTGTGAGGCACTAGGTTCAATTCTCAGCACTGCATATAAATGAATGAATAAAAATAAAGGCCATCAACAACTAAAAAAAATTTTTTTTAAGTTTATCTCATGGAAATTGAGAGAAGAAGAGGGATTACCAGCATCTGGGAGTGGAACTGGGGAGAGGTTGGTCAATAGATACAATGTTATAGTTACATAAGAGGAAAAATTTCTGGTGTTCTATTACACAGTAGGGTGACTATAATTAACAATAATGTACTTCATAGTTCAAAATAGCTAGAAGAGAGTATTTTGAATACTCTTTTATGACTCTTGAAGTCATAAATGTTTAAGATAATGGATATGCTAATGCTAATTAGCATCATGCAGAGTGCTAATAGTTGTGCATATGTGGGGAAGCTGTCCAAGTCTAGATTTGATCATTACACATTATACTTATTAGTTGTTTATGCTTACACTTATATTAAAACATCCCATTTGTATCCCATAAGTATGTACGATTATGTCAATCAAAATTAAAACTTTCAAATTTTCAGAGTAAAAACTCAAATCTTTTGAAAAAAGAAATATTATTAAGCCTTTAAAACGAAGGAAATCCTGCAACAAATTTACAACAATGTGAATAAAATTGGAGGATATTATTCTAGGAAAATAAGAAACAAAAGGAAAAAATACTAGATGAATCCATTTATGTGAGGTATCTGAAATAGCAAGACTCAGCTTCATGGTACCTACACCACAGAAGTAAAAGAAGGGATAACACTAATTAAAATAGATAGCTATACTAGTATCAAAGTGTATTTTAAAACATGGAATAATACCAGGGATAAAGGACTTTTCCTATTAAAAATAGGGTCAATTTATCAAAAACATAAAATCATAAATATTTATGAACCTAGTGTCAGAACTTCAAAATACATGAAGCAAAAAGTAATGAAACTTCAAGGATAAATAGATAAAATCCACAATTATAGTTATATAGCTTAATATCTCTTCAATAATTGATAGAAGAAATAGAAAATCAGTAAGATTGTTGATGAATAGGACACACTGCCCAACAACAGCAAAACATTATTTCCAAATAAACATGGAACATTTACCCAACATAGGCCATGTTCTGTGCCATAAAACAAACCTTGGTATAAAATTATTCATTTCATACAAAACATGTTCTCTGACAACAATGGACTTACATTAGAAACTATAACAAAAAGATGTCTGCAGTATCCCCCAAATATTAGAAACTAAATAACCTACTTTTAAATAATCTATAAATCAAAGACCAAAATTCAAAAACAATTAAAAAATATTAACTGAAAGGAAACAGAAACAGAACATATCAAAACTTGTGGGATGCAATTAAAGCAGTACCAAGAAGGAAATTTATAATATATTAGAGGAAATGTGTCAATTATTTCCACTTCCACATTAAAATATTGGGGAAAAAAGGGGCAATTTGAAGAGAGTAAGCAGATCAATATGAACAATAAAAATCAGTGGATAAATTAATGGTATGGAAAACTGTAGCAAAAAAATCAATGAAATAAAAAACTCATTCTATGAAAAATCAATAAAACTGATAACTCTTTAGCTAGATTCATATGGATAAAAAGAGAAAACAAATTATCAATATCACATCTGTAAGAAGGGATATCACTACAAATTCTATTGCTATTAAACAGATAATGCATTCTGAGCAACTTTTAATAAAAATTTAAAACAATTCAAAACAAAGGAAATGGACAAATTTCCTGAATAACACAAATTACTAAAAGCTTACTCAAAAAAGAAAAAAATAACATGAATAAGCTATGTCAATTAAAGAAATTGAACTTGTTATTAAAAACCTCCCCACAAAGAAAACTCCAAGCCAAGGAAATTTCACTGGTAAATCCTATCATATATTTTTAAAATAAATGCTACCAGTTCTAAGCAGTCTTTCAAAATACCAAAAAGGAAAAAATTAATTCCCAACTCATTCTTTGAGGCCAGCATTATGTGATACCAAACCAAAAATAACACATTATAAAAGTATAAAACAGCAGACTAATATCTCTCATAAATGATTAAAAACTTCTAAACAAAATGTAAGAAAATCAAATATATTTTATTTTTAATTTTACTTATTGGTTATTTTTAGTAAACTCTAAGCTTATGAGACTCTGTATAAGGCCAGTGATTGTTGAATAAAGTCTCCACATACCTAAAAAAAAGAAAGAAAGAAAAGCAAATACATTAAACAATATATAAAAAAGAATATATGTCATGACCAAGTAGGGTTTATCCTAGGAATGAAAGATGATTTATGATGGAAATTAACCAACACAATTTACCATATTTTAAAATTAAAAAAGAAAAGCCATATGATCATCTCAATAGATGCATATTCAAGCATTTAACAAACTGAACTGATTTTTTTAAAAAGCCAATGAGGAATACAGTGACCTTCTTCAACCTGGCAAAGGACATTTATGAAAACTTATGCTAACATGACACATCACAGCAAAAATCTATTTAGTCCATGTAGATTTGATGTAATTATTGTTATTGTAAAGATTACATGACCAGGAGAAGATGAATTAAGCCACTCGGCAAGGCTTTATTGGAATGCACGCCCTCGGACCAGACCCCCCCCATCCATCAGAGCGTGTCGGGAGAAATGGCATCGGAGATTCCATGCATAGAGAATTTTAAGAAAACCCAGTCAGGAAGAGGAGGGCTTGGGAACAGGAAGAGAAGGCCAGAGTGCTTCCTGAATGGGTCAGGAAAACTCGCTGATTGACAGGAGGCGTGTCCACTAGTGACGTCACATCTGGCTTGCAGCAGCTCTGCTGACCAGTTTCCTTAATTGGGCATCTTAGACCCTGACCAGACCTAACATTCCGGCCTTTTTGGTGATATAGGACAGCAGATTCTGTCTGGCTACTTCGAGCGGGATTAGGGGCATCGAGAGATGGGGGTGCGGCCGGGGCATTGGTCAGGCAGGGAGGTAGGGAGCATCTGGTTGTCAGTCATGTTGCTTGAATGTAGAAACATCACCTGTGGGTAGGAACAGAAGCTTGGGAGAGATTACTGATTAGCATAAAAAGAAGGGGGGCTGCCGAGAAATTTTGAGTTTGGTGGGAGTCCAGCGTGATGGGAGTTTAAGGCTGGTCTATTCTGTAATGAAATTTGTTTAAGTATTTTAAGTAGCGGTTACTGCATAAACAAGTCCTCTTGCCTTAGCCCAGAGGAAGTGAATGGGGGCCAAGGAGAGCCCAACTATTACCAATAGAAATATGGCCTTTTTTTGTCCTAGAAAGGGAGGTGGTAACTAGTCATGGTAATTCAGCCTCATTGTACAGTTAAGTAACAAGGCTGGAGAGGACAAGGCATGTAAACATAGTATTTAGTTTTTAATGTCATAGATGTCTATCTTTAAATTATTTTAAATGCCCAGGAACAGCTGTGTTCTTGGTTTTGCTAGGTGTTTAAGATGAAGCAAGTCAAATTGACTTCTGTTCTTACCTATTGTAAAGAGTCACCTGTTTTTCCTGGGAGGCATCCTTGAGGAACTTGAAGGCAGCATGTTAGCTGCTAGTGCCACCTGCTAGTGCCACCTGCGTTAGGACAGGTCGAGGTCTGGCGAGGTCTGATGCTGATGCTGCTGATGCGGCTTCCCCGGGAAGCCTGAGGGACAGTTTCCCTTCTTCCACGACCTTCCTCTTCATTGTATGGCATTTGGTTGGCTCTTCAATTCTCTAATGGTCTCAGTAATCTCCCTGATAGGGAGGTTCTGTGGCCCAGAGATGTAGAGCGCTTCAGAGAAGTTTCCCCACTCCTTGGATTCAGGTTGACTCAAAGGGCAAAAGCCAAATACTGTGTTTTTTTGGCACTTTAATTTAATTTTAGTTTTTAAGTCTTGATCTTAAACACTCAGCAAGCCAAAATAAATAGGCCTAACTTTAAGGCCTATTTATCCTATAGGTGATGGCTGATTTATCTTAAAATAATCTGGGTTGCTTATTTTTGAAGTAGTACATCTGTAAAACATTAACAGGCAATAGTTAGAGTTTCAGGAAAATACAAAATAAAATTAACAGCAGCAAAACATTTAGTTTGTGTAACAGCTTTCTCAAAGTTTGGCTGAGTTATATATTATGTCCCTGTTTGAGGTCCTAATGATCTTTACAAGAAAATTAATCCTTTGAACATATCTTTAAATGAACTGGAGTCTCATCTATTTTGAAGCCATTGTAGTAAGTTGGGAGACAGAACTATCTCGGGTAAGACAGGGCTCCTTGTAAAATCTTAGCAGAATATTAAATAGATTAGGTCCTCATTTATTTAAAAGATCAGTCTGATGTAAAAAATAATTTAAAGTCTTATCTTATTGATGATAGGTTCAGTTATAAAACATTAAATGATATGAATGGATATCATACAAGTTCAGTTTGGAAAACAACAGCTTGATAAAACATTTTAAAGCTTCTATTTTAAAGACTTGTATACCTGGAAGATATGAACACCTTTAATATAGGATCAGAATTACATTGATGTTGTTACATTAAGTTTAGTTTTGAAAGAAAAATTTAGATGTTAACCTTTAAATTAGTCATAGACATAAATCTTAGATATTTACCTTTCATTTAGATCCACTTCCCAAAATAATCCTTGTAAATTTTGAAGTTAGGCAAATTATTGCATTTTAATGATAAGAAATACCTTATGTTATTTATAGTACTTTAAATGAAACAGTAAAAGCCTTTAGAGATTTAAAAACCTTTGAGTTGAAAGAAAGAACAATTGAGTTTAACTTTTAGATTTAAATTAAGTAAGCTCATATTAGTCACATGGTGGCTGTCCTCTGAGGGAAGCAGGGAAGTTTCTGTAACACAGAGTTATTAAGGTAAGTATCTTAGGAATTTACAACTGATAGGGTAATACAGAGAGGCAGAAGGCAAACAATGACTTATATAGTTTAGCATTTTAGGTAAGGGGGAAACTCAGGTTTTAACACGAGGGCGTGATTTAGATTTTAAGAAGCGTAATTACCCAATCAAAGCCAAACATAGTCCAAGCAAGTAAAATAAAATAAACCTTTATGACCTCTTTTCTAATTGGCCCTCAATCCTAAAATAGAATTAAGCTGGGCCAGAGAAGTACATTCATTTATCATTTATGAAAACATTAAAATGTTACCCTATGGAATTTAAAGGAATCAAAAGCACTTGGTATCAGATCTAACAGTCAACATTGCATCCAACAAACACATTTGAGTACTCAATATCAGATCTGATTTGCTTATTTTCACTAAAAATCAAGACATTAGACAAGCATATTTAACAGTAACATTTTCCCTTGAAGAAATTTTTGACAATGAGATATATATTAGACATTTTATAGACATTAACAAGTTATTAGTCCTTTGACCACATGGAAAGACTTGTGAGTTGAGTAATTTTAAAGACGTCTTTATTTTTGTTTACCCAATTCAAATTGAACCTTTTAAGTCATGTGAATTAAAGGCATTTGGATCCATTTTGTTAATTTTAGTTTATGAGAGCTCCATATATTAGATCTGATATATAAACACATGTAAACAATACACAAGACAAAAACACGTATAGATATCACATGAAAAATAGAGGCCTCTTGAATTAGAGTGTAAAAAACTTTTATAGTTGTATAAAATGTATCTGATCAGAAATCTTAATTTCAGCATGCAGAGTCAAAATCAGGAACTTAATATATATAGAGAGAGAGAGAATTTAAAATCCTAGAATCCTGGAAAAAATGATATAGCTGTTAATTATTTTAATAAAGCAACAGGAGGAAAAAGGACAGGGAGAGAGGGGGGAAGGAGGAAGAGAAACATCAAGTTAATTTGAACATAAGTCTCTTTTGTTTTTTGCATTAACAATACCTATCTGGCAAGTCACAATAGGAAGCGTTGCCAAAAATAAATTAACAGAATTAAGAAACTGACCCATTTTTTGCAGTGTGTTTTCTGCTTTTTGAGTCAATTCTCAATTGTCCTCAAGTTGGGGGAGCAGACAAAGGCAAATTAGCAGTTGCAGTTTCGGCTTTGGGGGCGGTGGGGGAAAAGCTTTATGAGTCCTGGAGGAGGGAGCTTATGTAGGTGTAAAGTAACCTCCTTTCCAGTTTCTTTTTTCTTTTTTCTTTTTTTTTTTTTTGAGATAAGTAAGCCTGAAGCCTGGGTGGAGGAGCGAGGGCAGGACGCAGCGGGAGCATGGAACCGCGTGGAGATGCGGGCCGGCTGCTGGCTGCCCCTGCAGGTGGAGCAGGTCGCGAAGGCGTGCTGGTGGTCACCGTGAGCTGCGGCGAGCACAGCTTCGCCAGGATCCTGCTGGCGGAAAAGTGAGCGGGTGGGGCGGCCCGAGGGCCCGACTCGGGGACCCTCCGCTGCCGGCTGTCTTGAGCAGCAGGGCCCTGGTGGCGTGGTCGCATGAGGAAGGAGATAGAGGAGTAAACGGAAGAGGGATTTTTGGGATTTTTGCTCTGTGACAGCCGCGCGCTAGTCTGTCCCAGCGGTGCTCTGCTCTCCAACAGAGAGCTTCAGCTGGTAGCACGGCGAGAGCAGCCGCTCCAGGTTGCCGGAGGGGCACGTGCAGACAGAGCGAGAGACACAGAGACGCAGGGCGGAGCGGCGAGCCCCGCCCAATGCTGTCTCTGCTCAGGGAGAGCACTGGGACGGAGGCCAGCTCCGCCTCCCGGGAAGGCGGCATTGCAGCTGGGGGAGCTGAGTGAGGGGAGGCAGGGCAGGCGGGCTCTGGTTAATGCCCTGTTCCTGCCTTCCGGCAGTGGGACTGAGGCCGGCTTTGCTTTCTCTGGCGGGAAACTGCTGGGACATTGCTTTGGCTTTGGAGAGGGGAGGGGGGAGATCGCAGCGAGAAGTTGAAAAAACAAAACGGAGGGGAAAGGAGGGAGGGGCGAGAGCACACTTCCAACAAAGCCTTGATGAAAGGAATTTCTGTCCGTTTCCCCATCCGGTGACAAAAATTAGCCAAATCAGGATTTAAAAATCAAAAGTTCCTTGTGATTTCTCAGTGGCCCCGGGAGGAGTGGACGGGAACATAAATTGGCGTCCCAAGAATGTTCGCACCCACGGGAGAACAGGGCCAGACGGAAAATTGAAGCATCCTCCAAAATTTTCCAGGGCCCGGACGGCAGTGGTGATTGGCTAACAACAGAGACTGGGAACGTCTTCCCAATCTTCGCGGCCTCGAGCGGACAAAGTGCCTGCCGGACAGAGCACCCATGCGCACGTGCGACTTACAGGATGGGCCTCTGGAGTGAATGGTGGGGGAGGGGCAATCTGAGAAGCCAGAGGAAGCGGGGACCTACCTCACTCTTGTCGGTCCAGGTGGGGAAGACAGGGAGTGGCTCTCGGTCTGTTTCGGAGAGTTTGCTTTTACCCCAGTACAGGGAAAAGGTTCAAGAACTCTCCCAGGTTTCGGCACCATTATGTAACGATTACACAACCAGGAGACGATGAATTAAGCCACTCGGCAAGGCTTTATTGGAATGCGCGCCCTCGGACCAGACCCCCGTCCATCAGAGCGGGTCGGGAGAAATGGCATCGGAGATTCCGTGCATAGAGAATTTTAAGAAAACCCGGTCAGGAAGGGGAGGGCTTGGGAACAGGAAGAGAAGGCCAGAGTCCTTCCTGAATGGGTCAGGAAAACTCGCTGATTGACAGGAGGCGTGTCCACTAGTGACGTCACATCTGGCTTGCAGCAGCTCCACTGACCAGTTTCCTTAATTGGACATCTTAGACCCTGACCAGATCTAACAGTTATGTTCACCATTTTTGTATTTATTTTCTATTAATGCCACTAGTTCTTTGTTCCTTTGTTTCTCTCTTTCCTCGCTTGTTCAAAATAAGGAACAAGGCAAGAATGCCTGCCCATACTGCTCGTATTCAATATTGTACTAGAGGTTCCAGCAAACACAGTAGTTAAGAAAACAAAAGGTGTATCTAGATGGAAAGGAAAAAGTAAAACTGTATTCACAAAATGTTTATTGGATGTAGAAGCCTTAATGGAATCTATTTTTAAAAAGTCTACCAGGTATAAACAAGAATGGGATCCTAATTAGAATATGATATATTCCATGTTTGTATAATTACATCAAAATGGATTCTACTGTCATGTATTACTAAAAAGAACCAATTAAAAGAAAGAAAGAAAGAAAGAAAGAAAGAAAGAAAGAAAGAAAGAAAGAAAGAAAGAAAGAAAGAAACCTACCAAGAGTAATAAAACTGTGTGCCAAGATTACAGGATGTAAGATGAACACTAAAAAATCCATTACACGTCTATATGAGCAATCATGAGTTGAAGTCTTAAAAACACCACTTTAAATCTGTTGAAATTTTAAAATTAATATACTATGGAATAGAGCAACAAAGGATTTTCAAACTAGTACATTAAATAGTACAAAACATTACTGAATTTTTTTTTAAAAAAAGACAAATAAATGGAGAAATATATCATGTTCATGGGCAGAAAGACTTAATACTGCCAAGATTTCAATTCTTGAGAAATCCAGAAAAATACCCATTAAAATCATAATGCGATTTTTATAGAATTAGGGAATATGATTTTAAAATTCATATAAGAATTCAAAATAGAAAAATTAAAAGTGTTTAGAAATAAATACCACTAAAAATGTACAAAATCTTGGCTAAGATAAAAATAAAATGTTATAAAAATATTAAAGAAGATTAAATAAATGGATACCTATATTATGTTCATGGGTAGGACATACAACATTGTAAAATTTTTAATTCTTCCAAATTCATTTATGAACTTGATGCAATTCCAATCAAAATCCCACTGTTACTATGTGGAACCCAGTAATCTGATTCTAAAATATATATGATAAAATAAATAGCTGAGGGTTGAGAGGGAATGTTAGAGTATTTTTTCTACCACATATCAAGGCTTATTAAAATATAGTAATTAAGGCATTATAAAATATTTATAGCAGCTTTTTTCATAGTAGTTCTACATCACACCAAACTTTGGTGCATCTATTCTTTTATTATTTAAACTCTTCCATGGGTGTAAAGTGATATTTAGTTTGGGTTTAGTTGTATGTAATACAGCCAACTTTGCTTGCTTGCTTTATTGTTTTCAGTGCTAGGGATTAAACCCAGGAACTTGCACATGCTAGGAAGCTCTCTACCACTGAGCTATGTTAGGTCGGCTCAGGGTCCATGGTGTCCAATTAGGCGGGCCGGTCAGGGCAGCTGCTGAACTGAGCGGCCAGCCAGACGCTGACGTCACCAGTAGAGGTGCCTCCTGTCAATCAGAAGGTTTTTCCTGACTTATTCAGGAAGGACTCTGGCCTTCTCTTCCTGCCCCAAGCCCTCCCCTTCCTGACTGGGCCTTTTAAAATTGTCTGTACCCCCGAACATTGGTGCCACCCTCCTGGACACACTCTGATGGATGGGAGAGTTCAGCCCAAGAGCTTGTATTTACAATAAAGCCTTGCCTAGCGGTTTTAATTCACCTCCTTTTGGTCTTCTGGCCTTTACAAGCTATATTCCAAGGCCCTAGCTTTCTTTTATTGAGTTATTAAAAGATACATGTTTTTCTACTCTTTTACTGTTACTCTGTATGTGCCTTTATAGTTAAGGCATGTTTCTTATACACGACATATAGATTTTGCTTTTTTGTTCAGAGTAACAATCTCTGCCTTTGAATATTTTAGTGTACTTAGATTTAATGTAACTATTTTAAGGTTGGGTTTAAGTCTATTTTGGCATTGGTTTTTTATTAATCCCATTTGTTTTTGGTTCCTTTGTTTCTTCTTTCTTGCCTCATTTTTTAGTATTTCTATCTTGTCTCCTACATTGATTCTTGTTATAAAAACAACTTTCTAGTGGCTGTACTGAGATTTATAATAAGCATCCTTAATTATTAGAGTCTAATTTCAAATAATATATAATTCCTTTTATACCCCCACCCATCCTTTGTACTCGTTTCACATTTTATATCTAAATATGCTTTAAGTCCCACAATATGTTGTTTACAGTCTGAGTTAAGTAGTCAATTGTCATAAAGATATGTAAATATAGATATAAACTGATAGCAAAATAAAGTATTTTATATATACCCTGTTGGGTGTGCTTTCTTGCTTTCAGCACATTCAGAGGTTCTCATGGTTTAATTTCCCTTTACCTTCAAGCTAAACGAAACTTGAAATTTCTTAAATTGCACATTCTCTCAGCATTGTTTGTTGTTGCTGTGGGATTTTATTTTGCTGTTTTGTTGTTGTTGTTCTTTTGAGACAAGGTCTCTCTCAGGCTGGTCTATGAACTCCTGGGTTCAAACAATTCTCCTGCCTCTGCCTCCCAAGTTCTGGGACTACAGTTGTGCACCACCATACCTAGCTTAAACATTTGTCTTTATAAAGATGGTTTTCATCCTCATTTTTTAATATAAGATGATAGAATCATAGGTGATTTTTTGGTTTGTTTTTGTTGTTTTTAAAGTAATTTATAAAGATGTCATTTCATTATTTTATGGCCTCTATCATTTTTGGTAATAAGTCAGTCATTGTTCATTTTTCTCATGTATATAATGTATCTTTTTACATCTAGTTGTTTTTATGATTAATTTCTTTCTTTGTTTTGAAGCTGCTTTATGATGATCCTAGAATATGATTTCATTTTTATTTATCCTATTTAACATTCTATTGAGCTTTTGAATTTCATTAATTTGGAATATCCTTGACCATTAGCTTTTCAAATCTTTCTTACACCCCATTCTCTTTTTCTTCTCCTTCTAAGATTCCCAAGACACATTCGTGGGGCCATTTAGTATTATTCGATAGATCTCAGACAACCTATTATTTTTTCACTATTTTTAAATTTTGGTTTTATATACATGCTATTAACCTTTCTTCAAGTTCACTGTTCTTTTCCTATACTTCTTCCAGTTTGCTCTTAAATTCATATAATTTTTTATTCCTGATGTTTTTTAATTTGAACATTTACTTTTTAAATTTTTGGTTGATTAATTGATTGCTCTCATTTTCAAATCTGGACTGAAATGCTCCAAGTCTTCTCTCATGTTGCCCATCTTTTTCATCAGCTCCTTCATCATTTTTGCCATACTTATTTTCTCTTTAGTTGTGCTTATCTTAGCACTGATAAGATTCCAGATATTTCTCCATAGTTTACAGATGAACCACCAACTTCCTAAGCACTGGGACAGTTATCTTACTTTATGTCCTCGCTTCTAGGTTTTTGATTCCTAGATAATTCTTTTTCCTCACTCATCTGCCTCTGAATTGTCATGCATTGTAGAGACATTATCATTCTCCTGTTCCCTCTCCCTTCTTTCCTCCCTCACTCTCTATATTGGCAAGGATACCATTTTACATGCTGGGTGAAGGCCAGTCATCTCTCACAGGGAGAATCACTCTCAGCTCTCTTATTCCAATCCCAGCCATAGAGCTGAGCATCCAGAATGAAAATGGGTTTCTTTCAACTTTCCTACCTTGCTGCCTGCCTGTTTCCTGTCTTCAGAGAGTCACTGCTTCATATTTGGGTGAGGCCATGAATGCCTCAGGAGGATCTCTCAGCTCCCCTACCTTTCCTGATGTTCTTGGAAAGAGTGGCTGAATGAGAACTCCCTTCATGACTGAGGCTCCTTGGCATTCTTACCTATCATGTGCTCAGCATGTTCTTGTTCCCATCCCTCTACCAAGAATGAGAATGGCAATCGTTCTTTTCTATGAAACACTTATCATTTTGTTTCTAATCTATTTCTCTTTTAAGGATTATTTCAGACACTCATTTCCAAAAAAAAAAAACATACTCTAGACTTTAAAAGGAATGTTGATTTAGTAAAGTTATATTTTAACCCAAATTATCTTTTCCTTTGATTACCAGATTGACATCTGCTTAGATCTTGTTTCAGTGTAGACTATTACATTAAGTAATATGCTTCATGTACTTTAATTAAAATTAAGAAGACAAGGCATGCTCAAAAGACTCCTTCAGATTGTCATAAACATAGAAGTTACACTTTAAATAAAAATCCCTAAGAATTTGAGGTAGATGGGGTGATGGACAGGGACCTTGGTTCTGTGATTGAAATGAGGTCCAACAAATTTCATCCACAGCAGATTCTGAATGCACTTTCCTTCTTACAGCCTGTGTCCATAAAAGGGTAGTACTGAATAGTCTAAGGTTTTGAGTTCTCTCTTCTAGTTGGTATCCAAGGAATCTAGAATTCTATAACTTAATGTTTGAGGTGTTCTTGTATTTTGACTTAAATAAACATGAAGGTCAAAGGAGCCCCCCTGGCCAGATAATGCATTAAAGATTGTGTATTAAAAATTTAAAAGGGAATTGGGGGGAATGTTTTAAGGTTGCAGAATAGAGAAGTTCATTTTCCTGGTTACTCCATGGTGTGAAACCAAGAAAGCAGACAGGCAGCTTCTCTGCAAGGTGGGTGAACAAAAAAGGCAGAGGGGACTTTATTGGAATTTAATACTGGACATTCAAAGAAGATTGGGGACTCAGGAGATTGGATATAATAAAATAAGGAAGAAATCCCAGCACAACACTGCTGCTATGGCCAGAGGCACCAGCCAGAGCAGTCCCTTCATGAGCAAACTGGAGGGATAAGGGAATTAAAGGAACCTGCATTTTTAGGAGGACTGAGGCATGTCTGGGTACAGAGAGTTTAGAGATCAAAGACACTGTACAACAAACAAAAGCCATGCTGCACAATATCCTTGTACGGGAAAGAAACCACATCTCTCACAGCAGCATGCAAAGGATAGAGGATGGAACCATTTTGCAGCCAGCAGCTAAGGAAACCAATCCCTGGCAAACTTGAGTATGGCCCAAAATATGGGCCTGGCAAATCCATGCTGCATGACATAGGGTGTATCTAAGTGACCAGGAGAAAATCAAATGTGGAGAGAGGTTTACACAGAGGACAACTGATTGTGGAAACCCACCTGGCTCTCCCCATCTTCCTCCAATGCAGCTGCTTGAAGAACTGTTTGGGATAGACACACCTGGCCAGGAATTTGAAAGGATGTGGGTGGGAGAGATTGAGCAGGAAATATGGGTCTGCATGTAACATGGTGGACTAAGAATTGGCTCCTCCACCACATGAGTGGAACCCAGGGGAAATCTCAGGGGTGCAATTCTCCAGTATGGACCAGCAATTGCTGGGTCTTGGAGATAAACTGATTAAAAATCTCCACATCAATTGGCATTCAGCCAAGAGCCTAAACCTACCTAAGCCTAAATCCCACCTTCAGGAGTTCTGCCTATAGGATTACCTATCTCACTCCAACAATTCCTCCCTGTGGGTACAGCAAGCATCACACTCCAGATGACCCCACACTGCTGAGAAGGGAAGCTGAAATTCTTTTGAACTCCTACGGAAATAATTCTTATCATTTTTTTATCAAGATCTTTTTTATTTTTTATTTTTTATTTTCTCTGTTTAATTGTAACCTTAATGGTTCATGGACATTTATACATACTTATATTTGTTTTATTCCCATTCGTAGCATGTGTGTGTATGTGCGTGGTGCTGGGGATTAAACCTAGGGCCTTGTGCATGCAAGGCAAGCATTCTAACAACTGAGATTATCCCCAGCTCCCCATTTCTAGCATTTTTGAAGCCAGTTATTTTCAATGGATCAGTTTTTTGAGGATGAGGAGTTTGACTAGTTATTCCAGATTTGTATTCTTTTAATTTTTTAATTTTTAAGCTTTAAAATTTTTACTTTGTATATATTTTTTTTCTCTCCCTTATCTGTTTTCCTTGATTCTCTCACTCTCTTTTCTCCTGGTAACAGCCAATTGCTATTTCACTCTTCCTTGTATTTTTTACTTCTGTCTCCTTTCCTCCTACCTCATAACCATTACATCCTATATCATTTCTGTGCTCTTCTTGTTCACCTTCAGAGACACTATAAGTCTACAGGGTAGAAACTCTACTGCCTCAGATCCATACTGTTGATGGAGAAACACACAAACAACATGAAAAAGCAAGGAAACAAATCATCACAAACAAACCAAGATACTCCAGAAACAGAATCCATCAACACCACAGTGGAAGAAAAGTCAGAGAAGGAGTTTAGAACATACATATTGATCTGTGAGGTAAAGGACAATGTAAGAGATGAAACCAGAGAGAAAGTACAAGAAGTGAAAGATCAATTCAATAAAGAAAGATTCTGAAGAAGAAATCCTCAAAATGGAGGAATCGATAAACCATTTAAATTTCAATGGAAAGCATCACTAGTAGACTAGACCATTTGGAAGAGAGAGTTTCAGGAACTAGACAAAATAAGTAATCTTTTTTTTTTAATTATTTTTTTTCTAGTTGTAGATGGACACAATGTCTTTATTTTATTGCTTTGTATTTGGTGCTGAGGATCAAACCCAGGGCCTCGCGCATGCAAAGCAAGCACTTTACCACTAAGCTACAATCCCAGTCCCCAAAATATGTAATCTTGAAAATAAAGTTGACCATGTGGGTGGTAGAGACAAGGTTCCCTGACAGGTAAAGGGCTGGCTAAATGAAATAAAATGGCAAATAACCACAGAAAACAGAAAATAGTTTTTTTTTTTAAATATTTTTTTAGTTGTAGATGGACACAATGTCTTTATTTTATTGTTTTGTATGTGGTGCTGAGGATCGAACCCAGGGCCTCACACATGAGAGGCAAGCGCTCTACCGCTGAGCTACAATCCCAGCCCCCAGAAAATAGTTTTAAATGGCAGGGGCAGTACAGGCCTGCAACCAGATGGTTCTGGCTTCCAGCATCTAACATCTGGCTTCTAGCATCTGGCATCTGGTTTCTAGCATCTGGACCTCTTGTGTGCTTTATTTATATCAGGAAACTTCAAAGGCCTTCCATCAAACATTCTTTACCAAGGTAGGAAAAGGGTGGGGGGCAGGTAGGCTGACTCAGTGCCTAAGGGGGTATGCCCATTTTTGGTGATGCAATGAGAACTTCCTTAGCAGAGTGGAAGAGGTGGGGAAATTTCATTAGGCAGGACTAACTGTAGAATGCCACAGAAGTTTTATAATGTCATGCCATCTCTCCCCTGGCTACAATGCCAAGGAGAAGTCCTTCATGCATTCCACCGATAGCTTCCCACACATTCCCCCTTTTTTCTTTGCAAATGTAAATGATGAGCCCTTATTTCAAGTTCCTGGATTCTTGATCTGAGGGTATGACAACCTATCATTACAATGCAAAAGAGAATTAGTAACAAACATATCATTCCAATAATATACCATGCAGAATATTTTAGCATGTTTTTAGGATTAAAGCCATTTAACTCTTGAAATATTTTCTCAGCTAGAGAGGTAGAGTCCTTAAGATCAGTTTTGCTTTTTTGAATATCCTGGATGTGATGATATAACTCCATAAGACCCAGGCTATTATTATTGTTATGCCAAATACCCATTAGATGATTTTTAACCTTTTCCCAATCCCACTGGGAAGCATTACATTTGGCTTTAGTAACACAGACATATTTATAATTAGCATGGCATTCAAGCCTTTCCTTAAACTTAAGAGTGGAAAGCTCATTACCAATATTTATGACAGTATCTTCTAAGGCGTTCAACTTGGTTTCAATATTTTCATCAATATTCATCTGATTATGGCGGGCTTTAGAAGTATTCTGAGCCAAATTATTAAGAAAATTTGCATGTTGAATGTTTTGAGATATAGCTACTAAAGCCATACTTGTAGAAGCAAAGAATGAAATCAAGGCAGCCACTGGGTCTGATTTACTGAGCATGCATCTGCTGTAAAACTTGAATGCCAGCATCAGCATACCATGGCTCTGAGACATTGGCTGGTAGTAAGACAAAAGCAGGTTGGTAAGTGTTAGGTCAGAGCCAGACAAGAAAAACCATCTCCCGTCAGCCGTCCCGCTCTTGCCCCACCTGTCAGCCATCTCGCTCCTGCCTTGTCCACAGCCGGGGCCCACTGCGCACAACCCTGCCGGGGCGCCCAACCCCTGAGGGCACTTTCCGAAAGTTCTCCGCTCTCTCTCTCCTCTTCCACCCCTTGTCCATCGCTGCCCGGGGCCCAGCCACCTGCCCACCCACCATCACGTGCACCAAACGCAGTATACACGCGCTGAACACGCCAACATGGCAGCCTCCAGTAGCCGATACGGAAAGAACAGCGAACCTCCAACATGAGAACCACCATGACTCCCGGCTCATCCCGGAAGGACTCTGACCTCACCAGCCTCACCTAACCAATCTCAGAGGACACTGGACTCTAGACCAACACCTCTTCCTGCCCCAGGCCCTTCCCTTCCGGCCTCAAGCCTTCCTTTTCTGGATGGGGAGGGCCGTTTAAATTCTATATGGCACGATGTTCCAAGGCCATTTCTACCCTGTCAAGCCTGGTGACTGGGTGGTGGGGGGGGGGTGGCCCGGGAGCGTCCTTCCCAGAATAAAGCCTGTTCCAGTCCTGTTTTACTTCCACCTGGTCGTTTGGCTTTACAGTAAGGAATTAATATTCCCTTCCCTCTGTTAAATCTTGTGATACAATTAGATTGCATTTTTTTACAGGCTACAAGATATTTATCATCCTTTTTCTTAACTCTTACGTTTCCAGTAATTAAAGCATAAGGATATTGAACACAGGCTCACAGGACATAGCAGGAACCCTCTTTGCAGAGCAAACTGAATATCCTTCTCATGAAGTAGTGGCTTTCTGTTTGACCAGGGAAATTAGCAAAAGCTATTTGCCAAGTATGAGAAGATTGCCAGAGCCAATTATGTTGTTGAGTATAGAAAGGGGTAATAATAACACTAGGTTCTGGTCCAACCAATTGTAAAACGCATGTTCTTCCTTTAATAACTAATTGAGCAATAAAATCATGGAATGCAGTCAATGACTTTTGAGGAGAGTGAGCTAGGTAAAGTCATTCAATAATTCCCAATGATTGCCATATTGCTCCTATAGGAGTATGAACAATGGAAAATGTTAATAAATATACAGGCTCTTGTGGATTAATTCTAGTAAGCTGGGCAGTCCTAATTGGCAGATTCAACTTTCACCAAGGCAGTTCTTGCTTCTGCTGTAAGTTGATGAGGAGAGTTGGAGTAAGATCTCTCTGTAAAATCTGAAATAAAGAACTTAAATCACAGTGGTTATTTTTAAACTTGGTTGCAGCCAATTAATATCACCCAATAATTTTTGAAAGTTACTAAGAATATTCAAACCCTCAACCCTTACTTGTAGATTTTGTGGATGAATTGTGCGTCCTTTGATTAAGCTGCCTAAATACTGAAAAGGAAAACCTTTTGTACCTTGTCAGGTACTATGCATAAACCCATTGCAGTAAGTGAAGTTTCTAATTGAGCAAAAATTTTCAAAAGTATATCTGAACTAGCATGAGCCAAAAGAATATCATTTATGTAATGAATTATATATGCATCAGGAAATTGTTTTCATATTGGAGCTATAGCTTGTGCTACAAAATTCTAACACAATGTTGGTCATTCCTTAGGGTAACACCTTCCAGCAAAATCTTTTAACTGTCTTTTTGAAATTTATAGCTGGGATGTTAAAAGCAAATCTCTTACAGTCATCTGGATGCAATAGTATAGTAAAAAAAAACAATCTTTTAAATCTACTACTATTAATTGATAATCAAGAGGGATAGCTATAGGAGAAGGAAGCCCAGACTTTAAGGCTCACATTGGTTCCATAGTATGATTAATAGCTCTTAGATCTTGTAATAATTTCCATTTGCCGTATTTTTTCTTTACCACAAAAATTGGAACATTCCTAAGACTAAGCGTAGGCTCAATATGATCAGCTTGAAGCTGTTCTTGGACTAAAATATTGGCTACTTGGAGTTTTTCCCCTGTAAGGGGCCATTGGTCAACCTGGACAGGATCATCAGATATCCAATGAATTTTCTCTGCTGTTTTCTGGGCCAGTGAAGAAACCAATGCCCCATTAAAAATTTTGATTGGTTGAATTAGATAACTTAAATTGTCTTCATTGAGAACACTGAGTCATAGGTAAATACCCTTCTTGTTGATTTCTTTTTATCCTCTATTAAACATTTGAGATGATATCATGGAATTAGAAGTTATTAATAACACTCCTGGGCTGCTCAAAATGTCTCATCCCCATAGATTTACTGGCAAAGTATCAAGAACATGGTTCAAAAAGTGCTGTATTGCCATTTTGATCTTCCCATTGGTGGTACTGAGCACTTTGAGCAGGCTGGGATATCTGTCCAGTCCCTTCCAGACTGGCAAGTGCAACATGTCGAGGCCAGTTTCGGGGCCAAAACTTGTTAGAGATCACAGAGACATTTGCTCCTGTATCCAAAATGCCTTTAAAATTTTGCAATTAATTTTTAAGATCCAATAGAGAATGCTCTTGCTTAATTAGTTGAGTCCAATATGCTCTGTCTGGGGACCTGGAAGTCTGAGTTTTTCCAGGTGTATTTGCTAAATTTTTCCCTGCTGAATGACAAGGCAAAATGATTATATTTGCAATTGTATCTTTTGGAGAAAGTCAAATGATGGAATTCATTTGAACCATAATCTTAATTTCCCTGTTAAAATGCATATCGAATATACCCAGTAACACCTGAATCCCCTTTTGAGTTAAATTGCTTCTTCCCAAAATTAAACCTATAGTATCTGACAGCAGTGGTCCATAAATTTCTGTTGGAATAAGTATGAATCTCTGGAGTAAGTATGAATTCTGAGGCGGGATGGAGCTCCAAGATCCTTGTCCCTGAAAAAATGCCTGATGCATGGTGAGATTGAGCCTGTGTATAAGGAGGCTGGCCTAGAGTGAATGAAGGATGACCTGGAGCCAATGACATTTGCTCTGGGGTGGATTGCAACATGTCCATTGTTTGATGGGGCCGGGCTTGGCCCCACCTCCAGCTTCCCTGCTACATAAGTGCAGGTACCCTGCTTCTGCCATATTGGGCATGGAATTCCAGAGCCTGGTGGTTGCCCCTCCCACATCTTTGTGGGCATCTGCAGTCCCTTGCCATGTATTCTGCTTTTCCACAATTAAAACATGGCCTTTGGTAATGGCTCCCTTGTGGTAGAGTTTACAGAACCTGTTTTAACGTGGTTGTAATGGCCAAACCTTGAGAATGCATTTGCCCTATGCCCACACAAAGATAGCTATAATCTGAAATTGATCCCTTCTTATGATGTGGTCTAATTACTTCTTGGCAGACTTTATTTTCATTTTCAAAAGCTAGTTGTTTGCCTAATATTTCAGAGGCATTTGTGTCTCCGATCATGTGGTTTGCAGCATGGTAGAGACGTGCTACAAAATATGAAACATTCTCATCTGGACTGATTTGATTAAAATCTAGAATTTTTTTCTCTTAGTAGTCTCTCAATGCCCTTACTCATGTACTAATCTAATTATAAGTTTGTAAATCATAATTTAACTGTTGTTCTGAATCAGTCAATTGTCCTGTCCCACTCATCATGTCTACTGTAATATTAACAGATTAGTTTTTGCCTACTCAAAGCAAAAATCTATCCAATTAGATCTCCACAACAAATAATCACCCCCTGATAGACACACCTTGGCTAGTGTAACCCAGTCATGAGGCAGCAAATCTTCATTACATATGGATTCTATCAGACTTTGAACAAAAGGTAAATTTGGACCATATACGGATCAAGCAAATTTTAATTCTTCTAATGTTTTAAAAGAAATGGCAGTATGAACTTGTACATGCTGGTTTTGCTCATCTATTTGTTCAAAAAATTGGAAATAATTTAAATCCTAAAATATCTTCTCCTTCCTGCAACGTGATTGAGACCACATTGGAATGGAGAGAGTTTTGTTTCAACCATGTTTGAGGGCATAAACCTTGACCTTCCTTGGGGGAGAGGGTAGATCTCTGTATCAGGACCATTCAAATGCAAATTCTGGAGGTCTGCATCCAATTCTCCCTCTGACTGTGAATCTTCTTCCTCTGATTACAAGTTCTTCAGTGAGTTCCTCCCCCCATCTTCCTGCATCTCTCTCCCTAATGAAATTGGATCTGGGCTGTCTCCTGGCCTTATGAGCCCTGTGAACAATGAACTTCATTCTGGATGTGCCCACAGGTTGTTTTCCTGCATTTGGCTCTGAGGAATGAAACATGTTTCACGTGTTTTGATTCTGCCCTAAGGCTGTCTCTCTCACTTTCACGAGCCATATTCGTAGTGTGATTTGTTTCCCCTTTAATTTTTCTCCCTGTCTTTGCTGTGTTAGATTGCTCACAGACCAAAAAGTACTAGGAACTGAGCAAGCCTGTTTGCTATGTCTAAGACATAACTGCATCTCTTAGGATCGTAAGTCTTCATGAGACCATAGACCAAAGCTTTAGTTCAAATATAAACACATCTCTATCATAGTCCAAATTCTTTCACATTTTTTATCACAGTCCTGGATAAGTCAGCTGAGACTGCTGGCCTTTCCCAAGTATGTAAGTCCTCTTCACAATACCACAAAGAGATTTCCCTAATTGTTTTTAACAACTGAGAGAGCTGGGCTCTATTTACCTCTTTTTCTTTGTCATTATAGTCTTCAAAATTGCAAAATAAAATTCTTTCTCTGAAGACAAAGAATTCCCCATGCTTACTGTCCCACAATTTAATGTTTCCTCTCTGTCTCTCACAATACAAATTCACAATATACTAATTCACGTGCATGATTTTCCTACAAGAGAGGGACAAACACCCAGTAGTTACTGTTAGGGTATCAGCCAGCCAGACACGGACACCTCTGAGCAGCCAGGAAAATCCTTTATTCAGGGGAGTGGGCGCCCGGGAAAAGGGAAGAGGAAAAAGAGAGAGAGGGGATGCACAGGAGGGATTTTATAGAGCCCACTACAAACCACGTGGCAAGCCAGGGATTGGTCACTTTAAAATCCACGGGACAGATAAGCAGTAGCAGTCTTCTTTTGATGTGCTAACCTGAGCAGTTAGGCTTTGTTTCCCAGGTGGAAGATTCGGGAGAGGAACCCCCTGGGGCAGGAACTGCCTTGGGCTTTTAGAGAGGGGATGTGAAAATTACAAAAGGGCTGTTTTTTACCTTACAGTTACCTTTCAATTCCACACATCGAGGGCCTTTATCCCTGTTCTAGGTGCCACTTGTCATCTACATCCCACATGGGCAGTGGGGACAAGGTTCCCTGACCAGTGAAGGGCTGGCTAAATGAAATAAAATGGCAAATAACCACATAATATGTAAAATAATTTTAAAAGGTGGGGGCAGGATGGGCTGGCAACTAGATAGTTCTGGCTTCCAGCATCTAACATCTGGCTTCTAGCATCTGGCATCTGGTTTCTAGCATCTGGACCTTTTGTGTGCTTTATTTATATCGGGGAACTTCAAAGGCCTTCTATCAAACATTCTTTACCAAGGTAGGAAAAGGGTGGGGGGCAGGTAGGCTGACTCAGTGCCTAAGGGGGTATGCCCATTTTCAGTGATGCAATGATAACTTCCTTAGCAGAGTGGAAGAGGTGGGGAACTTTCATTAGGCAGGCCTAACTGTAGAATGCCACAGAAGTTTCATAACATCAGGCCATCTCTCCCCTGGCTACAATGCCAAGGAGAAGTCCCTCATGCATTCCATGGGTGGCTTCCCACAAATCATAAACAGAACTTCCAAGAAATATGAGATAACCCAAAAAGACCAAATTTAAGATTTATCAGGATAGATGAAGACTTGGAGGTGCAAGCCAAAGGAAAGCACAATCTTTTGATTGAAATAATATCAGAAAATTTCCAAAACCAAAAAAATGAAATGGAAAACTAAATACAGGAAACTTATATGACATCAAATATACAAAATTACAACAGACCCACACCAACTCACATTAGTATGAAAATGCCTAACATACAGAATAAGGATAGAATCTTAAAGACTGCCAGAGGAAAATGACAGATCACATTTAGAAGGAAACCAATGCAGATCTCAACTGATATCTCAAACTAGACTCTTAAATTTAGGAGGTCTTGGAATAATACATACCAAGCCCTAAAAGAAAATGGATGCCAGCCAAGAATGCTGTACCCAGCAAAATTAACCTTCAGAATTAATAAACCTTCCATGATAAACAAGTTAACAGAATTCACAACTAGAATTCCTGTACTACAAAACATACTCAATAAAATATTTCATGAAGAAATGAAAAATAAAAATCAGCAAGGGAAGGAACTGCACTAGAAGAATAGTCAATCAAAGGAGAAACTAAATCAAGTTGAAAACCAGAAATAAATCAAAATGACAGGGAACAAAAATCATTTCTCAATAATAACATCAATGTAAATGGCCTAAATTCATCAATCAAAAGACAGAAACTGGAAAATTGGATTAAAAAATAAGACCCACAACATGCTATCTCCAAGAGACTCACCTCAAAAACAAAGACATCTACAGACTAAAAGGCAAAGGATGGGGAAAAAACATCCATTCACATAGATCTCATGAACAAACAGTGTCAATCCCACATCCTGTGTGGATGACAAGAATGAGATTCCCTGACTGGTAAAGCACTGACTAAAAGAAATAAGGTGGTGAAAATACCACAGAACACAGAAAATAGTTTTAAAACACAGGGGTTGGATGGGCCCACAGCCAGATAATTCTTCTAACATCCAGCAACTGGCAAAATGGCCCCCATGTGTGCTTTATTTATATTGGGGGACTTCAAAGACCTTCCATCAAACATTCTTTCCCAAGGTAGCAAGAAGGCAGAGTCTTGCAGTCAGCAAGTTGACTGACACCTTGGCAGGTCACACCCATCTCAGAGGGGCTGTGTGTAGCAGGTCAGCCCATGTCTAGTGCTATATGGGATTCTTGCATGGTGGTCCATGCACAGCCACAGACAGCTTTCTACATCTCCCCCATTTTTAATTTATAAATGCAGAATATTTTGCTATGTTTTAAGATGGGAGCCAATCAATTTACAAAATATTTGAGCTAGAGATGTTGCTTCAAAAAGTGGAAGCAAGTAAGCTGACTCAGTTCCTAACTGGGGTATGCCTATTCCTGGTGATGCAATAAGAACTTTATTAGCAGAGTGAAAGAGGAGGGCACTTGCTGTGGAATGCTACAGAAGATTCAAAATGCCAGCCCATTTCCCCATAGCTACAATGCCAAAGAGAAGTCTTTCATGCATTCTATGGATGGCTCCCCACATATTTAAACATAAATAATGAGACAGTTATTTCAAGTTCCAGGATTTTTTATCTGAGGGCATGGGTTCTTGATGTGAGGGTATGACAGCCTATTATTACAATGCAAAAGAGAATTAGTAACAAACATATCACTTCAAAAATACACCATGTAGAATGTTTTAGCATGTTTCCAGGATTAAAAACATTTAACTCTTGAAGTATTTGATCAGCTAGAGAGGCAGGGTCCATAAGACCAATTTTGCTTTTTTGAATATCCTGGATGTGACGATGTAACTCCATAAGATCCAGGCTATTATTATTGCTATGCCAAATTATTAAAATGGGCTTAGTTACTGGATATCTATTATCCATGTTTCTTATTCTTATGTCTAATAATTAAAACATAAGAGGATTGGATATAGCAGGAACCCTCCTTATGTTCCTGCTATAAAATTAGGTGTGGAGCCATTTGTAAGATGGAGAAAATCTGAGGCTGCCATTAAATGCCAGAGATCTTTTTGACTATCATCCTCCCTGAAAGTTATAATATTACCAGTGGAAGTTTCAGGAGTTACAGCATCATGAGAGGATGGATTATGTTCATAAATATAGTGAATGTGGGAACAAAAGTCTAAGAGAATACATTAAGATATATAGTACCCAAATTAAAATATTAATGAATCTGGGGAATGGGTTCATTGAAATTTCTCCATGGATTTTACTTACCTGACAGCTCAATAGAGCTTGCATGGCTGTTCAATATTAAAAAATTTTTAAAATAATTTTATAAGATTTAGTGGGGACATGTAGGATTCTGTTTCACCCTTTTTTCTTATTTAAAATTTAAGGAAAATGTTGATGTAAATTAGAGCATTATTAGGCTTACATTGTAGACAATGGCCTGGTATTGTTTAAGTATTCAAATAACAAGAAATGGCTCAAATATTTTTATGTGTAATTTTAAATTGATTTTATAAGTTTTGCAAATTCCACTATGATCTAATATTTATAAAATATGTATATTTATATGTACATAAAACAGCTTAGAATGCTATGTATTAGACATTCACATCTTATCTATGGATGGTAGAATTTTAAGAAATGGTTATATATACTTTGCAATTTTCATAGCAATTGGTCTCCTGGCAAAAGCTATATAAGATGTTTTAATTCTGAAATTAATCTTAGTTTTTCATTTGAATATCAGTCTATAAACTTTGGTATGTAATCTTTTGGGTCAATACAAACTAGTTGACAAAATAATTTTACAATATACTTATATAATTATAAAAATTAAATCATATAATTAGCTTTTAATTGTTGGGTTATCACTGTATAAGTTGGAAATAGGCCATTATATAAAACTTTAGTTTGGAGAGCATCAGTTTAGAAAAATGTTATCTTAAATTTTATACTTTAAAAGCATATATTTAGGGAATAGATACAACTGATATACAAGGATTAGCAATAATTATCATAATTACATTGATGTTTTTAAAGCAAGCAAATTTAGTTTTTAAAGAGATGTTCAAAATTTGGAATTTAAGGTGGTATTTGAAAATAATTTTTATTTAATCAAAACTTTATGAATCTTAATTTCTTTAAAATAACCCCCCTTTTTAAAAATAACAATGTTTACTAAGCATAATAAATTAATTTATATTTTAATTTACATCAGTATACTAATATTTAATCTTAGGGAAAAGACAAATAATTTTGATTGTTTCAGTATTTATAACTAAGTTAATTACATATAAAATTTTTCTCTACCTATTTAAAAACTTCTATATCACTTACTCAGACCTTTCTGTACATAACCATACAAAGATTTTCCTTTCCAGAAAAATCTTTTCCTTCCTATCATCAAAGCCTATAATACATAAAGACCTTTTTATCCAGAATTTTTTTTTCCTTCTAGAATTCTTTCCTCCCTGTAAACTTCTCCTTTTGGATAAATTCTGGAACAATCCCTGTAAATATTTGAATCTAGACATATTATTATATTTTAATAGGAAGAAATGTTTCAATTTTTAGTTAAATCTTTTGGATACCTTGCATACAGAATTATACCTGTCTACCATTTTATGAAAACAAACAATATTTGGGAGTTAAGATCACTTAGGTAGCATCTTAACTTTATAATTCAGTAAGCATCTCTTGAAATAAGCATTTATATGATTAATCACATTCACCTCAAATTTAACATATCCATTGTCAACTGCAGAAGACAGGGCATCAAGTGAATGTAAATAACAATATGAGTCACATTTTTCCTGTTGAAGAAAAACTGTTATAAGCAAATATATATACATATAAATTATCCTAGGAATTAAAAATTATATAGATCATTTAACTGCTGGAAAAATATATATCAAGATTTAATAATTTTATTTCTATTTAATTACCCAATTTGAATTGAATCTTATTAAATCACATGATTTAAAAGTATTTGGATCCATTTTGATTTTACTTTAAATATTATGACTGCACTCATTTATGTAGATTTTGACATTACGGAATTAAAATATATTTCTGTGTACACATATTTAATCCTTGTGTAAATATATTCAGAAATCAGAAGAATAAAATTTGGACAACCATGAGAAGTTTGGAAATTAAACATTTCAGATTGCTGGCTTTTATTCTCATTATTGTCAAATTCATTTTCAATAATATCTCAAAAAAACAATGTGAGTAAACAAGTAAAACACTTTTTGTTAACATAATCAATCATGCAACTCTTTTAAAAATACTGTGGCTGTAGATAGAAGTTGTTTCTTGAAAAAAATCTGTTAATGGAATTAGGAAACATATTACAAAATGGCTTTATTACAAAGCCATTTCCAAATAGGCAAGTGTGTCCTCCTCTCCTCATTTGTGGGAGGTTGCTGGTTCAAATATATCCTGTAAAAGATATCTTTATTAGTGAGCATTTATCCAGAAAAATGAAAAAAAAAATGCAGCTGGAGGAACAGGAATGTAACAAGCAGGCATGGCAAAAGCTGGAGGGCAGTGTTGGAAGGCCTACCCCAGCAATGGTGGGAGGGCCTGAGAGGAGGGACTGAGGGAGACCCAGAGAGTGCACTTTGTCTGGAAAAGCTGAGAGGTGGGGCTTGGAATAAGCCCATGCAGAATGAGTTTGCCATACTGTGCAGCCATGTGGCCAATCATCTCCCTGTGCTCTCCACATGATCTGAAATTCCACTGTGCTTTTGGGGACCCTCATCTCATGTCCTGTCTTGCTTTGAGTGTTTCCCATATTTGTCCATCTGAAACTAGAATATCGGCAGCTCTAGTGGAATTCTATTGGGCCAGGAGCAGACACACTGGCATTTGGCTTCCCCAGGCTGGAAACACTAGTCCCCAGCCATTGGCACCACGTCTTATGCCCTGCCTGGTGCCACAGGTTCACCTTGTTTCCCCAAGGGAGAGGGTGGATCATTGGAGCAGGACCATTTAAAGGCAAATTATGGAAGACTGCTTCCAATTCAAGTTCTTTCTCTGACTGTGAGTCCCCCAGCCAAGCCCTTCCCCCATCTTCCTGCATCTCTCTCCCTAAAGAAATTCAATCCAGGCTGTTTCCTGGCTTTTTGTGAGTCATACTTATGGAATGATTTTGTGTCCTCTTTAATTTTTCTCCCTGTTTTTGCTGAGTCAGGTTACTTGTAGACCAAAAAATGTTAGGATCTGAGCAAACCTTTTTTCTAGGTCTGAGACTTTTAACTACATCTTTCAGACTCTTCCAAATTCTTTCAACACAGTTTGGGGACTCCTGCATGAATTCCCTGCTGGGTCTTTCCCAAATACATAAATCAAGTGATTCCTCTTGATAAAACTACAGACAAGTTTTTCTAATCCCTTCTAAGAACTGAGGGAGCTGGCTCTTCTTATCTTTTTTCCTTACTGGTTAATTAACATCTTCCAAATTACAACATAAAACTCTTTCTCTGAAGACAAAGAATTCCCCCTGCTAAATATCCCATGAATCAACACTTCCTCCCTCTCTCTTACTCTCACAATATAATTCCACAATAAGCTAATCCATGCATGCAATTTTTCTATGAAAGTTGGACACACACACAGTAATTACTTTCAATCCACGTATAGAGAATCCCCAGGTCCCTGTTCGGGTGCCATATGTCAATCCCACGTCCCATGTGGATGACCAGGATGAGATTCCCTGACTGGTAAAGAACTGGCTAAAAGAAATAAGGTGGCAAAACAAACAAACAAACAAACCCACAGAACACAGAAAATAGTTTCAAAACACAGGGGTTGGATGGGCCCACAGCCAGATAATTCTTCTAACTTCTAGCAACTGACAAAATGGCAAATGGCAAAATGGTCCCCATGTGTGCTTTTATTTATATCGGGGAACTTCAAAGACCTTCCATTGAACATTCTTTCCCAAAGTAGGAAAAAAGAGGATTTTCAGTCAGCAGGTTGATTGAAATCTTGGTAAGTCATACCCATCTCAGAGGGGCTGTGTATAGCAGGTCAGCCCGTGTCTAGCGCTGTGTGGGACTCTTGTATGGTGGTCCACACACTGCCTATGGATGGCTGTTTGCAAAGCAGGGATTTCTGTCCTCATATCAGATAAAGTGGACTTCAGGCCAAAGTTAATCATAAGTGACAAAGAAGGACATTTTATACTGCTTAAGGGAATCATACATCAATGAGACATAACAATCATAAATATTTATGCCCCCCAAAATGGAGCATCTATGTACATCAAACAAACTCTTCTCAATTTCAAGAATCAAATAGACCACAACACAACAATACTGGGTGAGTTTAACACACCCCTCTCACCACCGGTTAGATCCTCCAAACAAAAACTAAAGAAAGAAGCTATAGAACTAAAAAACACAATTAACAGTTTAGACTTAACTCACATATATAGAATATTTCACCCATCAATGACTAAATACACTTTCTTCTCAGCAGCACATGGATCTTCTCTAAAAGACTGTATCTTAGGCCACAAAGCAACACTTAGCAAATACAAACAACAACAAAAAAAAAAAAAACCAGATAATAATTTGCTTTCTATCACATCATAATGGAATAAAATTAGAAATCAACAAGAAAATAGAAAATAGAAGTTATTCTAACACCTGTAAATTAAACAATACACTATTGAATGACAGATGGATAGCAGAAGAAATCAGGGATGAAATAAAAAAATATTTAGAGGTAAATGTCTGGGACACTATGAAGGTGGTTAAAAGAGGAAAGTTTATTGTGTTGAGTTCACTCATTAAGAGGATAGAAAGTCATCAAATAAATAAGCTAACATTATAGCTCAAAGCCCTAGAAAAGGAATAAATCAACCCCAAAAGCAGTAGAAGACAGGAAATAATAAAAATCAGAGCAGAAATTGGAAGAAAAAATCCAAAAAAATTGATGAAACAAAACAGTGATTCTTTGAAAAAAATAAATAAAATTTATAAATCCTTCATCAAGCTAATGAAGAGAAAGAGAAGACTCAAATCACTAAAATTCATCATGAAAAAGGAACTATCATGATGGACACTACTGAAATACAGATGATAATCAGAAACTATTTTGAAAGTTCATGCTAATAAAATAAAAATTCTTAAGGACATCAACAAATTTCTACAGATATATGACCTACCCAAACTGAATCAGGAGAACATAGAAAATTTGAACACATCAATTTCAAGCAATGATATTGAAGATGCCATCAAAAACATACCAACAAAGAAAAGCCCAGGACCAAATGGATTCTCAGCCCAGTTTTACCAGACTTTCAAAGAAGAACTAACACCAATCTTCCTTAAGTTATTCCATGAATAGAAAAGGAGGAAACCCTTCTAAACTCATTATAGAAAGCTAGTATCACCTTAACACCAAAACCAAAAAAAGATACATCAAGAAAACTTCAGACCATATCCCTGATGAAAACAGATGCAAAAATTCTTAATAATGGCAAGTTTCATCCCTAAACATTTTAAAAAGATAGTGCACCATGATCAAGTGGAGTTCATCCCAGGGATGTAAGGTTGGTTCAACATGTGTAAATCAATAAATGTAATTCATCACATCAATAGACTTAAAGACAAGAATCACATGATTATCTCAATAGATGCATAAAAAGCATTTCACAAAATACAGCATCTATTCATGTTCAAAACACTAGAAAAACTAGGGATATTAGGAACATACCTCAACATTGTAAAAGCTATATATGCTAAACAGAAGGCCAGTATCATTATAAATAGAGAAAAATTGAAAGCATTTAATCATAAAACTGGAACAAGACAAGGATTACCTCTCTTACTACTTCTATTAAACATAGTCTTCAAAACTCTAGCTAGAGCAATTAGACAGGAGAAAGAAAATAAAGGGATATAAATAGCAAATCTCTATTTGCTGACAATGTGATTCCATATTTAGAAGACCCCAAAAATTACCACAAAACTTCTAGCACTCATAAATGAATTTAGCAAAATAGTAGGATATAAAATTAACACTCATAAATCAATTGTGTCCTTATACATCAGTGAGGAATCAACTAAAAGAGAAATTTAAAAAACATCCCATTCACAATTGCCTCAAAAAAAGTAAAATATTTGGAAATCAATATAACAAAAGAGATAAAAGACCTCTACAATGAAAACTACAGAATACTAAAGAAGGAAATCGAAGAAAACCTCAGAAGATAGAAAGATCTCCCATGCTTTTGGATAGGCAAAATTAATATTGTCAAAATGGCCATACTATCAAAAGCACTATACAGATTTAATGCACTTCCTATTAAAATTCCAATGACGTTCTTCATAGAAATAGAAAAGCAGCCATGAAATCCATTTGAAAAAGTAAGAGGCCCAGAATAGCCAAAACTTTCCTCAGGAACAACAGTGAAGTGGGAGGCATTACAACATCATCCCTTAAATTATACTACAAAGCTATAGAAACAAAAACTCCATGGTATTGCCAACTAAACAGAAAAGAAGTCAAATGGAACAGAATAGAAGACACAGAGACAAACCCACATAAATACAGTTTTCTCATACTAGACAAAGGTTCCATAAACATACACTGGAGAAAAGATATCCTCTTCAACAAATGGTGCTGGGAAAACTGGAAATCCATATGTAGCAAAATGAAATTAAATCCCTATCTCTCACCCTGCACTCAACTCAAAGTAGAACGAGGGCCTAGGCATTAGACCAGAGACTGTGCATCTACTAGAAGAAAAAGTAGGCCTAAAGCTCCATCATGTCAGCTTAGGAACCAAATTTCTCAACAAGATTCCTAAACACAGGAAGTAAAATCAAGAATCAATAAATGGGATGGTATCAAACTAAAAAGCTTCTTCACAGCAAAGGAAACAACCAAGAGTGTAAGAGAGAGCCTACAGAATGGGAAAAAATCTTTGCCACCTGCACCTCTCAGATAGAGCATTAATCTCCAGGATATATAAAGAACTCAAAAAAACTTAACACCAAAAAAACAAACAATCCAATCAATAAATGGGCAAAGGAAATAAACAGACACTTCACAAAAGAAGAAATACTATCAGTCAACAAATATATTTAAAAAGTTCAAGATCTCTAGCAATTAGAGAAACCTGAATTAAAACTACACATAGACTTCATCTCACTCCAGTCAGAATGGCAATTATCAAGAATACAAGTAACAATAAATGTTAGCAAGAATGTGGGAGAAAAGGTACACTCATACATTGTTGGTGGGACTGCAAATTGGTGCAAATACTCTGGAAAGCAGTATGGAGATTCCTCAGAAAACTTGAAATGAAACCACCATTTGACCCAGTTATCCCACTCCTCGGCATCTACCCAAAGGACTTAAAATCAGCATACTATAGTGACATGGCCACATCAGTGTTTATATCGGTTCAATTCACAATAGCCAAGCTATGGAATCAATCTAGGTGCCCTCAACAGATAAATGGATAAAGAAAATGTGATATAATTGATATATATAATGGAATATATAATATAATGGAATATTAGCCATTAAGAAGAATGAAATTATGGCATTTGCCAATAAATTGATGGATCTGGAGAATATCATGCTAAGTGAAATAAGCCAATCCCAAAAAACCAAAGGCCAAATGTTCTCTCTGATATGTGGATGCTAACACACAATGTGGGGAGGATAGAAGTTCATTGGATTATACAAAGGGGAATGAAGAGAAGAGAGGGGGGATGGGAACAGCAAAGACAGTAGAATGAATCAAACTTACATTTCCTATGTTCATATTTGAATACACAATCATTGTAATTCCACATCATGTATAACCACAAGAATGGGAAATTATATTACCTGTATGCATATGTCAATATATATTCTACTGTCATATATAACTAAAAATAACAAATAAAAATTAAAAGAAAAGATAGTTAAAGGGGAATTTATGCTTATTGTTTTGATAGAAACAGCATATGGAAGAATAAATCTAATGGACTAGTTTTTATGATTATATGTAATGTGATATATATATATATTGGGAGATTGAACCCAGGGCCTTATGCATGCAAGGCAAGCACTCTACCAACTAAGCCATATCCTCCACCCCTATGATAAATTTTTATTTAATGTACTTCTTTGCCTGAAGTATTATTACAAAATATACTAAAAAAAATTGAGTTCAGTGATTACTACCTTTTACTTTATTAATTTGTTTTTTGGTGCTGGGGATTGAACCCATGTTCTCATGAATGCTAAGTACCCTCTCTACCACTCAGCTATACTCCCAGCTCCTACCTTTTATTTTTAAATGTAGTAATTTAGAACATAGGAATTATTAGACTTCTACCTAAAACTGAAGGTTTTTCTAATTTTTTTCATTTTTTTCCCCCATAGACTAAAGGAAAACAAAGCAATATAGCAATCTGGACAGAAAATGAAATTTACCTTGGATATTCTCCAGATACATATATCAAACTGATAACTACTACAGAACTGAAAGTTCTTTTAAATCTTTTGCCAATCAGTAATCTGACAATACATAATCTTGAATATACAGGACACCCTCTGGAAATTGCTGTGTTTTTAAATTACTGCATAACATGCTTTGTCACCAAGAAGATTTACTTAGTGATATATAATGAAGATTCAAAACAGTGGGTATACCAAGACTTTATATTAAATGTCCCCATTGACACTTTTTTAATTCCACGTTTTTTATTTTCAGCAATGCCAGATTTAATACTATGGGATAAATATATTATACACTATTATTATCACAATTTCACTGATGCAGGAATTATAGAAACAAATACAGGAATTAAAAACCTATCAATATTATCAGATGACAGCATTATTCATGACATTTTTGTAGGTAAGTTATTCTCAACTCTTCTA
>CM053410.1:39737166-39817988 GCA_028644305.1 Xerus rutilus
AACTCTTCTAAAATTATTCTAGATTTTATTACAAACATCTTCCTTATGAAGATGTGGCAATCTTAAATGTTCCCATAGTGGTACTTTGGATGGCTAATAGTGCACTTTTTACCACCTGAAAATGAATAGATTTTAAATTCAACTGATGTTGATGATGTGTTCACATAGCAGAATGGCAAGCTCAAGTTCTTTCTTTCAGAGTTTCATTTTGGTCAATCAGAAGATACTAAGTAATTTATACATGCATTGTCAGTGTGGGAGGTACCATTGTGCTGTCTTAGCTTCCTGGGATCCTTTAAGAGAGAATACCACAATCCAGGTGATGTAAAACAATAGAAATATATTGTTTCACAGTTCTGGAGGCTGGAATTCAGAAATCAAGATGTCAATCTACTGCATTCCCTCTGAATCCTATAGGGAAATCTTTCCTTGCTTCTTCCTAGTTTCTGGTGGCTTGCAGTCCTTGCCCTCCCTTGTCTTGAAACTGTCTTCCAATCTCTGCTATGTCACCCTATAGCCCTCTCCCTACATGTCTCTGTCCTCATATGGCCATCAGTCACATTGGATTAAGGGCCTTACCATACTTGAGTGTGACTTCATCTTTACTATGTTTGTAATGATCCTATTTCCAAGTAAGATCACATTCTAAAGTGATCCTGGAGGTTAGAACTTCAACATATCTTTTTGGAGGAGCATAATTCAACCCATGAATAAGTATAGTAGGTTTAGGTGGACCTGTATTCAAATCCATGAACAAGTCATTTAAGTCATTTAACCTATCTAAGCCTCAGTTTCCTAAACTATCATATAGGACTTTTGTGTTTAGATAGGGGATTATATAAATACACTTTGAGAAATAAGCCTTTAATTAATAGTATCCTTGATTTTACTTTTCCAAGGTCAAAATAGAAAGTTTGATCTCAAGGAATCTAGTTAAGTTTAACAATAACGAGGTTTAAAGAAAATATCACCTTAATTTGTACTCTTTCTTGACCCCATGTTATTCTTCAACTGGGTAATTTTCTGCTTTCCTTCACAACAAAACTCTATAAGTATTGCCTAATTTCTTTCTTTTCTCTTTCCTCTCATTCCCTCTTAAATCTACTCTAATCAAATATTCGCCAGAAATTGCTCTACTCAAGTGTTGTTTTTAATATCACTTTATTGTTGTTTATTTTATTTTTTTATGTGGTGATGGGGATTGAACTCAGGGCCTCATTGCATGCTAGGCAGGTGCTTTGCCACTGAGCTCTCTCCCCAGCCCTCTACCCAAGTTTTTAAATAACCTCTGTGTTGCTCTTCCAGAGGTAAGTTTACAGTCACCTTACATCACCTGTCAGTAGCATTTGAAACAGTTCAGTATGGCCTTTTTCTTGAAACAATTTTTTTCCACTGGACTTCTAGGAAACGATGGGTTTTTTGTTTTGTGTGTGGTGGTGGGGGCCAGGAGGTCTTCCATCCACTTCACTAGTTACTTCTCTTCAGCCTCTTTTTTTTTTAAGTCTCAATATCTCCAATCTTTTTTAAAAAATATTTTTAGATGTTGATGGACCTTTATTTTATTTATTTATTTATATGTGGTGCTGAGAATTGAACCCAGTGCCTCACGCATGCTAGGCAAGCACTGTACCACTGAACCACAACTCCAGCCCCCTCAGTCTCTTTTTCATCCTGGTCATCATGATTCCTAAATGGAGAAACATCTTAGAGTTTGGTCTTCAGATGTCTGAGCTATGTTTACATTCACTTTTTGCCCTGCAGCTGTGACCCCTAGCCTGAACTCCTTACTTCTCTTTCCAATTTCCTCCTGACACCTTGCTTGGATAACTAGCAGGCATCTCAAACTTCACATATCCAAAAATAAGTTCTTCACCCCTCATCCCAACTTGTGCCTACTCCTTCCACTGTCCTCCTCATCCAGCAAATGACAATTATATTCTTTTAGTCCTGTAGGCCACATATCTTGACCCCATCCTTGAATCTTCCTCCTTCTCATCCCATAGCCAATCCATTGATCTATCTAAAAGATGTGTCTGAAACCTAACCATTTTTCACTGCTCCCAGACCAAGCCTCATCCTTTCTAGCCCATGTATGCAGTAGTTTTTGTAAAGCCAGAGTGTGTCCGGGAGAATGGCGCAGGCAGGGTAGGGAGGGCTTAGGGCAGGAAGAGAAGGCCAGAGTCCTTCCTGGATAAGTCAGGAAAAGCCCACTGATTGACAGGAGTTACCTCTACTGTTGACATCAGCGTCTGGCTGGCCACTCCGTTCCGCAACTGCCCTGACCGGCCCCCCCTAACTGGACACCCTGAACTCTGAACCGACCTAACAGTTTTTATGAAGTCTCTCTATGACTATTTGTTATGGTTTGTATCTAGAATATCCCCCTGAGTCTCATGTTGCAAACATAGTCCTCAGTGTAGCAAGTTTCAAACCAAGTGAATCAGTTGACAGCTAAATGGAATACTGAGAGATGTAACCTAGTTGAAAGAAGTGGGTCCCTGGGGGCATGCCCTGAATGGGTTTATCCTCTCCCCAGCCCCTCTCCCTATATCCCCCCAACTCTTTCTCAATTCCTGACTACCATGAGCTGAGAAGCTCTGCCATCCCTTCTGCAGTGTTTCTATCTTGGAGTCAGTCAACCATGGATTGAATTCTCCAAAACCATAAGCTAAAATAAGTCTTCATTTATTTAAATTTTCTTCTCAATTATTCTGGTCTTAGCAATGAAAAGCTGATTAACACAGAAATTTATATCAAGAAGTAGAGTCATTGCTGTGACTACACCTGACCATGTAGTTCAGAAGATTTTGGAACTAATTTATGGGAAGAGTTTGAAAAAGTTTGCAGATGAAGGCTGGAGAAGCCTTATAATGTTGTAAACAGAGCTTAACAGACTATTCTGGTGTGATCTTGGAAGACGAGTATGCCAATAGGAATGTGGATAGTAAAGATTGTGCTCACGAAATTTCATATGGAAAGGAGAACTCTATTAGGAATTGGACTAGAGGCCATTCATTTTACACTTTGGCAAAGAAGTTGTCCGTATTTTGTCCATATCCTGAGACTTTCTGTGAGACCAAATTTTAAAAGTGATGAAAAATTAATCTGGCTGAGAAAATTTCAAGGCATCACAGCATTCAGGTGGTGGTGTGGGTATTTCTGGTAACTTTCAACAAGGTTTACTCTAAGGATTAGGAGCAAAAGGCAGAAGAGAAGGATTTGAAAAATTTGCACTCTGGCCAGAAGAAAAAAAATGCACATAAAATGGGGCCAGCAAAGATCTGGTTGCTGAAGAAATTAGCAACACTAAAGAGAAACCAAGGACTTTTCAAAGAGACAATAGGAAAGAAGCCTTGAGGGCATCTCAGAAGTCAGCAGAACCCCACCTCCACCCCTGCCCCCATATCACAGGCTCAAGGGTGTAAAACAGAAAACTCATTTGAAAGATTTTGTTTTAAGAAGAGATCACAGGGATGCATAGGAAATTGTTTCCCCAGGATTTGTTTTACCATGCTCAGTCATCCAGGCTCTCAGAGGCTGCTCCAGCCATGATTCAAGGGGTGGTGGTGGTGTGGCTACTGTTTGAGCTGGTGGTAGACCTTTGCATCATCCACATAGTATTAATGTTGCAAGAATGCAAAATACTGGAATTATGGAGTCATGGAGGCTTCCACCAAGATTTCAAAGGAAAGTCTGGGAGGCAAAGCAATGTGTGCCAGGTTTGGCATCCCTTTGGGAAGTCCCAGAGAGGGTTGATGCATGATGCTGTGAGAGTAAAGTCAAAGCTGCTGTGGAGATCCTAGGAATTAAGAGATGCCAGGAATGTGGAATATCTGCTGAAGAAAGCTGCAGGAAATTAGCAGAGCCAGGCCAAGAGAGAGGCCATGAGGGATGCAAATAGAAAGACTATAAATGTGGGGTTGCCCCAGATCTTTGGACCCCACATCTCACTACCATGTACCTCAGATGTTAGATGTAGAGATGTGAGGCTTGTTTGTCCTGCTGAGTTTCAGCCTTGATTTGGTCTCATCTCTCCTTTTGATGTCCCTATTACCTCCCTTTTGGAATGGGAACGTTTGCTCTGTGCCATTGTATATTGGATGTGTGTAGCTTGCTTTTGATTTTTACAGGGGCTCACAGTTAAGAATTTGCCTTGAGTCTCAGAGGAGACTTTGGGTTAGAATTTTTGAGAATGATGGAACTGTTAAGATTATGGGAATTCTTGGAGATGGACTGAATGCACTTTGCATTGTAAGATGGGCATGAGCTTTTGGGGGTGACAGGCAGAATGTTACAGTTTTGATCTAGAATGTCCCCCAAAGTCACAAGTTGTAAGCATGGACCTCAATGCAGCAAGTTTCAGAGGTGGGGCTTTTAGGCAATGATTGAATCATGAGGGCTCCTGAATAGCTGAGTACAATACCAGAGGGTGTAACTAGTTGAAGGAAGTAAGCCACTGTGGGCTCACCCTAGACAGGTTTATCTTCTCCCCAGCTCCTTCCTCCACTGCCCCACCTCACTTCTCTCACTTTCCAGCCACCATGAGCTGAGCAGCTTTCCTCCTCCATGCTGTCCTGCCATGATGTTTCTATCTTGGAGCTAAATGACCATGGACTGAATCCCCTGAAATCATGAACCAAAATAAATCTTTCCTCCTCTAAGTTGTTGTTGTCAGGTATTTTGTTCACAGTGGTGAACACTGTCCCTTGCATCCACATCCTCCACCAAATTAGAGTCCACCCAAACCAGAGTAAGACTCTAAAGTATACAATAAGTTATATTATTCTTCTGCTTAAAACTCTTGCTAGGCTTACTATTTCACTCAATAAATCCAAAACTCTTACCATGGTCTGAAAATCTGTAAGTGATCTAATCCCTAGACTCAGAAGCTGCTATCATTATCAGTTCTTCATATCTGCTTTCTCTTTATAATTTTAGTGATCTCTGGCTGCTTTCTTATGTGGAATAACTAGGGTATTTGTTTTTAGTCTTTTCTGTCTTCATTTAAAGCTATGAACAAGAATAAAGCTATGACTTCTCTATAAATTCTTCATCCCACCAGACTTTACATACAGTGTTCTTATTGTCATTTTCTTCTAAATCATTCTTAATTTTTATCTTTGATCATTTAATAATATTTTTAAATCAGCAGTGTTATCTGCAAAGGGAAAGGTGCTATAAAAGCTTATAGGAGAAGCATCTAATCTCAATTTATGGGATCAGAAAACAAAATGTGGAGGAACTGAGTTCTAAACTGAAACCAGAGGTAGAGCATAGATTCTAGAAAAATGAGGTTATAGACTGAATGAGGGATTGAGGTAGCTTTCCAAGCTGAGAACACAGCACATGAAAAAGGCCTGTTGGTAGAAAGAACATGGCAGATTTGTAAAACTGAAATCAATTCAATATGACTAATAAAGCATGGGGCAAAAAGTGACAAGAGAAAAACCTTGCTACATAAATAGGGACCAGGGTTAGGGGTGTGCCTCAGTGGTAGAGGCATGTTCAGCATACATGAAGATCTAGGTATAATCTCTACCATCAAAAATCAGAGAGACCATATTGCTAAGCAATTTGGATAATGTATATAATCTTAAAACCCTGCATGGTTTTATTTTGTGAAGTTTTAAATGTTAGCTATCACTACACTGTATGTATTCTACAATTACTTTTTAATTCAACAAAGAGTATACCATGTCATTTTCCCACATGTTTCTCCTCTTCCACTTTGTGATTTATTCCATCTATTTCTGATTTGGTAACTTTGATTAGGATATAATTTGTGGCAATACATTAAAATGTTAATGACTTAGTTTCCAAATATAAGATGCATAGGCACAACATATCCCTATCCTATGGATCTATCCATCTTCTTCCATCTTGACCAATCATCTCTGGTGTCCTCTGAAAACACCTCTAGGAGCATATGAAAGAAAATATGAAAGAAAATATGCCCCTAGTGGCATACAAGAGAATGTCACATCTTGAAAGAAAAAAAGTCCAACTATTCTTTTACTGACACATATGGCAACAAAACCAAAGAGGTTAAGACATTACCCTCCATGACCTGCTCTGTCCTAGGCACAACATTCTATTAAGAGGGAAAAAGTTGATTACTGCCTGCTGCTATGAGTGAAACTGTAGCAGAGGGCTTTGCTTTATACCATTCCTACGCACTCGTACTCCTATTCCTTCACTCTAATTAATTAGGGAAGCCAACAAAATATTGCAGGCTAGGTGGCTTAAACAATACAAATTTATGTTCTCACATTTCTATCAGTCAGAGATCAAGGTAGTGTCAGGATTGCATTCCTATAAGATCTCTATTCTGGCTTGCAGACAGCCACTTTCTTACATAGACTCCTCACATAGATTTTCTTCTCTGTGGGCACAGGGAGAGATCTCAGGGTTCTCTTCCTCTTCTTACAAGGACACCAGTCCTTGTAAGGGACTTAATTACCACCTTAAAGGCCCTACCTCCAAATATAGTCACAATGGGGATTAGAATTTCAACATATGAATTTAAGGGAAACACAAATCTGTCTATAACACAATCCTTCCTAATAATACTATTCTTGCCATACTCTTACTATTACTTGATAAATTTAATTCCAGATCTTTTTTCCCTATGTAAATGATACACATATATACACATATATGTGTGAGATACAGTAAACATAAGGAGAAAATGGTTTCTAGAAGCAGGAAACAAGTTCTCTAACACAATGTGAAATTATGATTCATGCTTGTACCCTCCAATTTTCTCAAAGTATATAAATAGTCATTATGAAAAAAATTATTTTAGTTTAATTTACAGTTAATAAAACAGCATGATTTATAGTTGCTCAAAATAAAAATCTTGTCTCTTTCAGATTATTTTGGGAACATTGTGGTAAAAATGGAAAATAACATAATGTTTTATTTCAAGATTAATATTAGAGAAGCAATAAAGCTACATTTATGGACATCTAAAAATATAAAATCATTTTTGTTTATTGGAGCAGCTACTCAACTATGTCTTGCATATGTTTTGGAAGATGGTACAGTACAACTAAAAGACTATCCCTTAAGTCTGGAAGTAAAAAGTGTAACTTACGTGGAAAAAGAAAAATGCCCATACAGGGCATTTCATAATAATATTTCCCGTATGTTTTACTTTTTGGACAAGGGAAGTGTCCTGTCCATTTGGGCTCAAATCGTTTATCCAGAAAACTTTGGTCTGCATATTATTATGGAGTACTATGGCCCAAAAATATTAGAATGGAAAAAAAGCACGAATTATGAAATTGCCTTAGGACACTGCTCTAAAAGTCTGGTAAGTAAACACTTTAATTTTCTTTATTTTATTTTAATAAATACAAATGTCTAATATTAACATTTTACATACAGATTTCCTTTCTAGATTTAGCTGGGAAAATCTTGAAAAATATGTGTTTTTTAATAAATTATATTAATTCCTGAGCCACAGTTTTCAGTTTCAATATTTAAAGCCTCTTTGCCATCTAAAAACATTCTTTTCAAAACTCCTTTTTGTCACTTATGTGGTTCACTTCTGTCTTAGTCCATTTTTAGGTGAATATCTAAGACTAGGTAATTCATAAAGAATAGAAATTTATTTCCCTCTCAGTTCTAGAGACTGGAAAGCCCCAAAGCATGGAACTGACATCTGGTGAGAATTTCTTGCTATATCATAACATGGTGGAAGGCAACACGTAGCAAGAAAGAGCTAGCTCAACTCTCTTCTTATAAAGTTACTAATTTCATCATGGAGGTCTCACCCTCATGACTTTATCTAATCTTAATTACTTCCCAAAAGTCCCACCTCCAGATTACATTAATGTGAATTTGGGGTTTGGTTTCTAACATACAAGCTTTTGGGGGACACACTCAAACCAAAGCCTGTCCCTGATCCCAACATTTTTTGTAGAGTTCTATTATGTATTATAGTATAACAACTATGGAGAGGCTGCCAGTGCCTCACCAGGGGTCCTTTTTCCTGCCCAGGAGGGTGTAAGCCACCAGTGAAAATAAAATCTAAAATAATTAGTGAAGAAATTAGATGCAGAGTCAAAATTATAGTTTTAAAGCAGAGCATCTGATAGATCCAGCCCACAGAGGAGCTGGAGCTGGACAATTAAAAATTGGCTCCTGTGGTTTATTTAAAGGGGTATATCAAAGGCAAGGATAAGGTTTCAGGAGTGGAGACTTGCTTCATGATGTCTTGCAGTCAGCAGGTTGATTGGCATCGTGGCCGGTCACACCTACCTCTGAGAGGCTGTGTGGTTATAGCAGGTCACCCCATCTCCAGTGCTGTGGGACCTGGGGCAGAGCTAAACAGGACTCACCATGTGTTTAGGTGGTCTTGGCCAGAGGAGATTTCCACTGGAAGTTCTCAGACACCAGATTCTCCTGTTCACTGGCTGCAGTGCTGGTACAGTCCACATGTAGCCCACGGATGGCTCTCGGCAAACAACCACCTTCAAACTAATGGCTTCTAATAACAACCAGTTCAATTCTGTAGGTCAACAATTAGGCTCTGAGTAGCTGAGCAGTTCTGCTTGTTGAATCTGGGCTCACTCATGTGGCTCTCTGATCATCTGGTTGTTCATCGAGGACTGGATAATCAAAGACAGCCTCATTGACATGTCATGTCATTGGTGCCAGCACTGGTTTATTAGTCTAAGAGATCTCAGTCCCCTGCTCCATATGGTCTCTTAGTCCTGGCTCCTTTATGGGGCAGTGTCAAGGCAATGTTCAAAGACAAGCAAAAGCTGTAAGAACTCCTGAGCTCTATGTTTTACCACATTTTATTGGTCAAAGCAAGTAACAAGGCCAGCCCTAATTCACAGAATGGGAAAATAGAATCTACCTCTTATACAATAATAACAATATTACACCATAAAGGGACATGCACACAGGAATGGGAGGAATTATTGCAGTCAACTTTGGAAGTAATCTACCATCATAGGTATCAATATACTGTATATATTATTTTATATACTGCTTTTCCAATTAATGTTATAACATGAACATTTGACAGCTTCAGTTTCTTCTCAAGCATTGTATAACTCAAGTGGCAGTTTCTGTTTCCTACTCACCCCTTTTAGACTCAGCTTCTTCAAGCAGAGAATATTGTCCATTATTGGACAATATCTTTTTTTTTTAATATTTGTACTTCTAGATGGGCACAATACCTTTATTTTGTTTAGTTTGGTTTTTAAATGGTGTTGAGAATTGAACCCAGTGCCTCACACTTGCTAGGCAAGTGCTCTACCACTGAGCCACAACCCCAGACCCAGTAGCAGACATCGTACCTGATACAAGGAGATGGAAAATGTTGCATTAATTCCAAAGTCAGTTAAAGCAGGGAATTATAAAATAATAATAATAATATGTGTATATATACTGACATTTTACCTTAACTTAAATAAATGAATGCACATTTATTAGTCACTCTTTTAATAGAGGACCAAAACCTTTCCTTTGAACTCAGTCTTTTTGAAGTTCCTCTTCTCCTTTCTTACATGACTTTACTCATAATGCATATCTCTGAGTTCCTATTTCAGCTTCTTTGGTATAAAGACAATTTCAAAAACATATAAAGATATTGACAAAGAAATGGAAGTTCTAGATTTGTATAATTTTTTGACTCTTTCACTATTATCTAGTTCATACCTAATCTAGCCATTGCTTCAGTGACTTGTTTATCAAACTTTTCCAGAGAAATCAACTTAGTTCCCATCTCTACTTTCATTTTATACTCATTTAATCAGTCCATAATATTTAATTTAATTAATTATAATAATAAAAATAATAACAATCTGCAAAGCTGATGCAGATTTATATAGAGTCTAAGGGTAGATCTCAAAATACAGTTTTGAGTGAAAAATAAAAGAAAGCATCTGAAATCTTTGTTAGTCCATTTGGGTTACTATAACAAAAATAGCTTAAACTGAGAGGATTATAACCAAAGAAATTTACTTCACACAGTTCTGGAGGCAGAACAATTCAAGATCAGGGTGCCAGCAGAGTCTGTGTCTGATGAGGGCCTGCTTTCCCACACCAAGATCTTCTTGCTGTGTCTTCACAAGGCAGAAGGGAAAGGCAGCTTTATGGGAATTTTTTTAATAAGGATACTAATCATATTCATGAGTTTCTGACCTCATGACCTACTCATGTCCCAAAAGTACCCCATCCTAATATTATCATATTGGTGATTAAGTTTTAGCATATAAATTTGGGAAGACACAAACATTCAGATTTTAGCACCATCGTTTAATAACATTTACAAATATTGCAGATACATGAAGTATACACAAATCCTATTCCCAAAGCTGGGTGGCACATAGCTGTAGACCCAGCTACTTGGGAGATTGGGGCAGGAGGATTTGTTGAGCCCAGGAGTTCAAGACTCGCCTGGGCAACATAGTGAGACACAATCTCACAAAAGAAACAAAAAAGCATCATACATCTTACAAGGATACAAAGACACCCAAAGATTTATATCAAACAAGACTGTTTGATTTAAAAAATGAGTGTTTCCTGTTAGGAAAGAAAATGAGAAAAGAAGATACACAAGAAAAGGAAAGTATAATATGTAACATGATATCAGGTTGATTGTGTGCCTAGAAACAAAGGATATAGTTAACTCATGGTTTTCTTTCTAAGAACTGGATGTGTAACATGTTTGTCTGTTTGCAATTTAGCTCTTCAAAATACTAGTTGCCCATCAAAATATATAAAGGACAAATGATAATACTAAAATTTGTATTCTCGTTTTTAATTTTTCCATATTTTTATTGGTGCATTATAATTATACATACTTATAATTTTACATAATAGCAATTATGGTTATATATAATTTATATATTATAATTTGTACCTAATTATACACAATAATACATAAGGATGTATTGTTACATATTCATACATGCACATGATATAACAATATAATTGAGCCAATATCATTCCTCCCTCCCCCTGGTCCTTTTTCTCTACTCTACTGGTCTCCCGTCAATTTTCATGAGATTCCTCCTCATCATTCTTTTTTTTCTCCAGCTTCCACATATGAGAGAAAATATATGACCCTTGACTTTCTGAATTTGACATACTCCTGGTGACCCATCTCCTCCAGCCATGCCCCACCTGTCTACAGTTACCACCCAGTTAGTCTGTTCAAACTAGGATGGAGTGATTAGGCTACAACACTCATAATCTAATCATTTCACCTCCTGCATTATTAACACAGGAGCTTTAGGGGAATGCCTCATATTCAAAACATAATGTTGTTCTTGTTGGGTATTTTGGTCACAGTGATGAAAAGCTGATAAACACAGTGATATTATATAACCACTCCAATCTCCTTTTGATTAACATTAGCATTTCCATTCTTAACATTAACTACTTGTGTCTTTATATAAAAATTTTTTTTGGTACTGGGGATTGAACCCAGGGTGCTTTACCACTGAGCACATCCCCAGCCCTTTGTATGTTTTATTTTGAGACAAGGTCTCACTAAGTTCTGTAGGTCCTTGGTAAGTTGCTGAGGCTGGCTTCGAACTCATGATTCTCCTGCCTTGGCCTCTGGAGTAAAAATGTTGTTTTTAAGTTGGGTCTTGTTTGTTCATCTAATCTGAACATTTTTGCCTTGTTTATTGCGTGCAGTTAATGTGATTTTTTTATATGACTGAGTTTATATCTACTATTTGAATATTTGTTTTCTATCTGTCCCCTTTGTTTCTTCTTTTTCCACTTTTTCTGCATTATTTTTTATTTAATATGTTCATGATTGCATTATATTTTCTTTGTGGGCATTTTAGTTATTGCTATTTGTTTTGTTTTGTTTTGTTGGTTGCTTTAGAATTTATGGTACATCTTCACTTACCTTCTGTCTGCCCTCCAAATCATTATATCACTTCATGTATAGTTTAAAAATTTATAATGGTATATAGCCTGTGTGCTATCGATGTCATACATTTTACTTCTACATATTTTATAAACTTCACAATGCATTACTATTATTTCTGCTTTACATAGCCAATTATCTTCTCATAGAGACTTAATTAACAAAAAATCATTTTATATTTATGCATGAATCTATAATGTCCAGTGCTCTTCTTTCCTTTATGTAGACCCAGATTTCCACCTAGTATAATCTTCTTTTTGATTGTCAATTTTTGCTTTACATGTTTTGAAATATGTTATTCAATATATAAACAATTTTAAATTCCCTTTCTTATGAAGTGACCATCCTTCTTCCTAGTAATATTTTTTGCCTTCAAGTCTATTTTGTTTCATATTAAATATTGCTACATTAGCTTTCTTTTACTGAGTATTTTCATCAATTTCTTTTCTTGGGGATTAAACGCAAGAGTGCTTTATCACTTAGCTACCTCTCCAACACATTTTTTTCAGACAGGGCTTCCGTAAGTTGCTGAGGTTGGCCTCAAACTTACAATCCTCCTGCCTCAGCCTCCCAAGTCACTAGGAGGCATGCACCACTGTGCTTGGCAAGATTTCCTATAATTTTAACTTTTCTTTTGCCCTATATTTAGATATATTTCCTATAAGTATATTTGTTTTTTAAAATTTTTTTACTTTTATGCAGTCTGAAAATATTTGACTTTTATTCACAGTATTTAATCTATTTACATTTATTGCAATAAATGCCATATTTGGTGGTTTGCCTTCTACTTATTTTAATGTTCTTTTTTTCCAATCTTTTTACATACTGCTTATCATTTCACTTCCCCCCTACTTCTAGTTTAGCAGTTATATACTCTGTATTTCTAAACAGATTTCCTTGGGAATTTTAACAAAAATATTTAATTTATACAAATCCAAATTTAAATATTTTACTCTTTCCCAAACTCATATGTTATCATAGTCATACATTTTAATCCCATTTTATTTTTATATTAGTAGATAATTTTATTATCATATTATACAGCAGTGTGTATTTACCCTATCTTTATCTTTTTTCCAAAAAAAAATTGTGCCCCCATCCTGTATTTCTTTCCTTTTGCTTTAGGTGCATAGTGAGCAGCTATTTGTGATTAAATATTCAATATTTCTCTGAAGACATCTTTATTTTACTTTCACTCTTAAAAAACATTTTTCTGGATATAGAAGTATAAGTTGGGGGCTGAGGTTGTGGCTCAGTGGCAGAGCGCTTGCCTCGCACATGTGAGGCACTGGGTTCGATCCTCAGCACCACATAAAAATAAATAAACAAAATAAAGACACTGTGTCCATGTATAACTAAAATATACTTTAAAAAAAAAAAGAAGTCTAAGTTGGTGATTGTTTTCTTAAAGCACATTAAAAATATCATTCTTTTTTTTTTTTTGGCTTACATTGTTGCTGTTGAGATAGCACTTATAATCTTAACTTTCATCCCCTCAGAGAGCTTTTAAAATTTTGTTCTTTGCTTTCTGTAGCTTTACTATAATGTATGTAGATTTGAGTTTCTATGCTTTTACACTGCTTGGAATTTCTTGATCTACTTTAATATGTAGATCATCGTTTTCACCAGATAGCTTGTCAGACACTGTCTATACTTCTTTCTCTTTCTTCTTCTCTTCTATAATACCAGTTAGTCATGTTAAACTTCCTCAATCAATTTCCCTTGAGCCTTTAACTCTTTTATATTGTTCATCCTTTTGCCTCTCTAGAATGTATTTAGTTTCTTCTGATCAGTCTCCCACTTTAGTACTTCTTTTTGTTGTTGCTGTTTTGTTTAATTGTGGTTATGCCTAATCTGCTGCCAAAATTATATTTGACATTTTAAAAAGAATTTGTTTATTAAAATTATAGTCACATACTCAATTTGATTGATGTATTTTTAACTATTAAAAGTTTTATTTGTTGTTTTGAAATACTAACACATTTTGTAGTTTCTTCCATGGTGCAGATATTTTCAATTTTGTTGTTTATTCCTGCAAAACCATTTCTTCATTATTTATAATTCTTTGGTTTTTTAAAGTAGGAGATTGCATTCACAAAATGTATTTTTAAATATTACCATAATATAGATATATTTTCAGTGTTTATTATGTAAAATAATATGCATATATGTAGGTTAAATTGCAAACCCAAGTTTGACCATAATTGTTTTCTTTTTTTAATAATTCTTTTGTGAAGTGTCTGTTCAGTTTCTTTGCTCATTTATTGATTGGGTTGTTAAGTTTTTTGAGTTCTTTATATATCCTGGAGATTAATGCTCTATCTGAGAGGTGCAGGTGGCAAAGATTTTTTCCCATTCTGTAGGCTCTCTCTTACACTCTTGGTTGTTTCCTTTGCTGTGAAGAAGCTTTTTAGTTTGATACCATCTCACTTATTGATTCTTGGTTTTACTTCCTGTGTTTAGGAATCTTGTTGAGAAATTTGGTTCCTAAGCTGATCTGATAGAGGTATTTTTTGTTTTGTTTTTAATTTTTTTTTAGTTGTAGATGAACACAATATCTTTATTTTGTTTATTATTATGTGGTGCTGAGGATCGAACCCAGTGCCTCACACATGTGAGGCAAGCACTCTACCACTGAGCCACAATCCCAGCCCTCATGATGAAGCTTTGGGCCTACTTTTTCTTCTAGTAGATGCACGGTCTCTAGTCTAATGCCTAGGCCCTCGTTCTACTTTGAGTTGAGTGCAGGGTGAGAGATAGGGATTTAATTTCATTTTGCTACATATGGATTTCCAGTTTTCCCAGCACCATTTGTTGAAGAGGATATCTTTTCTCCAGTGTATGTTTATGGCGCCTTTGCTTAGTATGAAATAATTGTATTTATGTGGGTTTGTCTCTGTGTCTTCTATTCTGTTCCATTGGTCTTCTTGTCTGTTTAGTTGCCAATACCATGCCGTTTTTGTTACTGTAGCTTTGTAGTATAATTTAAGGGATGGTGTTGTAATGCCTCCCGCTTCACTTTTGTTGCTGAGGATTGCTTTGGCTATTCTGGGCCCCTTACTTTTCCATACAAATTTCATGGCTGCTTTCTATTTCTATGAAGAATATCATTGGAATTTTAATAGGAAGTGCATTAAATCTGTATAGTGCTTTTGATAGTATGGCCATTTTGACAATATTGATTCTGCCTATCCAAGAACATGGGAGATCTTTCCATCTCTTGAGGTCTTCTTCAATTTCCTTCTTTAATGTTCTGTAGTTTTCATTGTAGAGGTCTTTCACCTCTTGTTAGATTGACTTCCAAGTATATATATTTTTTAGGTTATCGTGAATGGGATAGTTTTTCTTATTTCTCTTTCTGTTTCATCACTGATTTATAGGAATGCAATTGATTTAGGGGTGTTAATTTTATAACCTGATACTTTGCTGGATTCATTTATGAGTTCTAGAAGTTTTCTGGTAGTGTTTTTTGGTTCTTCAAAATATGGAATCATGTTGTTGGCAAATAGGGATAGTTTGAATTCTTCTTTTCCTACTTGTGTCCCTTTAATTTATTTCTTCTGTTTAATTGCTCTGGCATATTTCCAGGGCTATGTTGAAGAGAAGTGGAAAAAGAAGGAATCCTTGTCTTGTTCCAGTTCTTAGAGGGAATGCTTTCAATTTTTCTCCATTTAGAATGATGTTGGCCTTGGCCTTGGGTTTAGCATATATACCTTTCACAATGTTCAGGCATGTTCCCACTATCCCTAGTTTTTCTAGTGTTTTGAACATGAACGGATGCTGTATTTTGTGAAATGCTCTTTCTGCATCTATCGAGAGAATCATGTGGTTCTTGTCTCTAAGTCCATTGATGTGATAAATTACATGTATTAATTTCCACGTGTTGCACCCTGTTGAGCATAATTTAAGTGACAAGAATAATTAAAGCTTGGAAACTAGGGGGGGCGGTTCCAAGATGGCGGCCTAGACAGTCCACTCTGCGCTAGGCTCTCAGGGACCAAGGCTGGAAGTGGTGGAGGCGCCATTTTCCAGCCAGCTTCCTGGCATCATTCTGCGACTCAACATCCCACGCAGGAATTTCGCTCATGTATGTGTGAGTACAGGATCACCCGGAGGCAGCGGTAGCCAGGAGGCGTGGCTTCGGCGCCGGCGGAGAAACACGGGTGCAGCCCGGGCTCTCGGCCCAGGGCTACGGCTATCCGAGACTGAGACTGGAAGTAGCGGGGTGCCAGCTTCCAATCAGTTTTTTTGGCAGCTCTCTGTGCCTTGCCGCCCCACACAAGAGTCTTGCTCATGTGTGTGAGCGCAGAGCCACCGGGAGGCAGCGGTAGCCGGGAGGCGTGGTTTCGGCGCTGGCCGGAGAAACACGGGTGCAGCCCGGGCCTCGGCCCAGGACTATGGCTATCCGAGACTGAGACTGGAAGTAGCGGGGTGCCAGCTTCCAACCAGTTTTTTGGCAGCTCTCTGCGCCTTGCCGCCCCACACAAGAGTCTCGCTCGCGTGTGTGAGCACAGGGCCACCAGGGGACAGCAGTAGCTGGGAGGCGTGACCTCGGCGCCCACCGGTGGAGTGCAGTTATGGTGGGGGATCCGGCCCAGGGCTTCAGCCTGGAGTTTACCCCGGGCGTGCCGGGCCTGTTTCCGCACAGGGTGCCTAGCCCCAGTGCCCACCCAACCGCAAGAGACCGCTAGCAGTTGCTTCTGTGGACTGTCTCCTGAGCAGAACCCCAGCTATTGTTCTTTGTGGACCACCCTCTAACACAGAGGAACTTCATACACACCAGGGGGTGCAGGTGAACACCTGGGAGCAAACCTTGGCCACGGTGGAACAGTGAACAGAGTTTCACGGTGTTCCACGGTGGAGTTCCACGGTGGAACAGAGTTTCACCTTGGCCTGGGACCAGTACCAAGGATACCAGCTGGGAAAGTCCAGCAAACAACGGACAACGCCACCTAGTGGAGGAGAAGTAACAAAACCCTGCAGGGAAACTATAATCGTATAGGAGTTAAAACTGTAACACCTTGGATCAGCAGAGCTAGAAGGAAAGACACACAAACATCATGAGAAAACAAAGGAAGAAAGTGACTCAAACAAACCAAGATACTACACTCCCAGAATCCATGGGCTGTACAGCAGGAGGAATGACAGAACAGGAATTCAGGACGTACATAATTAAAATGGTCGGTGACTTAAATAATGATATAAGAGAGCAAACCCAGTCAGCAATAGATCACTTTGATAAAGAGATTTGTAGGCAAATACAGGAAGTAAAAGATCACTTCGATAAAGAGATACACAGGCAAATACTGGAAGTGAAAAATCACTTCAATAAGGAGATAGAGATTCTGAAAAGGAACCAAACAGAAATCCTTGAAATGAAAGAAACAATAAACCAAAGCTTGGAAACTATAGCTACATTTCACTAAAGACAACAAAAATTTTGGTGCCTAATTATAAGCAAAAACATTTTTGTAAGGTTACTTACCAAAAAGCAATATAGGGGTATAATCATTTCCCTTAATATACTTTAGAAATGTATGACTTAAAATTTTTTGACTCTACTATAATGTATATTCTGTAAATGGTTTTTACCCTAAGCTGACAGCAACCTTATGGAATGCTAAAGATTAAAATGAAACATAATCCAGAGGGAAGAAAATAGCAAGAACATATGTAAAAGGCAGATTAACATTGTAAAAATTACTCAAAAACAACAGAGGAAAGTTTCAGGCAAATAATTACACATAAAACTACAGACAAGATGAACAATCAAATCAAGAAATTTTAAATAGTTCAGACACAAGGTTATTAGAAAACAAATGAAAATTAAAGACTTTTAAGCTCAAGAAATGAAAAATAAAAATAAGACAAAATTCAAATGAGGAGGAGAATAGAAGAATTATAAGTAAAAAACTAAGATAATAAAAAATTAAAGGGGAAAATAACAAAAATGTAAGTTGATTAAGGTGTACCTAATTAGAATTTGTGAAGTAGAAAAGAAATTTGAAAAAATGCTAAGCATATCATTTTTCTTCTTTAAAGAAAGATTTAAACATATCTAGAAAGTATGTATTGTTACACCTGAATATTGAAGCCAAATGCTACTAAAGTAGGGTCCCAATCCCCAATATTTACATAAACTTAAATTTTCTTTTTCAGCAAATAACCTTTTCTCAGAGTATAAATTATGAGGCAGTAGCTGATTACCACAAGCTCCAGTAAGTATGACTTCTTTTTTTAAAAAATATTTTTGTAGATGTTGATAGCCCTTTATTTTATACATTTATTTATATGCAGTGCTGGGAATCGAACCCAGTGCCTCACTCCAACCCAAGTATGAATTTTTAAAGAACTTTTAGACATACTACTTGGATTATAGATTCATAGTATTACTTTATTTAAATGGCCTCATATTCTTTAAAATACCCAAATTTCCTTTAAAAATCTAGAATATATAAAATTAGTATTTAGCTGCACAAAAAAATGGAATATTGCTTGTAGTTCAATGGAAAATGACCTATCTGAAGGTTCTCATTTGCCCTAGTGAAGATGAATAAAATGGACTTGTATTAGTCAGCTTTCTATTTGTAACAAAATACCTGAGGCAATTAACTTACAAAAAGAAAAGGTGTATTTTGGCTCATTGTACTGGAGGTTTAAGTCCATCATTGAATGATCCCATCACTTTTGAGACTCTGGGGTGCAGTATATCGTGGCAGGAGCATGTGGTAGAACCAACCTCTTATCTTATGAGCTAGGCAGCAAAGAAATCAGGGCCTCATAATCTTCTTTGATGGTACCACCTTGAAAGAACCCCCCATGTGCTAGGGACCTCCCATAAAGTCTGACTTTCCAAAGGTCCACCACCTCCAAATAGTGCCATTTGGGGGACCAAGCCTGTTAACACATGGTCCTTTGAGAGATATGTTATGGTTTGGATGTGAAGTGTCCCCCCAAACCTCACATGTGAGACAATGCAAGCAGGTCCAGAGGAGAAATTATTCACTTGTAAGAGTCTTAACCCAATCAGTGATTTAATTCCCTAGTAGAGATTAACTGACTGCTAATTGAAGTGGTAGGGTGTGGCTGGAGGAGGTGGGAATTGGGGTGTAACTTTGGGTATATATTTGTATCTGGCGAGTGGACTCTCTGATTTCTGATCACCACTTAAGCCACTTCCCTCTGCCACACTCTTCCACCATGTTGTTCCTGTCTCACCTGGAGCCCTGAGGAATGGGGCCAGCTATCTATGGACTGAGATCTCTGAAACGGTAAGCCCTCAATTAAACTCTTTCTCCTCTACAGTTGTGCTGGTTTGGGTCATTTAGACACAATAGTGAAAAAGCTAACTGAAACAGGATACTTAACCAAACTATAGCAAGGTTATTTTTTAGTTCAGTAACTTTTAAGCATGTTTATTACTAATTCCAATCTCAACATCTCTATGTACTATCCTTAAACAAAAACAAGAACTTTAATTATCACAGAAAGTCTCTATGAGTAAAGTTAGATAAAACACCATCTTTGACCCTTAGTAAAGGTAGCCAATGCCCTTGATGTCTAGAGAATGATGACCAACTTGGAATTCTGTATGTATTAGTCAGCTTTTCATCACTATAACAAAATACCTGACACAGGATACTTATGAAGAAGAGGTTTGTTTAGCTCACAGTTTTTGGAAGCTGAAAGTCCAAATAGCATAGAATAATTTTGGCAAGGGCCACCTTTGCCTGTGTCCCTCCACAGCAGATAGCAATGGTAGGAGTGCATGCAGGATTATATCTTAAACAAGCAGATTATGTCTTAATAAGAATCAGAGAAAGCTGGGGGTGGGGAGACCAGGCTTGCTCTTTTTATAACAATCTTCTCTGGAGAACTACCAAGGGTTCACATGCAACCTATCTCATGTCCCCAGTGACCTAAGGACCTCCCACTAGGCCCTACCTTTTAAAAGTTTCCACAGTGTCTTCCAATATTGCTCGCAGACCAATCACATGAAACTTTGGGGGTGGGAGTACAATTAAACAACCATATCCAATTCCTGAAAATATTGTACTAAAAATTACCAAATTAAAAAATAAGTAAATAATTTGTGTTATTCATATGCACTTGATAGTCAGGAAAGACATTATATCTGATGTTCCTTTGGATTAGTCAGATCCTACTATGAAACTTAATGTGGTTCAGAATGCTAAGTACTCTTTTTTGTTACAAAGATGTTATCAGTACAAGGGAAAACATCTATAGAGGCTAGAGGAGGAATTGATGCAGCGGCTACCACCTTGTAATACCATCAGAAAGCAGGCATGTCAAGATGTCACCCATATAACCTAAATGTGCAGGGATTGAGGACGTTCATGAAATGAGGGGTGGAGATTTGAAATGCTGGCAGGATTCTCATTTGTTTCCCATTGTACCAATCATCTGGTGGCCACAACATGGGTTACCATGACAGGAGCCACTTCATGATATGACCATAGCGTAGAGCTGCCTGCACAGAAGCAGCCACCATTTACCAATGGCACCACCCTCCAGGGTGTAAGGAGGTTCAATAACATCATGTACATGAGACTTTGCATTTGCTATACATAAAGACAGAGTCATGTCTACCACATTCATGATTCTTAATAACCTGTATGGATTGTTTTTCTTAGGTACGATAACATGGGTATTGTGCTTATTCAACTTCGACCTAGTGAATATTCAAAAACATGCCCAATAGCTCAAAAGGTAAGTGACAAGGGTTGAAGATCAAAAACTTTACTTCAAAAATGTGTAGGTGTTAAACTAAGTAATACATATTACCTCCATAATGATACCACTCCCCTGTACATAGCAACACTTAACAATGTTTCACTGTAAAGAAAGCATTATTTTATTTGAAAGCAGAAGATACAATTTCTGTCTTCTATGAGTTTATCATCTAATGTGGGATATATTACCATATACAAAGGTGTAGAATTATTAGTTTTTGAAGTTTTGTAGATAAATTATGTAAAGGAAAACTAAAATAAATGGGAATAAATAAAGTTGGATATGTTTTGTCAAAGAAGTCTACCAGTCACATCCATATTTATCCTGCATTTAATCATTCAACGAAATTCAATTATTTCTTCATTCAGAAATATCTATTATATACTTATATTCTGTTTCAATCTGTGTGCTAAGTAATAGGAGTTACAAAGATGAAAATATAGAGTGCATTCCCTAGAGGTAGAGAATATGGTATACACAGTTATCAAATAGCCCAGAGGAAAGGGAACAATTTTGACTGGGCAGGGAAAGGTCAAAAGAAATCAATACATAAAATGACCAAAATGACCATTGAGAAGGGCTGGGGTTGTAGCTCAGTGGTAGAGCGCTTGCCTAGCACATGTGAGGGTTCGATCTTCAGCACCACATAAAAATAAATGAATAAAATAAAGGCATTGTGTCCAACTACAACTAAAAATTTTTTTTAAATGACCATGGAGAATAAATAGAAACAACAGGAAGATGCAAAGGGAATTCCAAGACAAGGCATAGCCAAAAGTATTATGAGGTTAAATACAAATGCCTCTCTGACTGAAACATTGACAGTTCTTCAGTTCCTATGAGTAAATCTAAATAACAACGCACTCATCCACTTCATTCTCAAATCTTACTGTCTTCTTGAGCTGGATTTTTTTTGTTTTGTTTTGTTTTTTGGTACTGGGTTTTGAACCCAGGGGCATTTTAACACTGAGCTACATCCCCAGCCCTTTTATTTTTTATTTTGAAATGGAGTCTCACTACTTTACTAAAGATCATGCTAAGTTGCCCAGGCTGGCCTCAAACTTTCAATACTCCTATCTTAGCCTCTTGAGTCACTGGAATTATAGTTATGCACCACTACACCCAGCTTAAGTCTTTTTAAATATTTATATAGTAATTAATTGCTTTACTTCTATATAACCTGTATATTACTTTTTAAGCAACATAAATCTAAACATTTACTATTTGGGTAAGTCATTTGGCATTTTGAACAGTTTCTAATAACATTTACCTAATGACAGAAAATTAATTAAAGTAATAGTCTTTCAACTTTAAATATAATGTGTCCCTGCTGCTGGGTACAACCTCTCTTCTCAGCAAAGCCTCACAAAATTCTAATTTTTATATTCATTCTACCCTGCTCTTCCTGAAAAATATCAAATTTGTTAAAAGGAGATGTGAACAATTGGTACTAACAGTAGAGGTGCGTGTGGGCATAAGTGCAATACTTAATACTTCAGGGCCTGGTGGGTGCTGCACACCTGTAGTCCCAGCTACTTGGGACAGTCACTTGAGTTCAGGAATTTGTGACTAGCCTGGACAACATAGTGAAGCACTGTCTCCACACACACACACACACACACACACACTCCCCCCCCCTTATCACATCAGACTCCAGTAGGTTTTATTTGTTTGTTTTAATGTTATGTTTTCCATATCAAGTACCTTCTTTGAGCATTTTCAGTCTATGAAACAAGGCATCATGGTACAGCATGTCTACATGATGCCATTGTTGGATTTTTACACTTGCTTTTCTCCACTGAATCCCAAAATTTACTTACAGGAAACATAGATTATGTTAACAAAGCATCTCACAGTCACTGTCTGTGACAGACACTATGCTAATTTTCTATGTGTTATGCTATAGTATCCACAAGTAGTTTGTTTCAAAAAAGAAAAGGCAAAGATGGACATTTCTTTAAAAAAAAAAAAAGCAGTTAAGAATATGTTTAAGATAAATATCGACAGAGCTAGGACAGGTTTATTAATAGTCGGCTTATTGGCATTGCTCCTTTGGATACAGAGTAGTGCTGCGTAAAGCAGGAATAACAAAGTCCCATGATGCTAATTAATATCCTGATAGATAAATTACTGGCCTACCAAAGTGAAAAGAAAGTCAAATTAGTAGAGAGGTAAATTATAGAAACATGCTAGCTGAGTCAAAGTGCATGCTGAAAGAGTGGAGTTGATAGTTTTGATTGTAGAAGCGCAAAAGAGGAGAGGGGATGAACTCCCTGAGACGCTAATGTAAGAAAGCAGAGAACCAACTTTTGGGCCTCTTGAGAAGTAAAGATGAAAGGAACGAAGAAACAAAGTGATCAAATAAAAAGGAGGAAAACAGCACAGACCAGTATAACAGAACTCTACAACTAAAAGTTTGTTAACAGGTTGAGCGTCCTAAACTCAAAACCTTAAAATCTGAAATGTTCCAATATCCAAAACTTTCTGAATGCTAACATAACAACTACAAACAGAAAAATCCACACTAGATCTCACATGATAGGTCCAGTCAAAATGCAGGCACAGTAAGAGGATTTTATAAAATTACCTTCAGGTTTTATGTATATGGTGTATATGAAAAGTAAATCATTTCATGGTTAGACTTGGATCCCCTCCCCAAGATATTTCATGTTCATGCAACTATTCCAAAATCCATAAAGTCAGAAACCCAAAGCACTTACAGTACCAAGTATTGCAGCTAAGGGATACTCAACCTGTATTCCAAATATAAAATGTAACTGCTTTTAGTTGTGATATCTCAGATCATGTAAATCAGAACAACTGAACTCACTACCTAAATTACTTTATTTTTAGGTGTTCCAAATAGCTGTTGGCTGTGATAATAATAAATTCATTGCAGTGAAAGGGCAAGTATATTTCCATTTGACCTGTCTTACTCTTTTAAGATTTAAAAACCGAATGTGTACTGAATCAATAATTACTAGTGATAATATTGGCTTAATGACTGATGTATCCATAATGAAATCCAAAGTAACATTGATATTAGTCTCCAGTTCCAATTGGTTTGAACTTATTTTCAAGTCAAATATTACATTTGAATCATACTCAAAAGGAGAAGAATTAATCTTTCTCCTTATTACCAGCATTTCTTTCTTTCCACCTTCCCTTTTAATAAGCCGATTTCTATCTTTTGCCACTACTTCTCTTGGCTCTTCAGTCCATAGCACATTTCCAGAGAAATGAAAGTGAGAAACCTTTGCCTTTGTTTTCCATCCTGCCCAAACCAGTTATTACTTCATTTTTTAGGGAGTTGCTTATATCCATACCAGAGAAAACTCAGCTTCCCACAGCATTTTCTACAGGAAAATTTTTAGAGCCAACTGAACAGAACCACTAGTATTGTTCCTTCAGAGAATCCCAAAGGATGAATTTTACTGACTTCATTATGGTTCACAATGAGACACACTGTGTTTTGTGACTTCCATTGCCATAGCTTTTTCTTTCACATGGGAGCAAATGAAGGTCAGTAGGCACAAAGGTCAAACGTATCATGGCGACAGCAATTTGTTGTGTTTCCTCTCTTTTGGTTAGGAGCGGAGGACCATTGACTCTTACCTGAGTATTCACGAAATGACTTCTCCTCCAAAATGAATGTCTACTCCTCCATCATTCTAACAATCACTTGATTTTTTTTACTGAATTATAGTCATCACTTACTGGATTGATAATTAAAAATTCCCTTCTCATTCAGCATTTCCTAAATCTGCCTGTAATAATAACTTTGCACCCATAATTTCTTTCCCAGGAAACACAAAAAGGCTAATTGATTTATACAGCCCATACTCTCCACAGTTCTGGGATGGTTTGTATCTTTGATCCTCAGAATATGGTGCATGGACCAGCACTAGCATCACCTGGGCATTATTTAGAAATGCAGCAGTTCAGGCTTTATTCAGACTGTGAATCACTACCTGTGTTTTAGAAAAATTTCCAGAAAAATAGTAGGAGTATTATAGTTCAAGAATAACTACTGCAAGCAATGTATTAACAAAATCAATTTCTAGTATCATCATGTGCAGAATTCCTTCTTAGACCCCTCATTTCCTTCTGCAGTGGAATGTAAAGCAGCTTGAACCTATCTATATCTGGGAGGGTCCATATAGTAATTGTCAACCTTGATTGCTCATCAGAATCACCTAGAGAATAGTTTTCCACCCACTGCCAGCACTGATTTTATTTCATGAAGACTCTGGTGCCCATTCAGGGCCAGCCTCTGCTGTGCACATGGCTGCATACATGCTCCTCCCCCAGACTTAGACATTTTTATTCCTTTAAGTAGCTTCGGCAGAGCTCAGAAGTGTTCACGGGGTAGAAGCTTTATTCTTTCAAAAAACAGATGTTGGATTTGGCAAGATGGTGGATCAGAGGAACCCACAATATTGTAGCAGGACCCCATGATTGAATTAAAACAGCAGTTCTGCAGCAGCAAAGTGAGACAGAAGACTAGGAAAACACTGGTAGGCATCCCAAAGTGCTAGGTGAAAAGCAAAGAAACTGGTTTCCAGAACAGAACAAGAATTAATAAAAGCAACACAGTGGCAGCATCCTTCAAGCAATGGTGCAGTGGGGAGGGGAAGCTCCCCTTCCACAAGATGAAAGAAATTCTTCCACCAAGTTTAAGAAAAACAGACACCACAGCTGTCCAGCACATTCTCCATCTGAGCAGAAAATAAGCTCAGAAATGGTGAACTGAAGAGGCACTGGAGAAAACTCCCGCACTCCCCAGGAGAGATAGTTAAAGCAGAAGTAGCAACAGCTTAAAAAGCCTCTTTTCTGGACTCCCCAAGCTGCAGATTAGAATCCCTGAAGTCTTACTTTTCCTTTTCATATTTCATTCTCTTATTTTTTTTCTTTTTATTTTCTCTTTTTTTTACTTGTTCAGGTTTGAAAAACCTGAACTTTTTCAGAAAGCAAAAAGTTCTTGCTTTTTGAATACCCAATCATGTAGTCATTTAGGCTCTACCGTCCATGGTAAGTGCCTAAGCCATGAGTCAGTCTGGGCATAGGAGTGAGTCTGCAACACAGACTAAAGAGAAACTCAGGGCAGCCACAGCAGCTGCAGCGAGGAGCTGCAGAGAAGAGCAAAAAACGTTTGCATTTGAAAATAATAGTTTGAGCTCTGGAATAAGGAGAATGGCTGAACTGAGACTGATCAGAGTCAGATGGAAAGTGGTGACCCCACACCACCACCCCAAGCGCAGATGGGGCTGGAGGATAAGCTGACACATCCCACACACCTCCTCCCAGCACATGGACTGAAGGACTCAGAATGAGGGGCATAACACAACCCAAATTGGTCTACAAATGGAGTAGGTGAGAGGGCTGGCTTATATCCCTGAGAGATTGTCACTCCCACCACCAGACACAATAACAAAGCCATTCTGAGGGGGAAATCTGCTTTGGAGTAGATAACATTCCACTACCATAACTGACCAGCAAGAAGAGGGTGGAATTCAGTAGACAGATAATAAGTTTGGCCAGTTTAGGACAGAGATAAAAAAAAAAAAAAAAAAAAAAAGCATGGTATCTGTGTCTTACAAAGTTCCTCATAGTTAGGAGATTCTAAAGTCAAAATTGCAACTTGGTCTGTTAAAGTTGGTCTCCTAATCAGAATATACCAGAATGCTGGGAATAAAGGCCTTTATATCTAAAGCTCCAACAAGAAGAAAACTGGATCTATTGCAGTGGCATCCCTCCTCCACAGAAAATCTTAATTAAGCTTCTCCAGAGACCCTCACCATAATTCTTCATAATTGTTCTTATCAGAATTTCTGCAAGACATTTCAAATGTGGCTAGGCTTCTTATTTCCTGTTGCTCTATCTTGCAATAACTAAATTTGGCTGCAGGCCCAGAGGAAATCAGCACCCCAGATTCTGAGCACCGCTTACTAGTTTTTCACAACATTTATAGGCTATCTAGTGTCATATTTTGTCTAGTCTAAAACCATGTAAGATTGTAACAGTTTTCAGGTGGGAAATGTGTTTACAAAAGCAGAGTGGGATAAGGGAGACTGGCTCCTCTTACAAGGCCTCTAGCCTTGGGCCTGGAGTCTTCACTGGGGAGTTTACACTTCAAAGCAAAGTAGATCCTAGGGAAAGTCCTTTACAATCCAAAAGGTAATAGTGAATGGTGCTAATTAGGTTCTTTGAAAACCAGCTCCTGGGACTGATAGACCCTCCCTTTTACCCACTTCAGTTAAAAAACAAAAACAAAAAACAAAAAACAAAAAAAAACTACTTTTATGTAGACTTGTGCAAATTGTGAGCCTCTGAGCCTCCCTCCTCCCCCTACCCACTGGGTATAAAGTTCTAAAAATTTCTGGCTATGGGGTTCAAAGGGATGAATTGATTTGGCAAAAGCGCCTCACCTCTGGACCAGCTGCAGCCAATAAGCCTTCTTCCTGCTGATTCCTTGGTGTCTAGCCTCATCTGTCCTACATCACTGTGTATGACAGAAATTGCGTTATCTGCTTGATTGTAACTGATTCCCAGTGACTCCACATCTTATGTCTTGTCAGAGTTCTAATTTTATGTATTTTGTCAATTAATTGGATTCCCTCTCATATCCCTTTTTTCCTCTTTTCCTTTTTCTTCTTTTCTCTTTATTTTTTATACCTTCTTCCAATTCAGTTTTGTATACTATCATTAATGCTTAATCCTCTCAGTCTGTTCTAAATTATTTTTCTCTCACTTTTCTCTTTGGGCAATGGAGTTGTAGATATCATTAGTAATAATTTTTATAGCACATCTCTTAAATTACAAAGTGTAACTGGTGTTTGAAAATAGAACTTTATGCTGATCAGATGTGTTGAAGTGAAGATATACACTAAGCCTGGTACTTATGAAGAAGAGATAACTGTTCATAAGGGACCCCCACCAAAAAAAAGAGGAACACATCTCAACAGATGAGCAAATATAGAACCTCAGAAAACATGAGGAAACAGGCCAACAAGTTGCCTCCAAAAATTTATACTCCCCTTCCCCAATAACTAAATGCATGGATATTGATGTGAATAAAAATCCCAAAGAATTAAAAAAGTTGATGGCTAAAATTATCAAGGAATAAAAGAAGATCTAAGAAATAAACTAAATACAGAAAGTGAAAGAGCAATTCAATAAAAAGATAGAAATTCTGAAAAAGAACCAAACAATTCCTATAAATGAAAGACTCAATAAATCAAAAAAATTAGTTCAAATCTCACAATGGATTAGATCATGTCAAACACAGAACTTCAGGTATTAAAGACAAGGTATATGAACTTCGACACTCAATCAGCAATAAAGAAAATAATAATCTATTATTAGAATATACAAGAACTCTGGGACAACATTCTGAGACCAAATTTAAGGACCTTTGGAATCAAAGAGGGATCTGAGATACAGGCTTATGGCCTGGGTAACTTTTTCAGAGAAATAATAATAACAGAAACCTAATAACTAAAACCCAATGGACAAATGAACTAAACTGACATTTCCAAAAAAAACCAAAAAAACAAATGACCAACAAACATGAAAATATGTTCAACATCTTTAGTAATTAGGAAAATGCAAATCAAAACTACACTGAGATTTCATCTCAATCCAATTAGAATGGTAATTATCAAAAACACAAATAATAAACACTGGCATGGATGTGAGGGAAAAGGAACACTTATACAAAGAGGAAGGACTGTAAATTAGTATGACCACTATGGAAGTCAGCATGAAGTTTCCTCAAAATACCAGGAATGGAGCCACCATATGGCCCAGCTATCCCACTCCTTGGTATTTATTCAAAAGAATACCCATGTTCATCACAATTTATGATAGCCAAGTCATGGATACAGCCTAAGTGTCTGTCAACAGATAATGAATTTTAAAAATGTGATGATAACACACACACACACACACACACACACAGAGCCATAAATAAGAACAAAATTATGTCATTTGCAAGAAAATGGATGGATATAGAGAATACCATTTTAAGTAAAATAAACCACAGGACTCAGACAGTCAAGGGTCATGTGGGTTTTTTGTTTTTTTTTTTTTTAGTATGTGGAAGCTAGAGAGAAAAAGAGAGAGAAAGGGCATCTTGTGAAAACAGAATGGAGAGCAGTAGAGTATAGAATGAGGTTTAGAGAAAGGGAAAGAAGTGATATGGGGGAATGAATTAGACCAAATTATGCTATGTGCAGGTACAAATATATCACAATGAAGCCTGCTATTAGATACAATTCAATAAAAATATTTTAAAAAAACAGATGTTGATGACAAAGAAGTCTGGAGAAGACTGCAAAAAGGGGAGGGGTCACTCGGATTTCAGGACCTCACTCTATATCTATTAGTAAACTGCTCTGCAACCTAAAAATTACCCTAGTATCTTAGTTCATAGGTGATCTTCATAGTTACCAAGAGAGACCAGGGACATTCTGGAGTCCAAGGTACTTCCAGGGATCTGTCAATGAAGAAAAGTATCTCCAGTTTGGGTTCACAGTGAGTGGTGGTCAAGATGTCCAGTGTCTATCTGAAATTAGTGGTGACTACGGTTCCTTCCAAGTTACATTGGAAGCAACCAGCTAAAGTGATTAGATGAATAATCATTATAACCCTCTGTCCACCTGAACTCTAAACAGAAATATTGTGAATCCTTGAAATGAGTTCTAACCCCCACAATGGGGTCTGTGGTAGCAACTAGAGATCTGTATTTAAAAGAAAAAAATTTATATGAAATTAAACTGTTCAAAGAATTCATCATTTTGATAGATTTTCTGGGAATTTATTTTTAGTGTTCTGTGTATGTGTTTAGCTTTTTTAAAATTTATTTATTCTAATTAGGTTTACATGACAGCAGAATGCATTTTGATTCATTGTACACAAACAGAAAACAAGCCGGGCGCAGTGGTGCAAGCCTGTAATCCCAGCACTTAGGGAGGCTGAGACAGGAGAATCGCAAGTTCAAAACCAGCCTGAGCAACAGCAAGGCACTAAGCAACTCAGTGAGACCCTGTCTCTACATAAAACACAAAATAGGGCTGGGATGTGGCTCAGTGGTCGAGTACCCCTGAGTTCAATCTCCAGTACCAAAAAAAAAAAAAAACAGAACAACTTTTCACTTCTCTGGTTGTACACAATATAGAGTTACACCATATGTGCAGTCATACATGAACCTAGGGCATTGTTGTCCATCGTATTCCGCCATCTTTCCTGCCCCCATGTCTCATCCTCTTTGACTAAAATTTCTCCATTCTTCCCATGCCCTCTCCCACATTATGGATCAGCATCCACTTATCAGAGAGAACATTCGGCCTTCGGTTTTTTGGGATTGGTTTACTTCGCTTAGCATGATGATCTCCAACTCCATCCATTTACCTGCAAATGCCATAATTTTATTCTCGTTTAATCCTGAATAATGTTCCATTGTGTATATATACCACAGTTTCTTTATCCATTCATCTATTGAAAGGCATCTAGGTTGGTTCCACAGTTTAGCTATTGTGAATTGTGCTGCTATAAATATTGAAGTGGATGTATTACTGTAGTATGCTGTTTTTAAGTCCTTTGTGTATAGATCGAGGAGTAGGATATCTGGGTCAAATGGTGATTCTATTCTAAGTTTTCTAAGGAATCTCCATACTGCTTTCCAGATTAGTTGCACCAATTTGCAGTCCCACCAGCAGTGTATGAATGTGTCTTCTCCTCCACATCCTCGCCAATATTTGTTGTTGTTTGTATTCTTTGATAACCACCATTCTTCCTGGTATGAGATGAAATCTTCGAGTAGTTTTGATTTGCATTTCTCTAATGGCTAGAGATGTTGAAACTTTTTTTCATATATTTGTTGATTGATTGTATATCTTCTTCTGAGAAGTGTCTGTTCAGCTCCTTAGCCCATTTATTGATTGGCTTGTTTGGTTTTTGGTGTTATGTTTTTTGAGTTCTTTATATTATCCTGGAGATAAGTGCTCTATCTGATGTGCATGTGGCAAAAATTTGTTCCCAGAATGTAGGCTCTCTGTTCACCTCATTGATTGTCTCTTTTGCTGAGAAGAAGCTTTTTAGTTTGAATCCATACCATTTATTGATTCTTGCTTTTATTTCTTGCACTATAGGAGTCTTGTAAAGGAGGTTGGGGCCTAATCTAACATGATGAAGATTTGGGTCTACTTTCTCCTCAGTTAGGTGCAAAGTCTCTGGTCTAATTCCTAGGTCCTTGATCCACTTTGAGTTTTGTGCATGGTGAGGTAGGAATTTAGTTTCGTTTTACTGCATATGGATTTCCAGTTTTCCCAGCACCATTTGTTGAAGAGGCTATCTTTTCTCCAATATATGTTTTTGGCACCTTTGTCTAGTATGAGATAACTGTATATATGTGGGTTTGTCTCTGTGTCTTCTATTCTATACTATTGGTCTACATATCTATTTTGGTGCCAAAACAATGCCATTTTTTTTTTACTGTAGCTTTGTAGTATAGTTTAAGGACTGGTATTGTGATGTCTCCTGCTTCGCTCTTCTTGCTAAGAATTGTTTTGGCTATTCTGGATCTTATTTTTCCAAATGAATTTCATGATTGCTTTTTCTATTTCTACAAAGAATGATGTTGGGATTTTAATTGGAATTGCATTGAATTTGTATAGTGCTTTGGGTAGTATGGCCATTTTGACAATATTGATTCTGCCTATCCAAGAGCATGGAAGATTTTTCCATCTTCTAAGGTCCTCTTCAATTTCCTTCTTTAGTGTTCTGTAGTCTTCATTGTAAAGGTCTTTCACTTCTTTTGTTAAATTGATTCCCAAGTATTTCTTTTTTTTTTTTTTTTTTGAGGCTACTGTGAATGGGGTAGTTTTTCTGATTTCTCTTTCAGAGGATCCATCACTGATGTATAGAAATGTGTTTGATTTATGGGTATGGATTTTATATCCTGCTACTTTACTGAATTCATTTATTAATTCTAGAAGTGTTCTGGTGGAATTTTTTGGATCTTCTAAGTAAAGAATCATGTTGCCAGCAAATAATGATAGTTTAACTTCTTCTTTTCCTATTCGTATCCCTTTAATTTCTTCTGTCTAACTGCTCCGGCTGGAGTTTCAAGGACTATATTGAATAGAAGTGGTGAAAGAGAACATCCCTATCTTGTTCCAGTTTTTAGAGGAAATGCTTCCAGTTTTTCCCCATTGAGGATGATGTGAGCTTTCAGTTTTGCATAGATAGCTTTTACAATGTTGAGGCATGTTCCTACCATCCCTAGTTTATCTAGTGTTTTGAACATGAAGAGGTGCTGTATCTTGTCAAATGCTTTCTCAGCATCTATAGAGACAATCATATAATTCTTGACTTTAAGTCTATTGATGTGATGAATTATGTTTATTGATTTCTTTATGTTGAACCAACTTTGCATACCTGGGATAAAACCCACTTTATCATGGTGCACTATCTTTTTAATATGTTTTTGTATACGATTTGCCAGAATTTTATTGAGAATTTTTGCATCAATGTTCATGAGGGATATTGATCTGAAGTTTTCTTTCTTTGATGTGTCTTTGTCTGGTTTTGGAGTCAGGGTGATACTAGCCTCATAGAATGAGTGTGGAAGGGTTCTCTCCTTTTCTATTTCATGGAATAATTTGAGGAGTATTGGTATTAATTCTTCTTTGAAGGTCTTGTAGAACTCGGCTGAGAATCTCCCTGGTCCTGGGCTCGTCTTGATTGGTAAACTTTTGATGGCATCTTCTATTTCCTTGCTTGAAATTGATCTGTTTAAGTTGTGTATGTCCTCCTGATTCAGTTTGGGCAGATCATATGCCTCTAGAAATTTGTCAGTGTCTCTGGGATTTTCTATTTTACTGGAGTATAGATTTTCAAAATAGTTTCTAATTATCTTCTGTATTTCAATAGTGTCTGTCATGATATTTCCTTTTTCATCTTGAATTTTAGTAATTTTAGTTTACCCTCTCCTTCTTTTCAATAGGGTGACCAAAGATTTATCAATTTTATTTATTTTTTCAAAGAACCAGCTTTTTGTTTTGTCAGTTTTTTGTTTCCTTTGTTTCAATTTCATTCATTTCAACCCTCATTTTAATTATTTCCTTTGCTGATTTTAATTGTTTTTTTTTTCATTTCCTCCTCATGAAATATTTTGCCGAGAATGTTCTTTAGTGCGGGATTTCTCATTGCAAATTCTTTTAACTTTTGTTTAGCATGGAAGGTTTTTATTTTGTCATCAAACTGGAAGCTTAATTTTGCTGGATATAAGATGCTTGGTTGGCACTCATTTTCTTTTAGAGTTTTGTATATGTTGTTCCAGGATCTCCTGGCTTTAAGGGTCTGGGTTGAGAAATCTGCTGAAATCCAAATTGGTTTCCCCCTATATGTAATCTGTACCTTCTCTCTTGTGGCTCTATCCTTATTGTATATGGTAGGCATTTTTATTATAATGTACCTTGGTGTGGATCTATTGTAGTTTTGTACATTTGGTGTCCTCTAAGCCTCTTGTATTTGATTTTCTAATTCATTCTTCATGTTTGGGAAATTTTCTGATATTATTTCATTGAAGAGATTGTGCATTCCTTTGGTTTATACCTCTGTGCCTTCCTCTATCCTGATAATTCTTAGATTTGGTCTTTTGATGTTATCTTATAATTCTTGGATGTTTTGTTCATGGTTTCTTATCATCTTCATTGTGTGGTCAACTTTATTTTCAAGATATATATTTTGTCTTCATTGTCTGAGGTTCTGTCTTCCATGTTATCTAGTCTGTTGGTGACGCTATCTATTGAGTTTTTTATTTGGTTTATTGTTTCCTTCATTTCAAGGATTTCTGCTTGTTTTTTCCAAAGTCTCTATCTGTTTCTTGAAGTAATCTTTTGCTCCCTCTATTTGCTCTCTTATCTCTTTGTTGGAGTGATCAATGGTTGCCTGTATTTGCTTTCTAATCTCTTTATTGGATTGATCAATTGTTGCCTCTAATTGTTCTCTTATATTATTCTGTGCTTCACAGATCATTTTAATTATGTACCTTCTGAACTCTTTCTCTGACATTTTATCCACTGGGCTGTCAATGAATTCTATTGTTGTAGCATCTTGGTGTGTTTGGAGCATTTTCTTCCCTTGTTTTTTCATGTTGTTCATGTGTCTTCCTTTCTAGCAATGCTGATCTGAGGTATTACAGTTTCTACCCTATAATCTCGTAGTATCCCTGCAAGTTACCAATACCTCACCTCTGGTATAACCAGGCCTGCAGGGACCTTGGGGATGATCTTCCTGGTCCTGGCTATTGACTCTAGACAGAAGTAGGCTGGGACAGCCACCAGTTGGTAGATGGGGGGCCACAGCACAGCACCACATAGTAATTTTTACTGTGATAAAATTCACATAGCATGTGATATCATTTTAACCATTTTTAAAGTGTACAATTCAGTGGGATTAAGTATCTTCATGATGTTGTATGGTTACCGCTCTAGTTCCAAAATATTTTCATCATCCCAAAAAGAAACTCAGTACTCAGTAAACAGTGACTCCTATTCTCCTCTCCCATCCCCTGGTGACTATCAATCTCTATGGACTTGCCTAATTTGTATGTTTCATATAAATGTAGTATATTATATGTTATATAATATATGACTGTTTGTGCCTGGCTTCTTTTAGTTAGCATGTTTTTGAGGTTCAGTTGCTTTCATGATTGACTAACACTCTATTGTATGGGTATACCATATCTTATTTTTCCATTCATCAGTTTATAGACATTCAGAATGTTTCTACCTTTTGGTCTTTGTAAATAGTACTACTATTAATATCTCTGAACAAGTTTTTGTTTGAACATCTGTTTTCAATTAGATTGAGTATATACCTAGAAGTGGAATTGTTGGGTGATAGGTTTAACTTATTGAGGAACCACCAAACTTTTCACAGTGACTGCATCTTTTTACATTGCTGCCAACAATGTATGATGGTTCCAATTTCTCCACATCCTCTAAAACTTGTTGCTTTATGTTTGAATTTTTTTCTTATTTTTAAATAGATAAGATTGTATATATTTACTGTGTGTGACATGATGTTTTGAAATACATTTGTGGAATAAATAAATTTAATTAACATAGGCATTACCTCAAATAATTATCATTTTATGGTGAAAACACTTTGCATCCATTCTCTTAGCATTTTTCAAGAATATAATAAATTATTAAATGTACCCACCATGTTGTACAATAGCTCTCTTGAATGATATTATGACTTTGTTGTTTTCTTTCTTTTTCTTTTTTGTAGATTTCTGAACAAAGAATGTGTTCACCGTGATTTTTCTTATGTGATTGACAAGTAAGAAACATAAGCACTGAGTTTTTTAATTAATGTTGTAATAGTAACTTACAATCAGAATTTATTCATCAAATCCCTATTAGTATCCATGTATTTGGCTTGATATTTTATAGTCAATTTTAGTATTAAGCCCAATGTGTAGACAACATAACCAACCTCTAAAATATACAAGAGAAAAACTTACTCATAGTCTCCTCCTCCAATTTATTTGGATAAACAAAGCAAGCCTTATATTTGAGTTCCTAATTTCAACTTAATTCCCTCTAGTTTAAGGAAGATATAGAAGAGTTGTTGTTGTTGTTTTTTCTGACATCATTTTCCTCTAGTTTTAGTAAAGGATTTACCAGGAAAGTCCTGACACCAAATATTCTAGTGACTGAACTTTTATGCTATATTTTGTATTTGATTTTATGTATTTTAATAATGTGATTTATTGAAGACATAACTCAACAAAATCTTTTACATTGAAAAATAAAGATCTTTGTAAAAATAATCTTTAAATATTTATAAGGCTATCAAAAGTGTGGAAGTCCACAGCATCTGACATACTTATAAAAATCTTTAAAAAGTTGTGAAATTTGGGCTTGGGTTTGGTGGTGCGTGCCTATAATCCCAGTGACTTGGAAGCCTGAGGCAGGTAGATCACAAGTTCCAGGCCAGCATGGGCAACTTAATGAAAACCTGTCTCAAAATAAAAAATAAAAAAAGACTAAGGATGTGGCTCCTCAATGGCAAAACACCCTTGGGTACAATGTCCAGTACCGAAAAGAAGCTATAAATTTTTCTGAGCCTATTTAATTAAAATAAATGCAAGATGTTTAACCACTTGGGCATATGCCTGAAGTGATTTATTTAACTTCAAGGCAGGATGGAGAGGTCAGGGAGCCTACATGCTCTGGGTTGCAATGCTTGATATAGGCAGTGGGTAAACTAGAAAGGAGGAGGAAAAAATGTTTAGTAGTTGGTGAGGGCACCACCTTATAGTGTCTATGTGGAAGCTGAATCGACAAATAAGACTATGAAATAGGTTTTATCCACCACAGTAGGAATTTGTTGAGTCTCTCTCCTGGAGCGTGGTTAAGATACATGGAGCAAGTGAGAAGTGACAGTGATTCAAGTAGAGACTGACAAGACAGAAAATACGTGAGGGAAGGTGGTTTTGAAGGAATAAACCCTTGAGTTCATGAAGAGGAAGGATTCCATTTATAATGAAAAATCTAAATTAAGAGGTGGCTGAAGTTTTTATATACATATTGATTGTTACTGATTCCATACTGAGAACTGCAGTGGAATAGAGCAAAGAACATGGACTTGATAATCATGCACCTTCTTAGTAGTAAAGCAAGATTTGTATCCTTGAACAAGTTTTGTACAACTTCGGAGAATATTTCCATATATACAAATAGAAAACAATAATTTGTACAGTTTGTTGTTGCAAGAATATGTTAATATGTGACGAAAGCACCTGAAACATAGTAAGCACCCAACAGTTCATGATTATGTTTACGCATTTGACTTTGCTGACATCTCCTTACCTAAACAGTTACACTTTATGTTTAAAAAAGGAAAGAGAAATAAATAATGAAGAATGTCTTTTTTTTTTTTTACAGGTCATATCTGAGAGATAAACCATCTAAAAACTTGGTAAGAAAATTGTAATTTTGTCAATGAGTCAATATATGCAATAACTAAAGTACTCTTCCTTTTCTAGAAAATAAGCTATAACTGGTCAAAATATGGTTGCCCATTGAGACTTGATTCCAGAGAAGAGTTTCAACCTTTCATCCAATTGTAAGTTTAGTCTCATTAAAATTTTTACTGTATTTTAAAAGTTTTCAAAATAGAAGTATGAAAACAAGACTAATTACTCATACATTTAATAATGAACTTCTTTGAGTACTCAATATATGCAAGACTTGGTTTTCAGTATTAATTATACGAAGTTGGGCAAACAGTCTCTGCATATCAGTTCTTTACCCATTGTGACATAAGTGGGTAAGAGCTGAGAGCCTTCTCAGGCATGTAGTCAGCCCTCCCTTTATTCTCTCCAAATGTCTCCCTAAACCAGAACTCTGCCTGACAGGAAACTGCCTTAGCAAGGTGACATGATTTCTCTTTCCATGAGCTTATAATAAATAGAAGTTTGTAAGAAATTTGATTGCTAATATTGATGAGATCTCAAAAATATTATCCCTAGCTTAATTTTTATAAATAATATTTCATAATAGATGCTATGAAGAAGTCTTTTACAAAGTTTTTATATTTGTTAACTTTCCTCTGTGACACAACTTGTATGTGTATATGTGTGTGTGTGTGTGAGAGAGAGAGAATTGAATTCAGGGCATAGTCTACCCTAGCCCCTGATTTGGTTCTTTTATTCTTGGCTTATGACTATAAAAGTTAAACAGAATATTATGAAATTTAAAATATAGAAAAATGTAAGAAATAAATGACCTGTTTCAAAATGTTCTGTTATTACAAACAAAATTATGTTGAATATTTGTTTACATACATGGATGTTTGGACATTAGTCCAGTTATGCCATTAGGACAAGCTATTGGAAGTGAAGTCCTTATGTCTAAAACATCAAAATTTTAGTGACAGCTTTCAGATTTGGAGGACCACTTAGGCCAAAGAAAATGTGGATCTCTCAGGATGAGTAGGTATAGAAATAATGAATCAGGTGCTCCAATTTAGTTTTGTTGTCAGAGCTCTCCCCAGTTAGGATCCAGAAGGCCTCCGCTAGCATGTTCTGTCCCTTTTCCATCTTCCTGCCGCTAAATCACCACCCATAGCTCTTCTAAGTTTCTACTCTGTGCTCTTTCTCTCTAATATCACAGTCCTACAATCTGGTCAAAATTCTCTGTACTATTGGGCTAATCTGCCATCTTCCTTAGTTTTGATCTCCTAGACATATAATTATACTGCTGCTTTTCCTGGGCACCTAAGGCACTCCTTTTCCTTCTGAGGCCGAAATTTTGTTTTTGTGTTGTTTCCTTGCTTACATAATGCTTAATCCCCCAGGAGTAAAAATTTTAAATCTGGGTGTTCTCTCCTACTAAAGTGCACTCTTTGGTTCAGTTCATCACTATTACACACCTATTTTCCACCAAGTACTCTGCCAAGCACGCTTAAAAGGCTTACAGGATTTCTTCCCTCAGACCTTCAAGAGTCTGATAATTAGATAAACAAATGAGTTGATATGCTAAGTAGAATGATAAAAAGGAATGGCATGGATGGTTGGTATTGAAACTCAAAAGAAAAGAATCTAACCCAGCTATCAAAGGAGATGGTTTCTGGAAAATTTCCCAGAAAATTTGCACTTGGGCTGAATCACTGAGTCTTAAAGTTAGCTGAGCCAAGGGAGGAAAGAAGAGAAATGGGAAGGATAATATAAATTGCACTAGGTAAGCCTTTCAAGTAAAAGTGGTAGTTTAGGGAAGAAAATTTATGATTCAAAAAGTATAACGCTGTTGGGGCATAAAGTGAGTCATAAAGTGATAGCAGAAGAAAAGCTGGTGAGCTCTCTGGGTGAAGTCCAGACCATGGAAGTCTTTCTATCCATTCTTCTATCCATGGTAGAGTGGCATGATCTAGTATTTAACTGTCTTAATTTGTTCTCTCTAGGAGAAGTATAGAAGATGAATTTCAGGGAAACAAGTCTAAGTAGAGAAAGCAGGTAGCAAAATTGTATTTGGGAGGAAAAAAACAAGTGACTAAAAAAGCAAAAAGAACAAAGAGTTACCATTTATGAGATAAATTAGTAATTATAATAGGCAGGGCTTAATAATTGATAAATGGGAGTGGTAAGGGAAAGCGAATAAAGAAGATAAACGATGAATGAATCAAGGGTAACACTGATGAGAAGAGATTTTCCACAAACTTCCACCACAACATCTATCTTCAAGTATCTATACCTGTGACTCTGCTTGTCACCACAGATGGAACTATCTGTGTATCTGCCTAAGGCCTGTTCCTCCACTTATGAACTATGACCCTAACCCCTTTACTAATTCAGAACATTGCTTCTGAAATTCTTCCTTTCTCTCTCCTGCATCATCAACTTTTCCCTCTCTGACGGATCATCATATAAATCTGCAGTTCTTTCTCTCACCAATAAATAAAATTAGTTCTCTCATCTGCCAATCCATTTTGGAGAATCCAAAAAGGTCTTGAAGGCTTATGGGTTACTAAATGGAAATAACTTGGATCCCTAAAACACTTTATGATATCTAGTATTTAATCCCCCAGACTCAACCTACATTGGAACATGGAAAGAATAACAAGTAAATTGACTGAGACTTTCAGGTTTGTCATGGAAACTGAGTCTGACTTATACTTTTAAGCAATGCTGTAAATGAAAGAAAAAAAATAGAAAAAGACAGGGTCAGTAAAATGTTATATGGTAGAAGCAGGCATGACGGCACATACATACCTATAATCGCAGCAACTCAGGAGGGTGAAGCAGGAGGACCATAAATTCCAGGCCAGTCTCAACAACTTAGCAAGTCTCTCAGCAACTTAGTGAGAACCTGTCTCAAAATAAAAGATAAAAAAAATTTAAGGGACTGAGGATGTAGCTCAGTGGTAAAGTGCCCCTGAGTTCAATCTCCAGCACTAAAAAATAAATAAATAAGTTATATGGTAGAAGTACATCACATATAAATATACTAATTGTGATGGAAAATTTTAAATCACTTACTCTTGTTAGAAAATAGTAATTGTTAAGATTACATTTTTTGTGAAATTCAGATATTGTATACATAGCTTATGAGATGAGTGTTTAACAAGTTTTTCTGAATTCAAGATGAAAAAGCAATAAATCAAAAATGTTTCTATATATAAGCAAATGCTTATTAAAATACATAGTAAAAATTCATGCATAATAGCAAAAATGAAAGTAACAAACCATAATTTTTAAAGAATATGTATAAGACCTTTATGGAGAAAATTTTAAAACATTATTAAAAGATTTTAAAAAGAACTGTAATAACTGAAGAACTATATCATATATTTTGATAGAGAAATTCAGTATTATTTAGATAACATTTCCCCTCTAACTTATCTATAAATTCAATATAATTACAATAAACTACTCTCAGTATTTTTCACAGAATCTGACAATCAGACCCTAAGTTTTATTTTTTATGAAAAGACAAAAGGCCTAAAACAGCCAAATATCTTACTGAATTCAAGTTCTAGAAATGGCAGAGTGATTTTATTTGACATAACCTCTGCCCAATGATAATTACGTGTTTGATTCTCAGCACCACATATAAACAAATGAATAAAAAATAAATGTCCATCAACATCTAAAAAATATTTTTAAAAAAATTCCTAGCTAACTTTTGATCTGCGCATGTATGGGGAATGGCTCCTAGGGATCAAGCATAAAAATAACTGTTAGGAGGTAGAGATTATAACAGCTGCCTGATGCTGGGAGACAACATTTGAAGTTTCAAGTCCTGAAAACTTGGAATTGGAAACACCTTGACATTTTCATTGACAACAGAAGAGCCACATCTGATAATTAATCCAAGGACAAAATGCTAAGACTAAAACAAAACAAAACAAAAAAATAAAGTCCTAACAAGCCTTTAAAGTAAATTTCATTAGTTTCAAAGAAATGCACCAATTATCTTGCTCCCCAAAGAGAAATATAACACTTTAAAGGAAAATAATAAAACACAGTATCTCAATAAATAATTTGTAATGTTCCATACAAAATCAAAAATTGCCAGTCATCCAAAGAGGCAGAAATATGACCCATAATCAATAGAAAAGGGAGTCGATAGCAGCAGACCACAGATGACCCAGACACTGACTTACATTCAGTAGAACAGGACTTTAAAACAGCAATTATAAATATGCTAAAGAATTCAGAGTAAAAGTGTAGAGTATGGCTGAACAGATGGTAAATCTCAGCAAAGAATTGCTAACTAAAAAAACAAAACAAATTAGAATGCTAGAATTCAAAAATACAGAATTTGAAATTTAAAAATTAAAGTTTTATAGCAAATTGAGCAAAGCAGACAAAAATATTGATGAAACTGAAAGTAGCTCAATGGAAATTAATCAAACTGAACCACAGGAAATAAAGTTTAATTAAGTGCCTCCACAGACTATGGAAAATATCAAACAGTTTACCTTAAATATATTTAGAGAGAGGAAAATAAAAAAGAATAAATTTTTAAGAAATATTGGCGGGGCTGGGATTGTGGCTCGGTGGTAGAGCGCTTGCCTCGCATGCGTGAGGCACTGGGTTCGATCCTCAGCACCACATAAAAATAAATCAATAAAGATATTGTGTCCACCTACAACTAAAAAATATTTAAAATTTAAAAAAAAAGAAATATTGGCTGAAATTTACCCAAATCTGGTGGAAAATATCAGCCCACAGGTCCCAGAAACTCAATAGACCCCACACAGAATAATATGAAGACCACACAAAGGTATATCAGACAAAATGATGAAAGGTAAAGATAAAATCATTAGAATCTGCTGGAAAGGAAAAAAGAAAAAAATCATTATATTCAAGAAAACACTGATAAGAATGATAGCCAACTCTGTCTAAAATAGGATCATGTGACAAAAGAATGGCACTTTTTAAGTGCTGATGAAAAAAAGGAAGTATTAAGTTAACTATCAAATTAAACATAGAATTACCATGTGATCCAACCAGTCCACTTTGGGGTATCTAACCCAAGTAATGAAAAACAAAATCTTAAAGAGATATTTGTATATCACAATAGCAGCATTATTCATGGAAACAACCCCAAGTGTCAATCAACAGATGAATGGATAACCAAAATACGATACACAGATACCCCCCAACCTCTGAGAATTTTACCTAAAATTTTTAACTTTATGATGGTACAAAAGTAACATGCATTCAGTAACTGTACCTCCAATTTGAATTTCAATCTTTTCCCAGGCTAAAGAATAGCCATTCCATTTTTCACTCAGTGCAGTAATCAATAAATTGCATGAGATGTTCAATGCTTTATTATAAAATAGAATTTATTTTGGTGATTTTGCCTAACTGTAAGCTAATATAAGTGTCCCAAAGCACATTCAAGGTAGGCTAGGCTAAGCTTTTATGTTCAGTAGGTTAGGCATCTTAAATGCATTTATGATATTTTCAACTAATCATAGGTTTATTGGGACATAACATTAAAAGTCTAGGAGTTTTTATGTATACATAATAGGATATTATTTGGCATTAAAAAGGAAGAAAAACCTGACAATACTAAAACTAGAAAATCTTTTTTTGTTTTTGTTATTTTTAAATATGAAATTTTTTGAAGTGTATTTTGACATACTATAAAGTGTATTTTGACATACAGGGAGTATAACTTCCCATTCTTGTGGTTTTACATAATGTGGAATTACACAGATTGTCTGTTCATATATGAATATAGGGAAGTTATGTCTGATTCGTTCTACTATCTTGCCTACACCCATCTTCCCTCCCTTCCGTTCATTTCCCTTCATCTAATCCAGTGAACTTCTATTCTTCCCTCCCCGTTGTGTGTTAGCATCTGCATATTAGAGAGAACATTCAGCCTTTGGTTTGGGGGATTGGCTTATTTCTCTTAGCCTGATAGTCTTCAGCTCCATCCATTTACCTGCAACTGCCATAATTTCATTTTTCTTTATGGCTGAGTAATATATGTGGTATATTTACCACATTTTCTTTATCCATTCATCTGTTGAAGGGCACCTAGTGTGGTTCCATAGCTTGACTATTGTGAATTGAGTTGCTATAAACATTGATGTGGTAGCTTCACAATAGTATGCTGATTTTAAGTCCTCGGGGTATATATCAAGGAATGGGATAACTGGATCAAATGGTGGTTCCTTTCCAAGTTTTCTGAAGAATAACCATACTGCTTTCCAGAGTGGTTGCACCAGTTGGCAGTCCCATCAGCAATGTCTGAGTGTAACTTTTTTCCCACATCTCCACCAACATTTATTGTTACTTATATTCTAGATAATTGCCATTTTTACGAGAGTAAGATGAAATCTCTGTGTACTAACACCAGAAAATCTTGAAGACATTGTGCTAAGTGAAGTGAGCCAGTCACAAAAAGACAGATACTATATGGTTGCACCCACAGGAGGTACTTAGTCAATTCACAGAGACAGAAAATATAATGGTGGTTGCCAAAGTTAAGAGATAAGAGGAATAGAGAGTTATTTAATGGGTACAGCATTTTCATTTTGCAAAATCAAAAGTTCTGGAGATGGATGATGATAGTAAAACAACAATATGAATGTACTTAATACCACTGAACTATACACTTAAAAATGGTTAAAATGATAAATTTTATGTTATTTATACTTTGCCACAATGCAAACTTCATCTATAGTTAAATATACCATAAACAAAGTAAAAAAAAAAATTGGTTAGCAAGTGAGAGGTTGTTGTTTGGGAGTTGGGTGATTTTCCTGGGTGCTCACGTTCTCTCCAGTCACTGTTTGAAAGGTTTATGGGGCTCACTTTGTTGGGTTGTCTAGACTTGTCTAAAAACAAAGAAAGACCTGAATTTCTCTGAGTTAGCAAGAAAAAAAAAAGATAAACGGTTAAAATGTAAATAACATAGTAAACCATTCAGGAATAGTGAGAACCCTCCCACAACTGCCATCCAAGGGTCAGCCTTGCAAGCCAGGTTTTCTAAGAATAGCATTGTCAATAGTGCAAAGTTAACTCTTTCCAAGAAGATGTTTTTAGTGATCAACAAAATGAAAAATAAGATCCATCAGAAAGTAAAAAAAACAAAAAAACAAAAACAACTAAACACTACTATGTTTTGCTAGGAATTTAGAACAATGGAAATTCCTCTATATAGAAGCTAAAACACTTTGTATAAGTGTAAAAAACACTAAAATAGCTACTACAGCCACTTTGAAAAGCATTTGGCAAAGTGAAAGACTTTTCATATATAAGACTTCATATTTTCACTATACATAAATGAAAATTTTTTCATATTAGTGAAAGTTTGGAAACAACCTAAAGCCCATTAATGAAAGAGTAGATGGATAAATTATATAACTAGTTAAAATAAATGAGCCAGTAAGTTTGTGAGAGAGGAGAATCAGGTGACCAACCATGAGGTTCAAGTTAAAATGTAAGGAGGGAGCTGCTGCTGAGGAAAACAGAAAATAAGAGACTAGAAATTTCAAAGGTTGTATCCCAAAGCCTGATATCAAATGGCGAAACGCAGACAAAAGACATAGTGTAATATTATTCATGTATATTTTAAAATCCAAAAAGTAATTAATACTACATAGGATTTATGGGTTCATTATGTATAAGCAAAGAACATGGGTAGAAATGAGATGTAATGATTTTTACATTATTTTCTGGTTTTCTGCATATATGAAATATTTCCATAATTAAACATGCTATAGGAGCAAGGCCCATGGGAAAAAAACTGAGGAAATAGGATCAAAAGCCAAAAAACAAGGTTAAGAGGGAGTCGAGCACGAGAAGAAGACATGAATGAATCTAGGAAGCTAGTTGGAGAGGGGGTCAGACAACCAACTATGAGGTCCTGGTTTAGTAAAGAAGGAGTGACAAGAGTGTCAGAGGGAACTGCTTCTATGGGCAAGGAGGATTGGGAAATTAGCAACCTCCAAGAGGTCAAGGATGTGGAAGATGGAAGAGATTGGGGTTGAGAATAGACTATTGAAGCAGCAATATTTTGGAGTTGCAGTAGCACTTTTTGCTAAAGACAACTTATTTGTGTCCGTGCTACTCAAAATAACTTGATAGAGCTTTTTGTTTCCAATTCTCCTAGGATAATCAACCAAATATTAGAGGCCAACTACTGCCAGATTAATAAAGCTTAATGTCCAGATCTATTGAATTATAGCAAAACATAGATGCAAGCAGAGTATTCAATCAGGTATTCGTCAGACATGAATTCGGGTGCTAATTAATTAATTAGCTTTGAGAATCAGTGGAACTGTGACCATTGGGTAATTATTAGTCCACAGGCTAGTTCTCTGGATTATAATTAATTCCTTGCATTTACAGGGAATGGCTCAGGAACAAGGTTGGGCAGACTTTTACAGATAAAAGGATAATAAATTTACCATTAAACGCTAATAAGTATGAAGTAAGTTCTGGGAATGTGACCCCACTGGGAACATAAGTCATCCCATTTGGATCATACTCCCGGATTGAAGGATAGAGGTCTAGATTGCTTGGGTTGCATATGAAAGAGCTCCTGGAAAATTGTTTGCTCTTCCTAGGAATGGGCTAACCCTTGGTAATCCCTCCAGTCAGCAAAGCCCAAGATGTTAAAGCATCCAGATACAGAAAATAAAAGACATAGTGAATAAAAGGGACTATCCACAAAGTTTGTGTCTAATGAATGTATATCAACAGCAAGTTCTCTTCAATTCCAAAAGCGGAACTACTGTAGTGGAAAAGTTACCAATTGTCGGAAGTTAGTTGCCAACCAATGACATTTCTGAATTGGTCAGGTTTAATAAGTATTATATTCTACACTAATTAACATTAATGAAAAGAAACAGTGCTTACATAGGCAAGCAGTTTTGTCACATATTCTCAATGAAATAAATAAAACATCAAAGATCGTCCTACTGTAACCCAGACGTTATGGCTCATGCAATGCATCATTATTGCCACTAGATGACACTGTAGCTCATTGCTCTTGTGAGAGTTCACAGTTAATGTGGTCCAAATCGATTTTTTTTTTTTTTAAGTAAAACATGTGGCTTTGCAACTAATTCTTAATAAGTCAAGAACCTCATGACTTTCAAAAGATGCAACCAAAATCCTGCTCCTTCAAAAACTGCTGGAATTAGAGCTTTGCTAATTCTGATCCAACTTTCTGAAACTATACAAAATTGTGTGTGTCCGCACATTTTTCTCTGGAAAGAGTCCAGAGCTTAGAGTTTCAGAATTCTCTGTGGCCCCCCCTCCCCTACCAAGAAGTCAAGCACCAATATGCCAATCCATAGCTACTTATGCCTGTTTGAGTACTTACCTTCTGAGTTCATCTCTTTATGATTTCTCAAAACTAATTAATATGGAAATAAAAATAACTTCTGAGATATCACTTTTTGACACTTAAAACATTTTTCCCCCAATTTGTGAGAACAGGCCAATAACTACTTCTTATAACCAGGCTTGGATGATAGCCACTTACCACAGATCTGAAAGCCAGCCACAACAATTACAAGTTGATTTGGACAGGGAAAAAGGAGACACTGTCAAGGACCTATTATTTTCTGTGAATTGCACAGAACTGTCAAGTGAGAAATTATATCAAAAAGTGGGGCAACACTGCAAGAGTCGGTAGCCTAGAAGCAAGTGCCTGAGACTAACATTCTAAGTGAAATTTCCACCCCAAGGGTACTTTCCTTCAGAAATAGGAGCAATAACTGATAGAGAAGAAAACCATATAACTATTTTTACAGTCACTAGTTCTAGTATGTAAAGGTATAGTTTATCAATAATTTCACCTTAGCTTTGGTCTTGAACCCCTATATTTATGTGGTAGCAGGAAAAAAAATCTTTGAAAACTACATCTCTTTGAAAACTCAGAGTCTGAGGGAAATGCTCTAAGCCCAGCTGGTCTGATGTACCCAGACCCAGAATTAGGGAAGGGATATCCTGCCCATGTAGAGCTGTGCTGGTGTCTGCTGCTGCATCCTAGCCCTGCCTTACCCCTTGCCCATGCTGCTGAGCCTTTGAGACTCAACCACATCTTCCAGCTGGTTTCTCCTGGGAAATCTGCAACATCTCAATTCTTACAGTAATTCCGTGATTTCATTCTCTGGTGTGTAATAGGCAACTGACAAATTATTTTTATTATATGACCTCAGGGATCTTTGTCTTGCTGTCCGTCCATTCCTCACCTCCTTCTGTCTTTCTCCCTGCTGTCTGAGACAGCTAACCTCATCAACATATGGTACTTACCAAAGCAAAGCAAACTTGTGGCTCCAATTTTATATTAACTTATTAGGTTTTTATCTTGAATAATACCTGTGATTTTATTCATTTGTCAAAATAGACCTATACAGCAGGTACTATTATTTGACAGATAAGAAAATTGAGGCTTCAAGAGCTTAAGTAACTTCCCCAGGATCACAAAGCTAATAAGTGATAAAGACAGGATTCAAATCTGTGCCCATTAGACTTGAAAGCCAGGACTCTTCACTCCTCTATTTTACACTAATTATTGTTTTTGTCTTTGATCTTTCTTTTAGATTTGATGATAATGGTTTTATTGAAGATATCCAAGTAAATTTCATATTGTGGGAAATTCATGGCAGGCATGACTATAGTTTTACTAAAACTATGAAGCAGGTATGATATCTTTGAATTTAAACAGAATTTAGCATGAAATTAGACATGTCTTTCTAAAGAAAATAGAACCAGGAAGCATTGGGTCAAAAACAAAATCACCTCTATATTAAATTCATTGACAACTAAAATTTATTTATGAAATGAATTGTCATATAAAACACATATAAAGGAGTGAGGAAAAAATAATGTTTATACTGGAGTGATGTAATTATATATGAGTATTTTCTTTTCTCTCCAAACTCTATTTAATGTTCAATGGGTCAAACTTTGGCTTTAGGATGTTTATCACATTTGTGCTAAATCAAATGGAGACTCTTTAGGCTTCATGTTACTTGACTTTGCATCATTTGCCCCTTCTGACCTTGGTTCCAACATCTTTCCATTCTCCTATCTTCCATGATCAGTTGATCTCAGACTTCTCTGTGAATTTCCTTTATTCTATCCTTTCAATTTTGTAGGGAAATGGCAGAAAGGCCTTACAACTCCCACTCACCATACTTAATCTCCCTGAGTGGGTTTTTCTGCCCTTGAGGGTCTCTCATCATGAAGGAGCCTCTCCAGAAGTTATCAGCATTGATTCCAAGATTGCCCAGAGATATCAGGCTCAAACAAAACCAGGAATGACCCCTTCCAAACTGGTATTCTTCTCCACCAAACATTTTAATTATCCAAGAGGTACAACCTGCCTAGATGGCAGCCAAGAGAACTGATTTCCATTTGCCACTTCCCAAAAGTACTCTAAGTACTCCTTGTCTTGCAAGTATATAACCAAATAAATCTGTTTAACCACACAGTCCTCCTATGCTGTTCAACATCCAGCATGTCTTACCTTCTGCTGTACTTCCTCCCCATAGTCTCATCCTAAACTACTGTAACCTTCTATTACTTTGGCTCAGATTCCCATTACTCTCTTCCTTCTCAAACCTTTTCATTATACCTTAGAGTTAAATGCCCTTAGATCCTTCTTCAGTAGAACTTCCTGAGAGAATATCCCTTTGCTTTCTCTTACCCCACGTATTTAAATGTGAGGTGTGGAGCTGATACTCTCCCTAATTCATGGTATCATTGGTTGATCATTATGTTTTCCTTCTTAAGTAAAACTCCATTTGTTTGAGGGTCCTGCCATCCAGTTGGCATCTACCCTATCCCTGCTTGCTGTTGTTATATACTCATGCCCTGAAAACAATTATAGTTGACTTCTGAATTCTGTCATCCATCACACAAGGATATTGCTGGAAAGTTTTCTAAACAGGGACTACATTTCCCAGATCCATTTGCATTTAAGTGATAACATAAGAGTGGTTTTCATGACTGAAATATGTGCAGAAATTACATGTGTTGTTTCCAGATGAAATAATTAAGAGGGAATTTCATTAACCTCCATGTCTCCTATCTAACCTCATATCAGTATATTATAACAACAATTAAGGATGGGGTAGATCAAAGCCTTATAAAAATAATCCAATGGAGGAATTTCAAGGAGCCACTAGATTAAAAAAAAAGCCTACGTTCCCAACTCACAGCTTTGAGGAGTGCCACCCAACTATCTAACCAGGGACATCTGCATTGAACTATGTATAATAAAAAATTAAACTTTTATTGTGTAAACCCTGAAGGTTTATTATTGACAGCACCACAGATTAAAACAGTACCTAAATTCAAACACTTCAACCTCTGACTTCAACCCCCAATTCTTTAGCCCTTTGATTGTTATTCTTAATGCTCCTAAGTCTTTTATTTTTCCTCACATAATGTAGACATCAACTATATTTACCTTCTGCCTTCCTCTCCCATTTTTCTTCCCTTCTTTTCCTATCCAGTTTGAGCTCTATAGTTTAATTCTTCTGCCACTGTCTTGCCAATACCTATATCTCACTTTCCCAAGTGTTATTCCTGGACATTGTCATAACAACTTAAAATAGCCATCTTTCTGCCTTAGCCTAGCCTATATCTGACTGCTGTTCACTTACAAGTCTTAAAGATCCATTTGTACACTAACGTTATAACAGCACTACATATGAGCCAAAAAGTGAAAACTACTTCCAAGTGTCCATTAGCAGAAGAGTGGATAAGCAAAATGTAAACTACACATATAATGGAATACTATTATTCACCCTTAAAAGGAAAGAAATTCTTACACATGCTACAAGTTGAATGAATCCTGAAAACATACTGCTAAGTGAACAAGCAGTCACAAAAAAATGAATACCACACACATTCTACATGATTTCACTTATATAAGGTATTTAGAATAGTCACAAGTCACAAAGACAGAAAGTAAAATGGTGTTTGCCAGGAGCTACAGGAAGGTGGGAATGAGGACTTGGTGTTTAATTAGTATGGAGTTTTATTTTTGCCACTGAACTGTATGCTTAAAAATGATCAAAGCAGTAAATTCTGTTATGTGTATTTTACCACAATATGAAATAATTAGAAAAAAATTCGATTATCATCAAACATTCTTAGCAATACTTTATGTTGGAAGAAAATGTAGTAATATATTTAAGACATTAAAGGAGAGTAAATGTGAGCCAAGGATTTTATATCAAGCAAAAGTGATCTATACTATAAAGGACACAGACAAAAATATAATTAACATGTAAGAAACTGAGGAAGTATTGTTCCCATTAGCCCTTCCTAAGGAATTTACTAAATAATAAGCTTTAGATAACCAAAATTACTATTGACACAAAGATATTATAACAACTAGAGAGAAGCATTAAATACAGAATTACATTTAAAACTAAAACAAAATGAGAAAAAGAAAAACTAAAAGGGGAAAATGTAGAGAAAGAGTATAGTATATAATGGATGTATTCTTTGACAACATAGATATGGTACAATTATAAAATATGGCATAGGAGAATTTGAAGAACATGAGCCAGGGAAATCAGTAATTATGATGGTGGAGGCAGTATTTGTATTGTTATTCTGAAGCCATGAAGTGTGTAATATAAGATAAAACAGATATGTAATTATGGAATATTTCAGTATTCTCCTTCCTCACCAAGCGTTTTGGTATGAGAGCAAGGAGATACATACGTAAGACAGAAGAAGTAAAACAAAAATTAAGACTTTGAGCTGGGCACAGTGTTACACACCTGTAATCACAGCAACTGGGGAGGCTGAGGCAGGAGGATTGCAGGTTTAAGATCAGCCTCAGCAACTTAATGGAGACCCTGTCTCAAAACAAAACAAAAAAGTGAAAAATAAAAAGAACTGGAGATGTAGCTCAGTGGTAAAATACTTCTGGGTTCAATCCCCAGTACCAAAATAAAAAAATCTGAATTGAGTTAAATAAAACATAAACCCATAAGGTACTGAATATTGATCTAAATATAGATAAAGTTATATTGTTAATATAGAGAGATATAAGTATTATTCTACTCTATTCATTAAAATCCTTAGAAACAATAAGTATACTTAATATCTAGATTATTGTCTTGAAATACTAGAATTACCATATGATCCACCAATTTTAGGTATATAACCAAATGAATTGAAATGAGAGGCTTAAATACTTACATACCAACATATAAGCAGCATTATTCACAATAGCCAAAAAGTAGAAATAACCCAATGCCATCAACAGATGAATGGATAAACAAAATGTGATACACACACACACACACACACACACACACACACTCAAAATGGAATCTGATCTCACTTAAAAAAAGGAGAAAATTTTCACATAAGCTACAATGTGAATGAACCTGGAGAACATTATGCTAAGTGAAACAAATCCATCACAAAACAAATAATGTATGATTCTATTTGTACAAGGTATTTTGAGTAGTCAAAAATCATAAAGAAAGAAAATAAAATGGTGGTTACCAGCCACTGTGGGGATCATCAGGTAATGAAGACTTGTTTAAATTGAATAGCTTCAGTTTTGCAAGATGAAAAGAATTCTGAGCTAGATGGTTATAATAACAATATGAATGTACTTAATGCCACTGAATCGAATGCTTAAAAATGGTGAAAATGATAAATGGTATATGTATTTTACCACAGTAAAAATTAAAATATTAATTATTTTCATATTCATTATTTTCATTAAAAATTAAAATATTAATTTTTTTCATTAAAAATTAAAATATTAATTATCTTCAGACAAAAATTGAGAAAATTTGTGATGAACAGACTTGCACTTGGGCTTATACCAGATTTGCACCAGACTTCTACCAGAGTGCTATTCAAAATAAAAATAAGGTTCAGCTCACCAGGAATATATAACAATTATAATTAAGATGTATAATTTTTATTTATATTTATAATTATATAACTTTAAAATATATAAATAGAAAATTGAGAGGACTAGAAATTAACAAATCTACAAACATCATTGGAAATTTTAACCCAACTCTCTTCAGAACTATTGCAGCACAGCAGACAAAAATTAAAATAGAAGAGGTTTGAACAACATGATTAACAAACTTGTCCTAATAGACTATATAAAACACTGTTCCAACTATTTCAAAATGCGTATCCTTTTCCAGCATTCACAAATCATTTATAAAAATTATATCCTCTTTAAAGTATGTCCTCTTTAAAGTAAATCTCAAGAAATTTAAGGAGATTGAAATTACAGAGTATATTTTCTGACCACAAATCAATAACAAAAAAGAGTTAGAAATCCCCATACATATGAAATAAACCATATATCAAAAAAATACATGGAAATTCGAAAATATCCAGGAGTGAATGATAATGAAAATAGCAAATATTGAAACTCACTGGATTTAGCTACAGTCGTGCTCAAGGGAAAATGTATAGGTTTATGTGTGTGTTTTAGATATGAAAAACTGAAAAATTAAGTATTCACATCAAGAAGTTAGAAAAACAGTAGAAAGTTAAGCTCAAAGAAAGTAAAAGGAAAAATAATAAAGTTAAGAACACAAAGTGAGGCATAGTGGTACACACCTGTCATCCCAGCAGCTCAGGAGGCTGAGGCAGGAGAATCTTGCATTCAAAGCCAGCCTGAGCAATTTAGCAAGGCACTAAACAACTCAGTGAGACCCTGTCTCTAAATAAAAATATAAAGAAAGGCTGGGATGTAGCTCAGTGATTAAGCACCCCTGGGTTTAATCCCTAGTACCAAAAGAAAAAAAGAAAAAAGAAAAACCCACGAATTAATAAAGTAGATACAAATATAAGATAAAGTAGCCACAAAGCCAAAAATTGATTCTTTGAACAGACTAATAAAATTAACTCACCAAGAAAAATGGAGAAAAGGTTATAAGTAGCCAGTATCAGGAGTGAAAATGGAGATATTATTACAAATTCTATAAACATTAAAAATGTAGTTGAGGTTATTATAAGCATTTATGTCAACAAATCTTACAAGAACAAGTAGATAAAATAGACAAATGCCTTAAAAGTACAACCTACTAAAATATCTTGTGTTCCAAGAAAAAATATAAAACTCCAAGCCTACAAGTCTTTTCTGATGAAATCTATCAAATATTTTTTTAAGATTTTTTTTAAAATGGACACAATATCTTTATTTTGTTTATTTTTATGTGGTGCTGAGGATCAAACCCAGTGCCTCACACATGAGCCACAATCCCAGCCCTCTCTCAAACATTTAAGGAAAATTTTTCTTCAACTTTATAAAAGCTTTCCTAGAGAATGGGAGTTGGAGATGATTTTCCAATTCATTTTGTGAAGAGTTGCTAAGAATCTTAAAAGAAGAGAGAAGCCGGGCGTGGTGGCTCAAGCCTGTAATCTCAGCACCTAGGGAGGCTGAGACAGGAGAATCGCGAATTCAAAGCCAGCCTCAGCAAGGGCGAGGCACTAAGCAACTCAGTGTGACTCTGTCTCTACATAAAACACAAAATAGGGCTGGGGATGTGGCTCAGTGGTTGACTGCCCCTGAGTTCAATCTCCAGTACCAAAAAAAAAAAAAAAAAAGAAGAAGAAGAGAGAATTATGGGTTGGTCTCACTCATAAATACACATACAAAATACCTAAGCAAAACATTAGCAAATCAAACCCAGAAATATATCAAAGAATAATACATCTAGACCAAATGTTATATATTTCACAAATGAATGTATGATGGTATATCATTTGAAAATAGATTTGGTATATCAAACTCAATATATTAACAGCATAAAGAAGAAAGAGCATAAGATCATTGTAATATTTCATAAAAAGTTATATAGTTAAGAATTTATTATATACATATAACATTATTTTTACAACAAATATTAGAAAGTGAATAATAACCTACTTAACCTAATAAAATTTAGGTTAAAAAATTATAGCAAACATTATACTAATGGTGAAAATGAAATGCCTCCCTCTGAATTCAGGAATGAAACAAGGGTGGGTATTTGTCACATTTTTATATAACATTGTTCCTGGAAATCTTTGTAATATGGTAAAGAATAAGCAGCAAAAATAAATAAAAGGTATAAGAATTGGAAAGGAATTGTCAATTCACAGGTGGCACAAAGGTTCATGTGAAACAATCAGAATGAATAAGTGAGTTTAAGAAATTCTTTCAACTCAAGGCCAACATACTAAAGTCAGTTGTTGCTTTGTACATCAGCAAACATGTACATAATAAAAGTTTTAAAAACAAAATTTTCAGTGGTATCAAAATATATTAGATAAGTAGAAGTAAATTGATAATGAAAGCTTGTAAATATCCATATACATGCCATCTTTTGACAGAGTGGTTGTTTAAATGAAGCACAGACATGGAAGACAATGACAGAGCTTAACAAGGGCGCCAAGTTAGAAGATGTGTGGGGACCAGAGGTAAGAAAAACATCTATCTAGAATCATGAATTTGCCCTTAAGAAAAGCTTTGTGGCCCAAGACCACTCCCGCCAACCTGCAGACCCATGCAGAGCCCAGGCCCAGGCCCAAGCCCCATAGATCCCCAACCAGCATGAAAGCCCAGGCTCAGGTCAGGCCCAGGACTGCCCCAAGTGACTTAGATGAGAGCTAAGGCTCAGAACCACCCCCCCTCCATTTTGGGACACTGCAGCCATCACCATAGCCCTCCCCACATAGTAGTCTTCACCTTGGGACAACAGACAGAGTCTGGAGGCAGATGCTCGCCATAGCACAGCACACCACAGTGCTGCATCTCTGAACAGGCAGCCCAAAGCCATTGTAAGTTCATTTCAGCCCCATCTCTGAAAGTGGTTGCATCCATCTTGGGATACCTCCACTGCTATCTTGAGTTACATCCACTACTGCTGCCACCATCTTTAGTTGCAGTAGCATCCATCTTAGGACACCGGCCAGGGACTGGAAGCCCAACACCAAAGTGATGTAAGGTAATCGGTAGGGACACTATCATATTATAGGATAGAAACTGCAATGCCTCAGATCTGCACTGCAATAAAGGAAGACACATAGATCACATGAAAAAACAAGGGAAGAAAGTGCCCCAAACAAACCAAGAATCTACAGTAATAGAATCCATTGACAGCAAAATTGATGAAATGTCAGGGAAGGAGTTCAGAATGTACATAATTAAAATGATCTGTGAATTAAAGAATGGCATAAGAGAGCAAATTCAGGCAACCATTGATCGCACCAACAAAGAGATAAGGGAGCAAATATAGGTAGCAAAAGATTACTTCAAGAAAGAGACAGAGATTCTGAAAAAAAATCAGAAATCCTTGAAATGAAGGAAACAATGAAATAATATCAGAAAATTTCCCAAACATGAAGAATGAATTGGAAAATCAAATATAAGAGGCTTACAGGACAACAAATATACAAAATTACAACAGATCCAAACCAAGGCACATTATAATGAAAATGCCTAGCACACAGAATAAGGATAGAATTTTAAAGGCCACAAGAGAGAAGAATCCGATTACATATAAGGGGAGACCAATTCGGGTCTCAGCAGATTTCTCAACCCAAGACCCTCAAAGCCAGGAGATCATGGAAAAACATATACCAAGCTCTGAAAGAAAATGGATGCCAACCAAGAATCTTATATCCATGAAAATTAAGCTTCGGATTTGATGATTAAATAAAAACCTTTCATGATAAACAAAACTTAAAAGAATTTACAGCAAGAAAGCCTGCACTAGAGATCTTTCTTGGCAAAATATTCCATGAGGAGGAAATGAAAACAACAATGAAAATCAGCAAAGAGGAACTACACTAAAGGAAAGGCCAATCAAAGGAGAAACCAAGTCAAGTTAAAAACCAAAAATAACCAGAATGACCAGGAATATAAATCATATTTCAGTAATAACCCTGAATGTGAATGCCCTAAACTTATCAATTAAAAGACATAGACTGACAGATTGGAATTTTTAAAAAGACCAACAATATGCTGCCTTCAAAAGACTCATCTCACAGGAAATGACATCCACAGACTGAAGGTGAAAGGGGGGGTAAAAACATATCACTCACATAGACCACATAAACAAGCAGGGGTTTCCATCCTCGTATCAGATAAAGTGGACTTCAAACCAAAGTTAGTGAAAAGAGACAAAGAAGGACATTTCATACTTATACTTCTTAAGGGAATCCTACATCAATAAGACATAACAATCATAAATATCTATGCCCCAAACAATGGAGCACTTATCTATATCAAATAAAGCTTTCTCAAATACAAGATTCAAACAGACTACAACACAATAATAATGGGTGACTTTAACACAGCTCTTTCACCACTGGATAGATCTTCCAAACAAAGATACAGATTCAATGCAATTCCAATTAAAATCCCAATGTCATTCCATATAGAAATAGAAAAACAATCATAAAATTCATTTGGAAAAATAAGAGACCCAGAATAGCCAAAGCAATCCTTAGAAAGAAGAGTGAAGCAGGAGACATCACAATACCAGACCTTAAACTATACTACAAATCTATAATAACAAAAATGGCATTGTTTTGGCACCAAAATAGATATGTAGGCCAATGGTACAGAATTGAAAACACAGAGACAAGCCCACATATATACAGTTATCTCATACTAGACAAAGGTGCCAAAAACATATATTGGAGAAAAGATAGCTTGTTCAACAAATCGTGCTGGGAAAATTGAAAATCCATATGCAGCAAAATAGAACTAAACTCCTATCTCTCACTATGCACAAAACTCAAAGTGGATGAAGGACCTAGGAATTAGACCAGAGACCCTGCACCTAATAGAAGAAAAAGTAGACCCAAGTCTTTATCATGTCGGATTAGGCTCTGACTTCCCTAACAAGACTCTGAAAGCTCAAGAAATAAAAGCAAAAATCCATAAATGGGATGGATTCAAACTAAAAAGCTTCTTCTCAGCAGGTGAAGTGAGAGCCTACATTTTGGGAGCAAATTTTTGCCACACACATATCAGAGCACTAATCACCAGGATATATAAAGAGCTCAAAAAACAACACCAAAAAAACAAACAACACAATAAATAAATGGGCTAAGGAGCTAAACAGATACTTCTCAGAAGAAGATACACAATCAATCAACAAATATATGAAAAAATATTCAACATCTCTAGTAATTAGAGAAATGCAAATCAAAACTAAGATTTCATCTCACTCTAGGCAGAATGGCAGTTATCAAGAATAGAAGCAACAACAAGTGTGTGACAAGGATGTGGGGAAAAGGCACACTCATACATTGCTGGTGAGACTGCAAATTGGTGCAACCAATCTGGAAAGCAGTATGGAGATTCCTTAGAAAACTTGGAAATGGAACAACCATTTGACCCAGCTATCCCACTCCTCAGTCTATACCCAAAGGACTTAAAAACAGCATACTACAGTGACGCAGCCACTTCAATGTTTCTAGCAGCTCAATTCACAGTAGCTAAACTGTGGAACCAACCTAGACGCCCTTCAATAGATGAATGGATAAAGAAACTGTGGTATATATACACAATGGAACATTACTCAGCGTTAAAGGAGAATAAAATTATGGCATTTGCAGGTAAATGGATGGAGCTGAAGAATATCTTGCCAAGCAAAGTAAACCAATCCCAAAAAACCAAAGGCCAAATGTTCTCTCTGATAAGTGGATGCTGATCCATAATGGGCGGGGGGAGGAATGGGGATGGGAAGAATGGAAGAATTTTGGGCAAAGGGGAGGGACGGGGAGGAGGTGTGGAGGCAGGAAAGATGATGGAACGAGATGGACATCATTGCCCTAGGCACATGTATGACTGCACATATGGTGCGACTCTACATCGTGTACAACCAGAGAAATGAAAAGTGGTGCTCCATTTGTGTTCAGTGAATCAAAATGCATTCTGCGGGGCTGGGGCTGTGGCTCAGTGGTAGAGCGCTTGCCTGGCATGCGTGAGACACTGGGTTCGATCCTCAGCACCACATATAAATAATAAATGAATAAAATAAAAATCCATCAACAACTTAAAAAAGAAATTTAAAAAAATGCATTCTGCTGTCACGTATACCTAATTAGAATAAATTAATTAATTAATAAAAATGAAAAAAAGAAAGCTTCATAGAAACACTTGGGATTTTAACTTGCTTTGAATCTATTTTTCTCTTATTTCAAAAATACTTCACTATAACTTGTTTTATCTTCTATCAATTTGGTATTGTTAATTTAATTTTTACTGCTTGAAAATCTGTGCAAATTATTAAATGTCTGATAAACATGGAAACGCATTGAAAGTGAATCTTTAAAAGACAACCTAGCTGGGCATGGTGGTGCATGACTATAATCCCAGTGGCTTGGGAAGCTGATGCAGAAAGATCGTGAGTTCAAAGCCAGCCTCAGCAAAAGCGAAGCACCAAGCAACTCAGTGAGACCCTGTCTCTAAATAAAATACAAAATAGGACTGGGGATGTGGCTCAGTGGTCAAGTGCCCCTGAGTTCAATCCCCAGTACTTCCCCAAGCCCCCCAAAATAAAACCTAACTCCCTCACCTGTCACCCACCACCATCTGCCATGCTGGGGATCAGTATTTATTTATTTAAAATTCAAGTAGCCAACAAGGATTTACTTGGATACCCTATTGAAATCAATCCCATGACAGCCTGTTTCCTTTTCCTATTTTCTTTAATATCCTGAGCATTTACAACTCTTTGACACATTTGTCAGGTTGAGGCTTAGACCCAGGAGGGAAGGTTTGGAACTTCTACAGTTGAAAGAAGATGCAAGGTACAGCTGGGATAGTAGACATGCTTTATTCAGAGACAGCAGCAGCCCCTACCAGCCCCTATTCCCCCAGAGCCATTTCCATAGGCCTCTTTTAATATGTGGTCCAGACAAAGAAGGCACATTGCCAACAGGTTACATAAGTACTCACAAGCGAATGTTTATGTCCTTGACTACATACTAAAGACAGCCCGCCAGAAGCCTTAGTGAGGCAACCTAACTACAGCCATCTTGGGTCTACCCTATAATCCACCCCGTTAGGATCTCTTGCCATACAATCTACATGTGTAATGTCTTCTGCAATGATCTCTTAGAAAGGAGGGCAAAACCCTGCAATCCATAGGCTACAGCAAAAATATACACTGCAACACCATACAACCAGAAGATAAGCCTCACCACTTAGGATTACTAATAACCATTGCCAGTTTCATCCTGTATTGAAGTTACAATGAAAGTCTTTCTCAGCCACATCCAATCATCAAGGGACGTACTTCGGACACACCAGGGTAGTCTGTCAATAGAACTGATAGGCATTTTAATGCATACCCAGCAGGCAGAGGTGTTTGCTATTCCGGCATAGGTGTGTGCCCAGTTCCCAATAGTATTGGCAAGGACATACCTATGGACAAAAGGATAAAGAAGCTACAGGCACTAGTACAGATAAATCATGTCCTTTTGGGAGAATTCATGCCAGCTTTGAGTACTAGGAAAGCACAAATGCTGCCTGTGGTGATACCACATTCATACAGCTTGGTTCTGAACTTCAGCAGGTTCTATGTGCACCAGCACTGGGGAACCCCTAATTGGCCAAAGGAAAATAACAAAAATGCCATTTAAAATCTGTGTCTCATCTGTGGGACCTGGCCAAGTCACATGTACAGGGCAGGGGGCATTCACTAATCATCCATGGTGTCACAAGATCATACTCCAACCCCAACCCTTTTACCCAACAAAGCAGGGGAGCTTTATTGTCCAGGGCTATGTCCAATTCACAATTTGCCCTCTATTCAATCCAGTGGGAGCAGGTAAAAGAACATCCCTTGCCTTCCAAGCCCAGGCTTAAATATATCATCCTTTGTTGTCACCTGGACCTGCATTAGAGTCACTGTGTGGTGTAAACAAAGCCTCCACAGGAGTTGGTCTCCCTCATCAGGGATGCTCATTCAGAGCTCACACAATTTTGAACAGAGACTATACCTACCCTTTCATAAAAGGTGGGTTGACTGAACTCCTAAGTCCTTGCATAAACAGGCCATTATATCTTTCTACCATGCTGCAGCCTGTGGATGATATGGGATGTGAAGCTTCCATTAATCTGTAACTGAGTTGCCCATCACTCTACATCCTTAGCCATGAAATGCGTACCTTATTCACTCTCTATTGTGGTAGGCCAGGCTTACAAGGCCATTAACATTGCCAGGGCACAAATCATAGTAAGCTAATTTATTTGGCCACTAGGTTAGGCAAGCAACAGTCTGTGGTTATACCACCTGCTGTCAAGGCAAACATGGCCTCCTCTGACTTCGATAAGGGTGTGATGTAGTCAGCCTGCCATTATGTCAATGGGATATGTCCAGCATAACCTGGCCATTTGTGGCTCCAAAGCATCAGGGGTATGGAAATTCCTGAGCACAAACCACACGTGCCTGGCAGGCCTCTACCAGAGCATTCCACACTGAAGTCAGGCCCGATTGTTTGACTACATTCCACTTGTTTATCACATCTCCATGCTGTAAGTAGTGGTGCAACCAAGCCGCTAGGTCAGTGGGAGGAACCAATTCTAACCACTGTACCCTAGCTAAAACATCTGCTTTATCATTCCCTGAGATAGTTAGGAGGCCAATGACATATTCTATAGCCACTTGTTCCTGGTGGCCTAGATCCCAGAGTTCTTCTATGGCAAGAGCCATAGAACTTGCCCCCAGTACACAGCACAGCTATCAGTACATCTCACTATGGGGGATACCTCATTTGTTACCATCATCCAGACAGTATGTAGCTATGCTCACTGGCTATTTTGTCCTGTACTGGTATTAAACCAGATAGTGTCTATCTTTGGCTCCACAGCCACCATCGTTCACATAGGCAGTTGTCCATGGCTGGAGCCATTAGCGTACCAACCACTAGACAGTATAGCTACCTTACCTCCAAGATATGGAGGTTTCTGGTTCACCTACCTAAATGACAGGCCCTAGCAACTCCTGAAGTCTCTTGTCTTTGCTGGCTCCTAACACATCTGGGCTCTCTTGGCTTTTGCTGGCTACTGGCACATTTGGGCTCTCTTTTGGCCCCTGCCACCTCCTAGCACATCTGGGCTCTCTTGGCCCCTCTAAATGCCTCCATGGAGTTTACTGCTGCTGCAAGGAGAGTTTCCAACCTATTTTTAGGGCACTATACATGTTATCCACCTCTAAGTCTCACAGGCATAACCACAAAGAAGCCAGGGGCTCTCCTGACCTCCGTCCAAATTATTTTCCCAAGTCCACCAACTTTGCTTGCCGGGCAGAAATATGGTGAACTCAGTTACCTGGGCCAGTCCTACCAGTAGCTACCCATGCGAGCCATCAGCTGCTGTTGTTTCGTTTTATGCATTACCACTGGCCAGGCTTGCAGATGTTAGTCCCCTCCTCCTTATCTTTTTTATTCCATCAGTATGGGGGAAGCCAAGGGGTATTTTCAAAGTACTGAGATCCTCCTCCAGGGACCATACTCCAGTTTTCAAGGCTTCTTATTTATCTTGTAACTCCCTAATTTTGGCAGTCTCTCAAAAGCTGCATCAGTTGTTGCTCTCAGAGTTGTAAGAAACATCCATGGCCCCAGCAGCCATCTGTGTAGTTCTCTGGGCCATTTCTCCATCCAGTCTACACCACCACTGCCACCTTTCTCCTTGGCCAGGAGCCAGCACCTGGGCTCCACAAGTCCATCCACAGCCCACCCTTCTGGGTCCATGTTCATCACAGGGCAATCAGAAAAATTTAACCCACTGGTCTTCTGAGTGGCACTGTATTATAGGCAGGAGTTAACTGCTTATGAAATCTTCTCTATGCTCACAGGGAACCCATCCACCATATTCCAACTCTCCATAGGACTCCATACGTACAGGAGTGTGGCAATCAAGTGCTACATGCTGCTCAAGGGCCACAGGTCCCTCTGAGAGGGTTGATGCATCTCTCACTGGCAAAAGGTCCTGCTGACTATGCCAGTTGTCTGGTTGAGGCTCAGACCCAGGAAGGAAGGTTTGGGGCTCCAGCGGTGGAAAGAAAATGCTAGGCACAGTTTGGATGGCAGACATTTTATTCAGAAGTGGCAGCGCCCCTAGCCAACACCCTATCCCCAACCTTTTCCATAAGCTTTTTTTCATATGCAGACCAGACAAAGAAGGCACATTGCCAACAGTTCACAAGTGAGCACATGCTCATAAGCAAATATATATGAGTATATGCTTGAGTATATGCTGAATCAGGGTGTTCATGACCTTGGCTACATACTGAAAGCAGAGCCTGCAGGAAGCCTCAGCAAGGGATCCTAACTGTAGCCATCTTGGACCTTCCCTACAATACTATACAGCCTACTTTTTGTATCTTACTTATTATCTGGCTCCCCAACAAGAAAGTTAGCCCCAAGAAGGAAGGGAATTTTATTATTTTGTTCACTGCTATATCCCAGCATCTATCCTACTAAAGGTGCTCAATACATATTTGTAAATCTAATTAATGAACTGTAGATCATCTACTCCTTAACACGTTCTACGTTCTACTCAAAAATCATAAGCAACTAAACTAATGATGGAACCAATTCAAACAACATTTACCCTCTTGACTTTTTTAAAATTTTTTTTTAATTGTAGATGGACACAATATCTTTATTTATTTTTATGTGGTGCTGAGGATCAAACCCAGTGCCTCACGCATGTGAGGCAAGCGCTCTACCACTGAGCTACAATCCCAGCCCCTCCTGACTTTTTATTGAAGGGCTTCCAGAGGTATGAAATTGATGAGTGTAAATGATATTTTCTCCAGCCTCAAATTCTCACAATGGGCACCTAATGTTCTAAGATTTTGTGAAAATAGCATACTCCATGGAAGCAGTAAGCCAGCTGGGTAATTAACAGTCATGAATTTTGCCTCAATCAGTATGAAATGGTGCTGTGGCTCTCAAACTTTAGGATATATCAGAATCATCTGGAGGGCTTGTTAAAGTAGATTGCTTGGTCCCACCCCTAGATTATCTGATTTAACAGCAGGAGGTGGGTCCCAAATTATTTGCATTTCTAACAAGTTCTCAGGTGATACTTCTGATCTGGGAACTAATTAAAGAAAACATTGAAATAGTAGTTCACAATCTAGAAAGATTTTGGAGGCCCCACGGCAGGCCCTAAAGAAAATAAAGTTCACTACAAAAAGGGTGGATTCAGTGTGCATCTACATATTATCGAAAGCAGGTACCTGCAAAGACTAGTTATATGCTGGTGAACAAGACTACTCTAACTGAAGGGTATGACTGTATATTACGTCAACTTGGGAATCAGGGATTCTTTTTTCCTAAAATGTATGCCTAAAATAAAATAGAGAACCTTAAAATTCTTGGAGCTTCACTGATTACTACACAGTCCTGCTTTTGCAAGAATAGATGACACTTGCATAAAATATTTAAGAAGTAGCCTTAGGGACTGAATTCTCAGAGGGAAAAACTGAGACTCATAAGCAAAAACGGTTTAAGAGTCTTCCAAGGTTCTTCACAGGTTTTTCCAAGTTAATGTTGGAGATTGAGAAGTAAAGGGAGCTGGGCGTGGTGGCACATGTCTGTAATCCCAGCACTTAGGGAGGCTAAGACAGGAGAATCGCAAGTTCAAAGCCAGCCTCAGCAATGGCAAAGTGCTAAGCAACTCAGTGAGACCCTGTCTCTAAATAAAACACAAAACAGGGCTGGGGATGTGGCTCAGTGGTTGAATACCCCCGAGTTCAATCCTCAGTACAAAAAAAAAAGTAAATGGAAGGGTTGGGGATAAGATTATAGCTCAGTTGGTAGAGTGTTTGCCTTACAGGCACAGGCCCTGGGTTCAATCCCCAGCACCACAAAAAAAAAAAAAAAAAAGTAAAAAGAGAAAATGAGTACACAGTTGCTAGCTACAAACATATAATACAGGATAGGACTTGAGTTTTGACATTGGCTGAAAATATTAGAATGAGAAGCCGTTGGCTTGCCATTGGAGTGCAATTTACAAAATGAGAGGACATTTGTTTTCTCAGAGACTAGATGACTTGATCAAGTGAGATTTCAAATGAAAAAGAAAGGGGAAATGACAATAACTTGCAGCAAGGAGAGTCTACTAATATAATGGGAAATATCAGGTGTGACACAAAAAAGAGTAGCAGATATCAGCATTCACGTTATTATATAACACAGTAGGGAATTAGAAACAGTATAAAGATTCTGATATATATATATATATATATACAAAAAATACATATAATGATAACAAGGTAACTTAAGTCCTTATCAGCAATGCTTAGCTGGGATAATGTATGTCCAGTTCATGAGGATAATCTAGCAAGACTCATATATTCTTTCAGTAATGTTCATGGGCTCCTATTTTAACCAACTCGGTAAAACAAGAAGTTTAATAGTCTAATGTTGACCCAGAAGAACCATCCAACAAGAAATACAAGCTGCTTTGTATTTTCCAGTTAATATACATCAGAAAATGAGACCTTCACTTGTTTTTCATTAATCTATACCCAACATTATTTTATAAATGTGCCAGAGATTACAGTGGTAGAAATGTAGACAAAAGCAAGAAATTATAGAAGATGTATATTTTTTTCAAATAATTATCTTTGCATTTTATTAATACATAGTAATACTTCATTAAATTGAACAACATTAATAATTTTAGTAATAACACTTAGGATTAAAATAATTATAAAATGACCCAACTATATAAAAGAAAATAACCTGCTAAGGAAAGTAGAGGAATTTTCAGTGTGATTGCAATACCCACCTTTAAAAAAGAATTCACAAACTAGAGGGTAAATACTTAAAACTAGAGGGCATAAAAAGAGGGAATTATACAAGAGATTGCTATAAATACCAGAGATTACACAGGAATCATATCCTATGTTCCCAAATACCTTCAAAACTTAGTAGAGTTAAAAGTAGAATATTATATCCACAATACCATTATATGAACAAATGTCAAAATGTAGGCAAAATAAAAGAATAAGAAATAACACCAGCTAAATCCAGTAAGTATTACTTATTCAAAGTTTATAGTAAAAATACATGACAGAAAAACATGACCCAGGATAGATGAAAGTGCAAACTTTTAGACCCCAAAAGATTTTTAAAAGGCACATGGTTGTTCTCTGAATGAGAATCATATCAGTTCTTACAGAAACATAGCAGTCTTTCTTCAGGAGCAATCTTAAGTACATAAAGCTGGAACTATTTTGCATATAAGCTAGTCTGGACAGTTTCCCTGCTATTACATCCATCTCCATGGCAAACCTATAGACTGACATACTTTTCAACCTTTATCTAAACCTTAGAACAACTAATCATGATTTGTATCCATTGAGGCTCCTAATTCTAGGGTCTCATACCCAAATCTGGTCTTTTATCAAACTAAAGATTCACTAGCTTTTTTGCAGCATCTCTTCACAAATTCCTCCCTGAATGGTTGGTTCTGGTAGTTGGTATGCCAGGCACACTCGGTGACAGTTAACTCCCCACCTCAGCTTAGCACAGGTTGTTCAGGCTATGTTCTCCAAGCTTCTGCAGCTCACAGAAGCCAAGTTGTAGAGTCTGCTTCCTAATGTTTCCTTCCAGGAAAACTTAACCACCAGACAGGGTGGGTTATGGCGCAAAACATTTGGATTCTTTACAGCAACTCTTAACTAAAACCAGACAATATATAACAGGTCTATTTTATCCAAAAATTTGACAGTACAGCTCAATGCAATTCTCTTGTGCACAACCTGGTTTGATCTCTCTTGTGGTCTCATCCTTTGATTATCATACAAATATCTTCCAAGCTTTTCCTAGACCTTTCTCAAAGTGGAAGTAGAACATATGTGTTCTCTGTCCCTGATTGCTGTTTACTTCATCTGATCTTTCATATCACAATATCATTAACACGAGGAGGGGAACCACAGCCAAGACAACCAACCAGTGGTATATGCACAGCTGAGCATCAGCTGGACCTTCTGCTCCATTTAATCAAACTGTTCTTGGCTCAATTCATACTTGTCATTACTGGAATATAAATGGTAAGCAATCTTATCATCGCCCTGATAGCCTGTGTGTTTACTTTTAACTCAGTGATGTAACCCATTGCATTCTTGCATGAAATACATTTTAGCCTCAAATTTCCTTACTTCAAACAATTCTTTCAACCTGGCTAGGGCACTGCCACTGGGATGAATTACCTCTAAACATTAATCCCATTGTTGCATCCTCTCATTTTTAATTCAAATTCCTGGGCTGCCCCACCCCAACCCCAGCTATGTCCTAGGGGTAAGAATAAGTGCCTATCAGCTTCTGTAATGAAAGGTGGGGACTTGGAATTACCCTCCCACTCTAATGACACCCAAAAGGAAACAGTGTTCTATTGATAATGGTAATGAACTGTGGGCAGACAAAAAAAGGAGGGGGGAAAATATACACAAATGCTACACTCAGTAAGAGGTAATGCTAGAATTCTCATTTAATTAAAAATGTACTGTTAAATTAGCTACCGATCTTTTTTTTTTTTTTCTGATACCGAGGATTGAACTGAGGGTACTCGACCACTGAACCACATCCCTACCCCTATTTTGTGTTTTATTTAGAGACAGAGTCTCATTGAGTTGCTTAGCGCCTCGCTGTTGCTGAGGCTGGCTTTGAACTCGCAGTTCTCCTGTCTCAGCCTCCCAAAGTGCTGGGATTACAGGTGTGCGCCACTGCGCCCGGCTTAGCTACAGATCTTTTTTTTTTTCTAATATATTTTTTAGTTGTAGATGGACACAATATCTTTATTTTTATTTATTTTATGTGGTGCTGAGGATTGAACCCAGTGCCTCACGCATGCAAGGTGAGCGCTCTACCACTGAGCCACAATCCCAGCCCTTAGGTACTGATCTTGATAACAATTTTATTTCCTTGAAAAAAATGAAGAATAGTTGATTATCAGAATGGAGGTAACATTAAATAGGATAAAGTGTCCATGTCCTCATATTTTATGATTTCCAGGGAAGTGAGGACAGACATAATCAGAATTGTACCTCACACTTGAGTAAAGCAGTTTTCTTTTCTTTTTTTTTCTTTTTTGGAGAAAACTCTCTGGGTGACACAGTTGATAGAAAGATCTCCAGAGAAACTAGGGCATGGTTGCTTAGCATACCAAATAGCCATGAATAAATAGCATTCACAGCAAGTTTCTGAGTGGATGGATTGAGCCAACCTAAGACACCTATTATTAGAGGTCATTCAACTTAACTCCAGAGAAAGAGGTTGCAGGCTCAGACAGCATAGCTAGCTCTTGAATATTTAAAAACAAAATAAAACACTTTAACAACATTTCAAATTAAAGATCAACAAATATGCCACCCACTGTGTGCCAGACTGGAGATACAGCAGTAAGTTTCTCTCCAAAGCTTATCATTAGCACCATCAAATCATAACATTTTTGTCCATGGAGTTGCCATGGAGAAGTTCTTTTGAGACTGTGTAAGAGCTGATTGATTATAAGGATCAGTTAACTGGGAAGTTTTTCATAGAAGAGAAATACTTTAAGAAGAGTAGAAAAAAAGAAAAAGACCATTCTCTTAGTACGTTTTGTGCTGCTATATAACAGGATACCTGAGACTGAGTAATTTAATACAATGAAAACTTTATTGGCTCACAATTCTGAAAGACTGGGAGGTCCAAGGGCATAGCACTAGCAATAAAACAGGGCTTTCTTATAGCAAATAGTGAAGGTGGAAGGTGGAGGGTGAGGGGGCAAAGAAGAGGTCAAGGACAAGAAAGACAGTGAGCAAGACGCATCCAAACTCATTTTTGTAAAAGGAATTCACTCCCAGAATAACAAAACCATTCCCACAGTAATTACTTTAATCCGTTCATGGGCCAGGTGCCCCCATGACCCAAACACCTCCCATTATCCCTACTTCCCAACACCTTTGCATTCGGGGATCAGGTTTCCAACTTTGGGAGACACATTCAAACCATAGCACCCATGGATGATGTTGCTAGGCAAAAACTCAGACACATACAAAGTAATTGCCTCACAAGGTTTCTTGTGTCCTTCAAACAGAAGTTTCCAGAGAGCAGGAGTGGTAGAAGAGGAGTCTTTTAGGTAGGGTTTGAAAGCACACAGGACCCAAAAGAATGCAGAAGCAGCCAGACATGGTGGTGGATGCCTGTAATCTCAACTACTCAGAAGGCTTAGGCTAGAGGATGACAAGTTTGAGGACAACTTGGGCAAGCTAGCAAAACAAAATTTAAGAAAACAAGGGCTAGGAGTGTAGCTCAGAGGTAGAGCACAGCCTAGCATGAATGAGGCAGTGGGTATAATCCCTAGCACCTTAAAATAACACAAACAAAAATCCAGAAACAAGGGTATAGACATTATAGGCTTGTTTCCATGTGTGCTTTTGAAAAGGGAAGCCAGAAATGAAAAACAAAGTACTCTTCTTAGTGTCTATCTGGAGAGCCCCCAGAGAGACACACTAATAATAGAAGTCCCAAGGTGATAAATAGAAGTCCCAAGGGAAGATAAGAACCCAAGGATATAACATCTCCACAACTGTGTCTTTGTCATCAAAGTAGTTTCTATCCCCAATTAGCATCTTTGGAGGTTTATGCTTTGTTGATTTATTTGTATTTTTAAATATAAAGTAATTATAGCATTTGCTCTTACTAAGTTTCACTTTTCACAAGTTTTTCCCAATGTAGTCTCTAAAAATGCTACAGAACATTGCAATGGTAGAATAGAAGGGAATAGCCATTACACCTCTAAATAATTTTTCAAGATAAATATATTAGAATATGATTTTGTTTGCTAAAGTTCTTAAGGTTTGCTTAAAGTTCTTTTGTTTGCTAATGTTCTTAAGGTTTTTGTTTTTGTCTCTTGTCCAGAACTATAAGACCTGTTTTTCTTATGCTATTGGAAAACCAGGAGACTTAAGTCAACCGTATGAGATCATCAACAGCTCTAATAATAATCACATATATTGGCCCATGGGCCACTCTGGAATGTATGTATTTTGTGTGAAGATCCTGGACCCAAACTACAGGTAAATATAAGTGTTTTATTGCAGTCGTTTTAGTACTGGTTCCTTAAAATTCCTCAAATTTTCTTGACTTAATTTGATGCCCTCTGAAGATTCAATTGTTGTTATTCTGGTTAGTTCTATATTTGCCTTTTCATTTTGTGGCAATCACTCAACATTCTATGGTGGTGGGAGATTTCATGTTAAACACTTCATTTGAAATTACATTCTAAGTACTTTACTATGTTCCACTGCCATGATAGGTCCAAACATAAGCTAGGTGCAATCCCAGCCTTCGACGTGCTAATAATTAGGCTGTGTAGAGAAGCAAGTGTGAGGGCACACATGCAATCCAAATGAGGTTAAATCAGAGAAAATTCATGAAATATTTTTCAAACATAATCATTTGTATTATTAACAGGCATCACAGTAATTCAGAAATGGGAAAAATTAATGCTATTTTGAGCAGTAAAAGAAAACTTTATGGAGAGCATGGAACAGAGTAGCCATTATCCACATTGCTTGAGACCAGAAGTGTTTCATATTTCTGATTTTTTTTCAGATTCTGAAATATTTGCATATACATAAGAAAATCTTGGTGACAACACCCAAGTTTAACTAGGAAAGTAATTTATATTTTACATATACCTGTGCACATAAGCTGAACCATAATTCTATATACAACCATTCTATATAATGCTTGTATCGGGCCAGTGTTGGGTTTTTGTTATTGTTATTGTTTGTTTTGTTTTAATGAGTAATGGTTTATTATAAAGGACATTACAAAGGATACAGATGAAGAACTCACAGGGCAAAGGATGGAGGAACAGGTGTGGAGTTTCCATGCCCTGTCTGGGTGCACTACCCTCCAGGAACCTCCACATGTTTGAAAGCTCTCTAAATTCTTTGTTTGGCTTTTATAAGGGCTTCATTACATAGGCAAAATTGATTAAATCCTTAGTCGTTGGTGATCAACTTAACCTACAGTCCTCCTCTTTTTCCTGGAGAATGGGAGAGGGACAGATTGAAAGTGCCAACCCTCTAATTTGGCCTTGGTCTTTCTGTTAAGAACCCTCATCCTGAAACTACCTAGGGGCTGCCAGCCATCAATCAACTCATTAGCATACCAAAAGACAACATATAATTTTGAAGATTCCAAGGATTTCAGGAGTTGTATGCCAGGTAATGAGGGGAAGAATATATTGTGATGTTGTTTTACAATATCACAGCCCTCCCTCTAGTCTTCTAACAGGGATTCCTTTCATCAAAAGGACATATAACTTGAAAGACAATGCCTCATTACTAAAACCCTATTTAGTTATTAATAGTTAATCCAGTCCACTGTCATCATGTATGAATAAATCTCTCAGAGTAAAACTACTCATGTTTACAGGCTCCTAGTCCATCTTACTGGGTTCCCAAAACAAAAGTGGTCTTAAACAAACATAAAGCTTCATCCCTTCAGGCATCTGGTGTAATTGAGCTAAGAGGTAATGCCATCTCTTGCTCTGAGTCTCTTTCAAGGTGTTCATGTAATATTGGATTTCTCTCATTACATAACCTATTTATTCTTTTTCTTACTCTCAACTACTAATCTTTCTTCTTTCCATTAATACTCCAATTTTTCCACCTGTGGAAACAAGAATCAGGTTTGTGCTTATCTAGACTTTAGGCCACAATTGTAAAGGATATTACCAAAAAAAAAAAAAATACTGGTCTAACCTAGCTTGATTTTGACCCATCATATGAAGTCAGGTGTAGAGTATCATGTAGTGGTATCATGACAGAGCTCAAAAAGTTTCAGATTTTGGAGCACTTTGGATTTTGGATGTTTTTGGGGGGTGGGGTACCAGGGATTAAATTTAGGGGCATTCAGCCACTGAACACATCCCCGGTCCTATTTTGTATTTTATTTAGAGACAGGGTCTCACTGAGTTGCTTAGTGCCTCACTTTTGCTGAGGCTGGCCTTGAACTCACAATCCTCCTGTCTCAGCCTCCAGAGTGGCTGGAATTATAGGCATACACCACTGCACTCAGCTTGGAATTTGGGTTTTGAGTATAGGGATGCTCACCACTGTAGAATTTACATTAAGAGTAGGCTAGGATAGACACTTCATGGGAGAGACATTACACTAACAATGAAATGGAGCTAACTACACATTGTCCTCCATTCACAAAGTCATAAAGTCATGTGGAAAGTCTCCTGAGAGGAAGGTAGAAAACAAAAAAGGGGAACAATTTTAAGACAATTCATAATGTTTAGGTATATTTCAACTCATGTCCTAGAGAGTCTCTTTAGTTTCTTCATTAAGAGAGGTTCTGGAGAAGTTAGCCTGGAAACAGCTTAAAGAATGGTGCAAAAGGAAAATAAACTCTAACCATATAAATGAGAAGAGTGATATTAACAAGGTAAAAGTTAAAAGAAGGCCTAGCGACAGGAAAAATGGAAGAAAAAATAGGGATGTCATGCATGAGAAAATGAGTGATTATCTTGATCTAATGTGGCAAGTGAAGGAAAATAAGGAATCTATATGGTTTCACGTTTTCTAGACAGGTGAGTAAAATAATGGTCTTTTCTTTGACCATGAAGGTAATGGTAATTATTTATCTTTAGGGGAGATATTGAAATAAGTGTTCTGACTTTGAATCTGAGAGGTGTGTTTCATCTCTGTGACCAAAATACCTGATAAGAACAACTTAGAGGAGGAAAAGATTTTTTATGGATTGTGGTTTCAGAGGTCTCAGTCCATTGTTGGCTAACTCTAGTACTCTGGACCTGACATGGGGTGGAGCATCATGGCAGAAAGGCATTCAATACCTAAGGACTATGGCCAAGAAAATAGCCACATAAGATTTTGATTCTCCCCTCCTATGTGTGTCCAACCTCTAGAAGTTTTGGAAAATAGCAAGTGGGAGATGAAGTTTAGTGATAAAAACAAAATGAATGATCATACCCCTCTGTTCAATGTTACCTCTTGAGTGTGATTCAGGCCCAAGCTTTGAGAAGGAAGAAGTTTTTAAATATGTGGAGACTAAAGTTATGTCAGTAAATTGGGATAGACTTTTCATCACCTGGAAATTTATATTACCTGGAAATATAGAACATTTATTTATATCCGAAATCTGGAATCTGCCCAATATTTTATCCAGGAACAAGGAAGATTTTCCACTGAAAATTTGTTCAAAGGAATAATCATGAGATAGAATCAAGTTTCTATTTTTGCTCTACAAAGTTCAATAAATGAGTTACACCAAGGAATGGCAACATCCTAGGGGGAAATTATAATTTAAAATGATCTCATAGTGGACCTAAAATAAAATTTTAATAAATGTGAAAACATAATTTTATAGGGCACAATTCAAGTTGGAAACTAAAATGTATAAATAGGTTTCTATTTTTAGCAGTATGACAGATTTGGTGTTCAAGGAAAACTTTTTCTGTATAGTATACCAAAAATGTGGAGCAAAACTTAAAATGCATATATTTTTAAAAAGAAATGATCAGGTTGATAGGAAACTAAGGGAATTTCTTGAAGGCCAGAAATTTTTAAAAAGCAAAAATCCACTGGATCCCATTGATGTTATCTGAAGATGCCATTTTACCCCCAAGGGTTATCTGCCTATCCCCAGTGTCCTGGATCATAAAGCCACAAGTGAAGACAAGAGAGCAAATTTGGAGCCCTTACAGAAAGACAGAGTAGATCAGAAAACCTATGGTTTTGAAGGGTAAAACCCTTAGAGGAAGATGGTGAGGATATGTACCTGAATCAATCATATCTCTAGATGGAAAAAAAGAAAAGGAAAAGAAAACTCTTCCCTAAAAAGTTTAACTACAAATCTATACTCAGTAGATTTGAGGCTAGATTTCATTTTAGCTGAGTAATGATCTGCCAAAAATTTAAAGCAGTCTTGGCTTGTTTGTGCTTTCAATATGCTCAGCAGAAACAAATGTATGTTCTCTTCAAATGCAAAGCTCAAAGAATTCCCAGAGGAAAAGTTACAGTGAATGAAATGTACAAGAAAAGATCTCATGAACAAGACCAGCAGAAGGAAACATCAACAAAACAAGCCCACAAAAGCTTCCAAAATTGGATTTATTAGATACAGAAAACAAAATACCTATACTTTGATTTTAAAATTTTAAAGAAAATTTTGAAAGTATAATGAGAGAATAAGAAATTTTCAAACTGATCAGAAGACTTAGAAAAGGAACAGAGAAAACTTTTAGACATGAAAAAATGATCAGCCTGACTTACATATTACAAGATTAAGCAAGAGACTATATCTAGCTGAAGAGAAAATTAGTAAACTGAAAGAACTAAACAGTCCATGTCATAATTTACTTATTAAAAAACCTTCAACTTCCAAAGACAACAAAAATAACTCTATCACAATCCCTACCCATACATACCCAGGGTTATAAGTGAAATAGTAAGAGATCTCACTCCCAATTCTATCACTCAGATTCTTAAACTCTTATATCCTGCCTGTGGGAGGAATACCATCATATCTTAGTCACTGGCTCAAGAGTTTTTATCTCATCATAAGGAGAACTTCCCAACCTCGCAGGTGACCTTTTATGCTTGTTTATTAACTTCTATTGCAATATATCATCCAAACCAGAGCCCTCTGAGAATAAAGTGAAGTTTTATTAATATTTATACCAGAGCAAGTGTATACCAAAAATGTCCTAGGTAGCAAGCAAATAAGAAAGAGAAACCTTGAATGTTCGTGCTAATACCATTCTGTGAGGCCAGTGAATTCCATGTCTATCAGCCCTCTACCTTCTTTTGCTACAAAATTAGTTCCTTAGAAGTAATCTTGTGGGGCTGGGATTGTAGCTCAGCGGTAGAGCGCTTGCCTCGCATGCGTGAGCCCCTGGGTTCGATCCTCAGCACCACGTACAAAGCAGTGAAATAAAGACATTGTGTCCATCAACAACTAAAAAAAAAAATTAAAAAAAAAAAAAAAAAGAAGTAATCTTGTGTGGGATAACATGATAATATATATCACTCCGTGTGTGTGTGTGTGTGTGTGTGTGTGTGTGTGTGTGGTGCTGCAGGCAAAAGTAACATAGAAAAGGCAAATTCAAATCCCAAAAATGTCACAGGAAGAATGGATCATTGCCCCTTCCATTATATAATCAATCTGCTACCAGGTGGCTATCTGATGCCTATGGATTAAGATAGAAGGATTAAAGTTGGTTTACGCTACAGGCAAATATCCTGTGTGGTGGTAGTATCCAGATCAGCATGGGTAATAGAAAATCCTTGCTGATGAAGCCATCCTAGGCACCATGGCCACATTGTTTATGAACCCATTCAGCAAGCGTCTGGGTAGCTGGGGGAAGAGACTAACCATCTGGTAGCCAGATGACAAAGAGCTTCCTCTCTAGTGAAGCTCTTTTGATAAACATTTGCATGAGGCCCAAGTATTCTAACACTGTAGTCTCATACCAGTAAGTTCACCTATACATCTTTTCCTAAAATTTCTTGTTCCTGCTAAGTCTTGGCACATTCAAACATTTAGCCCCTGTTCATGATGGTGCCACAAGCTCTCTCTCTCAGGAAAAGTTGGAAATGCATTCTACTTAAAGTTCTTTACATAGGGTTTTCCTCTTTCCCCATTGTGCTTCAGAACTTATCTGGGGCTGCAGTGCCACAGCTGTCCACGTATGGATTTAGAGCAATCTGTAAATCCTTCTCATATTTTTTTTTACACTCATGGCCATGTCTAGGCCAACTGGAGCTGTGAATTGACTATTCATGCATGTCCTCTCAAGACCAATTTTGTACATATCATTTGCGCTTAACGATGAAGTTCAGCTGAGGAGTTCCAGCTTTAGGGTGTTAGAGATAATAATGAATAGATAATAGGCAGCCATTCGTTGAAGTGGTAACAAAGTATTATGTGGTCAGAAGTTCAGTTTCTACCAAGGCCCTTACCATAAGCTGTTTCTTAGAAGACATATTATTTTAAAAAGAATGCTTGCATTTCCTTCAAAACTATAGAGGCATCTGCTGATATTCCCTATCAGAACTTCACAATCATATAGGTTCCTAATCTGCCAGAGACACATCAAGCACCTTTAGATCTGTTAGGTTATAAGAACCAATCTCAGGGATATTGACATAACCTGGAAAGGCTCTCTTTGCCCACTCTGGCAGATTGTCAGGTCCTTCTACATATTTGGAGAAACACATCAAAATGTAGTATATGTTATCTCCAAACTCCAAAATGAGCCTCCTGCCCAAAAATATACAATTCTTTCCTGTGGTAGAGAGTACAAGGAACATCAATCTGCTTTTCACTCTCAAAGGTATATCATGCGCCACACCATTCATGGAATCTGTCTCCCTTATCTTTCCAATTTATCAACAGTGTCTGCCACTTCTGCATGCCAGGTCTTGTATCATCAACATAGCAGACTAGCATGATATCCTAGGAGATGATGATAAAAATAAGTTCCTCTATGACAGAATCATTGAGTAGATGTAGTCCTGAAGTAAGAGATAAGGTATATTACTACATCTCCCAGGAAAATAAAACTCCTTTTGGTCTTTTCTGCCTGTTGGGTGAGTAGATGAAAAGCAGAGGGAGTATTTTATCAAATAAATGACTGCTTATTAGATGCTGGAAGTTCGATCAATTTGTTTCAGTGATAAGACTACATTGGGGAATGGTCAATGATTTTCTCATGATAATCTTATATCTATCAACTCCCTCAAACCATCAATCTTCTGAATAGTCCAATTAGATCATTTATATTGAGATAGTTTAAGCATTGCAGGTCAGTTTCCCTGGGAAGTGAATATTGAGATGAAGATATCATGGTAAGTGAAATACGCTAATACTCAAAACCAAAGGCTGAATGTTTTCTCTGATAAAAGGATGCTGATCCACAATGAGGAGGGGAGGGAAATGAAGAAATTTCAGATTGTGCAGAGGGGAGTGAGGGAGAGGAGGGGCAGTGGAATGAGACAGATAGTATTACCCTGTATACATGTATGATTACACTACTTGTGTGACTCTGTACCATGTACAGCCAGAGGAATGAGAAGTTGTGCTCCATTTGTGTACAATGTGTCAAAATGCATTCTACTCTCACATATAATTAACTAGAACAAATTTTAAAATTAAAAAGTAAATAAATAAATACCAACAAAAAGACTGTCATGTGGGAAGTTTACTGGGAAACATTTATGGAATTGGCACCTCTGGGGGAAGTGAAGGAAGTAAAATTGGGGAGACTGCAGAGCTGCAGTCCCAATAAAGCCCTTAGCTGGTTTCACAGAGAGCACTGGAACCAGAGTGGCCCTGTAGAGTTGTTTCAAATCGGGGAAAAGGGAGAAAGCCTTTACACCTCTGAATCAACCATTCGTTGAAGTGGTCGTGTGTCTCCCCTGCCCGCCCCCTACACACAGGAAAGTGTGGCCTTGGTAGAGGCCAAGTCCTGAAGAGGAGCTCAATTGCTAAGCAGTAGTCTACATAGCTCAGGAAATGAGTGCTTCAGTCTTGAAAGAGTAGAATTGCAGGGCACAACATGCACCATCTTAGTAACTGGCATCCCTACATTCTTCAAGATCAATTCTCTGCAATTCTGCCAGGAATGTAGTATTGATCTTTATGTTTCCTTTTCAGTCTTACCCTTCCTATCATAATAACTTTTTTCCATCATTTCAGAATTCAGCATGAGAATTCTACCAGATACTTAGTAGATCTTTTCCAATGATACATTCAGGAATAGAGAAATAATTATACATTCAGGAATACAGAAACAATAGAGGATGAGTACCACTGGACCTACTGCAAGGTGAACTTGGTCAAAACCACATCCACCACGGGTCTTCCTTAAGTCCACATTCTGAATAACAGACCACAGAAGCTTCTAGAATCCTTAGGGATTTGTGCTAGCTCACAGCCACTGTCAAAACAAAAACTGTGTTAGGCATTTCCCCTTTCCCAATGTACATTTACCCCAGGGGAAAACTTGCAGGAAGATTTTTAGAGCAGGCGCATGTGTTGTTGGGTTCTTCCTCAAGGATTCCCATACATTCAGGGAGTACCAGATATGTTATCAGACTCCGGTGTAGGAATTAGGCAAAGGTATATGAGCTTATGTCAGGTTTCTGTGCATCGGTTTTACTTCCATTATGGAAATCAGGTAGAACCTTAGAGAGTTGCTCATGTATTTCAGTCTAAGAGGTACACAAATCAGCTATCCTGCATCCAAGGATTCATTCAGGTCTACTCATTTTAAAAAGTACTAAAGCCTTATTTTCACCAATGGTAGCCATGCCTCCTTCAACTCTAATTATTAAATCTGTTTGGATGCCTTCATTCTTTCTGAAATCAAATAGCCCATTTCAATGATATTGTCTCCTTCCTGACACCTCACCCTAGAAAAGACTCATAAAACACTGTTTTCAAATGCTAATATTTCTAACATTGATGTAGGTCTCAGTGCTGTGATACATAGAGTTTCTTCTAGGCTCTGATTCAGGGTAGATAAGTAATTCACATCTGATAAATTCCCTTCAACACTCTTCTTTCTCCACATCTCTAGATTTATTCCTATAAATTAAGGGATTTCTGGCATCTCAGCTTAATTTAATAGACCAGTTTTCTGTTTGTCTTATCAATTTCTAAGAGGAAGTTTACAACTATAGTTAATGAGTTGTCAATTTCTCCTTTTAATTCTACCAGTTTTTGTTTTGCACATTTTGAAGCTTTGCTTTGGGTAACTAACTATATGTTTAGAGTATTATGTCTTCTTAATCACTATGTAATGTCCCCTTTTCATCCCTTCCTTGTTCTAATCAAAGTGGAATTTAGAACTAAGCAAATGCAAATTCCTTAGTTCCTTTGAGCTATTTGTCAGATGGGGCAATAACACCTATCTTATTGTATTCTTTTTTAAAAATATTTTTTAGTTATACATGGACATAGTGTCTTCATTTTGTTTTGTTTATTTTTATGTGATGCTGAGGATCAGACCCACTGCCTCACACATGCGAGGCAAGCGCTCTGCCACTGAGCCACAACCTCTGCCCTTATTGTGTTCTTATAAATAAAGCACCTGGTAAAGAGTCCTAACTTTGCTGAACCACACAGCAGATATTCAGTAGACATAGGCACCTTTATTCTATCTTCTTCCACATGAAGATAGGTAAAATTATGTCATAAATATTTACTTAGCTATAACCTGCCTCATTCTAAGCAATGTATTAAATTATGAGAGAGAATACTTCACTTTAGAAATGGTAATACTCTTCCATATATCAAGCCTCTAACACTCTCAGCTTCCTGGGGAAGTCAGCCTGCTTCAAGAGAATGTCATGGGTTCCAACGTCAGAAAAAAACAAACCTGAATTCAAATCCCAGTTTGCACTGGGTGTAATAGTGCATTCCTGTGATCCCAGCTACTCCTTAGGCAGGAAGATCATCAAGTTCAGCAACTTAGCAATAAAGAAGGGCTGGAGATGTAGCTTAGTGTTAGAGCACTTGCCTGAGACCCTGAGTTCAGTTTCCAGTAATAAAAAAATAAATTCCAGGTCTGCTCTTCAAACACCAGCCTTTGCAAGTTGCTTTACCTACCTAAGCTTCAGTTTCCTCATCTAAAAGGAAGACTTGCCAGCTATACCACTCTCCAATATTTATTCTAAAGAATTAAAGTCAGCATACTGTAGTGATATATGCACACCCATGTTTATAGCAGCACAACTCACAATAGCCAAACTATAGAACCAGCCTAAGTGTGCATAGTAGATGAATGGATACAGAAGATATATTTAGTCATAAAGAAAAATGAAATTGTGTCATTTGCAGAAAAATGGATGGGACTTGAGACCATTATGTTGAACAAAATAAGCTAAACTCAGGTCAAGGGACATATGTTTTCTTTCATATATGGAAGCTAGAGAGGAAAAAGGAAAAGAAAGTTGGGGGCGATGGCATGAAAAGCAAAGGGAGATCAGTAGAACAGAGGAAAGAGACCAGAGGATGGGGAAGAAATGATATTTGCCAAATTATATTGTTGTATTGTATGCATATACTAATGTGTAACAACAAATCCCACCATTATGTACAATTATAATGCACCATTAAAAATGTGGAGTAGGGGCTGGGGTTATGGCTCAGTGGTAGACTGCTTGTCTAGCACATGTGAGGCACTGGATTCAATCCTCAGCACCACATAAAAATTAATTTAAAAAAATAATAGCGGAGTAAAAAAAATTTTTAATGTGAAGTAAAAAAATAACATAAAAGGAAGGCTTGCTGTGAGGACTGACTAGGATAATGCATGTAAGCATTTGGCACAGTGCCTGGTTCATAGCTAATGCTCAGTAGTCATTTTCAGTAAGTATTAATGCTTACTAAATGTGAACTGTTTATTACCTCTATCAATACTTATTATTAATTATTATTAATATCATTATTACTGTTTCCTTGGGAACCTTGGTTAAGATTATGAATGCTGTTAAAAAGATAGTGAGGTTATATTGAGGAGCTCTAAGGGATCTCAAAGAAACCTAAATGTGCAAATGGAAAAGTCATCACAGGTATTATAGAAATCTATTTTGTCCCTTGTCAAGAATATGACACCTTAATCTTATAGGACCTGAAAAATTCCACCATAAAACTTCTAGATTTCATAAAAGAATCCGGCAAAATAGGATACAAAATCAATACCCATAAGTCAATTGCATTCCTGTACTCCAATGATTAATCAGCTGAAAAAAGAAATTATGAAAACTATCCCATTCACAATAGCCTCAAAAAAAAAAAAAGTGGAAATCAATCTAATGGAAGAGGTGAAGACCTCTGCAATGAAAACTATAGAACACTAAAGAAAGAAATTGAAGAACTTTGAAGACAGAAAGACATTCCATGTTCCTGGATTGGCAGAATTAATATTGTCAAAAAGACCATACTACCAAAGGTACTATACAAATGCAATGCAATTCCCACCAAAATTCCAATGACATTCTTCACAGAAATAGAAAAAGCAGTCATGAAATTCATTTGGAAAAATAAGAGGCCCAGAATAGCCAAAGCCATGCTTAGCAAGAAAGTGAAGCAGGAAGCATCATAATACCAGCCCTTAAATTATATTGCAGAACTACAGTAACAAAAACAGCATGGTATTGGCACCAAAACAGACCTGAAGACAAATGGAATAGAACAGACAATACAGAGACCAACCCACATAAATAAAGTTATCTCATCCTTGACAAAGGTGCCAAAACATACATTGGAGAAAAGATAGCCTCTTTAACAAATGGTGCATGGGAAACTGGGAGTCCATATGTAGTAGAATGAAACTTCACCCCTATTTCTCACCCTGCACAAAACCCAAAGTGAATCAAAGAACTAGGAATTAAACCAAAACCCCTGCACCTGCTAGAAGAAAATGTAGGCCCAACACTCCAACATATCTGCTCAGGAACTGAATTCCTTAACAAGATTCTTAAAGCACAAGAAGTAAAATCAAAAATCAATAAATGAGATAGCATCAAATTAAAAGGCTTCTTCGAAGAAGAAGAAGAAGAAGAAGAAGAAGAAGAAGAAGAAGAAGAAGAAGAAGAAGAAGAAGAAGAAAGGGCCTACAGAACTGGAGAAAATCTTTGCCACCTGCTCCTCAGATAGGGCATTAATTTCCAGGATACATAAAGCACTGAAAAAACTGCCAAGCACAGTGAAACACACCTATAATCCCAGCAGTTCAGGAGGCTGACGCAGGAGGATCATGAGTTTAAAGCCAGCCTCAGCAAATTAGTGAGGCTCTAAGCAACTCAGCAAAACCCTGTCTCTAAATAAAATATAAAAAATGGCTAGGGATGTGGCTCAGTGGTAAAACACCTCTGGGATCAATCCCCGGTACAAAAAAAAAGAACTCAACAGTAAAGCAGCCACTTCAATGTTTATAGCAGCACAATTCACAATTGCAAAACTGTGGAAGCAACCCAGATGCCCTTCAATAGATGAATGGATAAAGAAACTGTGGTACATATACACAATGGAATATTATTCAGCAATAAAAGAGAATAAAATTATGGCATTTGCAGGCAAATGGATGGAATTGGAGAACATTATGCT